>CM057835.1:79240189-79840189 GCA_030068075.1 Paguma larvata
TGTTGGGGCGAAGGCAGCAGTTCCCTGTGGTCAGGTTTAAGTGAGTCGGCGAGAGCTTCAGAATAGCCCTGACCCGGGGCGAGGCTCCGCTTTATTCTCTTCTGTGCTGTGCCATCTGGGGAAGGTTGCTTAACCTCTCTGAGCCTCAACTTCTTTACCTCTAAAGTCTATCTGATCCTACCGATGAGGCGAGCGTATCGCCCGGATCAAATGAGGGGGAGCTCGTAAGTCGACGAGTACAGCGGCGCCAACCTCGGGAGGCGTCTAAGGAGCGTTGCTGAGGAGGAGGTGGAGGAGGAAGATGAGGAAGATGAGAATAAGGCAAAAAAAAAAAAAACAAACCCAGCGCTTCCTTGCTGCCCTCTTCCGAGACCCACAAGAGCTTTTCAACTTTCGCTTTACCGCCTTCCTGCCCTGGATTCTTTTTTCTTGTTTTTTAATGTGTATTCATTTTTTGAGAGTCGGAGAGAGACAGAGTGTGAGCAGGGGCAGGGCAGAGAGAGAGAGGGAGACCCAGAATCCGAAGCAGGTTCAAGATCTGGGCCGTCCGCACAGAGCCCGCCGCGGGGCTCGAACCCACGAACCTCGAGATCACAACCCGAGCCGAAGTCCGAGGCTTCACCGACCGAGCCCCCCCCGGGCGCCCCCAGCGCGCTGAATTCTTCGCCGATGCCCTCACGCTGGAGACGAAGAGACTGTGTCTTCCCCGCTGCGAGGACGTTAGACGCTGTGTCTCGTGGTACGGACCGAGTTCCCCTGGCGCCCCGAGGATGCCACTTCCCCGTGGCCCGCTCCTGTTTTGACACCTGTCAGATGGGCTCGGGGACGGGCCTTCGCAGGCACGGCGGGAGGTGCTGCTGATGACGGCGGAGAGGCCGTGGCCGAGCAGCAAGCTGTGAGGGACACGCGGTTACTGGGGTAACGGAGCCGCCCCACTTCTGGGAGCGATAGTAATCAGAAGCAGGGTTCGGCCTTTCCAGAGAGTCGTTTTGCAATTTGGCGGCGCCGGAGGGGAGCATTCCGCGGAGTCCATTGATACGCTCTCTTGTAAAATCCCTCGGCCAAGATTTTTTGGAGGAGTTGTTTTCTTTAATTAAAACAACAACAACAAAAAAATAACCTTCCCCACGAAGAACATAAAACTCAAAGAGATTTCCCCCTTCCTGCCGGAGCCCCGGCAGCCCAGCCCTTGAAGGAAGCGGACCTAAACAGAACTGCCAGCGAGCTTTGACAACTTTTATGATGTTTTATTATTATTATAATTTTTCTTTTTCTTCTTCGTCTTTTTTTTTTTTCCATTACGTCGCTGGAGCCTCCAAGAGAGGACTGTAAAGCTAATTTTATTCCTTTCAGGCTTCTGGCCCCGGGGTGGGGGAGTTCCGAGGGGCGGCGCGGCTCCGGCTTTGGTTCCGAGAGGGCACGCCGCACGGGAGAGCTCGGCCAGGGGACCCCTGGGCGTCGTGAGGGTTCCTGTAGCCTCATGGAAACTTGGCAGACACTCCGCGTCCCCTGCCTGGCTACTGTGACGTGCTTTGACATGACAAACAAAGTCAGGGGCCAGGGTGGAGATGGGGCCACCCCCCGAGGGGTGAGAGAAGCGGGAGAGGAATCTTGGGCCCCGGCCTCCCCCTATCCCCGCTCTCCTAAAAGTGCATCGTGCTCTGAGAATTGAAAGACACAAGCAGGGGCCTGTGGAGAAGTCGTTAGGGCATGGCTGGGTGACAGCCCGAGTGGTGGGTCTTTCTGGCTCTGGGACCAGGGGCAGGTTGCTCCGTCTCCCAGGGCCTTGGGTTCCTGATCTGTAAGGTGGGGACAAAACCAGTCCCTATGTCGTAGGGGTCACGGAAAGGGCCAGTGCGGCACCCTGCGGAATGTGCTAGATGAGTGCTCTTTGGACGTGGCATGATTTCACGTCTACTCTTTTAAGTTTGCATTTATTTATTTTTTTTAAGTTTTGAAAACACTTATTTTATTAAAAAATTTTTAACTATTTATATTTGAGAGAGACAGAGTGTGAGCAGGAGAGGGGCAGAGAGAGAGGGAGACACTTTCTCTCCAGGCTCCAAGCTGTCGGCACAGAGCCCGATGTGGGGCTCGAACTCACAGACCGCAAGATCATGACCTGAGCCAAAGTCGGCCACTTAGCGACAGAGTCACCCAGACGCCCCTAAAATTTATTTTGAGGGAGAGAGAGCATGAGTAGGGGAAGGGGCAGAGAGAGAGAGAATCCTGAGCAGGCTCCCCACTGTCCGTGCGGAGCCTGATGTGGGACTCGAACCCACGAACTATGACATCATGACCTGGGCAGAAACCAAGAGTCGGCCGCTCAGCCGACTGAGCCGCCCCGGCGCCCCTGGAAATACAGTTAAACGGCAGCATGGTATTACACGGACTTCATAAACGCTTCGAGTAAGGATCTAGCGGCAGGCCGAAAACGGCCGTAATCCCGAAGTCGCGATAAGCGATAAGGGATCTTGAGGCACGTGCCGCAGCCGCACTGGAGATGAAATTATTCGACTCGTGTCTCGGACAGTCGCGAGGGCCGCTTGCCTACCTTGTAACGGAAGGGAATGCCCCGTTTCAATTCAAGATTAGTGAAAATCAGGACGTCATTTTAGAAATCCAAAGTTAGATCCTGAAGTCCCACTCTCCCCCCCCCCCCACCTCCCCACCCCCACTGCCCCAAGTAAGGACCTCTGGGATCAGGAGTCAGTCGGTTGGTGGGGTGGAGGACCTATTTCTGTTTGTTCGTTTGTTTGTTTCTTTGTTTTATGAAGAACGGGCATTTCTCTGGAAGGAGCAGCTTTTCTGGGTTCACAGATGACTTGGGATCAGGTTCGCATCCTGTTCTGCCCTCCCCCCCACCTGCAAGCGTTCTTCTTGGGGGAAAAACGGGGGGGGGCTTTCGCCTGTGACTTTCAGACCTGCACAAAGCAGTAAGCGCCCTCAAAGCTTTCCGTACACCTGGCTCCCGAGGGAACTATTGGCGTTCACTTCGTAATTAACACTCATATTCTGTGTCCTCTCGCCCTGCGTATAGAGTCTCCTCGTTTATTTGAATTTAATTTAATTTTTTAATATTATATATTTTTAATGTTTATTTTTGAGAGAGAGAGAGAGAGAGAATATACGAGCAAGGGGAGGGGCAGAGAGAGAGGCGCACACACAGAATCGGAAGCAGGCTCCAGGCTCTGAGCTCTCGGCACAGAGCCCGACGTGGGGCTCGGACTCACAGACCGTGAGATCATGACCTGAGCCGAAGTCGGACGCTCAATTGACTGAGGTGCCCAGGTGCCCCTCCTCATTCTTTTTTAAGTCCGTGTAATATTCCATCACTCAGCTCTGTCAAAGTTTACCCACCGTCAGTGAGGGCACTTCGGCCCATTCTAGTTTCCCCCCGTGCTGTAGAGAAAAGCCTCATGGTTCTGTCTTTGCACGCTGACCCGCACAGCTTCTTAGGAAGACCCGTAGTAATTGCATTTGCCTGATCTGCGTTCCTGTAAATGGATGGGATCCGGTCGCCTCCCGGTGAGGACTTGGCGGATCCCCCCTCCATCCGCGGCACGCCGTAACCGTGGTTCTCCTGTCCCCGATTCCCCTCCCTGCCCCCGAGAGCCCCGTTCCCTGCGTGGATGAGCACACATTTGGGGTCAGACTGGTATCTTCTTATGAGTGCAGATGCTTCTCTCAATTCTTCCTTTTAAAAACACAATTGTCGGGGCGCCTGCGTGGCTCCGTCGGTTAAGCGTTAGACCTCGGCTCAGGTCATGATCTCATGGTTTGTGAGTTCAAGCCCCGAGTCGGGCTCTGTGCTGACTGCTCAGAGCCTGGAGCCTGCTTCCGATTCTGTGTCTCCCTCTCTCTCTGCCCTCCTCCACTCGAACTCTGTCTCTCTCTCTCTCTCAAAAATAAACATTAAAAAAATTAAAATTAATTATTTCTTAAAAATTTTTAAAGTTTTATTTATTTTGAGAGAGAGAGAGAGAGAGCATGAGCAGGGGAGGGGCAGAGAGAAGGAGAGAGAGGATCCTGAGCTGGCTCGATGCTGTCAGGGTGGACCCCGATGCGGGGCTCGAACTCACCAACCGTGAGATCGTGACCTGAGCCGAAATCAAGAGTCAGACGCCTGACTGACTGAACCACCCAGGCGCCCCTCAATTCCCCCTTCTATCTAGAGCCCCCCCTCCACCCACCTCCCCTGCAGACTCTTCCTCTGACCCTCCCCACCCACCTGGCTGCCCGAGGGGTTCTCGGTGCTACTGAGCACACCTCCCTCCTTCTCAGGAGAGGTTCCCGGTGAAATTCCCAAGCTCTTAGGAGGAAGCGAGTGGGAATTCCTGGTGTGAAAGCTGAAGGCAAGGGAGTGTGGAGGGTGTGAGTCGGGAGAGTGTGAGAAACTGGAGTTTGAGCCCTTGGGGCGGGGCGGCTGCTGTTCGTAGGCTGTCGCTGGATTTTCTTCTGCTCAGTTTCCCCTGTGTGACACCTGAGGCTCCGAGGGGCACACAGTCTATAAGTGATGGAGGCGGGACCTGAGTCTGGGGCCGCCTAACCTCGGATCCCGCGCTCCGTTCTCTGTTTCCTTTGTCCCTTTCTTCCTGCCCCCTTCCCTCCTCTCTTTCTCTCTCCTGCTCGCTCAGAACGACCGCAGTCATGAGGACGGTGGTCATTTGTTGAGCGCTTGCGATGCGCCGTCTGTCACACGGATGAATTCCTTTTTTCTCTCAACGACCCTTTGAGCTGGGGCATTTTACGCTCCTTATTTCACAGATGGGAAAACCGAGGCACGGAGGAGCAGTTAAATGTGACGTCCGCGGTGACGAGTACAGCAGCTCAGAAGGAAAGTCTAGGCACAGGCAGCAAACTGCTCAGATTAGGGTCGCCTGCGGCCATTTCTGACGATCCTAGATGGTCAATTACTTCTTTCCTAACGGCGATCAAAGACCTCAGCGCCGTTTTAAAGATGGAAACCCAGAAGTTAAGTCTAAGTGACCGACTGCTCTGCCCTTTTAGCTTTTGAATTAGGGACATCAAAGACATATGTGATAGGTGGAAATATTTCAAAACCGCCGTGAAGAGGGTTCCTCAGCGGGCGTACTCCCTCCACTTTCGGAATACGTGTAGAACTCTACGTACGCCCACTTGCCTTATGTATAAGGCATGAAAAGTTAATGCTTAAATATTGGCGTCTGGTGTGTGATGCACTCAAGTATAATTGGATCGCTTCGCTCATCAAAGACGCCTTTGTTTCTTATTCTGTGACACATTTCTGGTGGATTCTTTGATCCGCCAGTAGCGGGGGCAGGGAGCTGTCCTGGGGGCACTGATCAACAATATTTCCCATCTTCTGTCTTTCAGTAAAGAATACCCCGTTGTCCCCAGGAGCACAGTAAGGCAGAAAGTAGCCTCCAACCACAGCCCCTTCGGCAGCGAGCATCGAGCTCTCTCCACCTCGTCCAACTTGGGGTCCCAGTACCAGTGCGAGAACGGCGTGTCCGGCCCCTCCCAGGACCTCCTGCCCCCGCCCAACCCGTACCCGCTGCCCCAGGAGCACGGCCAGATTTACCACTGCACTAAGAGGAAAGGTGAGTGCGACGCCCCCTGCCCACCTTGACGTTCTGTTTTCCCTTCCTTTCCTTGCGGGAAAAAGAAGTACACGTAACTACGATTGTTTATTTTAAAAAAAAAAACATAAGCGATATAAAAGTTCATAGAGGTTGTCAGAAATTCAAACTGTATCCGTAAAACTGAAGGAGCTCCCTTGACCGCGTCTCCTCCAGTTCTGGCCCCTTCCGTGGGGAAAACGTGTTTGAAACGTTCAGTCTTATTTGATTCACGTACACGTGCGCGCGCAGACACACATAAAAATGGTTTTGATTTTTTTTTTGTCACGGCGGATATTATGCTGTCTGTATTTTGCAACTTGCCTTTCTTAAACTCGAGAACACACCGTGGATGATCTTTGCACGAGCCTAGAGCTGCTTCCTGCTTTTTAAAAGTCGCCGAAGGGAAAGTATTGCCTCGAAAGGGCAAAGCAGTGTTTACTTCTCCGCCCCCACCGGCGGACACGGTGGTCGCGTCCAGCGTTTCCGGTTGTATTCCACGAGCCGTGCTGCAGGGAGCCGTCTTGCACTTGGATGTGCTTTGGTTTCTGTGCCACGGTTTTTCTCGGGTGGGTGGATTCTTAGCTCTTCTCGCCTTTCTGGATCAACATCGACAGCAAAAAGAAAAAGAAGAAGAAAGAAAAGAAAAAAAAATCACAACTGATTTTTTTCCTTTGCAATTTTATCTTTGTTGTTTTTAGTTTCTTTTTTTTTTTTTTAGTCTTTATTTGTCTTTGAGAGAGACAGAGACAGAGTGCAGATGGGGGAGGAGCAGAGAGGGAGGGAGACACAGAAGCCGAAGCAGGCTCCAGGCGCTGAGCTGTCAGTGCAGAGCCCGACGTGGGGCTCAGGCTCACAAACCGCGAGATCATGACCTGAGCTGAAGTCGGATGCCCAAACCGACCGAGCCACTCGGGTGCCTCTCTTGCTTGTCATATTTAGCACAAGGTTGACCCAATAAGCAGTCACTGGTTTGCTCCAGCAGGCCCGAATCTTAGCCTTAAGAGCGGCCTGTGGTGTCTCCCCGCCTCAGTAGCCAGCTTGATGCCTTTGGAAGTCCGGTGCCCGGTGTCTGGAACTTCTTTTAGGAAAAAAAAAAAAAAAAAATCAGCCCACTAACAAGAACTGACGGAAACGGAGGCTTTGGCCGTTCTCCCTGAGCCGAGGTTCCTTGAGGGAAGTCACACGGCGTGACTGTTTGACATTACTGATCTCGCCTTTGGAAGGCGAGAGGGGCCGTCTTGGTTCCAGCCTGGGGCTGGGGCGCCGATCGGGCGAGGCTGTTTCCCAGACTTAACCTGAAGCCCTTCCATGTTCCTCGGATCTCAAAGGCCGGAACAATCATATCACCCCACCAGGCCCCCTGGCCCGACTCCCGGCGTGTCCCCGGCCGCACGGCCTGGAGACCAGATGCCTGCGAACACGCCTGCCTCCTCAGGCGCGAGCGGGGTTCGAACGGCCCGCGGAGCCCGGGGCCCTGCACGGAGACGTCGTTCTGTGTTCTGAGTAAGGGCGTCCTGCCTGGGCTCCACGCCGCGACCTCTCGACAGCACGTTGAGGTCCTGCCGTTAGTCACCCGCTTAACGAGTGGGGAAACTGAGGCCCAGAAAGGTAAAACCGCGTGCGGGAGGCTCCCGAAGGCAGACCGTGGACCCATGCCTGGTCGCCAGGCTCTGCCCGAGCGCCAGGCCACACCCTGCACCGTCCCCGTCCCCTTCGCCTAGCAGCCGCCGTCTCAACACGCCATCCTCCGCTAGAGACGGGTCTCGAGACTGTGTCGGACGTCCTGATTAAGAGCTCGCCAGGTTTGAATTAGGGAGTTCCGTCGATTAAATTAATGCCAGACCGAAAGAAGGGGAGGCAGAAGTTAAAAAGAACCCAAGTACTTTTTTTCGGGTTCCGTGTTTACAGCAGCGTCTTTTGACGCTGGAAAAAGTGGAAATGCTTTTTCTCCTGGACGGGGCGGGGAGTTGGAAGGCTTCGAATGCCAGGGAATGGACCCTTCCCACGACGGGCGCGGTCGGCCCGCACGGGCGTATTTGGCGGGGCCCTCGGGTGAGCTCAGGGCCCACTCGAGGCGGCCGCTGGGGACCCGGAGCGGTGGCCGGTCGGTGGCAGGACATCGCAGCGGCTGACGCTTTCCGTCAGTGTGGCCACGGGCAAGCGCCTTGCTTTCTCGGCCTCAGCTCCCTCTTGCGCAAAGCGAGGAGTGTAAGGGCACCTCCCCTGTCGGGTCGCGGTGAGACGGGGTGGGATCGTCCACGGGAGGCCGGGAGGGTGCCGGGCGCGTCTCAGAACTCAGTGCCCGCTCGCTGGCCACCGCTCTGCACTTCGGAAGCTCACGGCGGCCAGCGGGTCAGGTGTGGTCGTGTGTGGGGACAGAGCTGTTGGTTCAAAACAAGGGTCTGAGGCTACACAGGAGGCGCGCAGAGTGCGGGTGTCACACGAGAGCGGGGGGCGGTGGTGGTTCAGGGGGAATTTAAGCCAAGGCTTGCAGAGTAGGAGCTGGATAGGAAAAGAGGGGAGACGGGTGAGTACCCAGGCAGAGAGAAGGGTGTGGGTGCAGCCTCTGGGAGTTGGGGAGCCAGCGCCGACTGGGGAGCAGACACGGGGCTTGTGCGACCGGAGCGCAGTGAGGGAAAGTGGAGGAGGACGAGGTGCAGAGAACGGCAGGCTTGAAGGAGTTTTCAGGACTTCAGATTTTATCCTGACACCGACGGGCACCCATGGGGGACGTGATGAGGTTTCTGTTTTGAAGCAGGCACTTCGCTGTGATGGCGGCGGGCGGGGCGGTGGTGGGGGGATCCTCTGCCCTTCTCACCCCCCTCCACCCCCCGAAAGGGAGCTCCCAGGGGCGGCATTCCGGCCAAGCTCTGTCTGTCCCGCAGGCCTCCGAGACGACAGAAAGCAATTCATCATCAGCCTCCATTGTAAGGTGATAAGAAGTCAGCCGGGTTTCCTTCCAGTTTGGGATTCCCGTGAAGTGATAACTCCATGGGTGGCTGTCCCCCTGGCCCCCCCCCGCCCCCCGCCCCACTATCTGGCTTCCCCTCATTGTCTGTCTCCTTTCCAACGAGCCCAGGAGGCCGGCCCAGTGAAATGTCAAGGGGCCAGGCCGGCCAGAGGGCTTCTCGTGTTTGGACCCAGCTGTCTCCCAACTATCTCTCCCGATGGATGGAGCCAAAAGAGCCGGGAAGGTCTTTTATCAACGCCACTCAATCAAATCCGGAACCCCGGGGCCTGGGAGAGCACTTGTCTGTCTTTCTTTCCCCCTCCCATCCTGACAACCCTCCCCACCCCCATTTAGATATCAGAGGCAACCCATATAAAGATTTAAAGCAAAGCCATATACTGCCTTGGCTATTCAAAGGCAAGTCAGAGGTAGGGGGAGAAGAAAGGAATATAGTTTTGCAGGGTGCATTTTGTTAGCGCTGTGTGCTTTTTAGAGCGGTTTCATACCGCTTCCTTCGTGGGATCCTCGCTGTAGCCCCTGAGCTGGGGCTCAACATTTTGCAGGGCTGACAGGGGACCAAGAGGTTGGTTAGCCTCCCAAGGTCCTGTGGCAGGTGAGTGGCAGATCTGGGAGGCATTCGTGGAATAAATGTTGGTTGAGCACTTACTTTGTACCGGGCACTGTGCTGAGTGTGCGAGGTAAGGGGAGGGCCAAGGTCCCTGCTCTCTCGAAACCTGCATTCGCACTGGGGAGACAGATCATAATCAAGGGAATAAACTGAATGATTTTCAGGTGGTGGTTAAGTGAGGGGCGGACTGGAGTCTTCTGATTCCCAGTTGAGGATCTCCCTACAGTACTCTTCCAGTCCTTCCCACTTTGGGCCAGGAGCTAACATTATGGGGACATACACACCATTGTTCTGTCCATCCATCTGTCTCTCCATCCGTCTATCTATCCATCCATCCAGCCACCCACCCATCCACCCATCCATCCATCCATCCACCTACCCATCCACCCACCCATCCATCCATCCTTCCATCCACTCAACCATCCATCCATCTGCCCATCCACCCATCCACCTGCCCATCCACCATCCATCCATCCACCCATCCTTCCATCCATCCACCCATCCGTCCGTCCGTCCATCCATCACCTGTCTGTCCGTCTATCCATCCATCCATCCATCCATCTGTCCACCCACCCACCCATCCATCCATCCATCCACCCATCCATCCATCCATCCATCCATCCATCCATCCACCCAACCATTCACCCAAATATCCATCCATCCATCCATCCACCCGTCCATCCATCCGTCCATCCATCCGTCCATCCATCCAGGTCAAGGTTACCACCCTTTCATATTTTCTGAACACAGTGGGTTTCATGAAAGCTGAAAGGCTAGGCCACCTAGTCTGAAAGAGCGCTGTTTCGTGACGCAGAGAGCCTGGCCTGTAGTTCTGCCTCTGACGTGCTGCAGATCACTCAGCCGGGGAGTGGCTGCTGACCATGGTCTTTCACCTGAATGAACCCGGTCAGCAAGGGAGATGACCTATTTGGGAATTGTGACGTACGTCCTCAGTGGGAATAGCGATTTCCAAGCAGCCTCGTGGGTTTTCCGGCTCGAATGCACCCAGCACACTTGCTGTGCGAGGAAGACAGAGACTAAAGCACACTTCTTCTGTGCCTTCCTGCAAGAAAGTTAAGACCTGTCCCCGTATATAGTTAAAAACTGAGATTAGAACGGGAGAGTGGTTTGCCCAAGGTCACGTGGCCAGGGAGAGTCAGAGACATGACTGCGCCCGAAAATCTGTGGTCTGGGTTTATCATTAAAGCCACTTGATCCAGAGTCAGAAGCCACTAGGAAGACGCGAGGATGCCAGGTTTTTCGCCGTGCGCTGAGTCGCCCGGCGCCCAGCAGCAGGAAGAGCTCTCCTGACCTTCAGCGGGGTTCGGGACAGGTGGGATACGGTCGAGCACTCTTGCTCGTCACCTCTCTGAACCTGAGCTGTCGGGCTCATCTCGCGGAAGACTCGGTGTGTGCCGCGAGCTCATCTCCCGGCCGGCCGCGGAAGGCAGACTTGGCCGGGAAAGAGGTCTTCGCTGTGGACCGGTTACCAGGCTCCCAAGAAAAGAGAAAGAAACCAAGACCATACCCAAAACAGACACAGAGATTGCATCCAAACCATTTATTGCGACCCGCTTGACGTTTGGATCCCCGCTCCGGAATTGCTTTGCAGTGCGACGAGGTCCAGGAGGAGTGGGAGAAGCCTCAGGACCCGCTTCCGGGAACCAGCCGGCGTTTCGCTTTTCCTTAGGACTCTGCATCAGATCTTCGGGTTATTAAAGACTGGAATGTGTAATTTTACGATTTTCCAAGCTGCGCCCCGGCCTTTTTCATATTATTCTTCCTTTTTTACTTGTAACAAATCTGGAAGGGGATCAGAAACTCGGGAATGGTTCGTTCGCCTTGTTTTTTTTTCTCTTGCCAAGGGTGCCCTGCAGCTGTACTTTTTATTATAGAAAACGGGAACGCCCTGCTCAAATGGAAAACCCAAAGGTTATGGTTCCAAGCAACAATGGAAACATTCAGATTTATGGATCCGGCGGCGGTGGGGGTGGGGGCGGGGTTGGAAGGAAGCACGGAGGCTCGGTGGGACCGAGGGAGGACAGAAAAAGTCGCGTGCAGCGGTGTCTTCGCGATGCCAGGAGGATGCCCAGCGGAAAGGTGGGATGCGGTCCCCGGCTCCTCTGGACGGTTGGCATGATGCAGATAAGGCACCTGGAAGAGGGGCTGTGTTGTTTTGCTTTCCTTTAGGACACGGGTGTGGACGTCCTCTGGGGTCCAGATGTGTCCCGAAACGAGTCTCGCTAAACATGAACGTGCTTGCTGTGCGGCGGGTACGAGCCCAGCATAGATGGGTTTTGATTGGGGAGATTTTTTTTCTTTCTTTTTTTTTGTTTTTACTTACCGGGGGTGGGGGTGGGGTGTCACTCCGGGTGTGATACCAGTGCGAGGGTTCGGTGGAACCCAAACTCAGGCCATCCTCTCCGCGTTGGGGAGCTGGTTTAAAATCTAGGGGCGCCTGGGGGGCTCAGTCGGTTGAGCGTCCGGCTTTAGCTCAGGTCCCGATCTCGCGGTCCGTGAGTTCAAGCCCCGCATCGGGCTCTGTGCTGACAGCTTGGAGCCTGGAGCCTGCTTTGGATTCTGCATCTCTCTCTCTCTGCCCCTCCCATGCTCACGCTGTGTCTCTCTCAAAAATAAAATAAAAACATAAAAAATTTAAGAAAGAATCTAGTGCACAACCAAAGGGCTGGCTGTGGGGAGAATGAGTAACATGGAGCTTTCTAGCAAGGACCCCTCCCCCCCCCCCCCCGCCCATGCACAGGCTCACAGGCTGTCAGCCTCCCGCCCCCACTGCTCGGGGTGGGTTGGAGACCGCCCCCTCTCCCGGCCGCGTGTGCCGAGCGAGACCATGACTGTTTATTGAGCGCTCTGTCCCCAGCACCTGGCACTCGGTAGGGGCTCAGTACGTCTTTGTTGGATGACTGGGTGAGCGGCACTGGACGTGAACAATCTGGAGAGCTGGAAGCAAGGCGTGGTTGGCCGAAGGAAGCCAGACCTGGCCTCGATTCCAGCCTCCGCTCCTTCCCGGCTGCGGGACCTGGGGAAGGCCTGCTTCACCGAGCTTCAGTTTCTGCCGCTGGACAGACAGCAGAGCAGCCACTTTGAAACATTCCTGGGAGCTCAGGGTGAGGCTGCTTAGGAGGTGCTCAACAAACAATAACTCGGAGCTCCTCCCACTTCGTTCCTCGTCCTCCCCCCAGGCCTTCGGCCATCACGGTGGGGTGCGGGAACACTCCATTGTTCCTGCCTTCTTCACAGCCCCCCCCCAACGACAGACGTGTTTCTTTTTTCTTTAAAATTTTTTTTAACATTTATTTTTGAGAGAGAGACAGGGCATGAGTGGAGAAGGGGCAGAGAGAGAGGGAGACACAGGATCCGAAGCAGGCTCCAGGCTCTGAGCCGTCGGCACAGAGCCCCACGCGGGGCTCGAACCCTTGAACTGGGAGATCATGACCTGAGCTGGAGTCGGACGCTTAACCGACTGAGCCACCAGGCGCCCCACGACAGACACATTTCTTAACATTTGTTGATTCGAAAGAGATTGGGAGATGAGGACAGAAAATCCCAGGCTGGGGGCGGGGTGAAATTCCCCCAGGGATGAATCTGTGTGGAGTATTTACACCTTGGTAGAAATTCTCGAATACCGCTTCCCTGGAGGAAACACCTGGAGTCGTGTTAATCTGTGTTGGGTCTGCCGAGAGGCTGGCCGGCGGTGTTACCGTTGCAGCGAGAGCTGCTCCTGATGACAGCCATCGAGAGATTTACATGCTTAATTTTGTTTAATTCTTAGCTGCCCCGTGAGGTAAGTAGCATTGACTTGGATTCAGAGACGCTAAAACTGAGTCCCCGAGGGGGCAGACGCCCTGCTGGTGTCACACAGACATAAAGTAGAAGAATGAGCTTGAAACCCAGCTACGTCTCTGCTTCTTAACTCGGGGTCCGGGATTCAGGGGATCCATGGGCTCCGAAAATCGCACGCGAAACCGTGCGAGGCCCGTGCCGTTTTCCAAACTCTGTGTTTCGGTGGATTTTTTTTTTTTTTCCCCAGGAGACAGCCTTGCACTTTTGTTCCCAAACGAGGCGGTGACCCCAGAGTCGTTAAGGGAGAGCCTCTTTCAGGGACAGAAGTCCCTCCACTGCCCTCCGCTGGGGACTAAGTGGGGTCTGGGGAAGGGAGGGGACTGACACGGAGTGGTACCCACTCTGCAGATGCTAACTGAGACTCGCTTCCAGAGCCTTCGGGAGAGGAGCCGGGGATCCGTCCGAGCGCCCAGCCGTGTGTGCACGACGTGTCCGGCTGGTCCTTCCCCTCGGTCGCACGG
Source organism: Paguma larvata (assembly GCA_030068075.1). Classification (NCBI taxonomy): domain Eukaryota; kingdom Metazoa; phylum Chordata; class Mammalia; order Carnivora; family Viverridae; genus Paguma; species Paguma larvata. Next base: position 79,253,693 of record CM057835.1, read on the forward strand.
GGATTTAGTGCCTTTCCTTCTGGGTGGCGTAGCGGCGCAGGGCGGAGACTTGTAATTAGACTCTTGAATCGTAACCCGCGCTCTGCTGTGTATCCGCCGTGTGAGTCACACCCCGAGTCACACCCCGGGCGACTTTCCGAACCTCCCCGTGCTTCCTTTTTGTCACCTGCAGGGTGCGGAGAACCGCCGAGCCCATCTCGTAGGGCCGTTGAGCAGGTTACACGCGGTGCCTTCCGGAGAGAGCTTGGAACGGCACCGGGCAGGGGACCGCTGCTGGTGTGTGTTTCTACTGTTCTCATTGATGCTCACTAAGCTCACTAAGAATGTTCTGGAATCTGGGAATATCGTGATGGGTAGCACAGGGTCCCGCCTTCCTGGAATGCACGTGCCGGAGCAGAGGGAAGAAGATAGTAGTAATTGTTACTGTTTGGGTTTTTTTTTTTTTCTCAAACCAAGCTCTGGACTTGTGCTTCGTCCGTATTTTTCTGTCTCCTTCTCAACACCTCCCTTCGCCATGAAAAGTGGAAGAGTAGGAAAGAGCCCTTATTGTCCTTTCCGTGCTATAGATGAAACTGAGCCCAGATAGGTCGGCCTGTTTGCTCAAGGTCTCCATCCTCTTTTGTTTTATTTATTTAAAACAGTTTTTTAAATGTTCGTTTTTGAGAGAGAGAGACAGAGCGTGAGCAGGGGAGGGGGCAGAGAGAGAGAGGGAGACGCAGAATTTGAAGCAGGCTCCAGGCTCTGAGCTGTCAGCACAGAGCCCGACGCGGGGCTCGAACTCACGGACTGCGAGATCATGACCTGAGCTGAAGTCGGCTGCTTAACCTACTGAACCACCCAGGCGCCCCTGTGACTCTTTTTTTTAATGTTTATTTACTTTCTTTCTTTCTTTTTTTTTTTAATGTTTATTTATTTTTGAGACAGAGACAGAGCATGAGTGGGGGAGGGGCAGAGAGAGAGGGAGACACAGAATGTGAAGCAGGCTCCAGGCTCTGAGCCGTCAGCACAGAGCCCGACGCGGGGCTTGAACTCACAGACTGCGAGATCATGACCTGAGCCGAAGTCGGACGCTCAACCGACTGAGCCACCCAGTCGCCCCTGTTTATTTACTTTCGAGAGAGAGACGGAGACAGAGTGTGAGAGGGGTAGAGGCAGAGAGAGAGGGAGACACAGAATTGGAAGCAGGCCCCAGGCTCTGAGCTGTCAGCACACAGCCCAATGCGGGGCTCGAACTCACGAACCGTGGGATCATGCCCTGTGCTGAAGTCGGCCGCTCAACCGACTACTGAGCCCCCCAGGCGCCCCTCCCCCCTTTTTGTCTCATCAGAGCGGAGGTTGGAGCTGAGTCTCCCGGACTCCATCCTCCAGGCCTTGGGCCCAGCGTCCCTCTCCGCCTTTAGAACCGAGCGGTGGCTGGTCCCGGGGCCTCACTGGTGTCTCTCCTCCTGTCTCAGCAGATGAAGAATGTTCCACCACGGACCATCCGTACAAGAAGCCCTACATGGAGACGGCGCCCAGCGAGGAGGACCCCTTCTACCGGCCCGGCTACCCCCAGCAGCAGGCCCTGGGCGCCTCCTACCGGACAGAGTCGGCCCAGCGGCAGGCCTGCATGTACGCCAGCTCCGTGCCGCCCAGCGAGCCGGTGCCCAGCCTGGAGGACATCAGCTGCAACGCCTGGCCCAGCGTGCCCTCCTACGGCGGCTGCACGGTCGCCGCGGTGCCGCCCGTGGACCGGCTCCCCTACCAGCACTTCTCCGCCCACTTCGCGTCGGGGCCCCTGGTGCCCCGGCTGGCCGGCGTGGCCGGCCACGGCTCGCCGCAGCTCGGGGACGGCATGTTCCAGCACCAGCCGCCCGTGGGCCACCAGCCCGTGGTCAGGCAGTGCGGGCCCCAGACTGGCCTCCAGTCCCCCGGCGGCCTCCAGCCGTCCGAGTTCCTGTACCCACACGGCGTGCCCCGGGCCCTGTCCCCGCACCAGTACCACCCCGTGCACGGGGTCGGCATGGTGCCGGAGTGGAGCGAGAACAGCTAAAGGGGGGCCCGCGTGGTCACCGACACTCGCTGGAGAGAAGAGAGAGCGAGCAAGCGGGAGAGAGACAGTCGCAGAGAGGGGCCCCCGCGGGTGGCGCTTCCTGGGGGTGTCCACGTCTGCCCTCGAGGGCCCTGGACGCTGATCTAATCAGTAGCTCGGAACCACAATTCAAAAAATGTGACTTTGTCGTCTCGTCTCAAAACTCAAAAAAAAAAAAAAAAAAAAAAAAAAAACCCCAAACAGACAAAACCAAACAAAAAAAAGGCGCGCCCCGCTCCCCGGCGACCTCCCCACGCGTCGGCCGGCCGTGTTCACGCCGCCTCCGGGCGTCCTCCGTGATTCCTTCCGTCGGCCTCCAGAAAGCCTTTGCCTTATGGAGGGGTTCGGCTGAATGGCGTCGTCGGGAGTCTTTCCTGTCTCAGTGTTGATGTTGACGTTGTTATATAATAAATGATAATATATTTTTTTCTTTCAATTTTCTTAACGGGACCCAGTCCCTTATTCGGGGGTGGGGGGAGGTCAGAGGCAAGTGTGTTTCACAGTATGGACTGGTGGGGGTGCCCCTCACAGAGACCACGCCGGAAACCGAAATCGGCCGCCCTGCCCTTGACTGAGAAATGACCTACCTCTGCCATGCGACGTTCTTGAGAAAGTTCCCCAGGTCCTGGCTTTTGTCCGACTTCTCCCCGCCCCCCACCCGTCGCCGCGGAGCCCCACTCGGCCCTTCTGCTTTCCCAGTGGAGTCGGGAGAGCCTCGCGTCCCATCTGGTCTCCTATCTCGCTCGGCCCTCCCGTCCTCCCAGCTCTGTGTCTCTCCAGCCGTCTGTCGCTAAAACGTGGCCTATAGCTTCCTGACCGGAAAGCTTGCTTTGAAAAACTTAAAAAGCCTGGTTTACACGCGGGCAGGACCGTGATAAGCGAGGAGCGAGCCCTGTGCCGACGAGCGTCGCGCCAAAGCCAAGACAAATACTCGTCCTGATAAAACACAAAGCCAGTCCCCGAGCTTCCAAACCTCCGTCACCGCCACCGGCGACCCGGCCCGGATGCCACGCAGAGCCCGCCGTTCCCAGACAGAGGGGCGAGACGGGCTCGCCGAGCGGTCCTCTCCAAAGCAATCGCGCCGACGCCAGAGGCCGGCGCAGAACTGTGGTTATTGAAAGCAGAAAACGGTATTAATAAAAGAAGCGTGTAAGTACCATGTTACTGCAGGGGTTCTTCAGATGTAATATTTTACTGGTACTATTTATTTATAAATAGGAATTCTAATTAAGTAATAACAGGCAACAGGGGCCCAGCGTGCGAGCTGGCCAAGAGCTTTTAATTTTATTAATACTCGAAACCAAGGTTGCATTTTCTTTTTTCCTCTTTCGAATGTGCTTTGCTTTCTTGATTAAAAAAAATTTTTTTTTTTAAACCGACCCTAATAAACAGAACAGGGTAATACGCGAGGCTAAGTGTGTCCAAGTGCGTGCGCGTGTGCGAGTGTGTTTGCACGTGAGCGTCTTCGTGCCATTTCGTCCTTTTGATGTTGCTGCGGGGGCGGGGTGAGAAATTTCGTGGATTTGTGAGCCGATTCATGCCTCATAAACACCATGTGCTTAAAAAAGGACAAGGGACTTGGGTCCCCCTTTGCTCCCCGCTGTTCTTTCTACTAACTACATAGAAATTGTGGAAGAAGAAATGGTCTTACAGGTGCACTTTCTAGCCCACTTTTTTTGTTCTCCTGGTCTGGGCGGAGGGGGTGGGGGGCGGGTTGGGATCTCGGATGTGAGTGTGGCCGAGCCGTGAGTCTACTTGCCTGCTGGCCTGTATCGCTGGAATGGGGTTGTTAATCTTCGCTGAATTCGTGCCGGCGTCGGAAAAGACAACTCATCAGGAATCTCGGTTGATCCGAAGCTCTCGGTCACACTGTGTGTAACTCCTCGTTCTGGATTTTCTGGGGGATCTCTTCCTCTGACTTAATTGCTGGAAGGGAATGTTTTGGAAGTCCCAATGCCAGCAGCCCTGAGATTTGTGAGTTCTCCCTGTATGATACGTAGAAGGCGGAACGGAGCGACAAATCGGGGAGTCCATTCATGGTGCAAGTTTTAAAACCTTTTATAATTTCAGTGCCTGCGTCTTTCAAATGATCAAGAACCATCAAAGAGATCACCTCCCTTGTCGATTACAAATTACTCATGTAATCCGATCCCCCTGAACCTTTCCGAGGCAGAGAACTCCCAAGAAGTGTGACTTAATTATATAGAAAAGACAATTTAGCGTCTTTTAGGTATATTGGAGACACCAAGTCAGTGGCATTCCCGTCTCCGGAGAGAATGAATTAGTGAAGTGTCACTGAATAAATTCTGACTGTACTCTAAATAGGTATTTATTCCGATAGGCTAAAAAAAGGGGGGGGGGAAAAGATTGCCTTTGGAAAAATTACCTTCCCAAACGAATTCACCAACTATACAAGGTAGTCAGTCAGTCTTCTGTTTTCCCAAGAACATCACAGGAATACTGAATTAACACCCCTCAGGCACTGCACTCAAACAGTTGCCGCCGTTGGGAAATCACTAAAAACACGTTCAGGGCAAGCTTCGTGAATCTGAGAAGGGACATCTCATTCCGTAACAGACGCAAGTTAACTTCTTTGGGTTCCAAACAATGGTTACCAAGCTCTTCTCACCGAATTGGTAGGTTTAAGGATGTCCTATCTAAATATCCCTGTGGGTCATCATTATGTCGCCGTCAGGAGACACGATGCAGATTGCTATACTCCTGTGGTATGTTTAGTGGATGCTTGCTCTGGACCTGGACGTGTGCAAATACTGAGGACACGGTAGTGAACAAGGTGATAGAGGTTATACCCTTCTGGAACTTACGGTTTAGTGAGAGATACAGCCCTTAGGTGACCATCTCATAATCAGTGGATTGTAAAGGCAGGAAGATCTATGAAGGCAGCATGCATGCTGTCACAAGAGGTAAGAGAAAGAGTCCTAACTTGGTCTGGAGGACGTGGACTTCTGAGTCGAGCCCTGAATGCCGAGCAGGAATTAACCAGGTAAAGAGTTGGGAGGAAGAGCATTTCAGGCAGAGAGACCTTCTGGCTTGTGCAAAGGTCCTGAGGCAGACACGGTGATGAAGGAAGAGCTGTGGGTTCATGAATGGGTAGTAATGACTTACTTTACGTTCATTTATTCTACGAGCGTTTGCTCAGGTCCCACCCTGTGTGGTAGACACCCTGACTCGCAGAGCACCTACTCATTGTGTTAGCTCCTTTCTAGTTAGTTCCTGGAGGACAGTCTGGATCTGTGAGCTGGTAGGCTCCTTCGTACTTGAGAGAGGAGTGTGACAGCATCCTCCTGGCTTCCTGGTCCAACACTCGAGTATGTGAGAGTGGGACTCAAAGTTCTGGAGTCACCAGAAGGATCACTAGAACTTTCGGAGACTCGTTAGTATTCTTGAGCTCAGAGAGGTTGGGGACACCCCCAACCTCACAGCTGGTGTGTGGCCGAGCTCGGTGTGGACCCTCGTTTGCCCAAGCCTCAGCTTCCTCCTTCACTAATAGGAGGTAAGGCACCTGCTTCAAAGGACTGTTGTGAACTTTAAGTGGGTGATAGCTGTAGAAATGTCCAGAAGAGTACTTTCTGTAGTAGATGCTAAATAAATGCCCAAAAAGACAGACTTTAATCAATGAAATGCAAGCGAGACATAACTTTTATTCATTGAGTTAGCAAATGTATATTTAACGAATAATGATACTGATTGCTAATGAGAAAATAAATCCTAGAAACTGGCTGGAATGAACATAGATAAACCTTTTTTTTTTTTAAAGTTTATTTATTTATTTTGAGAGAGAGAGGGAGAGAGAGAACCAGTAGGGAGGGTGCAGAGAGAGACAGGGAGGATCTGAAGTGGGCTTTGTGCTGACGGCAGAGAGCCCGTTGTGGGGCTCGAACTCACAAACCATGAGATCATGAGCTGAACCGAAACTGAGAGTCTGATGCTTAACCAACTGAGCCGCCCAGGCGCCCCCCCCAAAATAGATAAGCCTTTTAAGAGAATTTGGCAAACTATATCAGAAGCCTTAAAATTGTGCTCATCAGCTAATCTGATGATTCTACTTCAAGGAATTGGTCCAAAGGAAATAATCATGAATGTGGATCATACTTATTTTCTGGGACGTTCATCACGATTTTTAAATCCTACAGAACTGGAGGGGCACCCGCCCGGGGCGGGGGGGCGGCTCAGTAGGTTAAGGTCTGACTTCGGCTCAGGTCACGATCTCACCGTTGGTGAGTTCAAGCCCCATAGCGGGCCCCCTGCTGTCAGCACAGAGCCCGCTTCGGATCCTCTGTCCCCTTCTCTGCCCCTCCGCTCGTACTCTCTCTCTCTCTCAAATGTAAATAAATAAACTTAAGAAAATAAATCTTGCAAAACTGGAGAGAGCCTTATTATTATCCACTAACACAGTTAGTGCTGATTAAATAAATTAGTGTACGTCCACACAATGGAATACGGCATGGCTTGTTAAAAAACACATGTGCGAAGGCAGTCTGAAAAGGATATTTAAGATACGTTGTAAGGGAAAGAAGCTGATTACGACTGCCACGCAAGGAAACTTCTCTGTCGTATTAAATACAACTGTATTCATTCAGGCGTAGAAGGGGAAAATAAAACCCACTGTTCGTTTGTACAACAGCAATAGCCACGGCGGGGTTGTGAGTGCTTACGTGTTCTTTGTGTTTTTGGATATGTCTCCACTCTTCCGTGTGATGAAGAGGCTTTAGCCTTGCAATTAGGAATAGAATTAGTAAAACAAAATCTAGTTTATTCGGGGGGGGGTGTTGTCAAGAGGTGGGGCACCCGGTGTCTGTGTGCTTTGAGGATGAAGGGGACAGAGATCTGCCGAGGGGTGTGGCCTTGGCCCCGTCGGTGACAGAGCTGGGTACCGGTCCCAGTCGGCCGACTGCTAATGGCGGACATTCTGCCTCCGAAACAAGGAGACGTCTGGGCACTTCTCTGTCTCCACTTTCTGGGATTGGCCCTGGCTGGCTCGTTCCTCTCGGTGGGGTAGGATGTGTCCCGGTGTGAATTGTTACTCGCTTGTTAACAAATACAGCACACACAGGTACGTGCGGACACACACCCAACACGCACGCACACACCCAGGCCGTGGTGAGACGCTCACCTTTATTCTCTACCTGACCCGGCCTAGAAAAGTCGCTTTGCCACTTCCTGCCTCTGTGACCTTGGGCAAGTCACTTAACCTCTCTGACCCTCCGTGTAATCGTCTATGGGAGGAGGATCGCAAGAGTACGTCCCCCCGGGAGTCGTTCGAGTCCGCATCCGAGGAGATGCTGGGTATTAAGTGTGCCGAGCACAGCGCCTGGGGTACAGCAATGACTGTTGGCTGGTAAAAAGATTAATTAGTATTTTTTTTAACGTTTTTATTTTATTTTTGAGAGACATAGAGACAGAGCGTGAGCCAGGGAAGAGCAGAGAGAGAGGGAGACACAGAATCCGAAGCAGGCTCCAGGCTCTGAGCTGTCAGCACAGAGCCCGACGCGGGGCTCGAACTCACAGACCATGAGATCATGACCTGAGCCGAAGTCGGCCGCCTAACCGACTGAGTCACCCAGGCGCCCCAAAAGATGAATTAGTATGGATAATTCTTACTGCTCTTAATCCCTCTCCACCCCGTCCTCCCCTCCCCCCACTTCTTCGCTGGTTGGGAAATTCGCCCCTGTGACGTGCTGTGATTTTCACGACAGACCTCAGCTCAGTGAGGGTGGGGAAAACCTCGCCATCATCGCCGTCACCGCCATCACCATTGCCACACTCTGCTTAGGAGCCGCGTGGCCACCATCGCGCGCTGCCGACTCCCGAATGTGACGGACAAGGATCCGTGTCCTCTGTGCCCTTTCCTGTGGGCTTGGGCGGGAGAGGGAGGGACGGGGTGGCTGGAGCCTGTGGGCTTCCGGGTTCCGGATGCCCAGCTAAGCTCTGGTGTGTGAACTAGTCCTTGGCTTCCCCGAGCCTCCGTCTCCCCCTCTGTAAAATGGGGGTGATAAGATCTGCCCCCCAGGCCTGGGACAGGGATTAAATGAGCACCCTTCTGGAATGTGCTCAGTGGGGCGGCTGGCCCCTCGGTACACTGCATGAACAGAGACAGAAAGACAGATGTCGGCTCAACCATGACTCCGTCGGGAGAGCTTTGCGGTACCCAGGACAGGTCAGGAGAGCCTTCCTCTTTCCGGAACGTTCACCACCCTTCACCCTTGTCACTTTGGGGACTGGATTTCTTATCTCCCGGGGTCTGAATGAAGGAGTCGGTGGCTCAACAGATCCGGAGGGCGGGACGCCACGAGACGGGACGGTCGGGCCGTCTTGGCATCCTCTGTGCCCCCCTCTGAGATCATGCGACCCGGGGGACGGTTCCGTGCAGGCCGACAGCCCACAGCCTTGACGTCCGCCCGCGGCCTGGAGCCACAGTGAGGGGCGCGTCGCCACCCACCGCCGGGCCTCAGAGGCGCACGTCGGTAAACGGTTTGGCTCAGGAGCAGCTGAGCAGCTGAGTGGTTTTACTGCTGAGTCCACGGGGCGGCTCTGTGGACCGGGGCTGAGTTCCGCCGGTCTCGCCCGGGCCCCCGCGCCTGCGGTCAGCGGATGGAGGGCCGGGGGCAGGCAGGCCTAGGGCGCCTTGGGACCTTCGGGCCATTTCATTCTGCCCCGCGTGACTTCTCGTCCCCACCACGGGTTCCGGTCTCACCTCTGTGTTCAGACCCGGCCGTGGGTGGCGTGGATGCAAGTCGCGGACAAGCCTTCCCCTTAAGGAGTCCTCTCGGCCCCGGCTTCGAGCAGAGCGACAGAACCGGCACGAGACACGGAGACTCGTAGGAAGACGTGTATCGCGGGGGACTGGCTCGCGTGGGCGTGGGGGCGGGCCACTGGGAAGGGCCGTCTGCCTGGCTGTCATGAACAGAACGCCACACACTGGACGGTTCACCAGCAGAAATTTATTTCCTCACGGTTCTGGCAGCTGGAAAGCCCATGGTCAAGGCGCCCTCAGGGTTGGCTTCCGAGGAGACCTCTCTTTCTGGCTTATAGACGGTCCCCTTCTTCTGTCCCCGGCAGCTCCATACCACTAATGCCGCCACTACGTTCTCGTCTTTAAGGTCGTACCATAGCCGATAAGCATCTTGATACGGAAATCTTGTAGAGGTCTCTTGTTCCAGCCCTCAGCCTCCAGATAAGTCGGGGTCTAAAACCCACGGGCCTCAGAGAGTTGCAATATGGTCGAATCCTCCTCAGACACAAAACAGGTCTCCTGCGGGTTGCATTTCGTCCCTGCGAAGAAAAGGAACCAGCCATCACAAGGGGAACTTGGGGCAGAAGAGCGGACTTGGCCTTCTCAGTATCGGTTGTGTGCGGGAGGCGAGTCTCGTTTCCCCGTTGTGTTTCTAGGCTTGAAGTAACGTAAGCTAGAAGTCTGGCGACTGGCAGTGGCCTCGTCCACCTCTCTCTGCTGCCTGCCTTCTTTCCCTGGAGAAAAATGCAGTGGAAGGGAAAAAAGGAGCAGAGAGAGAGAGAGAGAGAGAGAGAGAGAGAGAGACAGGGAAACTCTAGGAAAGTCTTACATTGCTCTAATTTCTGAAACATAAAAGCTATTCTTTTAGAGTAAATCCCGTGGCATTAAGGACCGAGAAATTCCTATGGAAATAATTTGTCAAGCACCGACGGATCAAAGATACATATGAAAGGACCCCACTTTGTTTCCTTCCCGGAGCAGAAACCAGCCCCCCTCCCGGCTCAGAATGAATTGGCAATTCATTTGCCGACTGTCAGACCAAGTAGCACAATCCTCACCGCATCTTCAGCCGGGACGGGGCCAGAAGGAAGCAGTTCTGTGCCCACCGAGCGTTCGAGCTGGGGGTATGTTAGTGATTAAGGGCTCCCGGCCCGGGGGAGGCAGGGAGACATGACTCAGATTCACCAATGCGCCATAAATCTCCCTCTTTTATTCAAAATGTGTGTTTTATGGTCGTTTCCTGGCCAATGGCTGCCTCGAATAAATAGATAACATAGCCGGGCTTAGCTCGTCGGCCTCGAGCCGGTGGTTTGTCTCGAGCGCCAAGGATTCGTGAGATTTCCAAGAGCCAGCCAGCCAGGAAGCCCTCCTTCCTTCCCGGCGCACCGGCCGCGTTCCGCGTGGAACGGAGAGGCCGAGGCGGGTGCGGCTCGGGCCCACAGAGGGAAAGCACCGCCTGGTCCCTGCAGCTCAGCGGCCCCCCCCTTCCCGCCTTCTCGCCCGGCACACCCCAAGCAGGTGCCCGCCCGCGAGGCCGCAGCCTCGGACGGTCACGGGCTGCATCTGTTCAGACCCACGGGTGCAGACATTGGCCTGAGAGCTCGGCTTCAGGGATCAGCGGTTTAAAGAAGAAGAAAAAAAAAAAAAGGAAGTGGGAGATTTCTGTTCGTTCCCGAAGCCTCAGGTCCCTGGCTTGCCTCCCGTTATATCAAGGCTGTCGCCTCCAGAGGCGGGAGAACCGGAAGACCGATGACTTTATCCCCTCGTGCCCTCCCCTTGCCATCACCCCGAGGGGAGGTTAGATGGAGCCCCAGAGAGCTCCCCCCGCCCTGCGTGCCGAGCGCTGAGTGTGTGCAGGGCCTCCTATGTGATGAGGGTGCACAGGCCCCAGCCGTGGCTTCGAGCCCGTTAGAAGGCAGCGCAGAAACGGAGAACCTACGAGATTTCTACGAGATTTCCGACATGGCCCCGCAAGGTGGGCTGGGACCGTTCTAATCCCCATTTTACAGGCGAGCAAGTAGAGGCGCAGACAGATGGTCCCTCGGCCGAGGCTCCCTCGCCTTCACCTTCTCCCTCCAGGGCGCTAGGCGGTCGAGGGGCACCCAGCTACAAAGCCCCAGCGCCACGGTCCCTGCCGTCCAACGGATCGCAGCCCGGTGCGACCGTTACGTGTCCGGATTCCTGCGGGTTCGCTCAGGGCTTGGCAGGAAGTGGGCGCTCGGAGACTCTCCGCCAAATCCCCCGACTTCCTACAGGCTGCCTGAGCTGAGTTGGAGAGAATGTTAATCTTGATGTATACGCAGGGGTCAGCGAGTACTCTCTTCTTTCTCAGAGAAAGTTGTGCCTAAGAACACTCGGGGGTCAGAGGAGACGTTCGGGGGAAGGGAGGGCTAACCCTCGTGTAGCCTTCACGTTACAACCTCAAGTCAGGAGCTTGGTGCCGAGTGAGGCTTGAAGCATGAGAGCGAAGGGCCAGGGGAGGGGGTGGGGGGGGAGCTCTACCAGGGGCGGAGCTGAACCGGGCCGCCCGGGATGGAGCCCCGGCGATGCCGCTTCTCCGAGATGCCAGACCCGGTGAACTTGGTCAGCTTCCTGTTTCTTTACTTGTAAAGTAAAGAAAGATAAGAGGATTGTTTGTGAGCGAAAAACCGGCGAAGGAGATGGAAGGATCTCTTTGCACGGTGCCAAGCATGGAAAACACACTCAGAACACAGAGCTGATTAAAGTCGCTGTCTCTGTGCCGCCTGGTTCCGGAAAGAACCTGGGACTGCAAAAATACGTCCAGTCCGAGGGTGACCATTAATGATGAGGGGACCGAGGCGAGGAGCGTGAGCACAAATCAGCAAACTCCTTCCGAGTTCTCCCAAAGTGGCCACAGCAATCACTGTCCCTTGCTGTCTTCTAGAACCTTCCTGCTTCTCCCGTCAAGAGACGGAGTCTGATTCTCCCCCTTGAGGGTGACCTGGACTTGGCGGCTTGCTTCTGGAAAATACCGAGTGATAGGGGGCGATGCTCCCCAGCCCTATGGGCCGAGTTCAAAGCAGGTCAGGTCACGGGTGGGGACAGGGAGTGACCCCATCAGCCGGAAAACCTCCCAAGGCGAGGTCATGAAAAGTGGATACCATTTCTGTCTTGCTGCGTCGGACACTCACTCTTGAAACCCAGCCGCCCTGGTGTGGAGACGCTCAAAGTGGCCCACGGGGAGACATCACGGGGGGAGGGCCACGTGGAGAGCCGAGGAAGCCCCGGCTGCCAGCTCTCCCCCCAGGCACGTGAGTGAAGAGCCTTCGGTTCATTCTGCGCCCCTCACCCCTCCGCTCTTGACCCGGTGGTGCAGAGACTCAGCGGCGCCGCCACGCACGGTCTGATCACGGCCCCGCAGAACCCAGGAGCGTTGCCCTACACCGAGACATTTTAGGATTGTTTCCAAGACATTGCTGTGTGCTGAACAGAAATGTATTTGAACCTCCCAGCTGCCCAAACGAGGAGAGAACGATGGTTTGTTACAACAGTCCGAGAGTTTGTAGAAGACAAACGAATCGCGATGTTTGCTGAAAACCGGGAGACGGTTTTCCCTTGGGTTCCCGTAAAGACGCTGTCGTGGGGGCGCCTGGGCGGCTCCGTCGGTGAAGCGTGCGACTCTGGATTCCGGCTCGGGTCACTGGGGATCGAGCCTTGAGTCAGGCTCCCCGCGCCCACAGTGTGGAGTCTCTCTCTCCCTCTCTCTGCCCCTCCCCTGCTCACGTGCACACTCTCGTGCGCGCTCTCTCTCTCGAAAGAAATAAACATTAAAAAAAAAGTTGATGTAGCACTGTGTGATTTTTGATGTCACCTTGAGCCCGGCAGCAAACGTGATGGACTCTCTCGACTTCGCTCCGAAACCCCAAAGCCCAACTTTGTGAAACCGAGCGGTCGAGAGGCCGAGGTGATTGAATCGGGCCACCGAGGTCTCCGCAGCTCTGGCTTACTCTAAGGGAGTATTTTCTAGATTTGAGGAAGCAACCGAGGCCGTGACTTCATCACCAGCACCCAGAGCGGATCCTGGCGCAGAGACGGTGCTTCAAAAAGTATGTGTGGAGGGGCGCCTGGGTGGCTCAGTCGGTTGGGCGGCCGACTTCGGCTCAGGTCATGATCTCGCGGTCTGTGAGTTCGAGCCCCGTGTCGGGCTCTGTGCTGATGGCTCAGAGCCTGGAGCCTGCTTCAGATTCTGTGTCTCCCTCTCTCTCTGCCCTTCCCCTGCTCACACTCTGTCTCTATGTCTCTCAAAAATAAATAAACGTTAAAAAATTAAAAAAAAAAAAAGTATGTGTCGAATGAATGGAGAATAAATGGCTGCCCACGGATCCAGACAGTCCTCCTCGGACATGCTTTATCCTAACGGAAGAGGGCGAGGCACGCCCCGGGTAGAGAGGGAAAAAGTCAGCTTCGGAACCGAGAGACGTCAGGTTCAAGTCCCGCGGACGCCTCTGGTTGGCTGTGCGACCGTAGGTGAGTGGTTCGCCGTCTCTGGGTCTGATTGCCGGGTTTCCAACTCGTGTCACAGGGTAGCGGGAACCACGGTGTGAGTGGCTCAAGGGTCCCGGGGCTGAGCTGAGGTCAGTTGGAGCCACGGACCTTTCCCTTTTCCTCACTCTCTCTTTCCTGCCCTTCACACTCTCCCCCGGCCACTTGAGAAGAACAAGCTTGGGTTTCAAGTGGTTCCCCTGGGAATGGGGCCCCAGGTAGGCGGCCGGGGAGGGGGTGGTGGGCCCACCTCCCCAGCACTCAGGGCTGATCTAAAAACAGGCGCAGGGGGAGGGGGTGGCCTCCTCACTCCTCGCACCCTCCCTGCTCTTTGGGGAAGGAGGCCAGCCAGGGCGCCCGGCCCTAAATGCCTCCCTTCCCCCCTGTCCGCCCCCCCCCCCCGCACCCCCCGTGTCAGGCTTCTCCTCTCGAGGAGGGAACTGTAAGTACTTTAGACAACAGGCTGATAGTGTCAAAGAGATGGATGGGACAGGCAGCTTATCTCGCTTAAAGAGACACGACTGGCTGAGCCCCTGGCCTCCCCCCACCGCTTCTCTTCCTTCCCAGCCTGTGAATTTGATTTTCTTTCAGACGCACACACACAGGCACACATGCGCCCAGACCCGGAGAAGCTTCTTTCTGTCTCTCTCTCTGGGCAGCTTACCTTGTCTTCCTCCCTCTTGTTCTCTGGGCTCATTGCTTAGAAAACTCAGACGGCAGCCAGGACATTGGTTGTGTCCTTAAGGGACTGAGCGGGTTCTGGAAATTTGAGGCAGGGGGACAGGATGAAGGAAGTATCTTCCCCTTCCCTCAGCAGAATTAACGGAATGGAAATGAAAGGAGAGGAAAGGAAAGGAAGGGAAGGGAAAGGAAAGGAGAAAGAAAAAAAAAAAGAACCCCCCCCGCCCGAAAACTCCATTCCTCCGCACCCATGTTTCTACTCCAAACCTTTAGGCTCTCAAGTCCAGATCCCAGGAACTTGAACTGTATTCCCAGGTATGACAGCATCCTGAGCTTTGGGGCTGCAGGAGGCAGCGTGAAAAGTGGCGGTGCTCAGGGCGGCGGCCCCATTTCTACATCCAGACACACAGGGACAAGGGACAGAATGTTTGCCGGAGGATATTCCCAGAAGATCAGAGATTGTGAGTCAGCCCCCCGAGGGAGCACCCCCTGTAACCCAGCCCCTCTCCTCCGGGTTCCCAGGACGCTTGCTCTCACCTGGGGTGTTTGCTGCCCAGAACATACCCGTGTCCGGAGACAGTTTTTTTTTTAATTGAAGTATAATTGATACACAAATCCTATTAGTTTCAGGCATATAACATAGTGATTCAATATTTTCATGCATTTCAGGGGCGCCTGGGTGGCTCAGTCGGTTGAGCGTCCGACTTTGGCTCAGGTCACGATCTCGCAGTCTGTGAGTTCGAGCCCCGCGTCGGGCTCTGTGCTGAAAGAGCTTCTGTGTCTCCCTCTCTCTCTCTGCCCTCCCCTGCTCATGCTCTGTCTCTGTCTCTCAAAAATAAATAAACATTAAAATAAACATTTTTATACATTTCAAAATGCCCCCCCCCCCCCCCCCCGCGGGAAGTGTCGGTACCATCTGTCAGCCCGCGGAGTCGTTACGGTATGGTCGGCTGTGTTCCCTGAGCCGCAAGCCGCGATCCCCTGACTTCGTTACTTTACGACTGGAAGTCTGGACCACTTAGTCCCCTTCACCAAGTCTGGAGACGTTTCTGACTGTCGCGATGTGGGTGCGGGACGTTGCTGGATGTCTTATAGGGCACAGGACAGCCCTCCACAAAGAGGAATTATGAAGCCCCAAATGTCAACCGTAGACCCCTAGCCTGAAATATCAGGGCAGATGCACAAGGAAGAAATGTACAAAGAAGTACTCAACTGCTTTTTTTTTTTTTAAACAGAAAAGACTTGCGAACAATATGCATTAATAGGAGACTGACTCCATGAATAAGGCTTGACCTTGGCTGCAAGCTGAAATCATTAGGAGTTATAACATCTGATGCCTAGACCCTACCCTCAGAGCTCTCATTCAGTTTGTTTGGGGAGGGACCCCCTGCACCCCTATCTTAAAAAGACTCTCCTACACACCTACACCTTGGTGTTTTGTTTGTTTTTAATTTTCTTAATGTTTATTATTTAATTTTTGAGAGAGAGAGAGAGACAGAGTGTGAGCAGAGAAGGGGCAGAGAGAGGGAGACACAGAATCTGAAGCAGGCTTCAGGCTCTGAGCCATCAGCACAGAGCCCGATGCGGGGCTCGAACTCACGAACCATGAGATCATGACCTGAGCTGGAGCCGGACGCTTACCCGACTGAGCCCCCCAGGCGCCCCTGCCGTGGCGTTTTAATATGCAGCCAGAGTGGACTAAACTAGGTTCTCTCTTCCTTTAGGAACGCTGTGTCGTCATGAAAGGAACCGGGTTGGTCCGTGGGCGCCCCTGTGGCGAGAGCTCCAGACACCGCCTGGAATGAATGGAAGAAGCCACTTGCAATCTCAGAGATTCGGGGCGCGTCATTGGGACACCAGACCAAACCAACCCGCCCGCCCCGCCGGGAAAGTCTGCTTGCTAATAGCTACGCCGACGAAACGGGACTACCTAATGCGGGAGGTACACACATGTGTGAAGCATGAGATGGGTTCTGGAAAGACTCCCCCTCCCCTCCCCTTCCGCGCCCCCCCCCCCCCCGCCCCCTGCAGTGCTGTCAGCGGTTAGTTCCTGGGAGACATGGAAGGGGCCAAGATGCGGGCGGGGAGGGGTCTCCTTGTGGCTTTATCTGCAAGGTTAATTTTTTTGAGCAAGGAGAATTTACTCATGGTTTTATAAGTGAAACTTAATGGACTTAGGCCAACCGGGATTTCGCTGATACAGTCAGCGAAAATCTATGGGGGTCGGACACGGCTCAGGACACCGGACCTTTCTCAGCCGAGGCCTGGGCTCACTCGTGTATTTCATACCTGGAGGCGGCGGCTTCTTGCTCGCTCCCCTCCTGCACCCCGCAGCTTCGGGGCCGCCCTGCGCGGTGGACAGCTGATTGGAGCGGAGGCTGACAGCCGCTCGTTTCCATAATAAGCGTCCTGCCCAAGGAGGAGCTCGAAGGGCCGGATTTCTCTCTCCCCCTCTCCCTTTCTTTCCAGAAGGCTCCTGTCAGTGATCAAAGCCGTTCCGTGTCTCTGGGCGAGGCGGGGGGTGGGGGTGGGGGGACGGAGGGGCCGGCAGGGGAGGCTGTCCCAGCACCAGGGGGTGGAGATCCGCGCCTGCACCTGACAAGGAGGAGGGGAAGGGCTTGGAGCCGGAGCGACGGGCGGGGGACTCCCCGGGGAGACCTTCCACCTGCGCCCGCCTGTTACGCCCCAGGTCCCGGGCCGGGTGGTGACAAGCCAACTCCGGCTGCAATGAGGAGGGGCGAGGGGGGTTTCGGGACAGGACACGCGAAGGTGGGCACAGAGGGAGGGGACGCAACCCAGCCAGAGAAAGCAAGGGGTCAGAATCTCCTCCGTCTCGTGCTCATCCCCTCCCCCGCTCTGATTCCTCAGGTCTGAGCTCCTCTAGCCGCAGCCCAAATATCCGGACCCCCTCTTGGCACCCAGGCGCTCCGTTTTTGCCCTGTTTTTTGATACGTGCAGAAACAGGTGACCACGAATTGTTCCGTGCGTGGCCGTCGTGTCTCTCTGAGGTCGGATGCCCACCTTTGAGGCCTCGGGGGCAGATCTCATCAGTCCCTTCCCTCCTTCTGCCTTTCCCTGATCAAGGCGGCAAGATGCCCATGACGGTCCCATTCCTTTTTTTTTTTTTTTGGTCACGTACTTGCTTGCAGCCAGCAGGGTCCATGCGAATCATGGCCAGAGAATCACGAGGAATCCCGGAAGGGGCGGTTTCTAGGAAATGTTCTCCTTTTTGTTAAAAGGGGAGCACCTTTCCGTTGGCCCCTTTCTCCTGGGTTTGGACAGCGGAGCGAAGTGCGATATTCGGTGCTCCCGCAGCTCTCCGGGGACCCTGAGACAACAGAGATAAGACTGGAAGCCAGCATGTTAAATACGGTGAGGACCAAGGATCGAAAAAGTCTGCACCTCAATAAATTTGTTGAGCGGCTGCGCCAATGGCTGGCAAACTCTGACCCTCAACTTTCGGTTAAGTGACGTATTCATATACGATATATTTTAATATTATTATGGTTCACTTGACTGCCACTTGTCGCTGAGGACATCCATAAGGACAGAGGGTGACAAGGAGGATGGGGGGTTTAGAGACCACCTCCTTCAATCCCCATCTCGGACGGATGGCGAAACTAAAGCTTAGAGAGGGAAGGGGCTGGTGTGCGGTCACACAGCAAGTCACCGGCAGAGCTGAAGGCGGGAGTTTTTTGCCTCACTGCCCCAAATGGGAGCCTAGGGTATCCTAGCTTGGTGCCCCGGTTTGTGTTTCCATGGGAATGTCTCAGCGGATGACCGGAACATTCTGGAAAAGTACATTTTCGTCCCACTTCCTGTTTACAGAGATGTCAGGCACATTAGGGAAGAAGTCGGGGGGCCTCAGATTCCTTCCTGCTATTGACATAAAGGGAATAAAAAGTCCTAAGACGGCCAAGTGTATTAGCTTAGGCCTGTGGGCTAGGGCTTGAGAAACTTCAGGCCTGGCCGTAAGGCATCAGTTGGCAAAGAAAGAAGTGTTGTCATACATTGATTCATCTTGCCCATCTGCCCACCTGCCTACCTGCCCACAATCCATCTGTCCATCTGTCATCCATCCATCCATCCATCGGCCTATCCATCCACACACCCATCCATCCACCCACCCTTCCGCCTACCAATCCATCCACCCACCCTTCCGCCCACCAATCCATCCATCCACCCGTCCATCCACCCATTCATCTATCCATCCATCCATCCATCCATCCATCCATCCATCCATCCATCCACCCATCCATCCACCCATCCATCCATCTAATCATTCACTAAAAAAAATATTTACCAAGTATCACTTTGTGTCAGGCGCTGTGCTGGACACGAGGGGTAAATGTTGAGTTGGACACGACAGCAGCTGCTACAACCACTGTTTGTTGAATGCGAATTCTACACTAAGCTCATCTGTGTTAGTGTGGCTCCTTTGGGAAGACACGAAGGAGACAGAACCTTCAGGAGGTTTACTTAGGGAAAGATCTTAGAGGGCAAACGGGAAGGGAGACGGAGGAGGCTGAAGAGCCATTGGATCTGATTCAGGTCTGTCCCCTGGGAAGGAGGGGGAAGGAAGGAAGGAAGGAGGGAAGGAAGGAAGGAAGGAAGGAAGGGAGGAAGGAAGGAAGGAAGGAAGGAGGGAAGGAAGGAAGGGAGGGAGGAAGAAGGGAATGGAGGAAGGAATGGGGAGAACGGAGAGAGGGAAAGGAGGGAGGTTACTTGGTTTGGGAGGAAGAGTCCCAGACTGCAGTGCAGCTCTAAGGAAGGTTCGGCAAGGCCAATGGCAAGTCCTTGTGCCAAAGTCATCCATCAGAAAAATCCCGTGTCTCCCAGGAACACGGCCATCTTGGTATCCCTCTCGTGCTGAATCTGTAGCTAGAATCAGCCCAAGGGAAGTGTGGCCCAGACTTAGTGATGGATTTCAAAGGACTGCAACTGGAGCCCTTGGTCAGTTACCCCTCCCGTGGCCGGGGCGCCCCGTAGGGTGCGCTTCATGGCGACTACAGCATCGTTGTGTTCAATTCTCCAGCCCACCCTTTGTAAGCGGCCACCTAAGCTGTTCCGTCAGAATGCACTCAGCCGCCCTGAAGAAAGGTCCTGTCTCCTAGTAATCTCAAGGCAGGGCACGTCTATGATGCAGAAAATGAGAGACCCAGGCCCCTTCCCACTTCTCGCACTGCTGTCCCGAGCCTTCTGACCGTGGGTGTCAGCTGACTTCTGCGTTCCCAGCTCCCGCAGTCAGGTCTAGCGATGTTCAGGGGCCAATGGAGGGCCTGCCATTCTATTTCCTAGAATAGACGTACCCCCCTTCTGAACTCTCCTCGCTCACGGCTGGGTCAGGGGCGTCTTCCTAAAAAGCGCCACGCAAGGAGAATGGGATTCTCCTAACAGGCTTAGTCTACGTCGGACTCAGCCAAGGGGCTGTCGAGACACAGAGTCACTTTGGGGTCGAGTCAACACGGTCAGAGCTTCGTCGGTACAGTGGGGAGGAACAGCGAGTATCCGATGCGTGTCCCAGAGCAGGGACCCCGAGGCGGAACTTAGCGTGCCGGGGGCTTATGAGGGAGCGCTCTTGGGGTCGATGCTGGTGGAAGGGAAGGAAAGGAAGCAGAATGAGGAGCTAGGCGGGAGTGAAGCCTCTTTAAAAATTGTTTTAAATTTTATTTTAATTCCAGCGTAGTTAACGTACGTGTGATATTAGTGTCAGGTGTACAATAGAGTGATGCAGCGATTCTGTACGTCACCCAGCGTTCTCGTAACGTCCGAGGGAAGGTTGTGGCTGACCCCACAGAAAGCCTGGTGTTAGTAACAGATTTAGCAGCTTAAAATAGCACACATTTAGTATTTCATGATTTCTGCAGGTAAAGAGTCACTTGTCCCCCGACTCAGGGTCTCTCCCGTGGCTGTGATTTAAGTGCCAGACACGGCGAGAGTCTCATCTCAGGTTCCACCGGGAAAGAATCTCCTTCTCTCTCTTCTCTCTCTTTTGTTTTTAGGTTTATACATTTATTTTGAGAGAGTGGGCGAACAAGCAGGGAAGGGGCAGAGAGAGAGAGGGAGAGAGAGAATCCCAAGCAGGCGGGGCTCCGCCTCACAAGCCGTGAGATCATGACCCGAGCCGAAACCGGGAGTCAGATGCTTACCCGACTGAGCCGCCCAGGCGCCCCGAAGGATCTATTTCTAAGCCCACATGGCCGGCGGCAGAATTCAGTTTCTTACAGATTGTAGGACAGGTGACTCTGGTTTCTCATTGGCTGTTGGCAGGAAGCCACTCCGGTTCTTTGCCACATGGCCGGCCACTGGCTTCGTCGAAGTCAGCAAGGGACAGTCTGACGGCAAGACTGACATTACACGACCGAGTCGTAGATGTGACATTCCCTCTCCTTCGCCGTGTTCATTTGTTAGAGGCAAGTTACAGCTTCTACCACTTTCCCGGGGAGGGTGTTATACAAGGGTGTAAGAAGCAAGAAGCCGGAATAATCCGGGATCACCTAAAATAGTCTCTCCGCCCCAAAATCTGAAGCTGGGATGACCCCTCGGAGTGGACTAGAGCTGTGTCAAGGGCATCAGGTCTTTATGCCTGAAGGCTTGTGGCCTTGGGGAACACAGCTTTCTGTTGACGAGGCCATGTCTGGCGGCTGAGGGCTGTCAGCCAACAAGCTTTCTGGAGGATGGGGAGGATCTGGGAGCCACAGCGACCACAGCGGTACGCGGCCGCCGGTGTCTGTGACAAATAGTATCCCTTTACAGACGAGGCAGCGATGGTTAACCTTGACCAAGTCCACACGTCAGGGTGGGGTCAAGCCGTATTCCGACCCGAGTTGGCCTGTCTTCGGGAATGGCGTTCCTAGTCCCTGCCGTAGGATTCCCTGATGGAATCGAAAGCCTAATCGGGAGACGCCGATTTGCAGCCCACCAGGCTGACGGTCCTCGCCACCAGATTCGCCGCTTGTCACAGCCTCTGTGGCGTTTACAGGTGAAGCCGGTCACAGAAGGTGGCATGTAAGCAGGCCGCCGGCACATCTCACAAGCCGGTGGACGTTTGGGAACCTAATTGTGTCAGCCGAGGCAGGCCAGGTGGGGCTGGAGTAACGACTCCTTGAAACTCAGTGGCTTGTCACACCCACCGTCACCACAGGCTCATACGTGCCGGGCAGCTGTTGGGGACTCTTCTCCAGGTGGTGACGTGGGGCTCCGGGCTCCTTCCGTCTTACGCACGTGGTCCCCTGGGTCCTCACAGAAAGAGCGGAAGAAGGTTCTAGATGTACAGGGAGTCTCATGGCTGAACCCGGAAGCAGTGGGTATGTTTCTATCCGTCTCTCCTGGGCCAGGGTCGAGGCATATGTCTTCAACATACGAAAGAACTGGGGTTTAAAACGGGGTTGCCGTGGAATTTTACAAACATCCAGCGTTATATCTGCCACGCCCACCAGTGTGTCCAAAAGTGGGGGGGCGGGCAACGCGGAAGGACAACTCTCGAAGACACACCGATGTTAACACTTGCGTTCGGAGGACGACGCTTTCAGCTCCGAGCCCGGGCTTCGGGGTTTAGATCTCCCCTGTGGAATATTTGCTGGCGGCCCGTGTTTACCGAGCCTTCCGGGCGTTGAGAAAGACCACAGTCTCACGCTCCAGGGCACATCTGACGCTCTCCCGGGTGTCTGGAAGCTTCTCTGCCGTCTGCGGATCCGGGGGGGGGGGTCTCTGGCCTGAACCGGGAGACCCTGAGAAGGCAGGGAAGCTATCTGGCTTTAAACTATTCCCAGACGACGGGGCTCTTAGCGCCTAAGCCTCGAGGGGAGACACATTCTCCTTGAGAGAGTGTCTAAGCCAACACCTGGACGAGAGTGATTGAGAGACAGTTCATATGGCTGCGTGATTTATGAGGAGGAGGTATTGCAGCCAAGGTGCACGGGGCGGGGGGGGGGGGGCGGGAAGGGTGAGTGCAGGCGAGCTTAGGTACTTACTGCCGGGCAGGAAACACTTGATAAGTTTCCAGGGCGAGCTCAGGGGCTGGGGGAGGAGGGGGAAGGGCCAGACGGACGGGGGCTTGGGAGATCTGGCTCCAAACCCAGGTGCGGAGGGGGCTGTGGGCTGCGGGGCGCGTCTCCCCGGGGATGCCGGTTCCGCCGGGACCCGGGGCTCGGCCTCGCTGCCTCCCATCCATCACGCGGACGATCGGTCCCGAGAGAGACATCCCGTCTGCCGGGAGCCCTCCTCGCTGGCGTCCACGGCGTCCGCGTCAGCGCCTGTCCATGCACCGTCTGCGTGGTGCCAAGTGCCTCATTCGCACACGTGTCGGAAACCAGACATCTCGGGGAGAGCGAGGGTTCCTCGGGCCTGCTGCGTTCCGAGCCTCGCTCTTTTTTTCTGCATTAACAAGAACGGTCTCTTCCAGGAGCTAAGCGGATCTTTGTGCCCTACGCGTGGACATCCTCCTGGCTTCCCGTGACTATTCTAGGTGCCGTCTACACCTCCTCCGGCTCCACTCTGTAGAGTGGGCGTGAGTTGGTCTTCCTTCTTTGCCTAGCCTGTGAGAATGCGGGTACAATTCTACTTTCCTGCTTCAGGTCAAGGGTTTTAGGGCCAAACAGACATGGGTTGGAGCCTTGGTCCCGCTTCCTGCTGGCGGTGGAACCTTGAGCAAGTCCCTCAGCCTCTCGGAGAGAGACTCGGCTTGCTCCTCTATGAAATAAAATAAGGGCTAGCTGCCCCTTAATGTCGTTAGGGTTTCCTGTGATCATGCAGGTGAACTACTAGCCCCAGGGGCTGGCACACAGCATGGACTCACCCACGAGACGTCAAATAATGACGACCGAGAATAATAGTAAGGACGCATAGAAAGCATGCACGAGAAAGGGTTACAAACATCAGCCGTTGATACCATTGCTCACACACCAGGTCACCCTGCCCAGCTCTGTCAGCGAGAGTTCTGGAATCCCCAGCAATCTTCGTCGTGCTTCCTTGAGCCGGTTTCGGAGGCCTTGGCCAAACCTCTTCCGGCCAGCTGGAGGACGAGCCTGGATACGTTGGTATTTAGTTTCTGTTGTCTGAAGAACCTTCTTCTGGAAAGCTCCATTGTGTAGATCTTCATGGGTCAGTGGAGGAGACATTGAAATAAACCGAGAGAGGAGAATAGGTCTGGTAAGGACACACAATGGGAGGCTGAGGTGACCCTGAAGCGAGCGATCCAGAAATCACTCTCTCGAAGGATCCAGGAAAGAATTCCAGGAGGTCGTGACAAGGGCAATTCCCGAAGAGACTGGCAGCTCCGGGCCGGCCACCGGCAGTCCTCCCGGCAGGCGAGGGAACGTACCCTTCTGTCCTAAGGGGGGGTCTAGACGGCACAACCCACCACCCGCTGGAACACGGGCCCCGCTCTCCGCCGCTCAGCATCCCAGGCTGTGCCTTTCTCGTGGGGCGTGTGTGTCCTGCGCACTCGGCCCGCACGTCCTGCAAATGCCTGCCGCTGGGAGTGGAAGCACGTGGGGGAAGGCAGACGACTTGCAGGGAAGATGGAGTCCCGTCCTCAGACAGGAAAAGGTACCAACTGGCTGCACGAGGTCCCCGGGCGTGCAAGACTCTGTTCCTCTGTTCACCGAGCTGTCCCCGGTCCCTAGCTCGGGAACTGGCACATAGTAGGTGCTCAAGAAATATGTGCTACCTTCCTGAAACGGATAGAATGCTGGATGTCAATTACACTGGAGCTAAAAAAGCTACCAAATAAATAATTCTTCCCCTTTAAACCAGGAAAAGAAACAGGTACATCTTTGATGAACCTCTATACCCTCTCACAGTTAACTCTCCTAACGGACCTGTGAGGGGGCTGGGTCTCTTTTGCAAATAGAGGCTTAGAGAGACCGGTAGCAGGGTCAGGATTCGAACCCCTCTCTGCCTGACTTCGAAGGGCTCCTCGGTGCTGCCCTGACGTGCGGATGCTCACTGTAGACCCTTCCGTAAGGAAAGGCAAGGTAAGGAGAGCGTTGGAGAACGGAAACAGAAATAGAACCACTGGGACCCTAGTTCCCGAGTTCAAGTGCTCAGTCTTCGGAGGAAGACGGGGTGCGGTGAGAACAAGAGAGAGAGAGAGAAGCATTCATTTTTAACAATGTTTTTATTCAGCAAATCTTTAAAAATAATACATTTAAAACTAAACCAGCTAACAGCCGTACATTTTAAACATGAAAACAGTCCATGATGATGTATTTAAAGCATTCGAGTACTCAACAGTAAGAATAACACATCGAAAACATTCAAAGTTTCAAAATAATACATTGAAAGCATTTACATAATCTTTATGCATATTAAAACACTTAGTAACAATACATTTAAGATGTTAAAACATTTGGCGATAATAATAACTCATATTACAATTGCCGAGCGCCGCCTGGACTACACACGGCTGTCTCATTCAGTTCTCACGTGGCTCTGTGAAGCAAGTTCTATTCTAATTCATGTTTACTGATGAGGAAGCTGAGGTTCGGAGAACACAAGTGGATTGTCTGAAGTCATACATGAGGATATGGGATTTTTAAAAATTTTTATTAAAATTTTTTTTAACGTTTACACATTTTTGAGAGACAGAGAGACAGAGTGCGAGCCTGGGAGGGCCAGCAAGAGAGGGAGACACAGACTCTGAAGCAGGCTCCAGGCTCTAAGCCGTCAGCACAGAGCTGGATGCGGGGCTCGAACCCACAAGCCGTGAGATCACGACTTGAGCCGAAGGTGGATGCTTAACAGGCTGAGCTCCCCAGGTGCTCCCGAGGATGTGGGATTTAAACCCAGAGAGTCGGGGTGCCTGGGGGACTCTGACGGTTGAGTGCCTGACACTTGGTTTCGGCTTAGGTCCTGATCTCATGGTTTGTGAGTTTGAGCCCTGAGTCAGGCTCTGCGCCGACAGTGCAGAGACGGGTTGGGATTCTCTCTACCCCTCTCTGCCTCTCCCCTGCTCGTGCTGTCTCCGTCTCTCTCAGAATAAATACATAAACCTAAAAAAAAATTAAACCCAGAGAGTCTGTTGCCCCAGCCTGCTCTCTCCCTGTGAGGTGCCTGGGCCTATGTGGCCCTTGGGGATAAAAGTCAATGAGACAAGGCACCTCACCAGGAGCCGAGGGTCCGGAGCGCGGACGGCCAGGGGGCACAGAGAAAAGGGCCAGGGGGGAATGGGAGGAAGCAGGGAGGGTGCCGGAAGCCCACAGGCCTGCTGGCTTGTTTGTTCGACTTTGCCTTCACCAGGCCTCCCTCTCCTCGAACGTGGACCCAAAACAGGTGCTCGTGCTCTGTCTGTCACTCAGTCAGTTATTCATTCATTGAACCCATTCCTTCGTTCAACCAATTTTGTGTGCAAGCCAAGCTTTGCTCTAGATTCTGGAAACACAGACGAAAACAAGGCAGAAAAAGAAGCTGCCCACTCCAGGCTTATATTCTAGTGAGGGGGGCGCTGCCAGAAGCCATCAAACAACTCAACACAGGAGGCCATTTCTCTGAGCGAGAAGGAAGGCAGTTGGGTGACGGAGCAGAGCCTACTCTAGGTCGCAGTGGTCAGGGAAGGCTTCTCGGAGGAGGTCACACCTGGGTTGAGATCTGATGGCGGAGAGGAGGCACCCGTGTCGAGGTCTCGTGGAGACTTCGGCTGTTAAGACCCCCCATTTGCCATGTCTTCCTTGTAAGAGAAGAGAGAGAGAGAAAGATGAAGGCATCAGGCTCCTGGCCCCAGACTGAGCAGACTAAGGTTAGAGACTTTACCGGCCAACCCAAGAGCACAAGAAATTGGATCTACCCAGGAGGGACTCTGGGGAGCTCTTTGCAGCTGGACGTCCGAGGCTCTGTCCGCTGGTTCTTCCAGCCTGCAGCTTTCCAGAGGACCTTGGGGAGATGTCCGCCCTGGAGCCAAGGATTGAGGCCACCATGCTCGGGGAGGGGTGGGGGGTCGGGGTGGGGAAGAGCATTAACTCACCCGTCGCTCGCCCCAGGGTCTTTGACAGAGGGACGGCCAACCCAGGCCAGATCCCCAGGGGGGCTACCATAAGCGGTTCCTTGCCTCCAGATAATGAAGACAGCTGTTTTAAAACCAATTTGGCTTCTCTGTTTTTATAGGGGAATGAGCTTGCTCATAGCTCCAAGGGACTGGAAGGTCATGGAAAGGCACAGATGCCGTCTTATTAGTTCTTGGGTGAGGCTGACGATAACGCGCGTCGAATCCTGGTTACCGCCTGTTTGGGCTGCGGGGGCTGGTAGTTACTAGGGTAATCCGATCTTGTAAGAAAAATAATAGAAGGAAGAGACAAACCCCAATCCCGCCCCGTCGTGCCCGTCCTGCTCTGTGGGTTTTTCTTTCCGGATTCTCTATCAATATGGGAACAGCTCTGAGGGGTGGTTTGTTGCGGGGGGGGATTCAAGTTTTGAGTTCTATTGACCTAAGTTCAAATCTGGCTCAGGGGCGCCTGGGCGGCCCAGTTGGTGAAGCGTCTGACTCTTGGTTTCCTGATCTCGCCGTTCGTGAATCTGAGCCCTCCATCGGGCTCTGCGCTGACAGCGTGGAGCCTGCTTGGGATTCTCTCTCTGCTGCTCCCCTGCTCACTCTCTATCTCTCAAATAAATAAATAAATAAATAAATAAACTTGAAAAAAGATCCTGGTTCCACCTCTTACTACCAGGTGTATGTAACTTGTCTGAACCTCAGTTTCCCGATCTGAGAAATGGGGACCATAAGGACCACTCGCATCTCACGGGGTGATTGGAGGCAGGAAGGAGGCAAGACACCCAGCGTGGTGCCTGGAACGTCAGTCATCGGGACGGGTTGTTACTGTTAAGGGTAGTAACAGTCATAGCATTGGTACTCATAACTAGTAACAGCAGGTCGTGCCGTAATTCCAGACGAGGACCCCGAGGCATTGAACGATGAGGTGACTCTCTTTAGGCAAACCTGCCCAACCTCCGTGTCAATAATGGGCTTTACAGACCCAGAGAGTGGGATTTTAAAAGTCTCCCCCCATAAGGAAGGGGGCAGAAAGCAATCTCTTGGCTCTGTAGACAATTTCCGAGCCGAGGATAAGCCCGTAAGATATTTACGATGCGGACTCAATGGAAGGATATTGTTCGGGGCGGACCGAGCATCTAAAGCGCTTCCACTGGTTTGCGCCGGGGCTGTCTTTGTCATAAAGAAAGATCTTACTGCCTCACGTGGGGGCCACGGGGATCATTCCAGGTGGTAGCAGGGCTCTGGGAGAACCCCAGGAGGCTATTTCAAGTGAGGAAGGATTTGGGAGGGAGCAAGATGAATTATGCACTCGGGTTTGCCAAGAAAGGAGAGAAAATATAAAAATGGGATCAAGGTTAGCGAGGGAAACCGGCCACGGGTCTCCGGGGGAAGGCGTTCGTAGCATGAACAGCAAAAGGGTTGCAGTCACGCAGCACCTACTGTGTGCTGCGCACTCATCGGAGCTTGAGTTTCCTTTTCCCGTTTGCTCCTTAAAACATCCTGGGCAGAAAAATAGTGATTTCTTTCTTTCTTTCTTTCTTCTTTTTTTAGTTTACAAATGGGCAAAGTCGGGACTAGAGACGTAAAGACGTTCTCTGCGAAGCCCGGGATTCCAGTTCAAGCCTGGCCGGCCGCCTTCAAAGCCCGTTCGCCCGCTTGTTCTCAAACCGCCACAGCGGGGTAATGGATGTGGGGTACGGGGATCCACCCGGAGGAAAGGGAGGCCTGGAGGCTGGGGCATGGCGGGGAGGGCGGGGCGCATCCTTGCTGGCTGGAGAGACTCTGGGCCCCTCCAGCAGCCCTCCTTCCTTGCCAAGAGCCGGAGGCTGGAGCCCTGCTTGCCGCCCCCACCCCCTGCCCCCCTGGGTCCCTTCCAAGGGTGGAGAAGCCTTTGAAGTGAGCGGTGACGCCGTGGAAGGCAAGGCGTCAGGGACGGAGGAAGAGGTGAACACGGGGCCAGCAGATAAGCAACCTAAACAAGCGGGAGCGCCCTCCCCGCCCCAGAACCAGGGGTTTCCGACAGCGGGTCCCCCGGCCTGGGCTTTGCTTAGTCTAGTTTTTGGAGCTTTGAAGAGTAGTGTTCCCAAACCCAGCTAAGCCAGAGACCAAGGGAGCGTGAGCTCAGCATTTTGTTTCCTCGGGCTTTCTGCAGAGCTGGGGCCCTGGGCTCTCTCGTCCGGGGGTTGGCTCACCCATGGCTTCCTCTTTCCCTGCCTCCACATCCCGAGCATCTACCTGGGGCTCAACAGAGTTCCAGAAAGTGCGTTGGGCATGAAGGTGCATTTGGTCTTGGGAGCGTCCATGGCTTATATCAGAGCTTCTGTGATCCATCCCCAGAAAGAGTAACATTTTTCATAATAAATGCAGGAAAAAATGCAAGCTGTTACCAAGTAGGTAAAGAATGCCAACTATTTGTTGTTGTTGTTGCTAATATTCATCTGTGGTCTTAGGTAGAGATTTCTCCAGAAGTAGAAGAGAATCTGGGTGCCAGTAACTTGTTTTGTCTTGTTCTGCTTCTGGAGGTGGTCCAGGAAGCACCTGGAAGGGTGTAGAGAAATTCAAAAGCGAGCAGCCGGTACAGAATGGGACGGGGGGCAGCCGGGTGGCTCGGTCGGTTGAGCGTCCGACTTCGGCTCCGGTCATGATCTCACGGGTTGTGAGTTCGAGCCCGACGTCTGGCTCTGGGCTGATGGCTCGGAAACTGGAGCCTGCTTCGGATTCTGTGTCTCTCTCTCTGCCCCTCCCCCACTCACTCTCTCTCTCTGTCTCTCTCTCTTGAATATAAATAAACATTAAAAAATTTTTAAAAAATCTCTGAATGTGTTTATGAGCAGGTTACTGCTGGGAGAAACAGGCTCAGTCCTGCTGGGGACCTCCGAGAGACAATACAGGACACGCCGTGGGGTTGTCCACCCAAAGGACGAAAGCTGGAGTCTGTATCGTCCAGATCCGATCTGTCACTGCCCCTCATTCCAGGGCTACCGCAGGAGGCTCCAGCTCCCCGGGACTGCTGGTCTACCCCGGGAGATGAGGCCAGGGGCCTCTCCCAGGTGGACTCGCAAACCTGGGCACCAGGAATCCATCAAAACGCACGGGAAGGCTGCGTGCTGAGAGCATATGGGTGGACTCCCCGAGGTATCTACTGCATCTATAAATTCATATTTCCTGGTTTCATCGCCGGCTGCACTTTCTCCCCGTGGGAGACCAAGTTCTAAAGATGACAACCTTGGGTTTTGCAGTAAATTAGGAACAGGGCTCATGTAATATTTATAAGATAAGTATTTACATAAATGCGGCGGGCTTATAGGTGAGCTTCTGGGCTGGAGCGTCATAAAACATTTCATGGCATTGAAAATGAATATGTGCGGATGCGGCAGAAGCAAACGGGAAATTAAGGAACATTAAAGTCAAGTGAGATTTCTATAGCTAGCCCAGAGTTGAAGAGCCGGGGTCAGGATTCAGATAGTTCAAGTCCTACGTCTGACTATGACCTCCAGCAAGTTGCTTAACCTTTGAGCTTTAGTTTTTGCCTTTATGCCTCCCTTGTCAAATGAATGCTTGTCTTTGATTTTTTTTAACCTGTCCAATGAGATAAATATTGCATACAGCTGTCGTGAGAAATAAATGAGGGAGGGCACAGAGACAGTAGTTATCAGCTGTATTAATTGCTTGGAATCCTTTCTTCTCCACCCTCGCTGTGGCTTTCTGCCTTGGGGATATACATCTTTATTCCATTGACTATCGGTTTGGCCACGTGGCTTACTTCGGCCAATGGATGGGAGTAGATGGAACGTGTATTCCACTGGAGACTTTAAGTGTGCTTATATATCGTTTTGGTTTGGTGTTATGTGCTCCTGTCCGGAACACATGCTTGATAAAGCTTTAACTGGGGTCCCAGAGTTATAGACACTATAGAGCAAAACTGAATCAATCCACAGCCAGAAGCAGAGGCATATCACAGGCCGATAACTGAGAAAGGATGTTATCTGTGCGTGCCGGGGAGATTTGGGGGGCTGTTCATTATGCAGCATTATCCCAATATTAGCTGACTCTTACACAATGTGTACCATTTAGCATAAGATCTAACACATTGGATGGCTATGACTGTCATTGTTCTTACTGCTACTATGAGAAAGAGGGGTTGTTAGGCAAATGCATCTGGGCACGCTGTCTGTGATACCTCCCACCACGGAAGATGTAGAAATATCATTAGCATATTAAAGGCTCTGACAAGTTCTGTAGGTAAAAAAAATTGGAAAATTTTTCTGTAACAAACGCGCATTTACATTTTTTTTTAAAGAGCATTTTGGGACATTTGGAACATACAGGTTCATGTTCCAGATCAGAAATTGGTTACTCCCCATCCTTTGTCCGATGGGACACAAGAAGCCTCACAGCCTACTGGCTACGGCAGCTGCTCACACTTTCCAGCCTCCCGGTAGCCAGCGAGGGGATCACCTTCTTTCTCACGGCTGTTTGCAGGCTGAGGATCTGCCAGCTACACATGTTCCTGACAGGAAGGAGGGATGCTCTGTAACACTCAGAGCTATCATTTCGTGTGTTCTCATCACGGGCTAAGAATCTTATGCCCCCCATTCTCCCACAGCCCCGCAGGGAAAGAATTTTGTTCACCTCCTGTGACCAGAGGAGGAAACTGAGGTGCAGAGGAATCGAATAGACTTGCCAAAAGGTGACCCAGCCGATAAGGGTGGCGTCGGCAATCAAATGCAAATCTGTCCGATGCTAACTGGGTGTGAGCATTCCATTACGCTACCTGTCGACAGAGAAGGCAGAAGGTGATTGCTTCTTTCTCTTTTCTCCCATCCCCGCCACACCAAGGGGATGGGCAGTCGAGGAACTGAACTTTCCAGGCATGAGCCAGGACCGAGGAGTAGTCGGGCATGAGCTAGATCAGCACGGGGAAGGAAGGTGATGTGGGAGCTGTGGAATCAACTGGATATTGCCCAAGATCACCCAGTCAACTAGGGTCAAAGTGGAGACGAGAACCTGGTCCTTCTGACTCCTAAGTCGGTACTTAACTGAGGAAGAACCGATACCCTAACCATTTTCTCTCTGTTCTCTAGGAAAAGTCCCCTGTGTGACTGGCAGCAGCGTTACTCTACGTTAAAAAGGAATGCATTTGAAACACTCCGCACAGATAGGGATGTTAAATAAGACAGATCTAAGCAGAGGTTATCGGGCAGAGCTTCCGAAAGCTCTCGCCCTCCGTTCTTCCCTTCCCCTCGCCAGCAGGGTGACTGGATCTCCAGGGGCCACCGGTGGTCACGGGACAGCCAGCCATGAGGATCATGGAGCAGAAAGACACAAGGAACCTGGGGTGCTGGTGACATCACGGAGTCACCTCTCAGCCCTGGGTGTGTAACTGCAGGGAATGCCACTCATATTTTGTGCTGTGAATGGCGGTCTCTGCAGTCGCATGACTCGGTAACCTAGCTGCCCCTGCCATATTTTTCCAGGAGAGAAGATAAATGTCTGTCTAGCTTATTCTATGTCTCTTTGACTCGCAGCGAAATGCAATTCAATTGGATACATTATTCGACAAGGTCTTTGTGCCAGGAGCCTACCTCCTCCAGGTCCACCCTCCACCCTTCTCTACCCATGAGGCCGACCCGCATAGACTCCGTCAGTGGACTCCTTGTCTCTGGCTTCCAACTGGATTTAGACGATAGGAGACACCAGTAGGAGATGCAAGGGGTGGAGGGCAGTGACGCTCCAGGTCTTTCTTTCCCTGGCGAGGTCATCGAGGGCCGGTGGCCTCTTGACCAAAAGTCTCAGCTTTTATCAGGAGCCTTCCTCTTCTCTTTCTGTCTGGGTTCTGGTGATATTCCTTCTTTTTGCTTCCTTTTTCTTTCTTTTAAAGTTTATTCATTTATTTTGAGAGAGAGATGGAAAGAGCAGGCGGCCAAGGGGTGGAGAGAGAGGGAGAGAGAGAATCTCATGGAGACTCCGTGCTGTCCGTGCAGAGCCCGACGCGGGGCTCGATCCCACGTGCCGTGAGATCATGACCTGAGCCGAAATCAAAAGTCGGACACTTAACAGACGGAGTCATCCATGCGTCCCATTGTTATTATTATTATTTTTTAAATTATTTTTAATTTATTTATTTTTGAGAGAGAGAGAGAGAGCATGAGCAAGGGAGGGAGAGCAGAGAGAGAGAGTGAGAGAGAAAGAGAGAGAGAGAGAGAGAGAGAGATAGAACCCGAAACAGGCTCCAGGCTCTGCGCCGTCAGCACAGAGCCCCAATGCGGGGCTCAAACCCACAAACAGTGAGATCATGACCCGAGCCGAAGTCGGACGCCCAACCAACTGAGCCACCCAGGTGCCCCTCATTGTTATTATTTTTAACACAACCCTATATTACTACATGGCAGGCTCCATATAGGGCGTTCTATGTACATCGTCTTGCTAAGTCCCCGCAGCGGCCTGGTTGGTGATTGCCCATTCTACAGATGAGCAGGTGACCCACCCACGGCCACACGGGTGAAGGACTGGGATGGCTGGGCTTCGAACCCGGGATTATCTGACGCTAACCCGGTGTTGGCGCTCAACACGATGCCGTCTTGTTTCTGGTTTGAATATAAATCTAACCATGACCACAGGTGTCACGCTTAGCTCGTGCATCTTAGAACATTCCCAGAGAGGGTGCACAGGAGACCTGGTACCTCTTACCCCGAACTGTGCATACGGATCTGCCAACAAACACGCCTATAAGCACAGACACTCTCACACACTCTCATGTGCACACTCAAATGTGTTCACACTCGCACACTCAGATATGTTTGTCCACGCACGCAGCACTCACGCACACCCACGCCTGCACACGCTCATGCGTGCACACACGCCCGTGCTCACGCATGCGCACGCTCATGCAACCACGCACTCATGCACACCTCTCCTCGTCTGAGCAGCCCCAGAACCTTCCCGGGCGTCCTTGGCAAGGGAAGACGCCCACGCCCGATTCCGAGGCAGGTGAGAACAGTTCTGCTCAAGGCCCTTTTTGACTTATGGCTTAAAAATAACCTCACCGGCTTTAGGCACCTTGGCCCCGCCAGTCTCCCCCAAGGTTCACATCTGGTGGGTTCCAAAGAAAATGTCACCGGGGGGGCCCAGGGAAGCCAGGACACCTGCTTTGTCGCCAGCGAGGCCAATGGAGGCGTCACCCGGGGTGTTTCGCCGGAACTGTTGTGTCCACCAGCCTTGGCTGGCACCTGCCCGGGTCCCAGGTCGGCAGAGTTGAGGTGTAACAGGTCCTTTCTCTTTCCTCGAAGCTGGCTGGGCGTCAGGGTAATGAACTTAGCAACATCCCCAATATGGTGAGGGGCTAACAGAGGGCTAAGAAGCCAATCCAAAGGCAAGACGGGCCCCATGTTGCTTCACAACCCGGGCTTTGAATCGGATCTGCTCGGAATCAACTCCGCACTAAAAGTGGGCCCCCTCGGCATGCCACAGGCCTGTGAAAGCCTCGATTTCCTGATCAGTTCACAGTGGGGGGAGGTAGTAATAGCATCCTCTTACGGTTTCTGTGGGAATTAACTGAGATAGTGCACATGAAAAGCGGACCCTGGTGTCTGCCACAGAGCTGGTTCTCAGGGGAAAAAGGAATTTATTTCTCAAGGAAAACAGACAAGAGAGGAACTCGGAATCCTAAGCGCAGACCGCACGGTGCTTTCATCTCTCCGAGGGCTAGAGATAGCAACGAGAAACGGCCCATCTCCACACAGCTGCTTTGTAAACGCTGCCTCTGTAGCCCCCGAGAAGGGGCTGCGGGCGTGTTAAGGACGGATCCTACCGGCTGTTGAACTGGAATGACAGAGGGAAGTGGGTAGATGCTCAGACACCACAATCTGGGATCCCCTACCGCCCCTTCTCAGCCATGGCCAATTCCGGAACCCCGCCGCCCTCCCTTAGCTCATATTTGGTCTGTTTGAATCAAACTGGTGAATCTCTGTTCAAATGGTTGGCATTCCAACTGCTCAAATCTCTGCTGGTGGTCAGATGAGGGCACAGGGATGGGTTTCCCACTCTCTCTGGGTTTGACCCTTTCCCTTTCTGTGCCTCAGTTTCCTCATCTGTCAAATGAGTGTAATACTCTTTACCTGACAGAGTGACGGGGCAAAATGCCCTAGCACAGAGCCTGCCACGTAATAGGTGCTCAATGAGTGGGTCCCATTCATAACAAAGTGGCTTTGGATTACAGGAGAAACTTGGAGAAGGCGCTTGTATATTATGAAGATTCTCTCTGAAAGTCTGAGGAAGTATGCTCTCCGCGGACTTGTCCAGAGGTCTGCAAATTTTACGATTATGCATTCATTCCCATCTGCCTAAAAAATGAGGATGGAATAGATACATACATATATTTCCGTATACTGTATATAAATGTATATCCATACATATATCCATAGATATCATGTATCTACACATACATATATTGCAGTGCTGTTAGATTAGTATATCACAAATACTATAGCTTTGCGCAAAGGTTAGCAATGAGAGGGGTGAGCTACAAAATGAGTATCTTTTTAATGTTTATTTATTTATTTTTGGGAGAAATAGAGAGAGCACAAGCAGGGGAAGGCAGAGAGAGTGAGCGAGAGAGAGAGAGAGAGAGAGGGAGACACAGAATCCGAAGCAGGCTCCAGGCTCTGAGCTGTCAACACAGAGCCCGACGCGGGGCTCGAACCCATGAGCTGTGAGATCGTGACCTGAGCTGAAGTTGGATGCTCAACTGACCGAGCCACCCGGGGGGCCCCCAAAATGAGTATTAACAGAAGCTCTGATGCGTTGCCTCAAATCCCAAAGGAGGATTCTATGCGCCCCACTGTGTGTGCCACAAAGCCTAGGTCGTTGCTCTTCAAAGTGTGCTTTGAAAAGCAGGGGCACCCTGTAGGGCTGGTTCGAAACAGGCCGGAGCTCACCCTGGACCTGCTGAGTCGGAATCTGTATTCTAACAGGCTGCTCAGGGAACCGAGCGTACCTTCGCGTTTGGGCACCGCTGGTCTCAGGAACGAGACGGGGGGAATCCCTCGATTTTCACTTTCTCGTACCTTCTTACTAACCCGAGGTTGAATGAGTTCCTCTCATTGTCT
Organism: Paguma larvata; assembly: GCA_030068075.1. Classification (NCBI taxonomy): domain Eukaryota; kingdom Metazoa; phylum Chordata; class Mammalia; order Carnivora; family Viverridae; genus Paguma; species Paguma larvata. The sequence continues at coordinate 79,288,795 of CM057835.1, forward strand.
TCAGTCAACCTGGGGGGAAGAGACTGGGCCCCCGCGTCTCTGCACGGGGTTCCATAGACCTGCCTTGAAATAAATTGCCCCAAGCCGGGCTTGCTAAATATTTTCCATTTAGCCTATATTCGGTGGTGCCAGCCAATTTGGAGTCATCCGCAAAGAAAGGGTCCTGGCCTCCATGGTTTGAGATGTAATTGCGGGGAAATTCCATAAATCTGCTTCGAGAAGGCCCTGCAACTCTTTTTGGAGGTAAAAAGCCAAAAGACTAATCCCTCGCCGTGCCTTGAAGTGGACTCAGATGGAAATAAAATCTTTCCACAAAGTGAGCTTTGGCCCCACTTCCTCGTTTCGGGTCCAGAAATGCCTCTCAGAGAGCATGTTAGCAAGAGCCCTGGCTGGAGCTGGGGAAGGCAGGCCCGCGGCAGAGAGGCGGAGGGGGCCTCCGTCACCGGGCAGGCACGCTAATGGGCAGGGCTGCACAAACATTATTTTTTAATTCGGAGGGTAGAAGTCACTGTTAGAGAATTCATCAGACTCTAGACGGGAACTGGCCTCGGTTTCTGCTGCCCGGGAGCTGCCCGGAGCTCTGAGTGGAGTGGAGTTTCTTCCAGTGATTTGGGTCCCCGCCAAAGCCAGGCCTTGGGGGACCGGCAGGCCCGGGGGACTTTCCGAGAGCGGGAGGAGGGGAGCGGTGGCCAGGCCCGTGGCCCGGACCAGAGACTGCACAAAGAGCCACATGGTGAGTCCCTGGTGGAAGGCAGGATGTGCCGGGCAGCACAATGGCAGAACGTGTCTGTTGCTTTCCTCCCCTGAGTTTGCCCCCTCGGACGCCATGTTGGAAACCAACAAGGGCGTTGAGGGAAACGGATCATCCAGAGGGACCGCGCCTCCCTTTTGTGTCAGTCACTTCTGAGAGCAGATGGCTGACTGCGGCCAACTACAGTTCCCAGCGTCCTTTGCGTCTGGCTAGGTTTAGCCAATGGGAGCCTCCACGGGGGGGATTGGAGGATACAGTGATGGGAGACGCTAAGTTCAGATGCTGGACTCCGGTGACCCCGCCTCCTCCCTTGGTGTCTCCTGGCTTCCCCCTCTTGCCGATCTCCAAGCTGTGTCCCATGCCTGTTTGCCCTCGAAGCCCCTCCGACATCTTTGTAACTAATGACCTATATGAAATCCTTTCTCTTGAGCTACCTGGCTGGGTGGTTTTGTCTTCCAGACTAGAGACTGACCGATAAATGTTTAGGGTCTGAAGGAGCAGCTTGAATGAGCTCAAATGAGTAAGTACTTAGGGAGCGTTCCGTCCGTCAATAACTCGGACGAACCTAAACAATTTATTACAAAGACACAGGTTATTCCGGTGATTTGGAAGAAAACACTGAACAACAGACCAAGAGCAAAGAGAGAGCAAGAAGCTTCCAGTATCTAGACAACCAGAACTAATAAGGCAGCCTCCTGAGGATACAACTTCCAAGATGAATTCATTCCAACTGCTTTCCCTATGCGTCTCTTGGCACAAGCATAACCTTGTTTATTTGTTTGTTTTGAATGATTTTGATTTCTTTAAAATTTATTTTGAGAGAGAGAGAGAGAACAGAGGAGGGGCAGAGAGAGAGAGGGAGACAGAGAATCCCAAGCAGGCTCTGCAGCATCATCGCAGAGCCTGACGGGGGACTGGATCCCATGAACCACTGTGAGATTGTGAGTGGAGCCAAAATCAAGGGTCGACACTCAACCGACTGAGCCGCCCCGGTGCCCCGGGCATAACTTTGTTTTATCATGCTTTGCTTTGTTGGGCATTGTGGATACTCCGATTGTTACAAGTTCAAGGTTTGCGGCGACCCCGCATCAAGTGACTGGATTGGCAGCGTTTTTCCAACAGCATTTGGTTGCTTTGCGTCTCCGTGTCGCATTGGATAATTCTTGGACTATTCTAAACTTTTTCATTATTGTATTTGGTGTGGTGATCTGTGATCAGTGATTACGACTCGCTGAAAGCTCAGATGCTGGTTCAGCGTTTTTTAGCAAGAAAGTATTTTTTAATTAAAGTTACGTCCACGGTATTTTAGACAAAACACGATTGCACACTTAATAGTCTACAGTACGAACATGACTTTGACATGCAAGGGGAAACCAGAACGTTCACGCGACTCACTTTATTGTGATATTTGCTTTATTACGGTGGCCTGGAACTGAACACACATTGTCTCAGAGGTTAGCCTACACTCATGGTTCAGTTTTTGGGAGAGGGGGGCTCTCACGGCCTGGGTCCTAAGGCCCCTAGTTGACCAGAAAGCCCAGGGGTACCTTGACTGACAGTCCCACCCAAATTGCAAACATCTGGGGAAGGAGCTTGGGTTAGAGGACAGTGTAATTTGGTTGGGGATGGGGGATATTCCATCCGTCGCAGTTCCCTTACTTAATTTAACAATAAAGGCACCCTTATTCAGGAGTACCCTGAATGTAGCAGGGGCCGCTAGGCGACCGTGTGGATTTGAGTGTCTACTTTCTTCATCAGCTAGCAGCACCTTGATTTTCCTTTGGATAAGGTCTGGGTGAGACTGCCGGCTTACCTCCAGGGACTGTTCTCTCCTTCCATGGTGAGGAAACGAGTAAGGCCATAAGAAATCAGTCGTTATGGAAACAGAGACAAAAGAAGAGCCAGGAGAATCGAGAGTGACCAGATGCATCAAGGGCGGTCTTCTTGGGAAGGTGAATTTGAGCAAAGACCTGAATGAAGGAAGCGAATGAGCTACCCGGATATCTGGACCAGCAGAGCAGACCAGACAGAGCAAATGGCAAGTGCAAAGGCCCCGGGGTAGGAGCGTGGTTTGCACGCTGGAGGAATAGTTAGAGGCCAGTATTCCCAGAGTGGAGGGAAGGAGTATAAGAGCCGCGGAAGCCAAGGATGAGATTCCAGCTGCAGCAGCTGCTGTGGAGGCCGAAGTTCACGATCAGGACTCCGGATTTTACTCTGAGTGAGCTGGAAGCCACCGGAGGTTCGAGGTCGAAGAGGAAGAGGTTCAGATACATTTTCGGTCAGATCCCTCCGCTGGAGAACGAGTGACTGTTGGAAGGCAAAAGAATCAATGAGTGTCGAGAGTTCAAGAATCAGAGACTCCGGGAAGAATTCCAGACAAGGGCAAGGGCGCTCGAGCCCACGCGTGTTCTATCGGCGGCGTTGGGCATAGATAGGATTTGCCCCAGGAAATCCGAGGCGGGGGCAGACACCGCATCCCGGGAGAGGAAGAAAGGTGTTAGGCAGGAGATGGGGTCTGAGCAGGCCTCGAAGGACCCAGCGGAGCGCCCCAGGCTGTGCCACCGCAGGAATTCCGAAGCAGAGGGAGAGCTTGAGTCAGACGGGGTCTCCGGTTAGTGGCGGGCCAGCCAGGATTATTAATCTGTCCGGCTGCCGAGGGTAGGAGAGTGACGGATGGCTCTTGGCCCCATCAGCACCGGCTGGGGCTCTGGGCCTTCCTCAGAAGCCTGTGAATCCCAGCCTCTCCGGCCGGCAGAGCCTGGGCTTCCAGACGGAAAGCGAGTGGGTGAGGTAGAAGGGTCCGCAGCGATGAATGAAACCCGCCAGCTGTCTCCGCGAGGAGCTTACAAGCGAGCGGGAGTGGGAGGCATTAAACAAACGAAAAGGAGAAATACATCGCTGTAAATACCGCGGATGGCTGGTGGAAAACCACAGAGGCGGGGAGGGAGAGGGCAGAGGGGAGTCCTCCTGGGGTGAAGAGACACGTGGGTGGAGACCCGAAGAAGACTCAGGTTTCCTGCAGACTCGGAGGGAAAAGCATCGGTGGCAGAAGGAACGGTGGGTGCTAAGAGTTCAGGGCTAGAAAGGGTTTTCCTGGATTCAAGGGAAGAAACGGAAGCACGCAAGGATGGCGGGAGCGGCAGGTGCCGAAGGAATCCTATTTACACCATCGAGATTCCCCAGTTCGTCTTTATTTTCCGTTTGTTTGGAGGAAAAGTAGAGAAGGCTCCACGGGCAGGAACATGGAGTTTCTGGGGGTATTTTATTGCCAATAATTATTATTTAAAAAAATTTTTTTAAAGGTTTATTTATTTTTTTAAGAGAGAGAGAGAGAGAACTCAAGTAAGGGAGGGGCAGAGAGAGAGGGAGACACAGAATCTGAAGCAGGCTCCGGGCTCAGAGCTGTCAGCACAGAGTCCAACACGGGGCTCAAACTCACAGACCGTGAGATCATGACCTGAGCTGAAGTCGGATGCTTAACCAACTCAGCCACCCAGGCGCCCTGCCAATAATTATTTTTTATATCTGGAGTAACCTGGGGTGGAGGTGTGAGTGGCCAGCCGTCCGTGGTGATGGTCGCTCTACTGGTTCCTAGTTTTCTCATCGCGAAGTCATAATGCCCCAGCTTGACTAAGGCATGAAATCTACTCGAAAACTTCGTTTGGCCCGGCGCAGAGTTTGGCCTTCCTGGCTCGGCGCTTTGACTTGTCCCTGTGGAGGAAAGCTTCGTCCCCAAGGCTTTGCTGGTCTAGACTGTTTGGCTTTTGCTGGCCTGCTGGGGCGTCAGCGTCTTCTTAAAAGAATTTATTTATTTATTTTGAGAGGCGGTGCGAGTGAGGGAGGGGCAGAGAGAGAGAGAGAGAGACAGAGAATCCCAAGCGGCTCTGCACTGACAGCCGGACCCCATGCGGGGCTCGAACTCACCAACCATGAGATCATGACGTGAGCGGAAACCAAGAGTCCAGCACTTAACCGATTGAGCCACCGAGGCGCCCCCAGCAGTTAGAGTCTTTTTAAGATGCGAAGTAGCTGCCCCGTGGCCACGTCCAGGCAGCCAACGCCGACCCCTGCCAGAAGCTACCTGCTGTCAGAGCAGCCCCGAGCCCTGGGTGGGCTTGAGAGCGGGCTGGGAGTCGTTTCAACAGCAGTTTGTTTCAAGGGCATGGCTGGCAGTCCTGCCGCTTTTCGTTCCAAAGTTGGTTTGTGTTCCATAGGGTTTTTAAAAAAATTTTTTTAATGTTTATTAATTTTTGAAAGAGAGAGAGACAGACAGACAGACAGAGTGCAAGTGAGAGAGGGCAGAGAGAGAGGGAGACACAGAATCGGAAGCAGGCTCCAGGCTCTGAGCCGTCAGCACAGAGCCCGACACGGGGCTCGAACTCACAAATCGTGAGACCATGACCTGAGCCGAAATCAAGGGTCGGACGTTTAACCAACTGAGCCACCCAGATGTCCCATCTAGAGCTTGTGTGTGTGCATGTGTGTGTTTTAACATTTTTTTAAACGTTTTTATTTTATTTTTGAGAGACACAGAGACAGAGCGTTAGCAGGGGAAGGGCAGAGAGAAAGGGAGACACGGAATCCGAAGCAGGCTCCAGGCTCCAATCTGTCAGCACAGAGCCTGATGCAGGGCTTGAACTCACAGACCGGGAGACCATGACCTGAGCTGAAATCGGGGACTTCACTGACTGAGCCCCCCAGGCGCCCCCATGTTCAACAGGGTTTGAGTTCGTGTGGCTGAGATGCATTTACACCCAACTTATCAGAACAGGTTTGTTTGGTTTCAGAATCCGCACAACATCGTTTGGTACCCAGGAAGCCTCACGATCTATGCAGCCTCCCCAGCCGGTGGTGTCCTGTCAGTTCTGAACAGGGTCCAGAGTGACTCGGGAGCCCGGCAGTCGGAAGCTTTCTGAGCCATCGGCAGCTGAATTCTTCATTTTTTTTTTTTTTTTTACTTGTGGCTAACTTGAAAAAAGGATTCGTCCCTGACGCGTTTTAAAGAGGCTCTGCCCAGCCTCGCCCTTCTCCGAGATAAGGATGGTCGCTTATTCATTGGACGGGCGTTTAGTGAGCACTTACTATGTTCCCAGCGCTGAGCTACAACAGCGGACAGGCTCTATCGGCATGTGTATGACTCAAGCCCCGTCCTCGATACGGCCCCGAAATGGAATCTGAAGTCTCATGCGGGAGACAGACTCTACTGACACCACCACGACACCTAAAGTAACCTAATAGCACGTGCAGTTTTTCAACAAGCAGCAAACAGCCGAGCACCAGTGTGTGCGAGACACCATTCCGGGTGCTGGAAATACAGCAGGAAACAAAACAGGCCCCGCCAACACGGGAGATTAATAGCCCCGAGGTTGAAACGAGATAATGTACACACAGCCCTTAGCTCGGGACTGTTATTATAAGATTTTTTCCCTCGCTCTAAATCTTCAGCGGCTCCCCAGTGCTCGGAGGGCGATAATGCCCAACTCCGCTGTGACCACTTTCCAGCTGTGCAACCGAGGGTGAGGCGCCCGTGCTTTCCGGAGCCTCGGTTCGCTTTCCTGTAGACCCGGGACGACGAGGGCGTCCATGACGAGGGGAGTCTCGTTAGGAGGAAGAGACCTGTGCCGGGCACAAGACGACACGTTCGAGGAAGGTTAGGTGTTATTATTATAATTTTAAAAATTTTGCTACCTGTGGAGAGTCTTAATTATGTAATTCCTCCACGTCACGATAGTCAGAGAATCTTCAGCTGGACGCATGGCAAATCAGCATAAAAATTTATTTCCCGGGACGTCCGCGTGGCTCCGTCGGTTGAGCGTCCAGCTCCAGATTTTGGCTCAGGTCGTGGTCTCAGGGTCATGGGACCCAGTCCTGCGTTCAGCCACGCTCAGCTTGGAGCCTGCTTGAGATTCTCTCTGTCTCTCCCTCTGCCCTTCTCCCCCACTCATGCTCTCTCTCTCTCTAAAATAAGATAAGATAAAATAAAATAAAATAAAATAAAATAAAATAAAATAAAATAAAATAAAATAAAATAAAATAAATTAAAATAGGGGCGCCTGGGTGGCTCAGTCAGTTAAGCATCCAACTTCAGCTCAGGTCGTGATCTCACAGTCTGTGGGTTCAAGCCCCATGTCGGGCTCTGTGCTGACAGCTCAGAGCCTGGAGCCTGCTTTGGATTCCGTGTCTCCTTCTTTCTCTCTCTCTGCCCCTCCCCCACGTGCAATCTGTCTCTCTCAAAAACAAATAAACATTTAAAAAAATAAAGGAAAAAAAGAAGTGGTCATCACAGAAGTCTTTCCTGAGGAGCTGATGTTTGAGCTGAGACACAAATGATTAGAAGAACCATTCATGGGTAGATCTGGGGATGCTTCTCCTGGGGAGAGGGGAGGCAGCAAGTGCAAAGGCCCTGAGGCAGGAATGAAACTGGTGTGTTTCGACTAAAGGCAAGAAGGGCAGCGGATCAGAGCAAAGGGAGTAAGAGTGAGAGGGTGAGAGACGACACTGGAGTGGTCGGCGGGGCTGGGTCACAGGATTCCTGGTGGCCAGAGTATGTAGATCTTATTCTTTTAAAAATTTTTAAGTTTATTTATTTATTTTGAGAGAGAGAGAGGGAAGCAGAGAGAGAGAGAAGGAGAGAGAATCCCACGCACACTCCACACTGTCAGCGTGGAGCCTGACGTGAGGCTCGAACCCATGAACCGTGAGATCGTGACCTGAACTGAAGTCAGGAGTCAGACACTTAACCGACAGAGTGACCCAGGCGCCCCTAGATTTTGCTTGTAATGCAAGGAGCAGCCACCGGGGAATTTAAAGTAAGGACCGAAAGAATGCGATTTGCACGTTTAACAGTATTCTGGGTTCGAGGGGGTCACCGGGGGGTTCCGGAAGCCGGTCATCGTTGCCCAGGCAAGGGAAGAAAGAGCGTGGCTTAGGCGATAGGAATCCCGAGACACAGATGACGAACAGACAGGTCTCAGAGGGAACCGATGGCGTGCTGCGACGGCGTACTGGGCCCGGGCCCTGTCCCCAAGCAGCTCATGACCCCACGAGAGAGAGAACGAACACAGTGCCGTCCGCCGCCCGTGACAAGACAGCTTCTCACGGGCCTGTTTCGTCACTGAAATTGCCGCACCCCGAGCCCCGTGTCCTGTACGAAGCTCCTTGAGGACTGATTCTTCTTCGAGGCACCACCGGCCCTTGGTCCAGGGGACTCCGTGTCCTTGTGCGTCACACGTATCCGTCGGGCGCCTTGAGAGTTAAGTCACCCAGCACTGGTTCTTAATACCGTCCTACGGGACCGACGTGAGCCAGGCGCCGTGCTGGGCACTGTTCCTGTACGGTCTCAAGTCATCCCTCCCGGGACCCCTTAAGGTAGGCGTTCTCGTTTCCCCCCCATTTTGCGGAGGAGGAGCTTGAAGCTCAGAGAGTTGAGGCTGCTAGTCCCCGGTCACATGGCCTGTAAGCGGCAGCATCGGGATGCCCACCCGACTTCGCACGCGACGCGTCCACCACCGCACCTCTGAGCTGCAAACTGTGACCCGTTTCCCCTTTCTTTGGGAGAGCCAGGCTTCAGCGCCCACTTCCTTAAAGAAGAACGTAGGAACCAGTGGACGCGCTGCAGAATCCCTGGCCCCTCGCCTACTAGCTGTGTGCCCTCGGGCAAGTGACTCGCCCTCTCTGCTCTCCTACCTCAGGTGGTGTCTGTAAGCGAAGAGACTGTCCCAAAGTACAGGGGCACGTTGATGGATGTTCCTCTGTCGGCCTAGGGTGTGGTGGGATAACTGTGCTCCCAAGTTCCGCTCTCCGCCTCATGGCTGTGTGGCCTTGGGAGAAGTACTTTACGTCTCTGAGTTTCGTTTGTCCGATGGGACGGTAGCGAGAACATCTCTTCCAGTGGGTCGCTGGAAGGGTTAAATGCGTCCGAAGCCCGCGCCCAAAGCCTGCTGGTTATTATCACCGTTATCTTACAAGGACAGGTTCAAGGTTAATCAAATGAAGAGAGACTACTTCAGTGACCTCTGTTCAAAGTTACAGAAGGAAGCAACTGAATTCTCCTCGGCATGAGTTATTGGCACTTTAAGTGTCCTTTTGACCTACCTCTCCCTCGAGTGTCCCCTTCCGTTCCCTTCCCCTCCTGCGATTTGGTGATGACCAAACACAGCGGTTTGGGTCTGGGCGTTCAGAAAGCCAGCAGCGCTTTGGAACTCTAAGGGTTAAGCGTCGTCCGACTCACAGACACAGAAAAACTCCGCAAAGATGCGAGGGAAATATTTCCATCTCTGATAAGGAGTCAGAATGGAGCGACTCCTTCCATCTGGGCTGGCCGGGGGGGTGGTGGGCAGGAAGGAGCGGGTGGGGTCCGCAGCCCGGAGAGCCGTGAACGGGTAGGCAGGAGGCTCGGAGTCCCGGGCGAGGAGGGGGCACCGCAGGAGGGCCCCCACGCTTGCCTACGGGCGGCGGCAAGCATGTGTGCCGACATCTGCCATTTGGGGCGAAACTGCAGCTTTAACGAGAGCGGGCTGCGGGAAGGGGGGCGTTCGTTGTTTTGCAGCTTCGAGTCCATCTGGGTACGATCCGGCTGGATTTTCGAGAAAAATCGCACAGTCCGTCTTGGTGGGCTGTTTGGCAAGATGGAGAATGCTATTTCCCTTAAAACCCCGTGCCTGAAAAATAAATTAAATTCCGCTCGAGTTGAATTTGATTAACCGGCCGTTTGGCTGGCTTCAGCCCGCTGATCCGGGTTACAGCCTGTGCTGTGCCGATCCTGTCCTCCGGGCCGTTACCCAGGCTGTGCCTCCTGCCTGGAGTGTTCTTTCTCCTCATTTTTTACCAGGACACTTACTAACACTTACCTAATCGTGTTTTCTGGCCAGGCATTTTTCTAAGTGCTTTCTGAAATGCTAGCTTCTCTATAGTCCTTCCAAATAAAGCTAGAGGGTTGGTATTCCTATTACCCCCGATCTGCTGAAGGCGAAGCTGGAGTGACCCATGCAGACCACTCAGCTGGTCAGAAAGCAGGTGGCACGGCCCCAAGTTCAAGGCACTCGACCCCTATCTACCCCGACTCTCACAGTGCCTCCTCGCCCCTGCTGAGATTTCTGGGTCGGGGACGCTGTGTTAGCCTTAAGGGCCAGGGGACTTGGTTCTTCTCTGACCTCTCCAGTCCCTTTTACTTGGCCCCTTGGGCTATGAGAGAGTCACAGAGGTGCCCCGTTCAGATTTCCCTTCGCCAAACAGGCGGGCGGCGCCCCAGCCCACAGGCCTCCGGCTGCCGTACCTTCAAGACCTGCCTTGGCTTCAGACGGAGGTGCTGGGGCCTGGCCACGTAGGGCCCGCGATCTCCGCCCTGCGGCACCCCCTCTGTTGAGCGAGACTGTCAGTCGGAGGCCATTCTACTCCCCCCTCTTTCCTTTTCCCCAGCCTTATGAGCGCCTCGTCCACATGCTGTGTGTCTAGTTCTGAGCTCTGTGCCTGGTAGACGCTCTGTATTTGTGACGGGGTAAGATTTTTTTCTAAGTTTATTTATTTAATTCGAGAGAGAGAGAGTCATGGTCTCCAGTCACCGGAACCCTCTTAGCCAGAGCCAGGACCAGATGGGTGAACTTCAGAGAGAGAGCGTGTGAGCGGGGGAAGGGCAGAGAAAGAGACAGAGAGAGAGAGAGAGAATCCCAAGCAGGTTCCGCACTGTCAGCAGAGAGCCTGGTGTGGGGCCCAAACTCAGGAACCGTGAGATCATGACCTGAGGTGAAATCAGGAGTCGAAGGCTTAACCAACTGAGCCACCCAGGCGCCCCTATGATGGGGTAATCTATCCCTCTCTCTGCTCCCCACTACTCGCTCTTACTCTCAAAATAAATAAATAAACTTTATTTTTTTGTTTATTTTTTTATTTATTTAAAGTTCATTTATTTTTTTAAGAGAGAGAGACAGAGCGCGAGCAGGAGAGGGACAGAGACAGAGAGGGAGACACAGAATCTGAAGCAGGCCCCAGGCTCTGAGTTGTCAGCACAGAGCCTGACGCGGGGCTCGAACTCACAAACCGTGAGATCATGATCTGAGCCGAAGTCGGACACTTAACCCACTGAGCCCCCCAGGCGCCCTTAAATAAATTAACTAATAAAATAAAATAAAATAAAACCCTAAGTGAAATATGGTTTTGGTATTTTGGTGTGTACCGTCAGTCTTCAGATTATGCCTGCTTCCCCATTTGGGCACTCACTATCCCCATTTGGAATTTTTTTTATGTTTATTTTCAAGAGAGAGAGAGAGAGAGCACGAGGCAGGGAGGGGCAGAGAAAGACGGAGACGCAGAATTGGAAGCAGGCTCCAGGCTTTGAGCTGTCAGCACAGAGCCCGACGTGGGGCTCGAACCCACAGACCATGAGATCATGACCTGAGCCAAAGTCAGATGCTTAACCGTCTGAGCCACGCAGGCACCCCTCCACCCGCATTTGAGGAAGGTGGGTGAAAAAATTCCCCTGGTCTCTGAGTTTCTAGCTTTTATTACGTCTTGGCTCAAATGTCCCTCTCCAGAAAGTTCTTCCCAAATTCTTCGGACCAAAGTCTCAGTCATTCCCCAATGTATGAGTCTATTTCTTCCCACTTATCGCCGTCAGAAATGGTCTTCCCTGGGGCGCCTGGGTGGCTCAGTCGGTTAAACATCCAACTTTGGCTCAGATTAGGCCCCCACACAGGGCTCTGTGCTGACAGCTCAGAGCCCGGAGCCTGCTTCCGATTCTGTGTCTCTCTCTCTCTCTCTCTCTGACCCTCCCCCACTCATGCTTTGTCTCACCTGCTCTCAAAAATAAAATAAAAACATAAAAAACTTTTTTTAAATAAAAAAATAATAAAAATAAAAAGAAATGGTCTTCCCTATTATTTACTTGTTTAGCGTCTCTGTCCTGACTCAAAGGTGAACCCCACGACTACAGGTCGCGGTGATCCTGTTCGTGGCTCTACACCCTGTGCTTGGCCCAGGGCAAGCCACGTCGGAAGCACAGCCGCAGCCCATAGGAAGCACGGGATCCTCTAGAAGGAGTAAACGAAGTCCTCCTTGTCTTCAGAATAAAGTCCGAACAGGCAGTGTGTTACTGCAGACTTCTTATTGGCAAAGAATGAATGGATCCATTAAAAGGGGCTGAAGGGGAGGGGTGGGAAGAGCCACTGAGATGTTGGTCGGGGTCACCGCAGTCATGGGAGCCATCTTCGCCAGGGCCAGGACCAGGTCGGTGAACTCCAGAGTTGGAAATGGTCCAGGTGGACACCTCTCGCTTGAGGTAGACAGCAGAACACCAGTCTGCCTGTCTCACTCCTGTTACTGCGAGGTGGACCTCGGCCAAGTTCAAAGGTTTAGCCTCTTCCCCATCTACTTTCATTTCAGTAGGATAGAATTCCTGATCACTTAACTGGCTTTATGGTCTTTTAAAAGCTTCTCTGCTGGAGCCACAAATCCTTCAAGGGCCACCCCGAATGGGGAACGTCGTTGGCTTCTCTCTACATGGGCCCTTGGTGGGCAATAAATCAGCGTCCTTGGTTCACTCTGTTCTTAGAACCAGAGATACGAGTTGCTTGCCAGAGATGGTGGACGGGCCAACGACTCCCGGGAGAGTGGGATCTTCCCTGAAGTCGTTTGGGGGCAGCCCAAGAGGTATATTGAGAACACTTGATCCGTATTCTCTATTTGATTCTGGGACCCGGGAGATATCTTCAGTCCCCAGTCGTGAGGTGGGCGAGGGGAGAAAAGACAGGCTGGTTAGTACTCGGGGGCTGGTCTGTCCCGGCAGGCTAGCAAAAGATGAACAGCCTGAGAACCGTGAGGGTGAGCGTAATTAATGAGTATTCAAAAGACCTTGACAAAAATATATTTGGAACTCTATATATTCCTGCAGTAATCCATGTTTTTAAAATGAAAATGAAAGAGGGCAGGCAAGCCAAAAGCAACAAAAAATATATATATACGTATAATCCCTCTACCTAGACATAACATCGTTAATATGTTGTGGTTTAGCCTTCCAATAATTTTATGCATAAATATATATGCTTCTTATTAAAATGGAGCAGGACAATATATTCCGTTGTACGGCCTGTCTGGAAAATAAGAGTAGAGCTACAGCGTCATTTTTGATTGTTATGTAAGATGCCAACGGATGGACGCCCGTAATTAAATAGTAATTTAACCAACTTACTGTTGCTGACATTGAAGCCATTTTCAATTTTTTGCACTCTTGAATAGCAGTGCAGCGGGCATCTATTCATGTCTCTCTTTTCATACGTTTCTGCATATTTCTTAAAGACATCGCAAACGAGATATTTTATTTGTCACCATGAAATGTCTGAATTTTAAATCGATTCTTGGACGGGTGGCTCATAGCCCTGAGGTCGTTCAGTGTTAGCACTGGTCTCAACTCCGGTAGTGTTTCCAGAATGACTCCCTTCGCCGTGCAGCTCCGTGAGCTTTCCGTATTCAAACGTGGGCTTCTTCAGGATTTTTACTTTTTTAACGACATCATGGAACAGATAAATGGACAGGCAACCCTTTTCTGTGTCTTTTCTGATGCTGTCTGGAATCAAATTACTGACCACTTCTTTCAAGTCATCTGTCTGCACCTCCTGCGTCATGATATTGGCACTGAGCATAAGAGAGCTTCCCAATCTGATTGTTGAGTTTGGTAGTAAAACCAACACAAAATAGACAAAGCAAGTAACCATCGGTAGTCTTGACATCAACATGAGCTTCAGTCATGGTCTGCTGACTTGGTGCAAAAGTCATGTCTTTTGACCAGGGAGCACATTTTGTCATGGGTAAGATCGATGCCATGGAAATTAGTCGGGCAGTTTTTGCCCTGACCATCCTTGATAATTCACTTGAGTTTTCTAAATGCCACTTTAGAAAACATTCTGCAGATCAGCAAGGCTCACCTCAAAAACATGACTCTTGAAACCATCAGGTGTGATTTCGGTTCCCTGAGTTCTCATGTCTAGTGTTTTTCCAAAATTTCCTTCATTGAACATAGCTGGTGTTTTGACATCATGCCAATCTCTCTTAGAAAATGGATCAGGGCACCTGGGTGGTTCAGTTGGTTAAGCGTCCAAGTTGGGCTCAGGTCATGACCTCATGGTTCACAAGTTAGAGCCCTGCATCAGGCTCTGTGATGAAAGCTCAGAGCCTGTAGCCTACTTCACATTCTGTGTCTCCCTCTCTCTCTGTCCCTCCCCCAATAGTGCTCTCTCTTCCCCTCAGAAATGAGTAAACATAAAGAAATTAAAAAAAAAAGAAAGAAAAGGAATCATCACTTTCTTCTTCATTCCCTTTTTGCTACCTCTTGTAAGGGGCTTGTTCTTGCCAACCACCATGGCGCTTCCGCGGGAGCCAAGAGGGCTCTGCATATTTCTTTATAATAGATTAATTTAAGTGGAATGCCTGAGCCAAAGGGTATGCACATTTTAATGATATTTTTGGATAAATGCTGCCAAGAAGACTTTCAAAAAATGTGTATCAATTAAATGCTCACGAGAAGTATTTACGAGAAGACGCCCTGATAGAAATTACTTTAAAAGCAGCATGTGTTTGTGAAAAGGCAATCAAACAATACAGAACAATAAAGTGAAAGTCATTGCTTTAATTTTCCTTCCTAGAGAAAATTACATTTTGACTGCACTGGTATTGGTGTAGTCAATTTCTATCCAGTTTAGATCCTGACTGGCTAATTGTACCTTCTTCGTAAAATTTGCTTCTGGACTATAAGCTCTGGGAGGGCAGAGACTGTATTTGCCCTGTCCCTTTTTGCAGACTGGTCCCTATTTCAGGGCCTGCCACACAATGGACGTCTGTCGTATCAGTCGTTACTGGCTGTGGAAATAATTACCCCCAAATTTGGCAGTCGAAAGCAATACATGTTTGCTATCTCAGTTTCTGAGGGTTAGAAGTCTGGAACTGGCTTGGCTGGGTGGGTCTGGCTCAGGGTCTCTCATGAAATTGTGGTCAGAATGTCAGTGAGAATCACGGTCTCATCCGAAGGCTTGGCTGGGGCTGGAGGCTCCATTTCCAAGGTGTTTCACACACATGGCCGAAGTCATGCTTGCCGCTGGCAGGAGGAGGCCTCAACTCCTTGCGATGTGGATTTCCTACAAGGCTGCATGGGTGTTCTCACAACATGGTGACTGGCCTCCTCCAGACAAGTGACCCAAAAGAGGCGGCGAGCTGGAAGCTGTGGTATCTTTTATGAACTAGCCTCAAAAGTCACGCTCTGTTATCTCTACAACATTTTCCTGGTTACCTAGGTCAGTCTCTGTCAGTGTTAGGAAGGTCTTTTACAAGGGCGTTAAGTCTAGACAGCCCTAGAGGCTGGCCAACACACTTATGAAATGAGCCCAGTGAATGATTGAGGGAATGAATGAGAGCCTCAGAACTAGAAGGGGCTAATGGCGCATCCTATGTCTTCCAAGCCATTCTGCGTAGAGATGGGATAATTACCCAAGGGCTGAATTTGGGCTGAGCCATGTATTTGCTGTAGAAGCTGCGGGTCTGAGCTATTCCTGCCTTGAGTCAGGATGGGCAAGCAAAGGCTGACAACTCTTCAAGGCATCTGGGAAATTCCAAGCGGGCTGGAGCCCGGTGCTTCAGGCCATAGGCCCAGAGAAAGGGTGGTTCTTACCCATCTAAGGAATGCCAGGCTACTTGTCAATCAAGGTAGGGTGAGTCATTTGGCCAAGGGAGGTCACTCTCATCATCGGAATACTCAGTAGTTTATGACCTCCATAAAGCCATTAGCCCCAGGAGATGAGGGGAAAGTCGTTACCAGCACCCTCTACCTCTCTGGGGTCCATTAGCATCGGGGTTGTAAACTCGGTCTCAGGCCATGGGTGACTGCTTTTATTATCAATCAATAACTCGTGCTTGTCAGCAAGTCTCAAGCCTCCTACAAGCATAGAATGTGGCCAGATAACCATGGGTGACTCTGGGCAAGTAAGGTCTACAGGCCAGGGCTCAGTTCCCCATCCGTACCATCAGGTCCCCCCACAGCTCCCTTCCAAAATCGATTTCCTGTTTTCTACTTCTGTTGTGTCTATTTCATGTCTTGAAATGATTTCTCCAGCAACCAACATTCCTTAAAAACACCCTGATGTTTCTTCCCCAGTAATCTTATTAAAGACAAGTATCTTTCTCTAAAAAGGAACCTACAACTGACAAGCACAAATTCTGATGGCCACAGGTAGGGCTGTACCCGGCATATGTACGAGGTCCTGGGCGAATATTTTTCGCAGAGCCCTGTCTATGCAAACGACTTGAGTTGCTTGAAATCAGCACGTGAGGACCATTTGGGTGGCGTGGGTCCGTGAAAGAAATACCACGCAGGCCTGCGGGCCTGCAGGAGCGAGCCGTACCCCAAGCCGCCCTCCTGGAACTAGGGCTGGCCACGGGGCCCTGTGACAGCCCCAGAGGTACAAGTTCTGGAGCTCCTCAAGGGATCTGGTCGGTCTCACGTGTGGGTCAGGGGGTCAGAGAGCCACAAAGGGGAGTAACAGGGACCAGGACCCATGTGTCCCATCCAGACCGAGAGCACTCTGCTGAGACAGCAGAGCCGTCTGGTCCCAGGCATCAGAGGGAACTTAGAAAATTTCGAGGAAGGTAGTTCAAAGTGTGGGGGCTGGGGCTGGGTCTCCTCCGGCTCAGATCTGAGGGCCAGACGGACCCCTGCACAATCGGCATTTTCCTGGTGAATTGTAAACGCTCCGGCCAAAACGGAAATAAACACATTTTTGTTCGTCTGCAAAGCCAAGTCACTGCTACAGTCACGATTCTGTGCATGCACCGGAAGTAAAGAACAGAAGTTGTGGCTCAGTCTTGGTACCTTCTAGGGTCATGGAGGACCGACCGTTCCCATCGTCATACTCACTACATTTCATTCGGCGGTCATTTTGCCCAAGACCTTATGCACGTACTATTTCTTAACCTTTATAACAAGCCTGTAAGGGAGTCCCTCTTTACTGAGGCATAAACTGGGATTCCCAGCACCTTTTTGGTCAGAGAATTTGCAGGCATTGTGGGTCTCCAAGGATCAGTCTTTAGTCATTGCATCCAGCGTTCACTGAAGGCTTTCTAGGTGGCTGGCACTGTTTTGAGTACATGTATGAAGTTCTTAACCCTCATGACTGTACTTTGAGGTAGGAACTATCATCACCCCATTCTATAGATAAGAAGACAGAGGCTCAGAGAGGTTATATCACAGGCCAATGTCATGGAGATGGGGTTCAAATGAAGACCATCTCCATAGCAACAAATCTTCAGCCACCAAGTTACACTGCCTTTCTCTCCCTCCCTTTCCCAAGATTCTAAGCCAAAAGGTATCTAGTAAGTGGATCTTCTGGAAGAAACATGCACGGACATGCAAGCTACCCAGCTTTATCTTTGGAGGTAGAAAACTAGACTTTGAATCCTTAATGGGCAATTCATTTGTCCCACCTCTCCGAGCCTCAGTTTCTTCCTCTGTAGGGTGGAGATGATCTCATCTTGATGGAGAACCATGTAGGGAATTCAAGGTGGTGGGTTAAGAGAGACTTGCTAGCGTTTCCATTCTTAGCCCAAATTACCCAAGGAAGTGATGACTGATTCATGGCAAGGACAATCTTCATTGGGTGGGCAAATTGGAGTTAACCGCCCAGGTAGCAGGTGGGGGTGCGTGCTGAAGTCAAAAGAAACGCCGATACCTTGTTTAGCAAGACCTGGTGTAGGCGGAAGTGGGGCAGGTTGGAGATTGGAAGAAGTCGTGCATCTGTGTCTCAGATTGGGTTTTCTGGAAGCAGACACTGAGGTAGTGTTTGGGGTGTAAGGTGTTTACAAAGGATCGACACCCATGAAGGAAGAGGTGAAGGCAGCACTGGACAGAAGGAAAGATGGTCTTCCGTGCAGACCTGACGACCGTTGGCTGGCTTGATGAGGAGTTCGGGAGCGAATATTGCACCGTGGTTGTCCTACATCAGGGCCATACTGGCTGGACATTTATTCCTCCATCCTGGGCACCTGGAAGGCCATGACCTTGGGTCAGGTGGCTCTCTGCAGCCGAGAGAGACCTGAAGGGGCTGGCTGCTGGGGACCATCTGCTGACCTCCCTCTCTGCAGCTGGACAGCAAGTCTTTCCTTGAAGAAGTTTCCAGAAGGTGCATCTCTGTGCTAACCAAGCCTGCTGGAGGGGGGAAACTGTAAGTTTAGTCAGACCCTGTCTGAGTCCCCTAGCTCTAGAGGGATACATGTGTCTCGCCGCCCAAGTCTCATCTGGCCATCAAGAATGCCCTACAACACCTCCTCGTGTGGCTGCTGATGGTGGCGTCATCTCTGCTGAGCCCCTCGGGCTGGTCAAACAGTCATCACAGAACTTAACTGGGAATCGTAGGAGTTCCGCACTAGCTTCATGGCCCAAACCCTGGAAATGGATGCTTTTGAGGCTCTTTGCCTTTCAGACCCCAACATCTGAAAACATAGGGGGCCAATCCTTGGCCAAGTAAGGTTTCCAAAGACAGGACTCCCCAGAGCCCAAGGACTTTTGGGACACCTAAAGGAACACAGGCTTCAGGTCTACAGAGAAGTCAGGCTGAGGTCCTGCTGGGTTCTGGGTTTCCTCTCCCTTAAGATGCTGAAGGATGTCAGCGTACTTCGTGGACTCTGTGAATTTTGGGGACATCTGAAGAGAAATCTGTGACAGAGGCAGAGTCAAAACTGAGACCAGTGAAATGGTGAGAACGGTCATTACGTGAGTTAGAATTCGATGACTCCAAATAACATCACGACCCGTAATTACAGTGTACCGATATATAAAATAACCAGTGATTTATTATGAGATATTTCCTTTTTTTAAATAATGTTTTAAATGTTTATTTATTCTTGAGAGAGAGAGACAGAGCATGAGTGGGAGAAGGACAGAGAGAGAGAGAGGGAGACACAGAATCCAAAGCAGGCTCCAGGCTCCGAGCTGTCAGCACAGAGTCCGACGTGGGGCTCGAACTCATGGACTGTGAGATCGTGACCTGAGTCGGAGTCTGATGCTTAACCGACTGAGCCACCCAGGCACCCCATTACTGCAATATTTCTATAATTAAACACTTGCTATAATTTCTATAATTTACTTTCTATAATTTATATAATTTAATTTCTATAATTAAACACATATAAAGCAATGAATCATCATTACAGCTGATACTTACTGAAAGCCGCTGGGTGCCTGCACTATCTCATTTCATCTCCCGATAACCCCCTAAGGGAGACACTATTATCCCCTTTCTACAAAGGGGGAAATTTAGTCTCAGAGAAATGAACTCACTTGCCAAGTTCATGACGAGCTGTGGAGGGAGGGGAGCAAGCTGCAGTCTCGCTCAGAGCAGCATAGCGTGATCTGGCTTTTAAAAGCACAATCTCTAGAGCCCGGGTGTGACTCCCAGCTGTACCACCTACTTACTGTGTGCCTCTGGACAAGTTATTTAGCCTCTCTGTTCCTCAGGTTCTCGTTTGCAAAATGGGGTTGGGAATAGTCCAAACCGCGGAGGGGCGTTGAGAGGATGGGATGAGTTACAGCTCCTGCGTGTTCTCGGGACACTAGCTGGCACATAATAGGTATTTTGTAAGTGACAGCCCTTCTTGTCATTTTGTGTTCCTACACCTGGTCCCAGAGCTCAGCTCCCGCCATGGTGATGAAATCACGGTGTCCTTTGACCACGAACACAGGACAGAAGGGTCTGTGCAAATGTCATAAATGGTGGCTCAAAGGTGTTGTCGCTGGACCCGTTAACTTGGAGCTTTAAGTCAGCCGTTGGCAGAGCTCGGGATTCTGCAAGGCGGTAGGTTGTGGGGGGCTCAGCCTGGCGGTTTTCTGGTCTCTCTGGACTCGCTCAGGCATCTGGTGTTAGCTGCAGGCTGGTTAGGGCTGGTCTACACTGCCTCCTGCTGGTGTGTCTCGGCCCCATGTAGTCTCTCTCCAGCCAGCTGGGTGGGACCTGTTCCCATAGTGGGGGCGGTTCTCAGAGGAAGAGAGGAAGCTGCAAAGCCTCTTGGGGCTTTGGCTCAGAACCGCATAGAATTGCTTCTCCCTCATTCTATTGGCTAAAATTCCATTGGCTGAAGCAAGTCACACGGTCAGCTTGTATTCAAGGGGCTGGAGAACGGATTCTGCTTTCTCCTGGCAAGAGGCAAAAAGTCACGTTGCAGAGGAAGGGATAAAAGCTTCCGTGCTTGCAAACAGTCCCCCAGCGACTAGATACCTACATTTGGGCGGGTCCATTTCAGATTTTCTGCTCCACCGTCATCATAAACCACCGGCATGTTCTACAGAAGCCAGCCCTTTGGCGTCCATCTGTATTCATCAGTCTCTTGTAAAACCTCGTTTTCATTGCGTGTGGCCCGATTGTCGCTCGAAGTATAAAGCTGTATGTACAGTATTTACCTTGCGACTTTGGGGTCTGGGACCTGGATTCAAGTCCAGGCTCTGCCGGTTACCTGCTGTGTGACCATGGGCAAATCGCTTCCCCTCTCTGAACCTCAGTTTCCTCATCTGTAAAATGGGACTCAGGAGACTGTCTGTGTCACAGGGCTTTAGGAAGGCTTATGGGAGACAACAGGTGTGAAGCACCTGGCATACGGCCTCGTCACTGGCTGCCCAAGAGCTGGCTTCGTCAATTGTTATTCTTAGTATTACTATTATTACTATTATCGTTATTATTATTCCCACCCCCACTGGCAGTTGGAACTATGTTTTTCCTTCCGTGCTCTGGGAATTGCCGAGGCAAAGAGTGGGAGGAATAGATCGTGGCCTGTAACCGTGTGACAGCCATTTCCACTCCCACTCCCTCCTGCTTCAAGGATAAACTAGGACGCCTACCTTCTCGAAGCCAGAAGAACAAGACAAAATCGATGAGAGCCGAGAGCCGTATTTAACCTCTTGGTGCCCCTGACGGGGGAGACCGGAAGGAAGGGTCAGAAGGCAGTTTGGAAGGTCGGAATGGAGCATCTGCGACCCCTCGTGGGGCCGGCCTTTCTTTTTCTTCCCCCACGCGCATCTTGAGGGTCAAACACCCAGAGCCGGGAGTCTTACCACAAGCCACATTTGAAGGGTTGGCTGGGCATTAAAGGGAGGGCGATTGGGCCAGAGAAGTCCGTGCCCGGAGGCCTTCCAAGCCCAGCTCTGTGGCTCTGGCGTGTGGGGTTATGTTTCTGATTGACACCTCGGCTTGGAGCCCCGCTTGCCAGCTCCAGGGCCGGAGGGGCGCTGGGGCTGCGGGAGGCGGGGGCGCGGGTTTCCACCCGCCGCGACTCTTGGACTCTGCTTGGAAAATGGACCGGCTCTGAAGATCCCGTCCCAAGTGCCCGATCTTCCCGAATTCGCTCGTTGCTTCTCGGAAGCCCGGAGCTCAGCACAAACCTCTCTCCTCCAACAGCACCTTTGGGGGCAGGGGCCCGGAGAGAACGAGTCTGGAACTCTGGGTTGGAGGCGCGGGCTCCGGGGCGGCCGCTCGTGTGCTCTGAACCCCTCGGATGCTCTCTGATCCTTTCCATTCTGACAGGTGGGTGGACCAGGCATCATTGCTTCCTTTCGTCGGACAGGAAAGCTGGGGACCACGAGCGCTGTGCTAAGGATAACTAATGTTTGTCGAGCATTTTCTACGTGCCAGGCGACAGGCTAAGTGCTTCAGATGCTCGCGTCTCATTCAAGCCCATCCGTTTTTTTCCCACTTTACTAATGAGTTCGCCCAAGTCCAGGAAAGCGAAGCCACATGCTCGGGGCCGCACAGCTGGGAGGCGGCATGACAGATGCGCCATGCGGTTGCTCATAATCCTGAGCGTTTTTCCTAAACCGTATGCGCTGGAGGCTCAGATGAGCTAAGGAGAATGCTATCCCTCCCTCCAATTAGCTGCCCGCGTGGCTTAGGCCAGCAAAGTCGCCAAGCTTTTTTTCTTTTAAGTAAATGTTTCTGGTTATCTATCGCTGCATTAAAAAACAAACAAAAAAAAACCTACCCCCAAGTCTTTGTTTCTTTTCCATATGGCGCCTGTTGGGGCTGGAAAACCCAAGATGGTTTCTCCCTGCCATGTGTCTAGGCTAGGAACTCTGGAAGAGTTGGGGGGCAGCTGCGTCCCTCTCTCCGTATGCCCCTCCACGTGGCTCCCCTGGGCTTCCTCGCAGCATGGCCGTCTCAGGGTGGCCAGACTTCTGACATGGAGGTTCGGGCCCCCGAGGGTCCGTGTTCCAAGAGGTGCAAGTAGAAGCTGCAAGGATTCTTACCATTCAGCCTTGAAGATTCCAGAAAGTCAGCTAAGGTCCTAAGTGTAGCCGCCACGGAGGAGGGTAACTTGCAGCCCCCTTAGAATTTGTCATTCAGCTGAGGACAGTACTTCTGCGGAGTCCCAGGCATACGGGCCTCCAGCTGGAGACTGAGCACAGTGGGGGGGCTCTAGGGCGCCGTCATTTCTCTCCAGTGCCAGACTCCGCCAATGGAGCTCCATGTGGAGTGGCCCCAAGACGTTGTCAGATCTGGACGGTGGCGTCAGGCTGTCCCTGCCCATTCCCTCCATCTTCCAGGGAGTCTCTGCTGCGCCCAGCGAAGCTCTTGCCCTCCTCACGCCATCTCGCCATCTGATTCTTTGAAGACCCACGCCGACGTGCTGAGGCGAGTGCAGAACTGAGGGGAGAGGAATCGCAAAGAGTGGGCAGCCGTGTCCCACCAACCACGTCCACTCCGTCATTGTCTAACACGTACCTCCATGAAGAAGCCACACGGCACAGGTGTGCGGCTCAACGAACTTCCACAGGGCAGACACATGTATTTACCATGAGATGAAGAAATAAAACTATACCAGCCCTCCCAATGCCCTCCCTACCCAGGCCACACCTTTCCAATCTCCAACCAGCCTCCTACCCAGAGGTAACCCTTATCTCGGCGTCCCACACCAAAATTTAATCTGGCCTCTTTTTGTACCTCATCTAAACGGGATCACGGAGTGTAGCCTGTTTCGTGTCTGGTCTTGTTCTCTCTGCATTGTGTTTGAGATTCAGGTTGAGTGTGGTAGTGTTTAATGCTGCAGTCATAATAAACTTTGTACGTTGTAAAACATATGCAGAAATACGCGGAAATGTTCAAAGATGCGCTTATCTAGAGTTTTTAATATTTTCTTTCTGCATCCCGCGATCGTCCACACACCCGGCCCTTGCCCTGTTGGCCCCTGGCTTGAGGGACAGGATTCTGGTAACAGAGGCCCACGGAAATAAGAGGTCACGCAACATGACTGGAGGAACACAGGCTTTGAAGTCGGGCGGACCTGGATGTGTCTCTGTTTACTAGCCGTGCGGCTCTAAATAAGGAGTGTTATTTCCTCACTTACGGGGGCGTGCGTCTCTGCCCTTATAGGCATCCGGCAAAGGTATCTCGTGAACCTACTACGTTCCAGGCATGGTGCCAGGCACCGGGGAGAGAGCCGAGACTTACAAAATCACAAAGCAGTGGGAAGGGCTGTACGGTTTGAATTTGAGAGAGAGGGAAGAATTGGAGGCGGTGAACCAAAGAGACCAGGGTGCCTTTGGTAGTTCTCGGAGAAGTGCTGTGTTGGGAGCAGACAGCGTGGGGTCCACCGGCTCACAGCCTGCCCTTCCCGAGGTTTCCTGTTCTGGATCCTCCATCCGCCCAGTGGTCTCTCTGCATCGGGGCTCTCCCTCCTCTGGCCTCTCCTCCGGTGCGTGTGGTGGGAGGGGACCAGTCCCTGGCGGCAGGAGGAAGAAGTCAGAGGAGCCGGGGGGAGGCAGGCGTGGAAGGGTGAAGGGCAGGAGGGGGGGGGGAGTTTTCATCAACCACCCCCTCCGCACGCCCACCTCGCAGCGCCCCGCTTCTCCCTCCCTCCGCCCGAGTTATCTGGACGTGGTGTCTAATTGAAATTGAAGACCTGTTTAGCTGTGTGCCTACACGGTCTGATCTCAAATGCGGGCGACCACAAAGTATGCGCGGTTCCTCGCGTTCCCAGGAATCTGACAAAGTGATCGATGCCCCGCAGAGCTATTTCTTCAGAGGTCTGGAGCCAGTCTCTTGCTTAAGCCCTGGAGCTGAAGACTCATCCAACACACCAGTCTTGTGTTGACGGCGCCGAGGAAGACCGAAGCGGACGGGGTGCCCGGAGGAGGGCCCTGAGAAACACCTAAAGACCTGAGGACAAGCCAAGATCTGTGCTGCAAGGCCGCCTTGCAAAGAAGCCCACAAAACCAGGGGAGAAATGTGACCTGTCTGTGAACGACAGTAGGAAAATACCGCCTAAGCCACGTGACCGCGACAGGTCTGAATTAGGGGACCCTTGTCTCGAAAGAGCAAGGATTTTTTTTTTCATCACAAATCCCTTGGAAAATCTGGTAACAGATACAAATCCTTTAATCGGGCTGTATGACATTTGCACATACAATTTTAATAATAACCACGAGTCCAACTTCAAACGGGAAAGGTACTCTTCCAAGCACTTACGTTTGCTTCTTTAATCCTTAGCAAAGCTCATGAGCTGAATATTCTTATGTTGTCTAGACCTTGTCTATTCAAGGTCGCTCAGGTGCTAAGTAAAGGAACTGGGACGTGAACTCTTGAGTCAGATTGCTGGCCCTATTCCTGACCACGAGCCCACGCCGCAGGGGCCCTGGCGGGGAGTGATCCGGTCATAATTCTCTATGGAACTCATGATAGCATGTCACGCTTGGTTCGAAACCTTCACATTTTACCCATTCAGGTAGATGCCCGTTGGTTTTGCCCGTCCGATGTCTTTCCTGAGTGAACCGCCTTCCTCACCGCACCCCACCCACTTTTCAGGCCGGGTTGTTCAGATCGGCTGCAACCACCGTCTGCCAGGGTACGCAGAGGGGTGTTCTAGACCCGGCTACTGAGAGCCGCCATTCCCCTGGCCACAGAGATTGGCTTTAGAGGTGGGCACACGGCCCGAGCAAGACCGATCAAGGGCCTGCGAGTGTTAGTTGAGGGACTTTGGATGGAGCTACCGGGAAAGAGAAAGTCTCCTTTCTGCTGAGGTTGCTAAAGAAAATGTTAACATTTTGGATTGATCAAAGGAATAAGCCCCATGAAGCGTGAAACAAAACCAGGAAAAAAACCAGATGCTGGACATGGCGGGGCTAGATGACGACTGCTCAGTTATCACGTGATCAGCTTGATCCATCCATTCCTGATTTCCTCTTCAGACCGTATTTTCGGGGGGAGGGGGCAGTTGTTCTGTTATGTAACTGACAGAGTCCTGAGAGACACACATTTTATCATTTTCTTCCTTTTTCTATCTCTAAACACAATCTGTCTCTCTCCGTGATAACTCGTGACACGCGGTATAGCGTTGCTTGAAGAAAGACCGCGGAGCTTCATACGGCACTCACTGGCTGTGAAGACTGGAGCCCCCTTGCCCCCTCAGTTATTTTTCAGATCCCTAGGGCAGGTGTTAAGTCTCAAATATCTGTTCCCTACACGCTCAGTACGAATATAGATTCTTTTTTTTCTTTTTTAATTTTTTAATGTTTATTTGTATTTGAGAGAGAGACAGAGACAGAGTGTGAGCAGGGGAGGGGCAGAGAGAGAGGGAGACACAGAATCCGAAGCAGGCTCCAGGCTCCGAGCTGTCAGCATGGAGCCCGACGCGGGGCTCGAACCCACAAACTCTGAGATCATGACCTGAGCCGAAGTCAGACGCTTAACCAACCGAGCCACCCAGGTGCCCCATCAGTGCCTAGATTCTTAAACAGCAGGTGCTCCTTAATTGCTTACTAGCATAATGGGATTAAAAATAAAGCCTTTGCTATCTTGGAATTTGAGCCAAACTTCAAAGAAGGGGGCTGGACCCAACTTACAGGACAAGCTGCAGGGGCCGTAACCCTGGTTCTTATCACCCATCAGAAGGTGAGGAACATGGGGAGGGGGTGGGTTGGAAACTGGAGTGTGAGGGTTTTCCTAAAGAGAGTTGTTACATGCTTGCTTCTTTCCGTGTCCGCTGGCCTCTCTCCCCGGATTACCCTTCCCCTTTACACAAGTGGTGAATGCCGTTTTCCTGTCAAACAGCTTAGGGTTACCCCGTTTCAGGAGCTTTCCATGACTTCTACATCTAGAGCCGTTTCTTCTATCCCCTGGCCTTCCTTTCAGAGCCCTTCATATTGACGTGGGTTATAGTGCTTGAAGATACTCACTAATAGTGTACTGGTGTGACATGTCATCTCTCTGTTAGACTAGCAGTGCCCACGTGGCACAGACCCATGCCGTTCACCTCTGTAGACTTGAAGCCAGGCGTGGGGTGGAATTTATGTGGCTCTAACTGTTCTCCCGCTAAAGGAAAGGTCTTTTGTCTTCTTATACATTTCACGGGTTTGGGTATGCAGACATGGGCTGAGAGCAGAGTCTCGGAGTAGAGCCAGAGAGAGCGAAAGCCCTCTGTAAAACGGGGCCTGGGCAATCCGGAGCTCGGGGTGGGGGGTGGAGGGTACAGGTGGGGTGGCGTAGGGATGAGAAGAAGAGACAGAAAGGAGCACACAGATGGAGGGACAGGGGACGGGCCGTGAGGACAGGCTGCCGCAGACAGTGAGTGAATAGCCAGGAAACGAATCCCCCCACCGAGGGGTGGCCAGGGGCTGCAAACAGCAGGGACGTCTATTATTTTTTAAAGCTGTATTTTAAAAAATTTTTATTTATTTTTTTTGATAGAGAGACAGGGTGTGAGCAGGGGAGGGGCAGAGAGAGAGGGAGATACAGAATCTGAAGCAGGCTCCAGGCTCTGAGCCGTCAGCACAGAGCCCGATGCGGGACTCGAACTCACAGACCGCGAGATCATGACCTGAGCCGAAGTCGGATGCTTAACTGACTGAGCCACCCACGTCTATTATTAATTTGAACTTTGAAAAATCCTTTTGTGATATAACCCCCGCGCCCCACGTCTGGTATCTTTTCGTCTTAAGTAGAAGCTTTGACACAGCCAGAAATCGTATGTGGCTGTTTTTACTTTTATTCTTTGCTTGGTTGGAAGTCAGGGAAAGGCCATATTCCCAACCGGGCTGACGGCGTGAAACGGGGCAGCCAAGTAGTCGATCAGCAGAATGGTTTCAGCCAGCCTGACGATGAGACGGCGTGCCCTCTGGGGGCCCCTGGCTGGCTCGGCCCGGGGAGCGTGCGCCTCTTAATCTTGGGGTCGTGAGTTCAAGCTTCCTGTTGGATGTAGGGATTACTTTAAAAAATAAAATAAAATAAAATAAAATAAAACAAAATAAAATAAAATAAGATCATAAGTCCCCTGGAAGTTGCTGACTTCTGGAGCAGAGCTTACGGCACGGAATGGCGGCTGGGAGCCGTCTGGCACAGAGCTCACAGGCAAGGGGATCCCAGGCGTGCTGTTCACCGAGTCCCTGGCCGAGCGGTTCTGAAAGTGTGGTTGCTACGCCAGCAGCCGCAGCAGCAGCGGAGGCACTGGGGAACTTGCTAGAAATGCAAATTCTTGGTCCCCATCCCGAACCTGCAGAGTCGGGAACTCTGCAGGTGGTGCCCCGGAAGCCGAGACTTACAAACCTTCCAGGTGATTCTGGCGCATGCTGGATTTGAGAACCGTATATTAAGCCCTCAGTAGCTTTGTGTTGAATTAATGGATAAAAAGCCAGAGAAACTGAGTACCCTCACGGCGGCCTCTAGTTTTGTATCTTTTCTTTTTTTTTTAACGTTTATTTATTTATTTTTTTTGAGACAGAGCACAAGCAGGGGAGGGGCAGAGAGAGAGAGGGAGACACAGAGTCCAAAGCAGGCTCCAGGCTCTGAGCCATCAGCACAGAGCCCGACGTGGGGCTCAAACTCACAGACTGTGAGATCATGACCCGAGCCGAAGTCGGCCGCTTAACCGACTGAGCCACCCAGGTGCCCCTAGTTTTCTATCTTTAAAAAGGTTTTCTCTCCCTGCTGAATCGCAATTCATCAAGAGCTGTGCTTCTAGCCCGCCAGGGCGAGAGTGGGCTTCCTGTCTAACCGCCTAAAACCGGACTGCTCCTGTCACAGGTAGAGGTTGAGCCTGGGTGTCTTGGGGTCTTGCAACGAAAGCGGATGTTTTGAGGCCTCTCCGGGCTCACAGTCCGACGCCAGGTTGCCCGCTGGACCCAAGAACTCACTTTTGTTCCCCGATGGGTCAGGAGAGGATGGTGGTTGTTTTTCTTCGACACGTCTGGGGGCTTTTAAAAACGGTCCGCCCTGGCGGGTTCTCGGGGAGAGACCGCTGCTTCGCCTGTCAGGCCGGGATATTGAATGAAGCAATTTTCATCAGATAACATGTCTTCTGGTTCGTGTAAATGTCCCACCAATCGCTGAGCTCATAACTCAGCCTGATTGAAAGCAAGCTGCTGATTCGTTTCACTTCGCAGAAGGGTCCTGGGCCGGCCGGGAGATCGTCCTCGTCCGAGAGCCCCGTGACGGCCATGCTGGGTCGCCCCCTCCTCCACCCGCTTCTCTGTCGGGCTGGAGGTGTTGCTTGGCATCGGGTCTCCCTGGCCTCAGACGCCGTAGCCACAGGAGCCCCGGTCCCCGGCACCGTAGAGGGGGAAGTGCCCAGGACTTCAGGGCATGCATGGCATTTGCCAGAATGTCCTCCGCCCCTCTTCTAACATTCCGCCCAAGTTCAAGTTCAGGGGCCTAGTGCTCATTCATGTACCGGTCCCATCAAACGTTGGCTCTAGCCCTCAGTAGCTGCCTACTTTAATTTCTTTACCTTTATTTTATTAAAAAATTTTTTTTAATTTTTATTTATTTTTGAGAGAGAGAGAGACAGAGGGCAAGTGGGGGAAAGACAGAGAGAGAAAGAGACACAGAATCCGAAGCGGGCTCCAGGCTCTGAGCTGTCAGCACAGATCCTGACGTGGGGCTCGAACTCACAAACGGTGAGATCATGACCTGAGCCAAAGTTGGATGCTCAACCGACTGAGCCACCCAGGCGCCCCTGACAATGCGGTTTTGAATGACAGTAATACTGCGTTGCATGGGTATACATGGGATTTTATGTGTTTTAACAACATAAATGCCCCAAAGATGAATGTTTCTATGTGTAAAATTGCTTCGTGTGAAAGCCGATTCTTTCAGATTTTTCCCTCGTTAGTGGGTTCGCAGTTGAATGCCTATGAGCATCTGTCTACTTAGTTTTTTCCCTCTGGATTGTAAAAGAAATTCATGTTCCGTGGATCAGATTTGGCCTACCCAGAGAAAAGCGTGAAGGTGACAATAAACCCCACTCGTGACCCCACTACCAGGACACAATGTGCTGACATCGGCCTGTGTTTGCTTCTGAAGGAAGAGTCCCGAAGGTCCTCGTAACAGTTGCTTTCCAGCTAGGTCGCATCGTTTTACATGAGACCGGCAGAGAACAGGTGGTAAGTTTTCCACAAGGTCACCATTACTTAATACTATCCTTAAAAAGAATGAGTAATTCCATAGTTGTTTTCATTTGGGGATCTTTGACTTCCCGGTGGGTTGGAACATTTTTCAAAATACGGTAGATGTTTCTGTGTGAATGACCCACGCGTGTTGCATCTGTCTGCCTATCGGGCAGTTATCGATCTGTCGTCACCCCTTAACCACCCGCCGGGGCACGCCCTGTGGCCAAGAGTGAGCTTCCTGTGGGGTGGGACCGTACGTGGCACCACTTACCTTTTCCTCAAAGTCCCCCCTCAGTGATAACCACCTAGTGGGCACTTTAATCACTACTAATTAATCATTAGTCGACTCCCTCCAAAGATCCCTCCAGAAAGAAATTACTATTCAAGACGGGATTCCCGAAGCCCTCTAGAATGCTATCGTGCCGTCATCCGCTCTGGCTCACTCTTAGCCGCGTTAAGATGAATAGATTTTAGGGCCTCCTGGAGGTAGGCAGTAACCTCTGAAAGAAGCAATTGCGGTAGTTCTGATTGCTAGATGTCGAAATCGAGAGATCTCAGGCTCAAGTAGACTGTCTTCTCTGTGCCGGGAAAGACGTACGTTTGCTTCTGTGGCCCTCACCGGGCTAGCTTAGCAGAGTGGATGGGTGGTACCCCACGCGGACGGAGAGCAGAGAAGCTTCATGAATGCAAGACCTCAACACGACATCCTGCCGGTGTTCAGGGCTCCGAGGGAAAGGGATGACCGGGACTCAAAGCGGCTGACGGCGGGGGACCGCAGAACCGACCGGTCCCAAATGGTAGTACGTTGAATCCCGGTGCCTTTCTCTTAATGTTCGATGTCTTCCTTATGGGCATCACAAAGTTCCTTCTGCCGGACAGGCACGCGGGTGTCGGAGGGGAACAGCTCCTTCAACGCGTATTCGTCCAATGTCTCTTTCACACTGGGCACTGAAATCCAACAGTAAACGAGGCAACCGAAGGGCTTTGGTTCCCCTGTAGAGTCTGGGAAGAGACTGCCACACCCTTAATCAGTGTGATGCCAACTAACTTCTGTGTTGCTGGCTTGGTTCTCGATAGCCGGGGTTGCAGGGGCGAAACACGGCCGACGCGGGATTCCAGCTACATGAGGTCAGGGCTCGACATGGTCATGAACTTGGAGCAACGCTTCCCTCCCCTGACCCAGTGGCTCGTAAGCCATTCCCTGAACTACGGTGCTCCTCTGAGCCCTTGCCTGGCCCCCTGGGAACATGAGCCACCAGACACAGATGGGGCCAACCGGGACCGGGAGCTAGACCCGCGAGGACATGTCTCTCCACTTCTGAGATGACCAAGCCCACCCTGAAAATGGTGCATTCTCTTTACAGACCAGAGAGCTTTGCTCTAAGATGAGATGGCTTCAAGCGTGTCCACCGGGCTGGTTTAGGGGCGGGGATACAGATATTTACCTCGAGTGTATACCCTGCAAAGTACGGAGATAAACAACAGTTGCCTTTTCCCGCAGAACTGCTCAGAGCCTTTATTATGCTAATGTGCTTAGTGAGTTTCAGGGAGGATCAAGACCATGCCGCGTGTCTCCGACTCACTTGACCAGAACCTTCCTTTTTTTATTTTCGTCTTTCCTCTTTTGTTTGCAAGACATCCCCGTCACTTTGGTTCTCTTCCACAATGTCTGTTAATCCCGAACTCTGTGCATAATGGGTTCACATTGATATTTTGATATGAACACAAAGCAAAGTTAAAGATGTTCGCCAACTTAAAACTTAAGAGAGAGTGGGGGGGGGCAAAAAAAAAAAAAACCAAACCAGGAAGTCCTGCATAGATGCTTGGCCCAAAGATTTATGTCTGACTCTTAGGAGGCCGCCTAACTGCACAGTTACAAGAGTCAAGGTTAGACCTACTGTTCCCTGACTAGTTTCCTCGTCTGCACAGGATTTAATTGTGACGTCTACACTTTGGGGTCATCACAGCGAGACAAGCTAACTTTTTGAGACGCAGCCACCCTGCGGTGTCTCTTCTCTTTCCATGAGAAAAACACATGGGGGGCAAAGGGGGGAGGTTGCAGTTTGGACGACGTTCCCTAAGCCCAGCTTGCCGATTAACCCTCCTCGGAACTTTGAAACCCTCAGAAGAGCTTCGTGTAAGAAATCCTCTTCGATGTTCTAACCTTGCCTCTTGGGGCCATAAATTAAGAAGGCACGGGGGCCTCCCCCCGCCCCACGGCCAAGTGCTCGGTGGCTCTTGGGGAGAGTGGATGGCGCGGGCGCGGGGTTGCTGCGAGTTCCTACTGGAAGTGAATGAATCTTTCTGGAAGCTCTCCGCCAGATCCCCAGGGAATGTGCCTCTCGCTTTGATCTCAGAGACCAGAGCTTCGCAGAAAAGTGCAATCCGTTGTCCTGCCTGGGTCTGTGGCAGGCTCGCGCTTGGAATTTATTGCTGGAATGGAGAAGAGAGAGGCTGGAAACATTGAGACGGAGCTTGCGATTTCCCAGCCCTGCTCCCAAGGGCTCCTGGGAAACCCTGAGCGCAGCCAACCTGCAAGCGGGCATCGGAGGGCTTGCCCGTTTCTGCCTGCTGTCCTTAGACACCACGAAGGGGAGAGGCTCATCCCGGGTGTTTGAAGGACTGGGATCCAATTTGCAGAGAGAGTTCAAGAGGCAGGAGCAGAGCGAAAAAAGGAACGAGCAGCACCTGGGGGTCGGGAGAGGGGCGTTGGAGCACTGACCCAACCGGGTATCTGCTTTGCAACCCTGGCGTCTTCCCGGCAGCAAAATGGGAATGCTACTCCCATTCACTGGCCCCAGAGTCATCATGTGAATAAAATCAGCTTCTCCCGGCGTTCAGGAGACTGGGATCAGCAAACAACGGCTCACGGGCCAAACCTGCCCGCAGCCTGTGTTGGTAAATAACATTTTACCGAGACCCAGCCACACCCGCTTCTTTGTTTGGTCTCCCTCTGCTGTCTTCTTTTTTTTTTTTTTCACAAAGTACTTTTTTTTTTTAATGTATTTAAATTTATTTTGAGAGAGAGACCGCTTGCGCCAGCAGGGGAAGGGCAGAGAGAGAGAGGGAGAGAGAGAATCCCAAGCAGGCTCCGCGCTGTCCACGCAGAGCCCCACACGGGGCTCGATCTCATGAACCATGAGATCATGATGGGAGCCGAAATCAAGAGTCGGGTGCTCGACTGACTGAGCCCCCGAGCGCCCAGGCGCCCCTGTGGCTGTCTTCATATGGCATGAGACGATGGAGTAGGTGGGGACAGAGTCGTAGGGGCTGCAAAGCCGAAAATATTTGCCTTCTAGCCCTTTACAAAAACGTTCGCCCGTCTGTATGTAAAGTATTAGCTATTGGCATCCCCATGACTCCGAGCAATTCCGTAGGGATATTATAAGAATAAAATGGGGATGAATACAGCAACAGCCTTAAATGTGTTGAAATGAGCCTATGTCTGATGGGAAGGGATGGGTTGTTACACCACTCATGCACATAATAGAATTTTATGTAGAAGTTTTTAAATACTTTATTTTTATGATTTTTTTTTAACATTTATTGATTTTTGAGAGAGAGAGGAGACAGACCAACGGAATGCAAGCAGGAGAGAGGCACAGAGAGAGGGAGACACGGAATCCGAAGCAGGCTCCAGGCTCTGAGCTGTCAGCACAGAGCCCGACACGGGGCTCGAACCCGCCAACTGCGAGATCATGACCTGAGCCGAAGTTGGACAATTAACCGACTGAGCCATCCAGGCGCCTTTTGTAGAACCTTTTAAATGACAGGGAGGAGGGGGGTGGGGAATGGCTGGGTTCTACGGAAACATACACGCACACACGTACATACACACACACAGGGACACACACGCCCACACACTCTTCTCCCTGCGTGCTAAGCAGTTGCCAGGTACTATGTGAGCTCATCCTCCAATACCCTTATGAAGCGGGTGTTAGTTTCAAGCCCATTTCACAGAGGGGAAAGTCGAAGCTCAGGGTGTGAAAGTGAGGTCTCCAAATTTACACAGAATGGAAGGCAGGCGCGTTCAGAACACTGGCCTGCTGGTGTTAAACAAACAAACGAACAAAAAACGAAAAAGAAAAAAGAGAGAGAATAAAACAAAGAAGCCAGTTGGCCAGACAGTGCATGCAATAATATGCAATTTTTGCAAAAAATAAGTATAAATCGTGTGTGTGTGTGTTTACACCTCTAGATGTCACAGGGAAGGCATATATTAAAATGTTAACAGAAATTACTTTGGGGTCATAAGGTACCAGGCAATATGTTACAATTTTCTTCCTTACAGCCGATGATGTATCCTCTTGAACCTAAGCCACGAAGAAGAAAGAAGATTTAGAAGGAGAAAGTGGTTGGGGCATCGTTAGCTCCTGTTTGCTAACCCTCCCACGTGAGACCTCATTACCACCCATTATTCAGGTTCAAAAGCAAATGTTAATCTTGGTAGCACGCGATTCCTAAAGACAAGTTGACGGTGCCAGGACTCAGCGCATCTGAACTTCCAATTTCCCTGCATGCCTCAGACCCCCTCCCCACCCCCCCATCCTCCCCAACTCTCCCCTCAACCCCCATTCCCTCCTCCCCCCATCCCCACTTCCCAGAGGTCACCAAACAACCATGCCTCTCTC
The DNA here is from genome assembly GCA_030068075.1 of Paguma larvata. Classification (NCBI taxonomy): domain Eukaryota; kingdom Metazoa; phylum Chordata; class Mammalia; order Carnivora; family Viverridae; genus Paguma; species Paguma larvata. The sequence continues at coordinate 79,322,570 of CM057835.1, forward strand.
CTTTCTTGGAGGTCTGTGACTGCCTCCCAACTTTGAAGAGAGTGCTGCTTTTTATAAATATTTTGGAAGCATCTCAAGCCTTTTAAAAAAAAATATTAAAAAGTCACTTAAACTTAGAAGAGATGCATCTTGACAAACCAAGGAAGCCATGAGATCATTGTTCAGGTTTTTATTGTATTTTTCCTTTCCTCCAGAGAGTGGGCCTACATCCAAACCCGACTGCGGACGGCCCTGTTGTGTTTCTGGGAGAATAAAAGGAATCTGGCTGCGTCCTGCGAAGCCTCCGACGCTCGCATATTTTTTCTGGTCCCCGGACGTTTTGCCAAATGTCAGTGTTACTAGCAGAATGTGGTTGTTTTTATTTTAATCTGCAAATATCACTCCTGTGAGTGATGAACCTTTCCCTGGTTTGGGTATTAGAACAGGAATCGGGGAAGTCGTGAAAGGTGATCCCGGCAAGGGAAGATCGTTTTGGAAACGGCAAACGTAAGAGGTATCTGTCAAAACATTCTTGTTAAAAATGTTTTCCCCACTTTGCTCAGTTTGAGAAACTTTTTTTTTTTTAAAGAGGTTTGGAACCGTTGCCTCTTCCCCTTGGGGTTTCATTTTTACTACAGTAAATTCATACAGGTGGGACTGGAAATAGAGATCGATTGAATGACAATTTATGACAAACATTCTGCCTTGTGCTGAGGCTCCATGAACGCCTGGACAGACAGGGTCCCTGCTCTTACGGACATTATGAGTGAGCGCAGAATACAATTTACTGACGTCAAGGATGCAAAGTATTTTGGAGGCTCTACTGGGTGACATGGGAGCATGTAATGGTTTTAACCTAGTCTGAGGGGTCAGGGGAGGCTTTGGGAAGCAGCGACAATTGGGTTATTTGAAGGCTGAGGGGACGGAGATGGGGGTGTCAGGCTGACCTGATGCCTTGGGCGGAGGGAACAGCCTCCACGAGGGGCTGGGGGCTGGGGGCTGCGAGAGAGCATGGCACGCCTGAGAAACCAGTTTCAATTTTTTTTTAACGTTTATTTATTTTTGAGAGACATAGAGACAGAGCGTGAGCAGGGGAAGGGCAGAGACAGAGGGAGACACAGAATCCGAAGCAGGCTCCTGGCTCTGATGAGCCGTCAGCACAGAGCCCGACACGAGGCTTGAACCTACAGACTGCAAGATCATGACCTGAGCCAAAGTTGGCCGCCCAACTGACTGAGCCATCCAGGCGCCCCATGAGAAACCAGTTTCAAACTGTAGGGTCAAAAGGAAGTGAATGAAGGGTGGCGATGAATCATATTTTAAGAGCCTCGTGGCCCTTACGAACGCGCATCATAGGAAATTGTGCACACATATCATACTCTGTTTAAAACCTGAGCAGGAGACCCGGACATCTTGAATTTTGATTCATTCGTACTTCTGTTCTCAATGCCAATGAAATAATGAGACACTGGAAAATCAAAGCCATAAAGTATCTTTTTGTCTTTATTCCAGGAGGCGGTGTGTGCTCCATACACAGGCCATGTGTTTCTTCTATTACTTCGGGAGCAGAGGAAGTCCCTGCGGACGGGAGGAAAAGGCATGGAAATTGGCATTCTTGCCTGGGAAAAGGTCAACCCGTTTGCTTCCCTCACTCCGATACATCCTCAAAGATCTGACTTCCCCCCCCCCGCCCACACCCACCCAGACTTTGGCCTCAAGGTATTTGGGATTGAAATCGGAAGCGACTTTAATAAATTGCTTCGCCGTAAGTATGATCCCGGCTCTTCTCCCAGCGGAGGAAGGGCGTGTGCACAAATAAGCATTTATTGAGCGCCTCCTGTGCACGGACGATTCGGGCACGATTCCCCATCGAGCCTCAGTAGTCCGTTACCTCGTCATTTCCACTATAGAGACGAGAAACCTGAGCTCGGAGCTCTAGAGCCGCCGTCCTGTCCCTTCCCCTGTTTGCCTCTGAGTTGGATTATCCGAGCACCTGCCAGAGGGAGGCTGAGCTCGCCTGCTTGCGTCTTCCAGTGACGCCTGTCATCTCCTGTCCTGTGTCCCACCCCACAAAGTGCTTTCTGAAGTCAGTGGCAGGAGCAGAGGGTGTTTGTTCTAAAAGGCATATTTCAGAACCGGCCACCTGAAGGGGCGGGATGCGGGGACTCCTACGATTCCTCATCGGCTGGGAGGGGGCGGGAGGCAGAGAAATCTGCCCCACTTGGAGTGTAACCTTCACCTTGAACGAGCGGGCCGGGAGCAGTTTAATTTCTGTCTCCTGCCGCTCCGCCAAATTTATCCGGGGGGTGGGGGCACTCAGACTCCCGACTTGCAGCTGTGTGACCCTTAACCTCCCGTCGCCTCAGTTTCCTCCTTTGCCCAGTGGAAATATTAACTCCAGGCTCTCCGGCGGATCAGCGCGCGATGGGTTTTGACGTGCTTTGTCAATGCCCAAGCCGCGCACGGCAGTTGTTTTCATTTTTATTTTATTGTCTTCGAGGGGTCTTGGACCCCAGTGGCCTCAAAGGCCAAGTCTTTCCGGCTTGGGTTTTTTAAGGAAGGGCAGCGTGGTGGCAAGTTTACCCACGGTCGCTGAGGAAGTGTGGCAGGACTGAGAACTCTGCGCTGGTTTCCGCGGCGCCGAGACGGGCTTCTGATTCCTGGACTCGGAGTGAATTCGGCTGCAGAAGGGCCGGCTCGCAGGGCCTCCGAGAACGGGCCTTGCTCGGATGGAGCATGGCTGTGCTGGGTCGTTAATCGGGGATGGAAGCCCGATGCCTCAGAACGTTCCTGCTCTTGGCTTCACCCCCAGAGCGAGGGCTAACAGGTGCTCTGCCCAAGGGGCACGAGTCTCTGCGCCAACATTTCTCACTTCCTCCCTTGGCACCCCCAAGGTGGGAGACGGGGTGGGGGGACCCCTTTTCAGGGCATTTCCCCAGTTTCCTCCCTCCACCCCAGAAATGGCCATCCAGGAGGTCTGATGGGACACACAGGGCCAGAGCAGTGAATCCCAAGACAACCCAGCATCCGCTCATCAAATCAGCCCAGGGGACCCATTTATTTAGCGCCCACAGGGGCCTTTCCTAGCAGGCCGATGCTGAGGAGAGTCAGCAGAGAAGCTTACAGGGGCCAAGGGTGTTTGGGTTGACTGAGGGTAGCCCTAAATTTTAAGGTCGATTTGACTCACGTGAAGGTGACCCCAGATTCTAACGCGTCATTCCTGGTCAAAGCGGCTCCTTGTGAGAAAACAAGCTGAGGAAGGTGTTAACAGACTGGGGTCTGGGAACTGACTTACCTGGTTCAAATTCTGATTCTGTTGCAACTGTGTGGCTTCAGGCTTGTTTGACCTCACTCAGCCAATGTTTGAATAAACCTCCCCTGAGGGGTGTTAGAGAGATGCTCTCTTCTGGGGTCCTATAGCTTCTCGTGTGTCTGTGAATTAAAGGTCTTACCAAACCAAACTAAACCGTCATGCTATTTATCTACCCATCTACCTATTCATCTATTCATCTATCTATTCATCCATCCATCCATCCACCCATCCATCCATCCACCCATCCATTCATCCATCCATCCATCCATCCATCCACCCATCCATCCACCCATCCATCCACCCATCCATCCATCCATCCATCCACCCATCCATCCATCCATCCACCCATCCATCCACCCATCCATCCACCCATCCATCCATCCATCCAGCCAGCCAGCCATCCACCCATCCATCCATCCATCCATCCACCCATCCATTCATCCATCCATCCATCCATCCATCCATCCACCCATCCATCCACCCATCCATCCATCCATCCATCCACCCATCCATCCACCCATCCATCCACCCATCCATCCATCCACCCATCCATCCACCCATCCATCCATCCATCCATCCACCCATCCATCCATCCATCCACCCATCCATCCACCCATCCATCCACCCATCCATCCATCCATCCATCCAGCCAGCCATCCACCCAGCCATCCACCCATCCATCCACCCATCCATCCATCCATCCAGCCAGCCAGCCATCCACCCATCCATCCACCCATCCATTCACCCATCCACTCATCCAACCATCCATCCATCCATCCATCCATCCATCCATCCTTCCACTCACCCATCCATTCACCCATCCATTCACCCATCCACTCATCCATCCCATCCACCTATCCACCTATCTCCATCAATCTCTATCTGTGTATACTAATAAGTATCTACATCTAGATACCAATCTAAAAGTGAGCTCTTGCAAAGGATCCGCAGGCTTGTAGCTAGCTTTTAACAATTTAACAATATATTTTGAAATCCTTTCGTGTTAATAATTATACATACAGGTGCGCCTGGGTGGTTTAGTCGGTTGAGCATCCGACTCTTGATTTCAGCTCAGGTCATGATCTCCTGATTTGTGAGATCAAGCCCTGCATCGGACTCTGGGCTGACAGCATGAAGCCTGCTTGAAATTCTCTCTCTCTCTTTCTCTCTGTCTCTCAAAATAAATAAATAAACTTAAAAAAATAATTACACATACATATCGTTACTTTAATCATTCCAAAATAGCCAATCAAATGGCTGTATTTACTGACTACTCCACTATCATTGGGTATTTCAATTTTCCCATTTTTTTCTCTCTTTTGTAAACACTGATCTTATAAATACACCTAAATCTCTGCAGACCTTCTTAATTTTTTTCCCTGGGTTAACTCCTAATAATGGGATAGCTGGGTTATTTTTAAAATCCATGGTATCAACTTGCCCTCCAGGAAGGTTCTACTGGTTGACACCTCCGCCAACAGAGAATGAGAATGCCTGGCTCCCCACGTCTGTACCAATGCTCGATGCTATTACTCCCCATTTTCTTGGTCAGTCTCCTCATTATGATTTTCAAGGTTGGCAATAGAATGTGCTGTCACAGGTCACTTCCTCGGGGGGAGGGGCGTGATGTCCCTTAAGGCCAGGTTTGCTAAAGGCTGACTTATGGAGCTGAGGCCTCAGCCCCTGTAGTCACAGCCCGTAACAGACCAATACTGGAGGGCTCACAGCCTGGCGTCCATAGGAAGAACCCACAGAAACCCCTGGATTCATAAACGGATCCTCTGTGGTTAAGAGAGTTCTGAACGTAGGGAACTCACAGCCCTTTTACACTGAAGCTCACTGGAGGCCAGTGAACTTCCCAAGGGGGCACAGAGAGTCCTTGTGGGGGAGGGTCTCTCCATACCCCCTCCTAGAACTTGCTTTCCCCCCAAGCTCAGCTGCCTGAAGCCTTAAACCCTTTCACTTTGAGAGAAGCTCTCAGATCCTCCTGCGGTTTTGATTCCTCTTTTGCAAGAGCACTTTGCATTTTCTCCTAAATTCCTTCCAGCTGTCAGGTAGGAGAGCCCCCTGATAAGGGTTTCCCCAGTGTGGGAGAGAAACATTTACCAGAGGTAACTGAGCACCAGGCTCCCTCCCCAACAGTTTCCAAGCATATGGAATATATTGTGGTTGGAGGGAAATATATTTTAAGAATTTCTCCTGCATCTTTTCAGATACATTCCACCAAGGATTACTACAGGTGTCATGAAAAGTGGGCTTTTGCTCTTTCCCCCTGAGGAGGAGGCAGGCTTTGGAGGCAGAATCAGCTCCATGGGTACGGGAGCCAGAAGGAGCCTCTGCCCATGACTGGAGAAAGAGCCTGGGACCTAATCTCCCCGGGGTCCCAAGGCGTGGTTGTTTCTCTGTTTTCTCCGGTGGGATGTGAGTGACAATGATAAATCTTTACGGAGTGCTATCCCCAACTCTACCCCATTACCATCTAGAGTTTCCTTCCTAACCTTCCATGTTTTTGGTTATTCCTTTGTTTGTGGTCTGTCTTCCCTCATGACGGCAGCAATTTTCTCTGTGCTGTTCCTTGCCCGGCTTCTAGAATATCATCTTTCACATAGTTGGTACTCAATAAATACTTGATGAACAGGCTGACCTTTTCATATTTATTCTGTTACTTGACTTCACAACAGCCCGATAGGGTAGGAATTGTTGTTAACCCCCATTTCATAGGGGAGAGGAATGAAACACAGAGGGTTGAGTAACTTGACCTAGGTCACACAGCTTGCAGGTAGTAGATCCTAGACACCACGCAGGTCCACGTAATTCCAAAGCCCGTGATCTTAACAGTCCATGGGAAAGACAAGGGAAGTGCTTTGGGAGGCCAAGTCTTTGGGTGGATGCCCTTGCACCCAGTGTCTGTTAACCCCTAGGCTGGGTACCAGAGCTGTCATGGTGAATAGGACACAGTTGCTACCCACAAAGAATTTATTGTCTACTGGAGAGGAAGTGAGTCAGAAGTCAGTGCTAATGCCGTACAACCAGTGTTACGATAGGCGAGCGCTCAGGGCACCAGGGCAGCACTGAGTGCCACAACCAGGGAAAGCTTCCCGGAAGAGGTGACACGTGATGCCCATCATCATCTCCACCTTCATCATTATTGTGGTCAGAGTAGTAATTTACTGGGGCGCCTGGGGGACTCAGTGGGTTAAGCGTCTCTCTTCGGCTCGGGTCATGATCTCACAGTTCGTGGGTTCAAGCCCCACATTGGGCTCTGTGCTGACAGCTCAGAGCCTGGAGCCTGCTTCGGATTCTGTGCCTCCCTCTCTCTCTGCCCCTCCCCTGCTCACACTCTATCTCTCTCTCAAAAAATAAACATTAAAAAAAATTTTTTTTAAAAAAGAATGGTAATTTACTGAGATCTTTCTTTGTTCCACAGACCATGCCAAATTCTACACACTTTTGAACTGTAGTTCTCAAAGTAACCCCGCAGGGTATTGCTATACTTATTTTATAGACAAATACACCGAGACCCTGACTTGCCCACGAGCCGAGGTCAGAGGCTGCACTGAGATTGGACCTCAATTCTTTCTGGTGCTAGAGTTATTGCCCTCCAGTTCATCTGAGACCTGAAGGGTGTGTGTGTGTGTGTGTGTGTGTTGGGGGCAGGGGACCACCAGATAAAGGGAGGAAATGTGTTCTCCAAAGTGGGAATATCACGAGCAGAAGTTAGGAGGCAAGAGAGGCAGATCCGTAAGGGAGAAGTAAGCAAAGGGTTTTAGAAGCTGTACTCCAGGGCCCCAGCTACCGATGCAGCCTCCTCAACTAAGCATATCGGGTCCAGACTCATACCAACGGGCTGACTGTGTCTAATCAGCAGAAGTCATGAGATTAGCATCATGTGATACAGAATGTGGTTTGTCAGGTAATAGGCCTTATGGGCCAGGCTACGGTCTATAGCCAGGTTGAGTAGAGGTGGGCAATGGCCACATAACACTCAGGCCAACCGACTTCCCAAGACCCAGGCTTCCAGGTTGGTCCGAGAGGTTGCCTGGTAATCCCCGCCTGAGTTCCCAGACGGTGGTCTTCCCTTCCACTGGATGGATGGATCTCACTAGTGGGATGATCAAGGGCCTAGGCAATCAGATCGAGCTGGGGCTTTCTTTTCCTCATTGAACCTTGCAGGGCCCAATTTTCTGTTGGCTTCTTCTCTCCTTGGCACTGCGTCATGGTTCTTTACCGGAACAACATCTTTATCACAGAGTATCGGGCTACCTTCTTCAGATATATTCAGATGCTAAGCTCCTGTCTCCTTCCGGAAGCATCCCATCCACAGCTGGTCCAGGCGGGCGATGAACCACATGGTTTCTTTCTGAGAGACCACTGATCCGATTGTGTGAGTCCTTAACCAGAGCTGACTGGACCACCTGATTGAATTATGCTACAGCTGGTTGGATCACGTGACCCACAAGCCCCCCAACTGATTCCTTCAAGGCCATGGTTGGACAAGACACCAATGATCTGTGAGGACGGGCACAGAAGATGAGCTGTTCATCTATTACTACCTTCTTTTGTGTTAAAAACTTTTTTTAGTGTACCATTTTGATTCCTCTGTTGACATTTTCACTAAATTTTTTGAGTTATTTTCTTAGCGGTTGGTCTCAGGGTTCCAATTTATCACAGTCTCCTTCAGATCGGTGCTAATTTAGCTCTGGTAAAATATAAAAACTTTACCCTCAGATAGATCTAAAACATCATAAAGTTGTTAAAGTATATCGAGCATTTCTGCAAACCAGTCTCTATGCCAAATACTTCCCGTGGGCGGAATCATTTAATCTGAAAAGTCGAACCAAACCATAAGGTAGTATTATGATTCTCTCTATCGTGGAGAGAGGAAAAGTGAAGTCTGGAAGTGTCTGAGTCATCTGCTCAAGGAGGTCTTGCTAGCAAGTGGTAGAAACGGAACTCGAACCCATGCAGTATGACTCTCAACTTTGGTAATGGACACGACGATTTCAGGCCAGATTAAAAGGTTGTGAATCCAGCTTCATTCTGGGAGTTAGACATGAGAATTTCAAGGTTGGGTCCTAGACTACCCGCTCAGAGCTACAACATGGCTAAGAATCGTCAGCGTCTTCCTTTCTGTGCAAGTATTCAGTTCAAGAGTTGATCACGCTCAGTGAGTGTCCACTAGGTCCCCAGGGCTGGGGAGAGGAATGTCACAGACACATCTGTCAGAATCTCTTTTGTGCCTGGACCACTTCTCACTAGTAGCCTCGACTCTGGACCCCTCCCTCAGGCATTCATTTGGAAGACATTGGATTGTCCCAGCAAGGGACCATTGAAAATGCAGCCAAGTGCAACTTGCATATTTTCCACCTTCTCAGTGAGCCTGAACTAATGGGTCAGTCCAAAGTGGCTCAGAGGAAATCAATACTTTTCCCTTGGTCCCTGAGCTCCACGAGGAGCCTGATTCTGATTGCCTCCTCCTGTTTAACCCTTCCCAGCAATCTTGGCAAGAAGGCATCTATGATGACTCGCTAAAGGTTCTTTCTGATGGGGCAGAAATTCCCTCTGTGTTTACTCTCCCCAGAGCTCTAGCTGAGACCACCCTCCCCTCTGTCCTGCCATCTCCCAGCTATGACTGCTTTGAATCATTGCCTTAGCATACCCAGGGAGCAAGGATACCCCTTTAACAAAAGGCAGGACTTGACGCTGGGGCTGATTCAAATCTTGGAGTAATTCCATCCCTCCTTACTCACTTGATTCTAGAGGAAGTCAATAAATAGAATGGTGAGGAAGGTGTTGATGGCTCTGACCACCGCCCCCACGGACTGCTCACGCACCCCATCATCTCCCGCCATGAGACAGATCTGTGTCACTTAACCTGCTTTCAGAATTTGAAAGCACTTTCGTCTTTGGCTCTCAAATCATTTTTTCAATTAGGATCAAACAGATCCCACTAATCTCTTTTAAAAGCTAGTACGTGACTGAGCCAGGACTCGAACACGAGTTGTCTGACTTCAGAGCCCAAGCTGCATCTTGCTGGTACCCATTACGACCCATCACGGGACTACAGTGCTTGCTCCTGAGTGATGTGGATGACTGTTCTGCCAAGCCCGCCCTGACGGCCGGAAGATTCCTGCATTTTACAGCAACGGGGAAGGAAATCTGAGCCAAAGGATCCCAGAATGGAAGAAACAGATATCGAAGCTGATGTCCCTTCCTCCCATGCTTCCCACTCTCCACACACAGATGCTTTGAGAACATTCCTTTATCTTTCTCAGCACAAACATCCCGACTTAGTCTGACATCCGAATAAATCAAGATACAGGTGCAATTGCTAATACAAAGACCCAAATTGATAATAACTTTATGAGATAGTTTATTTCTCTCTTTCCTATCATCCAAGTATAAGCCGTCCAGGGCTGAAATGGCAGCTCGGCCAGGCAGATGTCATGTGCTTAGGCTTCTTCTATCTATTTACATCTCATTGGTCTGAACTTAGTCACATGACCACAACTAACTGCAAGGGAGCCTGGGAAATGTAGTCTTCAGCTGGATGACCATATACCTAGCTAAATTTTGGGGGAATCCCTTACTAGAAAAAGACAGCAAAGACAGATAGTCTTTGAGACAGAGACGAATAGCAGTTTCTTTCACAAGTATTCAAATTGCTGGCAATGACATGTATTTACATATTTTTATATACACACTGTGTGTGTGTGTGTGTGTGTGTGTGTATTTGCATCCTTTATGTGTTCACTATCACACAGAGAATAACAGATGATATTTTGGTGTGATTTTTCTCCCCCAGATAGTTTGTATCAGTCAGGTCCCAGTAGGAAAGACATGACACACTCAAACAAGTACTTAAAGAAAGTTTAACATATAAACTATTTAAAAGATTTGGGCAGCGTATAGTACCTCCAGGCTGGCAACAGTGGTCTGTATTCTCTTAGGAAAGTGGAATCACAAAAAACTTGGGGTGCCTGGGTGGCTCAGTCAGTTAAGCGTCTGACTTCAGCTCAGGTCGCGATCTTGCAGTTCCAGCCCCATGTCAGGCTCTGTGCTGACAGCTCAGACCATGGAGCCTGCTTCGGATTCTGTGTCTCCCCCTCTCTCTGTCCCCTTCCCCTCTTGCACTCTGTCTCTCGCTCTCTCTCAAAAATAAATACACATTTAAAAAAAATTTTTAAAACAAGTCTCTGTCCATCTGTCTGTCCATATTTATCTATCATCTCTCTATTATCTCTGTATATGTGTTTGCATTTATACGAGAAAAATGTATACATCTCGTTCAAAGGAAGTCATCGTTATTTTTGTTGGTTTCTCTTCATGCTTGATTTCTTTTGGAAGAGGATAGGAGACAGACTGCCTTGAAATTAAAGACAAGTTTCCAGTCTTTCTTCTGCCACTTGTTAGCAGTGTGACCCTGGGATAGCCACTTAACCTCTCTGTGGTGGCCATGCTGATTGGTCAAATGGGGAGACCACCAGCTGCCCTGATTTCTTCCGAGAGCTCTGGTGGGAAAGGCCCGGCAAGGAAGGCTGGAGACGTTTTCTCAGGGGATAGAACATACTACAAAGTGGACAGACATGTCGGGGAAACCCAATGGGGAATTCAGAATCCAACGCATCTCCTTCCTTTCTGCAGAAGTCACAGCCACTTCTGCAAAGTCAGCTTAGCCAGGCTCTACTTTACGGCTCAGAGTCATAGGAAGCTCTTTACTGCTTCCTTCAAGGCTCCCCGTGATCTATCGTTGGCCACCCTTCAGCCTCTCTCTCCTACCTTGTCCCTGTGCTCACTCCAGCCACCGTGGCCTTCTTTCTGTTCCTTGACCAATCTCTGTTCATTCCCGCATCTGACCTGTAGCTCTGGTCGTTTCCTCCGCCTAGAACCCTCGACTCCCATGTCTTCACACGACTGGCTCCTTCTAAAATTAAAACAAATTTTTTTAAAGTTTATTTATTTTGAGAGAGAGAGAGAATGTGTGTGTACACGCAGGAGAGGGGCAGAGAGAAGGAGAGACAGAATCCCGAGCAGAATCAGTACTGTCAGTGTAGAGCCTGATACAGGGCTCAAAATCAAAACCCGTGAGATTGTGACCTGAGCTGAGATCAAGAGTCGGACACTTAAAAGACTGTGCCACCCAGGAGCCCCTTAAAAATTTTTTTGAAGTTTATTTATTTATTTTTGACAGAGAGAGAGAGAAACAGTCGAGTTGGGGGATAGGCAAAGAGAGAAGGGAAGAGAGAGAATCCCAAGCAGGTTCCACTCTGTCAGCATACAGCCTGATGCGGGGCTTGAGCCCCACAAACCGTGAGGTCATGACCTGAGCAGAAATCAAGAGTAGGCTGCTTAACTGACTGAGCCACCAAGTGCCCCAGCGGGCTCTTTCTTAGGCTACAGGTCTCTCCTTAAACGTCTCCTCCTCAGGGAGGCCTTCCAGGACTGCAGAGTCTAATATCCTCCCTATAACAAACATTCCTACATGGATGCCTTGTTACATTATGCTAACAGCACTCAACGCTCTTTGAAAACCTTATTCATTTCTTTGTTTATCCTTATTGTCCTCCCATTGGCACGCACCCTCGGCAAGAGCAACGACTTCGCTGCAAAATAGCATCCGGATGTGGTAGGCACTCAAAAATGTATTCAATAACTGAATCAGAAGAGCATGCCTGAGGGGTGCTGAGAGCAAGCTCTGAGTTACGGGTTGGTGGGGCTGATGAGTACATATGAAAGATACCCCCATTTGACTACCCTGGCAGAGACTGTTAGATATTTCTCAATACCCCCTCTTCCCTCCCTGTAGGCCTCCAAATTTTAGCTAGACACTTGACCGACTGCGGCGAGGCGTGGCAATGTATAAGTCAAAGCAGAAATAATGTGTTGTTCTCAATGTAATGTCCTCGAAAGGAAGAAGCATACTCTCCCCTTTCCACTAACCCATTCTCAGAAAAAAAGGTTGCAATACGGACTCGATATTAGGAGCTGGGGCAGCTGCTTGGGTCACAATGGACACCACTCATTAAGGAAGGCAGAGCCACGAGATGGAAGGAAGCTGGGACGCGGCCATTGCCCAGGCTCCGAGCTCTCGACCACCTACCCAGATTTCTTCCTCCATGAAAAATAAACTTTTATCATGTCCCAACCACTGGTATTTAGAGGTACCTCTGTTAAAATGGTTCAATTTCTCTCTGAATGAATACATCTGCGTTCCCCGAGGTTTCACAATCAAATCATTGATGTTGCTCTAAAAGATTTCTGAGCTCTGTTTGGTCACAGTCTGAACAATAGTTGAAAAGACCTCACTTTGGGAAATGTACCCAGTGGTTCTCGTCCTCATCCAGCTAAGTTTCGGTCGGAGACAAATGTTCGTGGAGGTCTGGCGCTTCCTAGGATTTGGAAACACGCGGTTCAGACAAATCCCTTCCTCCCAGTTCTCTGAGATACGCTGAAGCAAGGGCGTTGGTTTTAGGTTTGCTACCTTTCCAGTAAAAACTTGATCTTCTCGGTTTGTAAAATTCAGGAAATGGAATCTGCGGATGCTGCCGAACCCAAGAGGGAGAACGTTCTTTTCTTCCACCTTTCAAGCCCTATCCGATAAAGGCAGCGTCTAAATTTAAACGGGAACTCGAAATCTCGGTGCGCATGCGCACCCGGGGTGGGGGTGGGGCTGCAGGGGCGCATGCTTTGAGGACCGTGGTACAGGTTCTGTAGGAACAAGTGAAATATTTTCTTCAGTGGGGTTGTTTCGCATAGTCGTTTTCTTTTGTCTTTAAAAAGGGACGCACATATATTTCCCGCAGGGACTCCTGGTAGCCAAGGCAGAATCACTCGCTTTGCCTAACCCTGGTTTTGTTACAAAGCGTGGGCTGTTCAGACATCGTTTCTTTGGGAAAATAGAGTCTGCCGTCGAAATACCCCAGATTCCTCCTCTCTCTGTATGCTTTCCTTCCGTGAGTTGTGGCCTCAGGCACTTTTGGGATCCATCTGAGGGGAAGTTGAGCCCGTAATGTGTTTAGTTTGGATTTAGCAGTATATTTTTCTGCGGTTTGTAGTTATTCTGTGTATAGTTATTGCTGGGCTGTCTTAGTGGCTTCTAGGAATATGCCTACAACCCAGGCTGTGGCATGAACCTGTCTGATGCCACCTGGCCCTAGAAATATGTGGAAAGTCGGGGGGGGGGGGAACCTGGCTGGAGGCCAGATTGAATTGTCTAGCGTGAATGATAGTTTGAGGATTAATTGTTTACATAAACAGATGGACTATGCCGTGCCCCCATGTAGAGATAATATACAGTATGGTAGGCCGTTCGTTAATAAAAAATGTTATAGCATAACTTAATGGATTTTCTGCCACTTATGATACTTCACAGCTTGTGAAAATTTCTGGCGATCTCTTTTCTCATGCTAAATCGAGGTTCCCTTTCATATTTTATTGTCCACTGTACTGTTATTGTATTTTCCGTACGTGAACCCCTATAGTATAAACTTAAGGCCCCACAAGTCGTGACTCCGCCTGGTAATGGGGTAACAGTAGGACACATTCTCAAGCATTTTGTTGACTAGCGGTTTCGTTTTCCAGCGGAAGGCCTTGGTATTTAAAGAATCCTCTAGCCGAGAAATTGGTAAACCACAGCCTGTGGACCAAACGTGGCCTTCTGCCTATTCTGGTAAATAAAGTTTTATTGGAACATGGCCGTGTTCATTAGTTTGCGTATCGTCTCTGGTTGCGTCACATTACAATGGCAGCGTTGAAGCGGGCGAAGCTTCGAATGCTGGTTCTCTGGCCCTTTACAAGGGAAGCTGACCCTGCCCTATGCCGTGGGGCACTAATGGCAAGCTGTGAGCCTAAGCTGTCTGCTCAGTGTCTGCAAAGCTGTCAGGAGGAGTCACAAGACTCTCTCATGGACCACACCCAACCCAGGAAATGTCCGTTAGAACCACTCTTTTCCAATTATGCCTCGATTACATTGCTCTTCTGCTCCAGCACTTCTGATGGCTCCCCAGTGCCCACAGGACTCTAGACAGGCACCCACACTCTTCTGTGACCAGGCTCTATCCCCTCTCTCCAATATCCTACCCTTATCTACTCATTCTCTCTCCTGGCCACATAGCTCACTGAGGCCTTTTCCATCTCAGTATCCATTGACCCCAGGAAGAAATGTAGGGAGCTGGGACTCCAAGCCCTGAACCGCCTGCCTTCGAAATCTATTCTTTCAACGACGGTGTTAGATTGCTCCACGGGCAAAGAATTCTTACTAGAATCCCAGGCTGCATCCCCGGACATGGCCGCCCAGTGAAAGACTACATTTCCCAGTATCCCTTGCAGCCGCTCACAGCCATGTGACTGAATTGTAGCCAATGGGATGTGAGGAGGAGTCACAGGTACCAGTTCCTGGTTGCGCCATCAAAGAGCTGGACTGTGTCCTCCACTTCCTCTGATCCCCTTCCCCCGGGTTGAGCGAGCTGCAGCCTTCTGAGACCATGGTGAGGAAACCTTGTGTTGACAATGCAGGGAAACCCAGTGCAAACCCCAACAGCCCTCGGTCACCTATGCTCAGACTATTACAAAGGGGAGAAATAAACATATCCTTTTAAGGCCCCATGTATTTTGGCCTTTGCTATAGTGCCTGAACCTTTATCCTGACTGATAAAGAACCTTCCCACCACTATCACTCCTACCAATTATTATGGTGTTTTGTTTAGTTTTGTTTGTTTTGTTTTGTTTTCCTGAGATGGATGTCATGAGAGGCTGGTGGATGTCACTATGGGCTGATTAGCCTTTGGAAGGTGCCTTGCAAGGCAACGGAACGGACACCCCAAACTTTCCGGGTGCCGTCAGCTTTCACGGAGTAAAGGCAGCCACGCTCTCAGACCCCACCTCCAGGTCTCAGAGCGGCCGCGTTTGGAACACAGCCTTGTGTCCAGTGCTCATTCCTCTGGCCAGGGATATGGTACAGGCAAAATAAACAGGGCTGACTGTTTCCATCTCAACTTCATGCTTTTGCGGGAAGGAAGTTGGAACTTGGACAAGGGACAGGTTCTCCCCAAGGGGAAAAGGGTGGGTTGTTTTGGACCCTTTCCGGGGTGGGTTAGGTCAGCTCCTCCTCCCCTGAGATCAATTAAGTGTCATACTTCAGAACAAATAGGCTGAAGATTTGCCTTGCGACTCTCTTCTGCTTGGCCGTTTCGGGGGCCCTGGCCCCTCACGGGTGTCGGTCCAGTGCAGCAGTAAGTGGTATTATGCAGGAAGGCTGAACTACCACAAAATGCTTTTCCAACCCAAGGGTTACTGCCTGACATTCCACCAGCAAGAAATGAATAACTTTGGCTTAAGATTTACCCTCTTCCTCCCCAGTCCTCATTTATGGGGAAAGAACAGCTGGCCCTATAAAAATAATTGGAGCTACAATTTATGTTGACTGGGTTTCAACTTCTAAATTCTGCACAGTGCTCGGTGGAGAAAGCCAAAAACAGGATCACCCCTGTTGCCCCCGGCACCCCTAGGAAATGCCTTTGAAAGAAGCAGAATGTGGGTAGCTCATTAGGGTCCCAGTGTGAATTGAAACATCGGGTCCAATCTTCCCAGGTGAGTGAACTCGCCTTTCTTGTTGGAGCCGGCAGGGGTCTGGGGCCCATCTTTGCCATCACCTTTAAAGACTGAGTTGATTCGGCTGGTGAAGCTGTCCGTCGCATTGTTTGGCTTGCAACATGTGCTCGGTGAAGTTTGTTGAATGAAAATAACGCCAGGATCCCAGAAGGAAAAGATGGTGCCACACAAATTGCCATTAGAGGGAAGTTAAAGAAGGAGACTATTTATAGAGGTGTGGGCAGGATGGAGGGATACCTGAGGGCTAGGGAGTGTTCTGTGAATAATAATAGCGAAGTGGGGGGAGGGTTCCTAGATTTAAAGGGGAAGTAGCAGTTACTGGAACTCCCAAGGAGACACTCCTGTGGAGTCAGCTGCTTCCAGGGAAGCTGTGATTCTTGGTTGAGGTCGCGTCCAGCCTAAGGCAAATATCCCGGGGTTAAAACTGCGACCGTTGGCTGAACCCAACTGGAAGCTGGTGAGCGCGGGAGCGCATTGGTGCCATCCACGCAGACCCCCTCCCAGACACAGAGGCAGGGGGGTGGGCCCAGGACACATGGGACATCACCACCACAAGTAGGTATGAGCAATGGCCAGACATAATTAGAGCTTCTAGAAATGACTACCATTCAGCAGAACGCCTCTTACGATGACATTATGTTCAGGGGTGGAAAACGACTTCAGGCAATAACAGGTGACAATTATTGAGTGCTTTCTGTACGCTAAACACTGCACGACTCACTTCCCATACATCGTCTTATTCAATGTTCACGACAAACTGATGAGACCCCATTTTTCAGAAAAGAAGCCAAGGCCTAACGAGATTAAGCTGTCCAAGGCCAAGACCATTAGCAAACGTCGCTGTCCAGGTTCCCTGGGAAGCAGGCTCCGAGACGGAGTTGAGCGTGCAGGGGTTTCTTAGGGGGTACTCTTAATCAGCAGCCGTGGAAAGAAGGGGTACATGCAGGTGTGGACAGAGGGAAAGGCTGAGCTGTGACTGAGGCTTCAAGTTTTTGTTAATTGCGTGGAAAGTGCTAGAACTAGAATGACCCTTTATTATTTACAAAATTTTTTTTAATGTTTTATTTTTTTTTTGAGAGAGAGAGAGAGAGAGAGAGAGAGAATATGAGTGGGGGAGGGGCAGAGAGAGAGGGAGACACAGAATCCGAAGCAGGCTCCAGACTCTGAGCTGTCAGCACAGAGCCCGACGCAGGGCTCAAACTCGTGAACTGTGAGATCACGACCTGAGCCGAAGTCGGACGCTCAACCGACTGAGCCACCCAGGCGCCCCTAGAATGACCCTTTAATGTTGTCTCAAGGTGGACCAAGATGGCCAGACCTTTGCGCTCCTGCCACCATCAGCCGTTGGATGTGGGCCGCTCCCGGAAAAGTGTGGCCAATATGCCGTGCAGGTCTTTGCAACCGATGAGATCCTGGAGGGCAGGCAGCTGCAGACTTCTTGCAGGCGGCACCCCCACCCCAGCCCCCACCCCCTGCCTCTGTGGGTGTCACAGCATTGCTATAGCAAGTGGCGGGGCCAAGGCCTTGACTCTGATGGGACCGTGCTCCCGCACCACATTCCCTAGAAGGAGACATACCACAGTCACTCCGAGCGTGTGTCAGCTCCAGGCCGACCGAGACGTCTGCTTCCTGGGGCAGTCTCCTTGGAAGCTCAGTGCCTAGCTCGGCCGCCACTGGTTTGTTCCTGTTTCTGGCCGGCATGTGAGACCTTGAGGTGCATTTGCTCCAGCCTTCATCCTCTCAGCTTCCTTGGGATGCAACTGAATGCGTTGAGTCATCTTGGAATATTCCAGAATAACCCCTAAGACTCCATCTCCACCCTTCCCCCACCTTTCTCCCTGTGTAGGACCCACGCAGCAAAATCTCTTCTAATGCGGTGGGGACTCTACAGTCAGACTGACTCATGAAAATTCCTCGGGCAGTGCCAGTTTGGTGACCAGTGCGCTATCTCTCAGTCAGGTCTGACAGGGCACTTTTGCTGTTCGATGCTAGAATGGATTGCTGTTGTGAGCGTCAGTGAAGGCATCGGTTTGCCAGGTTATATTATGATGAATGTCTTTAAACTCTAGTGTCGTACCCCAGTTGGCGAGGGGCCCGTATGAGGGGAGGCTCATGGGAAATGAGAGGGGGCGGGGAGTCAGGTAGGTTGCTGGACCCATTCCGTACTCTTCCCCACTCTGCTGTGTGTTCCCAAAGGTTGTTTGATGGCTACAGTCCCAGGTAAGCTGGCCTCGTTCACTCTTTGTCTTCTGGTTAAATTTGTCCAAGGGGACTCGGTCACTGGGAGCCTGGAAGGTGACAAGGGAGGGGGTGTTTGGTTCTTGTCTTCCATCCCTGATGCTGCAGTTGGCAGTGACTTCCTTCCTGCCCCGCAGGCTGAGGCTAGTAACTGTCCCCAGGGTGCGTCTCCTCCCCTGTTGCTTCCCTTTACCCTGCCCACCCCTCTTCAGTTAACTCTTGGGTTTACATTGGTTCCTGCAAGGACACCAGCTGACACATGGTACATCTCACCCATGCACTGGGGTGGACACTCAGCAAATGGACTGGTTGAAGGAACCATTGGTACTGCTGACTCTAGTTCTCTTGCTCCCTAACCACACAGAAGTGAGTTCTAACTGCAGTGCAGATCCAATCTGACTCCACTTAACTCCTTCACTCCCCATCTCCCTGAGAACGATGTCTCCTGCCTGCCTAGCTTACTCTGCTCCTAAGGCAAAACCCTCCCCCCATCTCTGTGCCTCTGGCTGGTGGGTAACTCCTTTCCTGGTGACAGCCTACATGTTTTTTGAATTCACAAATCTCCATTTTTTTCCTTGGTCTGAGAGTCAAGTCTTCTGTTCTGATGGGGGAGAAAGGTGGTATGATGTGTTCTGGAGAAAGCCTACGTGTCACACGGCCTGGGATGAGTTACATCGTTTCTGTCTTAGTTTCCTCATCAGCCAAATAGCTATCATGGTAGTACCTGCCTTGTAAGGCTTCAAGAGGATCAATGAGGCAATATTTATAAAGCTTAGATGATTTAAGGGCTTGAGACACGTTACATAATGCTACCTGTTGGTCCTCCAGTTGAGAACCTCTGTCCATTCAGTTCTCCTTCTCTGACTCAGTCAACATCTATGGAGGGCCGGGCTGGGCGCACTGTTCTTAATTGCCTCTACAGACAGTGCTCCAACCTTTAGGCAGCTTAGGCCAACCGTGTTTGGACAGGCAAGGCTTCCCTTGCTGCCCCTGAAAAAGTACCTTGGGTCCAAGATAGACCTACTCTATAAGCCTTGATGGATACCATGTCATGGAATTATTATAGGAGAGTTTTGAGGCAGGAGTCAACACACCCAATTTATGGGTGACTATAGTGTCATCATAAGTGTTAAAATAACAAGGTTGGCTCATCCAGTGTTGATGGGAGTATAAACCAGTACAATCCACTTTGGGAGACAGCGTAGCCTCACCTCACGGAGCTGGCGATGAACACACCCTGTGAAGCAGCCATTCCATGCTCGGGCATGCCTGAGACATGACCCTGTAGGCGTGTTCTGGGAGACACAAATGACAGTGCTCATTGTAGCATCATTCGTGAGGCAATGAGCTGGAGTCAACGCCAAGGGCCATCATGAGGAGAATGGGTAAGTAAAGTGTGATATACCCATATACCAGAACACCAATCAACAGTGAAAAATAGAGAAATTTCAGTAGCATACTTCAAAATGGAGGACTCTGAAAGACATAATTTTTTTTTGTTCTACAGTGTTTATTTATTTTATTTTATTTTAATAACTTATTGTCAAATTGGTTTCCATACAACCCCCAGTGCTCATCCCAACAAGTGCCCTCCTCTGTGCCCATCACCCACTCTCCCCCCTCCTACACCCCCCCTCCCCTCCGTTTGTTGTTAGTCTTTGAGAGTCTCTTATGTTATGTCTTCCTCCCTCTCTGTGGCCTTTTTTTTTTCCTGCCCCTCTTCCCCTCCCCCCTGGTTTTCTGTTAGGTCTCACAAAGCCTACCTGTGCATGGGAACATATGGTATCTGTCTTTCTCTGCCTGACTTATTTCACTCAGCATAATACCCTCCAGTTCCATCCATGTTGCCACACACGGCCAGATTTCATTCTTTCTCATTGCTGTGCAGTATTCCATTGTACATATATACCACATCTTCTGTATCCATTCGTCAGTTGATGGACACTTAGTCTCTGAAAGACATAATTTTGATCTAAAACACCTCACAGAGAATCATAAACAGCTCATGTCTATATATATAAAATGCAAAAAATGTTAAAAATGAAGACAATGTGTTTAGAAGCACAGAGATATGACAAAACAGTAAATAAAAGCAAGATAACAATTCCCCTCCTCTAAAAATATTCAAGGTTAAGGTTACTTTTCAGTGGAGGTGGGGAGGAAGAAAGATGCAATGGGGGAGGGGCACTGAGAGCAAATCGCTAATTATTATTTTTATTATTATTGCTAACGCTGTTTCACCAGCGTTCCTTTTATCATTGCTTTTTAAGTTACTCATATGTATTTGTTATGCTTTTTAGCAGGGATAATATATTTCACAGTAAGCTGAAAAAACTTGAAGCTCAGAGAGGTGACATCAATTACCTCAAGTCACACAGCTGGTACGTGGTAGGATCCCTGATTCCCAAGGCTCAGAGCTGAACCACTCCACCACACCTCTTCAGTCTCTGGATTGGCAGAAATATAGGAGGGCAACCCATCGCGAGAGGAAAGGGGTGCATCATAAGTAGATGATTTCATTTTCATATAGCCAATATTTATTGAGTAACTGCATTGTGCCAGGCACTGTCCAAGGTGCTGGAGATAGAAAGATGAATTAAACACACCAGGAATCTGTCCTCACACACTTGGCATTCTAGGAGGGAGGGGGAGTCAAAATTTTTTGATAAGTGTTGATGAATACAATTTCTTAAGAGAAAATGATTATAATGAGTTTATGTAACTTTTAAGTATCCGAGAATCTGACTTTGGCATTCGGATGTTCCTAGGTTTCTAGTTCTTTCATGAGTTCAATGTTTGTTAGCCTCTTTCGGTACAAATGATACACCTACCTGCTCTGAATACCATTTGTCTGTGTGGGAGCTTTCTAATAATTTTTAAATATCAGAGTAAGACTTACTTCAAAGCCATTTTGAGTTAATTTTGTAAGAATAAGGGTCATGTTATCCTCCTCAAAAAGGCCTTCCTAACAATGAAAGATACTATTTTTTCTGAGTTCCTTGTATCGAATTTCAGGTCTGACAAAATGTAGTCATGTTCTCATGTTTTTTAGTTTTTCTTACAATTTCTCCCTCTCATGCCCATGTGGTTATATTGCTTGTGGCTTTACCAGTCCTGGGCAGAAACCTGTGATTTTGAGGGAGGAAGCCCAGAGGACCTAGGCAGTGGTCTTCACTCCTGCATGAGTCAGGCCAAACCTGACCCCCTCACATGTTTTTGGGCCATTAGGAGAAGAGGCCACAGGACGCAGTGAATCGTTAGCTTGGTTTAGTTCCAAATACCCCGACTTCCTTCCCTCATAGGCAAGGAGGCATGGAGGAAGAGAAAGAATCCACTAGACACGGTGTTAACCGCACCTTGCCTACAAGGTGTTATGTGCCCTGAGACAGGATTATTGATTCCATTTTACATATCGAGGAAATTGAGTCTCAGAGAGGTGGCCCCACACGCAGTGTCACACGGAGTCATGATCAGCATTCAAATTCAGGTCTGTTGGCTTACAGAATTAGATGGATGGGTGGTTCCAGTGAGGCGGCCAACGGTCCTGAGAGACCGGGACAGCCTTGGGAGAAAGATGGAAACCATGCCCTTTACCTCACCCCATCCCCCAGCCCTGAACCCATCCCTGTGGGGCCTGGGAATTGGGTCAGACAAATCAAATATACAAAGCTCAGCCTTTGTTTGACTGTCTTATCTAACATGCCTTCCCCTCCCCTGGACAGCTGGGTCCCATCAGATGGGTGGGGGCTGTTCGAGCATGAACCTCTCCCCTCCCTGGCCTTGGAATCCCTGAGTGACCAGGGGAGCTTGGGACGTTGAGGGGCATCGACAGAAAGAGAAGGGGGTGGGCTGTATTGGTGGCGGCCTGCCCTAGACGCTTTTTCCTCCGTTGAGGCCAAATGGATGGATGTTGGTCTGGAGTCTCTGTGATGCCCTCTGCCAGGCTTTATGGTGCTCTCCCCTCCACCCTCAAATCAGAACGAGGGACACCAAATATCTGCCCCCAATTTATTCTAGTCGAAGATGCTTCAGAGACATCCCTCCCATTTCTGTCTCAGCATTCCAGCTTAAAGCTGTTTTCTTCTTTTCTTTCTGTGAACAGGAGTAGAAACAAACATTTTGGGCTTTCTTGGCTTCCCAGGAAAAGTGCATCTTTAAGGAAAAGTACTCCTGTATAAGCCGAGTATAGCAACATGAAGGAGAAAAGGCAGGAGCTGTCAACCGCGGGCGATGTGTGTGGAGAAGGGGATGACCCGGGGTGTGGCCATATCCCCCTCATGCCTCACACCTTCTGCTTAGGTGAACACTAGCCATGGGCCATTTTGAGTACATCGTGTTGTGATTATTACTCTTTTAAAACAAGCTTCTTTGTATTACCCGAGAGTTTAAACTCTTTCCTTACCCTCTATGATACCGAAAAATATTTATTCTGTTTTCACAAATCTTATTTCTTTTTTTTTTCCTAAGACATTTTTTTTAACGTTTATATTTTATTTTTGAGAGATATAGACACAGAGCATGAGCAGGGGAGGGGCAGAGAGAGAGGGAGACACAGAATCCGAAGCAGGCTCCAGGCTCTGAGCTGTCAGCACAGAGCCCGACGCGGGGCTCGAACTCACAGACCAGGAAATCATGACCTGAGCCGAAGTCGGCCGCCCAACCGACTGAGCCACCCGGGTGCCCCACAAATCTTATTTCTAACGTCATACACGCTCCACACAAAAATATTGGAGAGCTCCAAAACTAAAAAACACAAATGGCCAACCTTCTCATAATCCTTAGAATAATTAATAACATAAGGGAATGTATAGGTGCTTTGTCCTCTTCTCCCAAACGCGATATTCGTGTTAATGGAGGAAGCAGTCCACATACGGATTTGAACTGTGTGGTCTGCATCTTATGATGTCACACATAAACTTCCGATGCATGTTCTGTAAGGGCATTTGCACAAGCGGCATGGGCTGTGGTTGGAAGGACGTATCTTCCCTAATGGTCCTTTACGCTGATCATTTCGGTCATGCCCAGCCTCCATCGGTAAGGTGGCATTATTCGAGTCCTTGTCCCTCACTCGATTGCGACTTCTCCTACAGCAGCAACTGTGTCCGGTTCCCTCCTTCATATCCCGCCCCAGCTCTGTGCTTGGTGCAGAGAAGGAGCACAGTAAATGCTGGCTGATGCTTCTTTATTCTCTTTCTGGAAAGCCCTGAAACTTTCTGGAATAAATAGCTTCATACCCTCTTCCCAGAGCTTCCTTTTCTTCTCCGCCTTGTCTTCACTCTTTCTTTCCTCTCTCTGTCTTCTGTTTGCTTCTCTGTGCCTTTACCCTGCCTAGAGCATTGCCCGGACAGGCTTGTGACCTCTCGCTGAGGTCACTGATTTCCAGGAGTCTGGGGTCTCCCAAGACTACAGCAGGAGTCCCCAAACTTCCAATCGGCAGAATCATCCAAGCGACTTGTTAAAACACAGAGTGCCAGGGCACCTGCGTGGCTCAGTCGGTTAAGTGTCTGACTTCAGCTCAGGTCATGATCTCACAGTTCATGGGTTCGAGTCCCACATTGGGCTCTGTGCTGACAGCTCAGAGCCTGGAGCCTGCTTCAGATTCTGTGTCTCCCTCTCTCTCTGTCCCTCCCCTACTTATGCTCTGTCTCTCCGTCTCAAAAATAAATAAACATTAAAAAAATTTAAAAAACCAGAGTGCCGGCCCCCAGCCCCCACATTTCTGACTCAGGGAGGGGCCCGGGAATATGCACTTCTAGCAAGTTCCCAGAGCGCTTCAGAGACTGCACTTTGGAAGTCACAGCCTAGCACTCGGCTGCTCTCCCCTGACCACAGGCCTGGCAGGTGAAGAGAACGGAGGGCCCAGCCTCTAAAGCCAAGCTTACCACCAGCTGGGTGGGTTGCCTTGGGCAGCTGGGTTCTGTGTTTTCCTCTAGATAAAGGCGACATGACGGTGTCCCCACTGGGACTCTTGTAAAGACACCATTTGGAAAAGCATTTGGCACAGTGCCCGGCCTGTGGGTAGTGCTCACCAGGTATTAGTCTTAGTCCGCTCGGGCTGCTATAACAAAATGCCATAAACTGCGTGCCTTATAAACAGCACATCTGTGTTTCTCACAGTTGTAGAGCCGGAGGTCCACGATCATGGTGCCCGCAGACTTGCGTCTGAGAGAGCCCTCTTTCTAGACTTATATTTTTAGGGAGGCTCTGGCCTTCGCCCGAGAAACCCCAGGATTTTCCGTGATTGAATGAGACCAACATAAGAAGAGCGACGACCCCCAAGATGGTGGGACAAGGGGTTCCGTGGCCCCAGATGCCGGGGAGGCGGCCCCAGCCTGGCGGGCTCCCGTCTCTGGGGGCCATCCTGATGCAGACGGCGGCACTGAGCATGGAAAGAGAGGTTGAAAGGATAGAGATAAATGCTAATCTCCAGTGTAAACATTTTTCAGTGCTGGACACTCTCCCAATGTGCCATAATCCCCCCGGGGAGGGGACGAGATAACTTGGGAGGCCGAGGCCGGTGTGGGCTAGAGGGAGAGAGATTGGGAGGAGATGGGAAGAAACAGGGGCCGGGGACGCCCATCATTTATGTGCCTGACAACTCTGGGAGCGGCCTGACTGCAGACACAGGGAATCCTCCGACGGGACCAGGGGTAGAAAGACCGGCCGGGGTGGAGCAAAGGGGGGCAGCAGGCCCCTCACATTAGCCAGGAAGGCCCAGTCTAGGGCCTGTGCGAGAATGAGGTACCACCCATGGACTGATTGGTGATTTGAGCCGGGGGCCTTGAGTGTGACCTTGGCAGGTTTTCCCTCTCTAGGCCTTGGTCTTCCCATCTTTTGAATGGGGATGGAGTCCCCGCTCCACCTGAGAGAGTAGAGATGGTGCTCTTTGACCTCCATGCATCTGGATGAAACCAGGCAAAACGAGAGAGCTGGGTCTTCCTCAAAAAACAGAAGAACTTGAAGAGAACGAGCAGAGCAGGGGACAGAGGCAGGCGGGGAGAGGAGGGAAAAGGAGGTTGTAGGCAAAACACGAAGAATGCAGCTGTACTCCTGCAGGTCTGGGTCCACGCTCAGCTCCTCCACTTTCCAGCTGGGCGACTTCGGGCAAGTCACTTGCCCTCTCTGAGCCTCGGTTGCTTCCATTGTTACAGGAGCCATCAAGACAGGAGTGGCCCTCCTGGAATGATAAGCATGAAATACGGCCGTCCATGTGAACGGCTGAGCACGGCGCCGGACGCGAAATAGACTCTCAGGAAACACTGGGTATAACGTCTACCCTAGGCTTGCAGTGGTAGCGCTTGTGGGACAGGGTCAGTGGCATTTTCCAGAGATGCCTGTCATCATCTTCCTTGTCCACCATGCTCTTCTGCAACGTTACGTCACTACGTTCTCACCAAGGGGGGGTCTGGACGGCCTCGGTGACCCATTTGTAACGAACGGAAGTCCGAAAAGGTCACGCTGCTCTCACCTCTTTCTCTTGAAATGCCTCTTCCCTCCTGGAACCCAACCGCCACGCTGGGGGACACCCAAGCGACCGGGAGAGGGCACGTGTAGGTGCTCTGACTGACAGACAGACCGTCCCAGCTGAGCCTAGCCTTCCAGTCTCCCCAACCCAAGCTCTAGACACGATTAAAACGTTTCCAGACGACTCCAGCCGTTCGAGTCACCGCGAGCCATTTGTCTTCCAAGCTGAAGTCCCAGATATTGGGGAGCAGAGATGGGCCATCCCCGCTGCGCCTTGTCTGAATTCCTGACCCGGACGATGATTGTTGTTTCACGCCACTAATTTTGGGATGATTTATGCGACCACAGATAACTGGAATGTGGGCGGGATGAGGCTCAGGGCCCTTGTAGTACAAACGGGTCAAGGACTTCTTAGCCCTTTTGTTGCCTCATTGAAATTCCAGGAGCATAAACAGCCGGCATGCCTGCCCCAAAAGTGTGTGGGGAGCTAGCCGGGCTCACGACCCCACTAGGCATATACGAGGGGTCCTGCCAGGGCCCTGGGCATTCAGGGAATTTGCCTGGCAAGGTACCGTCGCTTCCCTCCCTCTTCGGCAGCGTCAGACCAGAGTCTTCAAGCTCACCCACGGTGCAGCAATGACACGGGTGACAAGGGCCACAAATTATAAAGCTGGGACTGAACACCACCATCTTGGGATAACAGAGCTCAAAGGCCACCATCTCAGAAAGAAGTTTCAGATAATAGTTACGAAAATTGGCTGGTCTAACTGCCACGTGATAATAATACCAATAAAGGCAACCGTAATTGTACCCCTTAGAATTTTCCATTGCAAGCGACAGAAAACTAGAAACTGGTTTCTGCCCCAATTGCCCAAAGGCAGTTTATTGGCTGGCGTAGTTGCAAAAGCTGACGGACTGTGGAGTGGCTTGATCTAGGGGCTGGGTCTCTTTCTCTGTCTCCCTATGTTCAACCTCCCTCAGTCTTGGCTTTCCCAAGTGGGTGATGGCGACTTGAGGCTCATGGGTTCACCTGCGGCACGTCAGGAGAACACACTCTCCCACGGGTTCACCTGCGGCACGTCAGGAGAACACACTCTCCCACTAAAAGATCCAGTCTGGCTACAGTGCATCCAGTCCTATTGGCTCTAATCACATCAGCAAGCCAATCCCAAAGGCAGGAAGAGGGGGCTGTGATTGGTCACCCTGAGTCACGTGGCCATTTCCACCGGTGAGGAGGCGGGGAGCGGCGTCACCAGTACCTAAGCCGGAAGTGGGAGCGAGCGCAGTTGCCCAGAGGGAAATTGCAGAGTGGTTATTAGACCGAGAAGACCCGCCGAGGGGGGAAAGGGGTCTCGTGCGGACGGTGGCAACTGTTGGCCTGGGTTGGGTCCGGCACTTCACCTGGATGGTCATCGCGCCACCCTGTCAGGTCGTGATGGTCCCTCTTTGGCAGGTGGAGACACAGAGTTCCACTTGCCTCCGGGCCTACAGGGACGGAACTGGGGTCTGAACGCCGGTCGCCTGACTACAAAAGTCATGCCTTGCCTTCCGGCTTTCTTTCAAAGCCAGAGAGCCCTCCAACCCCTTCGTTCACCAGAAACAAGGACAAAACCTTTGTCATGAATGACGTTCTTACATTCCAACACTCGCCAGGAGTCTTGCTCAGTTCCTGCCCGGAGATATCCGTCCTTCTCTTTTCTCCCGTCTCCAAGGAGCAGTCGAGAACGCAAGAGGCTGGAGACGAGGTCACTCTAAGATCAGCCTGATCAGGCTTTTTTCTTTAATTTTTATTACGAGAGCTTTCGAACATGCACAAAGTGAATGGAAGGCTTTAAGGTAGTCCCGCGCGCCCGTCCCGGGCTTCCACGGGTACCCACATTCGTCAGGCTGTTGCATCTCTTCCTCCATCCATTCCCCACCCCCTCCAACCTGAGGAGGATGTTGGTGATGGTTGTTGTCACGGATTAAAAAAAAAAATCTCCTTGAATTCATGTTTTAAAAGTATACGGAGTTACCTTTGGTGGGGAAGTTAAGTTCTAAAATCCCCGAGAAAGGCAAAGCCCACACATCCCCGAAATACACCTTTACGCCCCATTGGCCCTCAGATCTCAGGACAGTTTGGTATCTCTTCGTTTGAAGGGATCGGATGAAGCGGCCGGCCAGGGGCAGGTTGTACTAAACTCAGTCACCTTCACCCCCGGAACCCTACTCAGCACACGGGAGCCAAGAAGAACCCGGGAGCCCCCGTTCCCATCCAGCACCGGGCACCCACTTTGGGGTGAGCGCTCCCGGAGCAGAGGGGTGGTCGGATGGAGAAACACACTCAGAGGGGTCACCCCCGCTGTTTCAATTCCTTTCTTCTCTCTGGCTTGGTTTCCTGATACACGGGGTGCCGTTTCCCCATCCAGGTCTCCCCCGCTATGGGCATTTGAATTCCTCGCAGGCCCGATAGCTTGTGACATGCGCTCTGGGCTTGGAGCAAGTTCCCGTCATCCAGGGAGAGCCCCAGGCACGTCTTAGCTGGGACAAGCCTGGCGAGAGGCTAGGGCGGAGGTGACAGGTGGCAGCCACCGCGTCCCGCATGTCCGGCACCTCCGGGGGCTCTCGCTGGTGAGTGCTCCCTCCCCTTCGGGACCGTCCTCTGCGTCCGTCTGTGCACGGTGAGCCTGGGAGGCAAAGCGGTGAGCCCGCCTCCCGTAGCTCGCCTTCTGGGGCCAGTCGGCTTGCTGGGCCATTAACCAGCAAAGCCACAGCAGCCGTAAAATTAATTTCCTTCCTAATATATACAAGACTTTCTCTAGCAGAATTATGGGCCGATATGATCAAAGTGTGTAAGTGGTGTGCTTATGCTATCAGTTTCAACCCCTTAATGTCCTCCTGTCAAAACAAAATCCTCCAGAAAGGCTTTGAGGGGGATCACATGGGCATAATGGCTTTCTGAAAGAGAGCCCTAAGTACTTGGTAACATATACAGAGCTGACTATTAGATCGGCTGGTGTAATTGTCCTTATATTTTAATGTAAACAGGCTTATATTAGCCGGGCGCTTCGTCCCCCCCACCCCCACCCCCCAGCAGACACGAAGATGCAGCGCGAGCGGGGGAGGGGCACATGGCTTCAGTGGGAACACGGAGCAGGGGAGGAGGCTGTCAAGGCCGAGACACGGACAGGGGGTCAGGGGGCGTGGGAGGGGGGGGATGCCGAGGAGGGAGGCGGAGGCAAACGGAGGAGACCTATCTGGCTTTTATTAATAACACGAATGCCTGGCTCCTGGGTGGCACTCTGAACTCGTGTTTCTCCCGGAGATTTCTCCCATCTAGGTTTTGCTTTGCCCTCCAGGTAACCTCCGCAAAGGTGGACTGGGAGGGAGGGGGGCCCATTTCCCGGATGGAGAAACTGAGGTTCCGAGAAGGGTTTTCTGTGCCGGCAGGAAAGAGGTGCAGGCGCAGAAGCAGTAAAAGGGAGCTGAGCGAAGGGGTTATTTCCAGAGGGCTAGGCTGGGTGCAGGGGGCTAACGGGGATGGAGCAGGCGATAGAGAGGTTTCCAGAGTCTGCTGAGGACCGGAGCTTTCGAGAGCACTGCCCGGAAAGAGCCGCAGCCTTTGGCAGAGGGACGCAGCCACGGCCGAACCCGTGGAGGGCTGGCTCAGAAGGACCCAGGGGAAAGACGCCGCCCCGTCCCTTCCTCCTCCCTCCCTCCTGTCGTCTCCCGTTGGCAAAATCCAGCAGGAAGCCAGAGGACAAAGGAGCCTGGGCCTTGGGCACAGCCTCTCAGAGCACCGGCAGGGCCAAGGAAGGCGGAGGGCAAAGGGCGAATTTCCAGCCCGAGGTTGCAGGGGACCCTTGGGTTCCTGCAGCCCAGCCTGGCTCTCCACATACAGCCAGCCTAGTGCAGGAACGAGCCCTCTCTTCTCAAAGGCAGACCTCGGAAGGCTGCCGAGAGGCCACAGTCCAGTGTATGTGACCCCCCGGGGCGGGGGGGGGGGGGCGGATGGCAGGATTCGGAAACTTCTGGAAGTTTCAGACTTTGGCTTTATTTTACGAATCCGCCAGTGCTGTGCGCCGAGGTTTCTCTGCGGGGAGAGAGCATATTTTCGCCGAGGGAGTATAGATAAGAGGTGGGGTGCCTGAAGCCCGGGCGATAATAGAAAAGACGACTGTGATTTATCGGTGGTATTCGCAGCCAGCTGCTGTTATTATGTAGTCCCGCCTTCCCCCTTCGCTCTGACAGACCCTGGCCCTCGCCCACGGGGAAGCCTGCCCTCAAGGAGTTCGGGGCTGCCGGGGGCCTGGTGGCATGCCGGTGGGTCCCTCGCATTTGCTCATTTGATGTTCGTGTCCTCACGACTCCCGCAGGAGATTGGTGGTAGCATCCGCACTTTATAGGCAGAGCCTGGAGTGCAGCTCCACAGCACACGGAGAGGCAGTGTGGGGCGGTGGTTAGAACAGCTGGTGGACGCCGACGGCCTGAATTCCGCCCCAGCCCTGCCCCTTACCAGCTCCAGGATCTCGGGCGAGCCCGACAGTCCTCCTGTGCCTCAGTCTCTCCATCTGTAAATGGGGGATAATAACGGTTATCCCCCTTACACTGGCGCCTGCAAAGATCAACCAGGAGCTTCAAAGAGGGCCTCGCGGTAAGTCCCACCTGAGTGTCAGCCCCCAGGTAACTAAACTAAGGAAGTTGCCCCAGATCACACGGCCAGAAAGTCGCCGTGCCGGTGTTCACGCCCACGTCCCCAAGCAGGCCCTGGGACCACCGATGTGCTGGGCTGGCTTGTACCAACTCGCAACAGCCACCTGCTAAGTCTTCCGGACTTTTCTGACCCAGTGGGTGAACACAGCTATTATTAAAGATTAAATTATACACTTTTACCCTCAGGGGCACCTGGGCGGCTCAGTTCGTTAAGCGTCCGACGACTCTCGGTTTCGGTTCAGGTCATGATCTCACGGTTCGGGAGTTCAAGCCCCACGTGGGGCTCTGCGCTGCAGGCACGGAGCCTGCTGAGGATTCCGTCTTTCTCTCCCTCTCTCTCTCTCTCTGCCCCTCCCCTGCTCATGCCCTCTCTCTCTCTCTCAAGATAAATAAATAAACTTAAAAAAAGCAAATGTAGATACTTGTACCATTAAATTCATTGTATTAAACAAAGGTGATTAGTACTCAGAATGTATGAGAGGCTATGTTTCTGAGATCCCTTATACCCGCTGCAGCTGCGTGTGCAAATCCCACAGGATGGGGGCTACTTAGTGTCTCTTCCAGCTGCATTCAGTGATGCCAGCCACGATGAGAGGATTTACCCCACGGAAATTGGCAAACGCTCCTCCCCACCCCCACCCCCAAGAGAGGGAGTTGCTAAATATTTAGCAAGTCATTGCCGAGAACCCCAGCCCCTTTGCTTCTCATCTGAGACCTTTCGCAGCACTCGGCAGCAAAGTGGAGAGTCGTTCTCGTTTCCCAGAACACAGGGTCGCTCTGGTTTCGAGGGTAGGTGGGCATCCGGCCCCAGCGTCGACTCATGTCCGACAAAGGGACGTGGCAACCGGCGAGGGCGGCTTGCAGTGGGCTAGATGGTTGCCTCCCGTGACCCCTGGCTCTTCGGGCCTGATTTCAAAGTGTCTCTTGGGAAAGGCGAGAGTCCTGGGTAGGGCCAAGGAGGCCGTTCATTCCTGGGCACTGCTGCCATCTTTCATTTCGCATCCTGCCCCCGCTTGGGGCAAATTCCTGGCCGGGTGATAAGAGCGGCTCCATCTGAGGATTTTCCCCATAGTGCTGACAGTTTTAAACCAATAGATTTATGAACTTTTAAGTAATAGAAATATTTAAGGCAGAATTTGTCTTATCTGCAAAGGCTGGAAGACTCCTCTTCAGAGAGGGAAAAGCAAACTCATAAAAGGGGATGACGTTGTTGGACACGGTCTGCGGAGATGAGGGGCGGGACCCTTCGCGCTGTCCAGGTAGCGTCCTTTGCTGTCACCCGTGTCCTGGGCCTGCCTCACCCGCCTCCCTGCCGCTTCCGGGCACTGCCAGGAATTCTCCTAGCAATCCCGTTTCGCCCCCTGCTCGCTGGACCCAGTTTCTGCTGTTTGGCTCCAAACACCCTGATGAATCCAAGGACGACGAAATTGACCATGGCCTTGGCTAATGTTTTTTTGGGCACCTGTATATTATAAGCCAAGCATCGTGCTGAAGGCTTCAGACACCTGATTCCACTTCATGCCCTGGCAAACCCTGGAAGGTAGACAGGCTGTGGGGGAGAGGGGAAGGAGGTCTAGATTTTTGGGGGCCCCTCTTTAAGAAAAAAACCATGAAATTAGCATTTTCACCAAGCCCTAGGACCCTGTGGAAACATCTCCAGGGCCCCACCCAGTGTCCTGAAGGAGCTTGTGACAGTGAGGAGACCCCGATGCTTAGCTTTCATGATCTCCGTTTTGCAGATGAGAAGACCGAGACCCAAGAGGGTGAAGTGGCTTGCTCGAAGTCAAACGGTTTCCAAAGGGTGGAGGCAGGATTGGAACCCAGGACTGACTCGAGAGAGTTTGCTCTTATCCGTGACTTCTTGCGACGTCTTTGAGCCCCCACCGTCTTGCCCGCTGGCATTTCCTTTTCGGTCTCCAATTGCCTCTCGGCTGCTTCTCTCAGAGCCCGTTGCTCTGTTTTCTTTAACCCTTTATCGTATCAATATGTTTTGAGCATCCACGAGGTGTCAGGCATTTGTTCAACGCAGGGGACTTGGGTGTCATTGGCATAATCACTGTCCTCATGGAAATACATTCTGTACAGTGAAAATGGGCTCTGATGGGGTGATGCTGGGAGCTGTGGAAACCCAGAATGGGAGCCTCTGACCATGGGGTGGGATCATGGAAGGCTTCCTGGAGGAGGGGACCTCTAAGCTGAGGTCTGGAGCAAGCTAATGGGGAGGCATTCTGGCCAGGGGGAACAGCACAGGCAACAACCTAAGGCAAGAGGGGGTGTGGTGAGCATGGGGGATGAGAAGAAGTCCCTCGGTGGCTGGAGAGGACTGATAGGGAGGAAGGGGTGTCAGGGCAACTGAGGTCAGG
Source organism: Paguma larvata (assembly GCA_030068075.1). Taxonomy (NCBI): domain Eukaryota; kingdom Metazoa; phylum Chordata; class Mammalia; order Carnivora; family Viverridae; genus Paguma; species Paguma larvata. The sequence goes on from CM057835.1 coordinate 79,355,228, forward strand.
AGGGCGGGCCAGGGGCCTGGGTCCGGATGACCTTTGTGAGTTTCTTTGCAGGGTGTGGACTTAGTTCTAAGGACACTGGGCGAAAGTAGGGCAGTGATGCAATCAAAGCGATCACTTTGGTTGTGGAGGATGGGCGGGGGCAGGGAAGGAAAGAGAGGGCAGTTAGGAGCCCCCGCGGCAATCTGAGAGAGAGACCGTAAGGACTGGAGCCAGAGAGCGGTCACCAGGAGAGGGTGCACGCACCGTTCTTCCCTGGCCTCGCTCTCTGACTCCACCATCCGGGCCTTCTCAGCCTTCCTCCAGCTCACAAAGCTTGGTCCTACCTCAGGGCCTTGGCATGTGATGTTCCCACCACCCAGAACTGTTCTTCCCTTCTATACAACCGTGGCTCCCTCCCTCCCTCACCTCCCTCAGGGCTCTGGTCAAATGTCACCTCCTCAAAGAGAGTTCCTTGGCACACTGCCCGTCCTAAAGTAGCCCCTCACGCCTTTGTGTACCCTGGTTTTGCCTCATTCTTTTCCTTAGAGTCTTTGTCACTCTCTGCTCATTCACTTGTTTATTCCCTGTTTCCCTGAGCACAATGTCCAGGACTTGGTTCCCTTGCCCGTTACCTGGCACCTCGCTGGTGCCAGGCACACAGCAGGCACTCGGGAAATATGTGTTAGATGAACAGTTATGGTGGGCCGGGGGCGTGGATGAGCGGCAATCGATTAGGGAGCATCGGGGGTAGGGTATCTGGCTCCTGCCTGGGCAGCAGGGAGAGACTGACTGGCTTCGTCTGGGACCTTTAGAGTTCTAGGTATTTGCCGGACCTACAAGGGGAGAGACCAACCAGGTTCAAGGCTGAAGACATGAGCTCTGAGCTGGAAGTGCAGACTTGGGGCTCGTCCCCAAGTGGATGGAGTGCCAGGCAACCCTAGGAAGTCCTCAGGGACTGTTTGCGAGAGTGTGGGCGGGGAAGGTGCCCTCCCTCAGGCGTGGGGAGGCCCCCTGGGGCTGGCGACCGCAGGGAGACTTCACCGTCTGTCCAGCCAGCTTCTCCAGAGAAACAGAACCAGCCGGTGATATAGGTATCATTACAGGTACATAGACACAATTTTAATTAGTATATGTATATGCACACATGTATACATATATATTCATTAAAAATAATTAATAATTAAAAATAAAATGCATGCATATATATGCATATAATTTTTAAATTTTTTTTTCATTCTTTTAAAAAATTTTTTTTAATGTTTATTTATTTTTGAGACAGAGAGAGACAGAGCACAAGCTGGGGAGGAGCAGAGAGAGAGGGAGACACAGAATGTGAAGCAGGCTCCAGGCTCCGAGCTGTCAGCACAGAGCCCGACGCAGGGCTCGAACCCACAGACCGTGAGATCATGACCTGAGCCGAAGTTGGACGCTCAACCGACTGAGCCACCCAGGCGTGCCTTTTTAATTTCAGGAATTGGCTTACACTGTTGTGGGGGCTGATAAGTCTGAGACTCGTAGGGCAGGCTGGAAACTCTTGGGTAGGAGTCATGCTGTAGTTTCCTTTTCAGGGAAATCTGCTTTTGCTTTTAAAGCTTTGATGGAGCGCCTGGGTGGCTCAGTCGGGTGAGCATCCGACTTTGGCTCAGGTCATGATCTCGCGGTCTGTGAGTTCGAGCCCCGCGTCGGGCTCTGTGCTGACAGCTTGGAGCCTGGAGCCTGCTTTGGATTCTGTGTCTCCCTCTCTCTCTCTGTCCCTCCCCTGCTCAGGCTCTGTCTCTCTCTCAAATATAAAAAAATAAAAAAAAAAGCCTTTCAACGGATTGGACAAGGCCCACCCACAGCGTGGAGGGTAATCTCCTTTCCTTAAAGGTGGCTGATTGTAGGGGGTTGTTAACCACGTCTACACAGTACCTTCACAGCCACTAGGTGAGTGGGATTGAGTAATGAGGTGTCGGAGTATTGTGGCTCAGTCAAGTTGACCCATCAAGCTGACATCACCTCACCCGGAGGCTGGGACGGTCAAGGGGGGGGGTGGTTACCAGGATCTGACAAGAGCTCTGAGCAAGGAAGAGGGGCCGCTGATGGGAGCCTTTGGAAGAGGGGTGCAGCCAGCCCGCAGCCCAGCAAGGAGGGGGCAGGGAACGAGTACCCAGTGTTCAGTCTCCTGCTGGTGCCTCCACAGCCCAAAGCCAGGGGGCAAGGGAGCCAACCCACCGGTGCATCCACGCTGGCTTCCGGGGCGCAGAGCAAGGGGATGCAGACGGGGTGGAGAGTGGACCCAGAGAGCAGGTGGGAATAGTCCAGCCCAGGACAGGTGGCAAGGGGCGTGGCGGGAATCATCCCGGCACAGTGAGTACAGTGAGAAGGACTGCGGGACCCAGAAAGATGCCCAAGGAACATGAGCAGCCAGGGAATGACCAGAGGAAACGTCCCACTCAGGGGATAGAGAAGGCACGGCCAGAGGCTTGGAGGAAGTGCAGAAGAACCCAGAAGGGAGGGGGGGAGTCCGCAGAAGCCGTGGAAGACTCAGCCAGCCAACTGGAAGTGGAGCCGGCTCCTGGACATTGGGGCTGGGAGTTCCCCAGAGCATTCGGATTAATGACGGGTAGAACAGAGTCAGCCGTGTTCTGAGCGGCCGTGGGGACCTGTGTCAGGAAAGAAGTCCTCGGGCTCCTGGGGTGAACTCGGAGTCCAGAATTGGAAAGTGCAGGGATCAGGGCCGTAGACACAGGAACAAAGGTGGAGAAGAGGGGAGGATGGATGGATGGATAGATGGAAGGAAGATGGATGAATGGACGGATGGATGGAGGGACGGATGCATGGATGGATGGATGGATGGATGGATGGATGGATGGATGGGTGGATGAGTGGATGAGTGGATGAGTGGATGGATGGATAGGTGGGTGGGTGAATGGATGACTGGATGGATGGATGGATGGATGGAAGGAAGATGGATGAATGGATGGATGGATAGAGGGACGGATGCATGGATGGAGGGACGGATGCATGGATGGATGGATGGATGCATGGATGGATGGATGAATGGATGGATGGATGGATAGATGGATGGATGGATGCATGGATGCATGGATGGATGGATGGATGGGTGGATGAGTGGATGAGTGGATGGATGAGTGGATGGATGGATGGATGGATGGATGGGAGGATGGATGGATGGGTGGATGAGTGGATGAGTGGATGGATGGATAGGTGGGTGGGTGAATGGATGACTGGATGGATGGATGGATGGATGGAAGGAAGATGGATGAATGGATGGATGGATAGAGGGACGGATGCATGGATGGATGGATGGATGGATGAATGGATGGATGGATGGATAGATGGATGGATGGATGCATGGATGCATGGATGGATGGATGGATGGATGGATGGGTGGATGAGTGGATGAGTGGATGGATGAGTGGATGGATGGATGGATGGATGGATGGGAGGATGGATGGATGGTTAGGTAGGTAGGTGTATGGGTAAATGAATGAAGAGCTAGAAGGTAAAAAGGAAGGAAGGAAGGAACAAGGAAGGAATCCTCATACATGTACTTGCTCTGCTGTGGCTACGTCCTCAATTCTATAAGGATCCTGTGAGCTTGGATTGATTGATTCTCATTTTACAGACTAGGAAACTGAGGCACAGAGAAGTTAAGTAGACTGTAAGAGGGCACACATCTAGTTCATGCTGGAATTGAGATACGCATTAGCCTTGCGGACTCTGCAGCTTGTTTTTACAGCGAGTCTTCCTGAGACGGACAGGCCAGGACAGCAGCCAAGCCACCAATGATGGCAGCTTCTAGACCACCTGGGCTTGGATCCTGGTTCTCTCGCTGAGAAAGTAGACGGTCCCATGTGAGGTACTGACCTTTCCTGTGCTCTGTGTCTTCAGGGAGACCGTGGGGACAGCAATAATACTGACATCAGCGTTGATAAGAAGTTTAGATAACTCTGTGTACACAAAGCACCGAAAAAGTGCCCGACATACAGCCAGGGCGTAGCTCAGATCAGATTCAAACCCCAGATCTGACCTATGTCAAAAGTTCTTGACCTATGTCAAAAGTTCTTTCCCCGTCTCTAAAAAACGAGATCTGTATTTTTTTGAAACTGCTTTTTGTTTGAATCTTCATTTTCTTTTGACTCTTCGTTTTCTTTAAGCCACATTCCAGTGGAGACAGAAGTATTGGCTTGGCCTGGGTCTCACAGTCACTCAGTTTAATTACAGACTTCAAAAGTCAGAAAGCACCCCCTCCAAAAAAACTAGCATTGTTCATCCACACCTGGAAAGGGTGTGATTGGTAGGGAGCTTCGCCATCCAGAAGGACAAGAGCTGTCCACGAACCACGTGCCTTGTTTTTCAGACGGGGTGCACAAGATGGAGAGAGTCAGGAGCCCAAGTTCAGGCAGGGAGGAAGTGACAAAGAGGGACCCAAACCCAGGAGTCCTGACCTGACTCCCCACCCACCCAGGATCCTCTTCCCGCACAGGGCTGCCTCCTCGGGGGAAGCTGAGAAGACTAAGGACGTCTGTCGTTGGGGACGGGCCAGAAGAAGAAAGAGAAGAGGGCGATTTTCTACTCGCTCACTCGCTGTCTCTGACCTTGGACTCTCCACCTGGGCAGAACCAACTCTGATGTGCTCGTCCAGGCGGGAGAGGGATCCCCCCCAGGACGGAGCTCCAAGTGCTGCGTCTGCAGACCTCGGGCGGTTTTACCAAGTCCTCGGGTTAGAAGTGAGACCTATATCCCCGGTTCAGGGTCCCTGAAGGGGAAGGCTCTTGTTCTGGTTTGGGCGGTGCCGCCAGCGCCCAGATGGCCCTGGCACTTGGTAGGTGTCCGAGAAACAGTCTGTTGCATGAACACAGGTATGAATGAAATACCCAGTTTGTAGTCTATGGTCTCTGATCAAGCATCCACTACTTCCTGTTGCACGTGGTAGAATTGATATTGAGAGAAAACCGACTAAGAATTATAAACACACTGGGGGCGCCTGGGCGGCTCAGTCGGTTGAGTGTCCGACTTCGGCTCAGGTCATGATCTCGCAGTTGGGGAGTTGGAGCCCCACATCAGGCCTCGCTGCCGTCAGCCTGTCAGCACAGAGCCCGCTTTGGGTCCTCTGTCCCTCCCCTGCCTGCCCTCAAAAATAAATAAATATCAAAAAATAATTATAAAAATACTGCTACTCATAGTAATGATAGCGGCCCCTTACGGTTCCCCTGCTCTGTGTCCGTCACTGTGCCCAGCAGCTTACACACGTGTATCTTATGTAGAATCACAGCGTGTCCCATTTTACAGATGGGGAAAGGGAGGCTCACAGGGGCGAGGTCACTTGTCCAGGGTCACACAGCGAGGGCTGTGGGCGTGGAAGGGCACAGCTCCCAGGCCCCGCACTCTGTCTGCATGCTTAGTTCCTCCATGGCTCACTAGCAATGAGTCCTTTTTACTTATTTTTGAGAAAGAGACAGACAGAACATGAGTGGAGGAGGGACAGAGAGAGAGACACACACACACACACACACACACACACACACACACACACACACAGAATCTGAAGCAGGTTCCAGGCTCTGAGCTGCCAGCCCAGAGCCTGACGCAGGGCTCGAACCCACGAACCACAAGATCATGACCCGAGCCGAAGTTGGACACTTCACCGACGGAGCCACCCAGGCGCCCCAATGAGTCCTTTTCGATAACTAAGGTCTGAGTTTCTGCTTGGGCGACATTTCTAAGTGCCAGGTTACTGCTGCGTGCCGGGCATACTTCATGCCCAAGATACCCCAGGGAGCCAAAGACACTGAAAACATCGTGCCCCCCAGTGGAGGGACGCCCGGCGCCCTGGGGGCTCTCACCGTCCTGAAACTGGATTCTCCGCGTGTTTTTCCCCCCACCTTCTAAGAGGAGGCAGTTTCTTCTTCTACGCCCTGACCGTGCTCTCTGGTCGTCCCCCTTAACCGGGATTAGGCGGTGTCTTGGGCAGTGAGCCCCTGGGCATCCCCAACGCGAGGTCAGGGGTCGCGCCTCTTCGCCCCGCTGCCCCCCACATCGCCGGTTTCCCACAGTAGGCGCGCCGTACACGTTTGCTGACGGACCGCTGATTGATCTGATTCTGTAAAGTGCTCGCTTGGCCACATGAGCCCAGAGAGGCTTAATAAAGGCTTTTTGAAGATGATAAGAAACAGAGCTGCCTTGTTAAGATTCCGGGGGCCCCAGATTCTTCTTCAGCAGCAACAATATCTTCCTTTCTCTCTCTCTCTCTCTCTCTTTTTTTTTTTTTTTCTTTTTTAAGCACTGGCAGATAAAGCCTCCTGAGCGTCCACTGGGCGACCCTGGAGAAAGAGCTCTGGGGCTTTTTGGTTTTTAAAGGAATACATTCGAAGCAGCTCACGATGTTAAGATCATCCGGGTTCTTACCAGGACGGACAGGGATTGGCAGATCTGTCTCCATTCTCGGTCACAAAGCGCAGTCAGGGTAAGTTTGAGCAAGACGGACTTTATAAGGGTCTGGGATAGCTCTGGGCTGCCACTGCAGAGCCCAGGGTCTGACCCAACTCCGCCTCTACTGACTACTAGACCCACTTTGCATGCCCGAGCCTCAGTTTCCCCAGCTGCAAAGCCGAGGGCACAAAAGAGTGTGCTTCAGAGCCCTCTGCATCCCTGACTTTCTGCGTCTGGAGATTCGCTTACAGTGAGATCAGGCTTCTCGTTGCCCCAAGCACAAGATGCGAGGAGAGGAAGCCAGGGCACGGACGATGGCCTGGGCGTCCAGGCAGGTGGCCGGCCAAGCCAAGAGAACATCGGAAGCATGCCTCCTCCCCATCCGGAACCCCGCCTCTGGCAGGTGCCGTTCCCAACAGAGGACACCGTCCAGGGAGGGCTGCCCTGTCCACGGCCCACCTGCTAGCTTCACCACATTGCGTCCTGGTGAAACCAGCCCCTTGCAGAGGAGAGGGGAGAGGGCGGAGGGAAAGGAAGGGAGAGGGGAAGTGGGGAGGGAGAGAGAGAGGAGAGGTACACCGCAAAGGTTTTCCCATTTTCCTATTGACAGGTTTCTGTGAGAATCTGAAAAATCTATGGTCCCCGCTCCTTGGGAAAAACACTCACACTATGTACCAAATTTTGGCTCTAATTTTAAGGGGTTTATGATCCCACCAATCCCAGGTTAGGAACCCCTAAAATAAAGACTGGGTATGTGGCCACCTTAGGGAAGAAGCGGGGGGAGGAAGAAGAAAGAGAAGAAGGAAAAGAAGAAAGGCGGGAGGAAAAAGCATCCAGAAAAGACTGGGCGCCTGGGTGGCTCAGTCAGTTAAGCGTCTGACTTCGGCTCAGGTCGTGATCTCATGTTTGTGGGTTTGGGCCCCGAGTCGGGCTCTGTGCCGATGGCTCAGAGCCTGGAGCCTGCTTCGGATTCTGTGTCTCCCTCTCTCTCTGCCCCTCCCCCATGCTCTCTCTCTCTCTCTCAAAAATAAAATAAAAAAAAAGAAGAAAAAAACAATCCCAATTCAGGTAGAAACAAGGAGCCTGGGGCACGTGGGTGGCTCAGTCAGTTAAACATCCGACTTCAGCTGGGGTCACGATCTCACGGTTTGTGAGTTCGAGCCCCGCAGAGGGCTCTGCACACTGACAGTGCAGAGCCTGCTTGGGATTCTCTCTCTCTCCCTCTCTCTCTCTGCCCTTCCCCAGCTCGTGCTCTCTTTCTCTCTCTCTCAAAATAAATAAACATTAAAAAAAAAAACAAACAAGACTTTTCACTTAGAACATGGTTCTAGAATCTTAGAGACGGGATTCGGATCCCAGCTCTGCTCCTTTCCAGTTGTACGACCTTGGCCACGGGACCTAACTTTCTCGGCTTCCGTTTCCTTGCGTTTCCCACGGAGGTGAGTATACTCTTCGGGACACCGTTTCCGGGTTCCCCTACCTCGGCAGGGCGCTCTCAGCCATTGGAAGCTATTCTGCTCAGAGAACCTTTCCTCTTAAGGCCCCACCTTCTCCTGGGGCTCCCTCGGGGTTAGACCAGGGCCTGGGACGTGTAGGTGTCCTCCTCCTACTCTAAGTGTGGTCCCCGGACGGGCCGTCGCAGCAGCACCCGGGAGCTCTAGAAATGCAGAGTCGGGGGCCCCAGCCCAGACCTACCGAATCAGCAACTACCCTTTGAACTCCATTCCCAGGCGGCTCATAGGCACGCGCACATGTGAGCGCGGCAAGAGCCAGAAAGAACTTGACTTACCCACCTCCTCCCCACCCCCCAGATTAGCACAAGCAAAACCCTGCGGACGTAGAGCCCCCGGGAGCCACGGAGCCGCCTCGGAGCTTCGATGGCCCCTTTCTCTCTTCCCGTCTCCACCTCCTCGGGACTAGGATGTCAGCACTCAGCTCTTCCCCAGCAGCCTGTTCTCGCTGATTTTGTCACCCCGCCCCAAACCCCGGCAGCCAGGTTAGAGTTATCACCAGGTACGTACAAAGCCAGCAATCACTCGGCACGCCTGTAATAGAAAGAAGCTGCCGGCCGAGGTCCCAGGGCGAGTGCTGGAAGAAGACCAGAGCTCAGTGCGGGGTGCAGGTGGGCCGCTGGCCGCGCACTCCCTCTGCCTGGGACACGAAGCAGTAATCGGACACAGGAAAAAATCAGGAACAGCAACAATTATCACTTACTAAGTCTTACCATGTGTGGGACACCGCGCGGGGGGCTCCGATTGCCTCGGCTAATTTAATCCGCACGACGGCTCTGCGGGGGCAGGTATCGGTAGTCCGTTTCGCGGCGGAGGCAACGGAGGCACAGAGAGGTGAAGTCACTTACCTGAGGTCACGCAGCCGGTGGGTGGAAAAAGCACAGACCAGACTGACCTTAGCTCGGATGCCACAAAAGGGGGGGCGGTGCATGGGCAGAGCTGGTCCGCACACTGTTACGAGTTTCTTTGAATCGACATTTTAAAATTTCACCTGTGGTCTGTGTTTCTGGACTCTCTCGGGAAATCAGAATGCTTTCAGGATTGCCCGTCTGCCCGCCGGAATGGGTGGCGGGAAGGGATTGTGGGAGTCCCCACCACTCATGGTTCATGGGATCTGCCGACCCGACTGGGCATTTGGGGTTGAACACTTTAATGAGAACGATGATAGTAGTAGCTAATATTTATTGAGAGCTCACTACATACTAAGCACAATGCTACAAGATGGATACAAACCGGTGGGATCGTGCCCTCAGGTGCTTTGGCATCTGCTTGCAACTGCCTTTCCTCAGGGCTCACCCAGCGTCAGCTTGAATGCCTCCAGGTACGAGGCACTCACTATCTGTCGAAGCTCTCTTTTCCAGGGATCCGCACCGGGTGTCTTTAAAATGCTTCTTTCTTTAGAGCCCCACGCTGCCGGCTCTATTTCTACCCGCGGGCCGGGCCCCCCAGAGTCAGCCCTTCTGGAGGTCTGAGGCCATTAGGCTTCTCCTCAAGCCCCCCATGCTGGGGCCGGCGCCTCGCGGCAGACAGACGAGTGCCCGCTGGGGCTGTGCGGGGTATGAGGGAGGGGACAAGGGAGCGGTTCCTTGTCAGCCTGCGGTCCCCCCCGACTTAGTGCTCGCCTCTCGGGTCCCAGGGGACCCCTCACCCCGGATCAGCGAGCCAGGCCCCGGAACAGTGCCCCGCTCCCCACCCTTCCTGGCAGAGGGGACCCCAGGAGCTCCTGGGTCCCGCCCTTTCTGTGGGATCCTCCCCCTCCCTCGTGTCTTGCTCCTTCATCCATAAGCCCTATTTCCTCTGTGCTCCGTCCTCCCTCCCCTCCCCGAGGCTGCCTCTCTGCTACGATCCGCTCTCCTGCTCCTTCCCTCCCGCGGACACCGCCGCCTGCACCCACACAGTCTTGCTAAACCCTTCCCTCCCACGTCTCTGCTTCTCTTTACTCCGCACTGCCTGGTCCTCCTGGGTTACCCCACACCCATCTGGCCAGCGAGCCGGCGGCCTCTCCTTGAGGGCCCCCCCTTTCTAACGTGCCCGGGGACTTTCTATAATGAAGTTGTGATACGTGCCTTCCCTAGGGCGTCCTTAGCCCCGTCCTTCTCTCTCAGCACAACCCCCGACCGCGGCCCAGGGATCTCATTCGCTAGTGTGGTTTCAAACGCCACCAGGATGCGGCCGCCGCTCAAGGCCGTCTCCAGCCTGTCCCCGTCCCCAGGGCTGCAGACTCCTAACACCCACCTCCCAGCTGGGTATCTCCGTCGGGGCCGCTCGGCCCCCCGATCGGACCCGCCGTCTCTCTCCCAAATCCAACTCCATCGTCCTTCACCTCTAGCTCAGCGAATGACACCAGCAGCCACCCAACGGTCTGAACCGGATGCCCAGGGCTGTTTCGATGCACCTCCTCACTCCCCCACGTCCCGGCGGTCACTGGGGTCTCCTCACAGCCCCTTCCAGACACGCTAACACAATGAATGACTGTTGAATGAACGCACTCTAAGCTGCCCAATGGGCTTTCAGCATCCTCCACCCCACCCCCGGGGGCGCTACTTAAAAAGCCTCCAGCTCCCCTCCCATCCCCCCCACCCGCCGCCCCAGCTTCTCCAGTCTCTCCTCCGTGCTGTGCCCACAGCCGTCTCGTCAAAGTGCAGCCTTGGCTGGGTCCCTCCCCCGCTCAAGCACTTTCGGTGGCTCCCCACTGCCTCCGGGCGGAAGTCCGAGCCGCTCGACGCGGCCACCAGGACCTCCACCCTCTGCCCTCCGCCATTTCCGCAACCTCGGCCCGCCCCCCCCTCCCCAACGGGCACCCGAGCTCGCACCGCACGGAATGACCTGCGCGCCCCCTCGCCTCGCTGCTGCCGCTCGTGTTATCCCGCCCGGCTGGCACGCCTCTCCCTGGTCCCTGTGCCCGGTTCATGCCAACGCATCCTTAAGAATTTCCCGAAGCATCTATAATCCATCTGCTTTCACGTGACAAAGATGACTCTCTGGCCCTTCCCTGCGGTTCTAAGATCCACCGGCGTTCGTGCGGGCACGAAGCGGAGAAGTGATCTATCATTTCGGGAACCATTTTGCTATTATTATTCTGGCCGGTCGTTGTCCGTCGTTCTCGGTTATATTCTAAAGGATGCGGAATATTTCCGGCCGTGCGTGCGTACTGACTCGCTCCTTGGGCTGGATTTTCAAAAGCAGACTCGCTGCGGATCAACACGGTTTAGATTAGATGTTTTGCCAAATCTCTTTTCCAAGCGGGCCGGCCCACCTGTGCTGGAAGCGAGTCTACCGCCGGTTCTAGAATTCGGCCTTCCACCTGGGTGTCCCTGGGGTGGAGAGAGAAGAGTGAAGGGTGGTGTGGACGGCCCGGCTGAGTCGCTGTTTAGACATAAGCAAACCCGCTGGAAGAAGGCACCGGGTCTCCATTTACAAGGAGTCAAGGGATTTAAGTATGGAACCCGAGGAGCCCGGAGAAGCAAAATGAGAAGGGGGGTCGTCTGAAGCCCTAACCGAGTGACCACCTGAATCCGGAACTGTTGGGAAAATAAAATCGATTTTATTGCGTGAAATGGGTGCATGCCAAGGAGACGCTTTTAGGTACGAGCAGAAGACCTGATCTGCTGACTGTCGAATTTCCTCCAGGTTCACGGGTTGGGGTTTCCGGCAGCCCTCCCCCTCACCCTCCCCAAGCCTCAGCGTCATATCATTTGAATTCACTTACCCGGAGCGAAATCCAACTGTAAGTAAAAAGAGACTTTAAAAAGCTTATTTTTAAAATCCTCATAAGGTGTTTTGGACATCAACTAGCTCTTAAAAACCACGGCAGGGCTTTCATGATCTGAGTGTAAAGGGTTCTGAACCATATGGATTACATTTTCCTCAAATGCCTCCTGGTTCTAAAAGGGAAAGGCAGAGGAGCCGGAGAATTCGGACTCGCCGTTTGGAGACTCGATCCGTGGGCAAACGCCGTGAGCTGTGGGGTTTTGGAAGCAAGGTGCCGGATTTCTGGAAGTGCTCTTGCGAGGACTGTTCCGTCCAAATTCTAAAGGCATCTTTGACTCGGGGTTCCTGGGAGGGCATCCCACAGACCTGACACAGCAGCCCCCCGAGCTCTGAGTCGTGAATCAAAATTTCCTAAATCGCTAGTCAGAAATGCAGATTCCGAGGCTCTGCCCCAGTCCTTCCGAATCAAACCTTCTGCATTGGGGACCCTGGAATCTGTATTTTTTTATTTTTAATGAAAAATTTTAAAAAGATTTTTTTAATTTATTATTATGTTTTTGAGAGGCAGAGAGAGACAGAGTGCGAGCAGGGGAGGGGCAGAGAGAGGGAGACACGGAATCTGAAGCGGGCTCCAGGCTCTGAGCTATCTGCACAGAGCCTGATGCGGGGCTGGAACCCAGGAACCGTGAGATCATGATCTGAGCTGAAGTCCAACGCTGAACCGACTGAGCCACCCAGGCGCCCCTGGAATCTGTACTTTTAACAGGCTCCCCAGCCACCCTGTCGGCTTCATTGCTATTCTAGATCGGGATTTCTCAAGCTTGGCTCTGTTGACGTGCGGGAATGGATAATGCTTTGTCGTCGGGGACTGAGCTGTGCAGAGCCCGGTGGTGGTCTCCACCCACTCAACACCAATAGCGCCCCCTACCCGAGTCTCGACAAGCAACAATGCCTGCAGGCATTGCCGAGAAGGGAGGGGCGAAAACAGCCCCGGTGTAGGTGACTTTAAAGTATCAGCCCATCAGAGGAGGTACAGTTGCTTGCTGGTGGGTGTGTAGGTGGGTGTTTCTGCTGGGTGTGAGTTGTAGAGACATCCGTACCTGAAAACACAGACTGGGAAGTCAGGCAGGCAGGGGTACTGTCACGTGTTGTGTCTTTCGTAGCTCCTGCCTCATCTACTCTTCTGTGCATGTTCGTACATGATACGTGTGTAGATTGCCTGTTCCCTGTCCTTCACTCCCTCAATCATGTCGGGATTGGACTTCTTCCCCTTGGCCCTGGCCTCCTGGCAGTGAGATGAACAAATGTCCTGCCTATGCCTTGACTCTGATCATGCGCCTTGCTTTGGGAGGTAGGGGAGGCGGGTGGAGCAAGGCTTTCGATGGGTCCGATTGGTTGGCTTGTGTCCTTACTGTTGAGAAAGCCCACCCCAAGTAGCTGCTGCCCCTTTAGCCGCTAAAATGAACCCATGTGGACCAAACCTGAGCCCAAGAGAGAGCCTGGAGTCCAGCCTGACCCAGCCAAGCCTAGCCTGGATCGGCCAAGCCACGGCCCACCTGCAGACCCTCCAGTGTAAAAGTAAATGTTTGCTGTCCACCTCCGGGATTTTGAGGTTGTTCAATGCAAAGAAAAATACAATGACCCAGGTCAGTCCGACAGGCAGACTCTCTGGAGTTTTCACCAGAAGACAGTCTGGCACGGCAGCTGAGAACTTAAGAGGGGAAGCCAGAAAGACCAAGTCTCGATTCAGATCCCAGCTCGGCCACTTCCTGGCAAGCCACTTCAGGACTCTGAGCCCTGCTCCCTCATCCGTTAAATGGGCGCCTGAAATAATACACAAGTCTCAGGTTCCCTGTCTCCTCCTTGGACTTGCGTCAGGCTCTGCGCTTTACAGACTGGGGAGCATTCATTGAGGTCATGTGTGCAGGCCCTTCAGGGTCAGTGCCCGGCAGGCGGTAAGCATGCGAGAGACGGGAGCTAATTTTATGATTATCCGGAAGGTTCCAGGACATGGCATATATATGCTCATCTTTTTTCCTCCCTCCCTCCCTGATCCTGACCCCAAATACCTATCGGATGCCTAGGACACACCAGACCCCGCGCTTGGGACAAGCAGGAAAAACCAGACCTGGAAACACCAGGCACCTCGGGGCTGGGGCAGGGATCGCATAAAGAGTTAAACCACAGGTAACCAGGAGCCAAATAAATTCTGCCCCGCCAAACACGCCCGGATCCTCATTAGTCACGGCTCGTTGGACGGCAGGCTCCTCCCTGGCGCTTATCTCCCTGGCTTCTGTCCTGGGCCAGGCGGCCATATTTCACGTTCTGAAAACAGATGACCCCAGGGTCAGGGAAATGAAAGCCGCGCTCGACAGGTCTGCCGGGGGCTCAGCGGGGAAGGAGGGTGAGGGTCAGTCCGGCAACGCTGTCCTTGCCAGGGCAGGCCCAGAGCACGTGTTCTAGAGGCCCAGGGCATGTGGCTTGCTCTTCAACACCAGGGGTCAGGCCCAAGGCACAGGATCGGGGCGACAATTAGCCCCAGGCTCTGCCCTCCATAAAGCAGCCAGGCTGGGGGCGGAGCCGGGAGGCCCTATTTGCATAATGCCTCCCATGATGCTTCGCTGCAGCTCCGTGGGTGTGTCAGTGTCCAGCAGGGGAATTCCAGGATGGGACTCCGGATCCAGCTAAGGGGGCGGTGCTTGGCACCGGAAGCCAGGCCAAGGGAGGGGCAGCTGCGATTCCTGTCCTCAGGGGGCCTTACGGAGGTCCCCGGACGGCCCGCTGACCCACAGGCACCACTGCAATGTTTCAAATTCTTTACAGTCAGAAGGAAAAAACCCTAGGGTTACAGATTTTCCTCCTCCTATCAGAAAAAGATGCAATGTGCCAAGCCCACGGAAATCGATTAAATTTTGCCTACACGGAAAGAAAAATAACGTGTTTCAGTATTTGAAGTTAAGTCAAACACAATTTTCAGGGGACACCTGGGTGGCTCAGTGGGTTGGGCGTCCCCCTTGGGCTCAGGTCACGATCTCGCCATCTGTGAGTTCGAAGGACATGTCGGGCTCTGGGCTGATGGCTCAGAGCCGGGAGCCTGCTTTGGATTCTGTCTCCCTCTTTCTCTCTCTCTCTCTCTGCCCCTCCCCTGCTCTTGCTCTGTCTCTCTCTCTCAAAAAATAAATAAAAATAAAGAAACATTAAAAAATTTAAAAACAAAAGATAATTTTTAGTATTGAAGCTCTTACGGTGGAAGGGAAGGGCCCGTAAAAATCATCCCGTGGCCCCGAGTGAGGGCGATAAACCATAAACGTGGAAACAAATCAGCGGATGAGGTAATTCTACGTCCCTATGGGCTATGAAGGTAAGCAGGAAGGGTTATATAAAATAGAACCGAGGTAAGACAAATGACTTACGGAAAAATTACTTCTGTGAGGGGTTGGGGAGATCAGAGGTAAATACTAATAATGCTATAAAACAGTGGCAGCTACATTTATTAAATGCATATTAAAGGAGATAAAATATGCAAAAGGCCCAACCTTTAAACAGTGCTCTCTGTGAGCTGCTATTAACATCTTTTTAAATGTTTTACTTATTTAGTTTTTGAGAGACAGCCCGAGCAAGGGAGGGACAGAGAGAGAGAGGGTGGGGGCCGAGGATCTGAATCCGGCTCCAAGCTGACAGCGGTGAGCCCGGTGTGAAGCTCAAACTGAGGAACCGCAAGATCACAACCTGAGCCAAAGTCAGATGCTCAACCCCCCTGAGCCATCCGGGTACCCCAATACGTTTTTTTTTTAATTATGAGACATGCCAGGCAGGGTGCTAAGTAGTTTCTACAATCTGTATGCCTCATTTATCTGAGTGTGGGTTTCCCCCAAAGCAAATCTTGAGATCCCGACATGGGCATAGGTGGTTTATGTGGGAGGTGATCCCAAGAAGCAGAATGTAGCAGAAGGATGTTTGTGTCTCCCCCCCACACCCCCCCTCCCAATTCATAGGTTAAACCCCTAACCCCCACCATGATGGTGTAGGAGGTGGCTTTGGGGAGGGAGGGAGGTTGAGATGAGGTCATGGACAGGGGAGCCCCAGCTGTGGGGTTATAGGTGAAGACACTACAATAGGGCGGCCCCCTGCGAGCCAGGAAGATGGCTCTCACCAGACCCGGAATCCATGGGCACCATGACCTTGGATTCCAGCCTCCACGATGGTGGGAAATAAACGCTTGTCATTTAAGCTGCCGGTTTGTGGCCCTCTAGAGCAGCCCCAGTGGCTGGGCCCTACGATGAGTGGGTCACCGCTCTGGACACATGGGACACAGCCTCCCTGCAGCCCCTCTGAGGAGCCACATAAAAGGCACCTCTGAACGTCCCCCAGAGAGGGACGGGGAGGCTGAGCACACTGCGACAGGGCAGGAGAAAGCCCTTTGGCAGAGAAGGGGGTCGCTACCGGCAAGCCCGGGAACCTGCACCAGACTGGGGCTGAACTCAGGAGATGGCAGAGGAGTTACGGAGCAAGGAATCTGCGTCCGCCTCGTTGTCTCAGGAAATCCCGGTGAGAACCCTGGGCGGTGGGTGCTGTCAGGGTCCCCTTCTGCAGATGGAGGGGAACCGAGGCACAGATAGGCCCAGGGACCTGGCTGGCATCACACAGCTAGAACTGGAGCCAGGACCCCAGCCTCTCTATCTCCTCCAGCCTGGACTCTAAGACGCACTGGAATACGGTGGCCAGAATCCCAGACTCGGGAGCCTGGCCCCCTGGACTCAAAGCCTGACTCTGCCAGCTACGAGTCGCGTGCCTAGAAGACTTTTTAAAACTTCTCTGTACCTTAGTTTCCGCATTTCGCTGTTGTAAGATTAAAAGATGTAAAAGGTCTAAGGTCCTATGATAAATCCTTAGGAAGCACCTGTTAGTCTTTGGACCGGTGGTTCTCAGAGCGTGGCCCCCAGGCCAGCAGCTTCAGCCTCGCTTGACAGATGCCTCCCCAGACCCGCCGAGTCAGAAACTCCGCCTGTGGAGCCAGCAACCTGTGTCGTAACAACCCACTGCCCGGAGGATTCTGGGCCACGTTCCTTTCTGAGCCACCGGGTTCACCCTCCGCCGACTCTTCCTCCCCAGAACGCAGTCTGGCATCGTTTTGCGGGCGGCTGCTGTGGCTTCTGCCCCCGAAGCTCTCTGTAAAGGTATCAGAAAAACCTTCTGCCCATGGCCATCTCTCGGGTTTGCCCAAGAGCTCCACTCCTTTGTGATGAGAGTTGGTGGCCAGTTTATATGCACAGATGAATAGGAGAGGTAAAGAGGAAAGCCCCTTTCGGTTCACACTTTAGCGAGAATTAGCTAATGGCGTAAAGCTGAGAACAGGTTTCACGTGAGAACTGGTGGAAATTCAGAGTTTGGGCGCTGTGGGAAGAAGGTGAGGCACTCAGGGGAGGGGGAGACGGAGGTCAAAAGAAGGAAGAATAAGGATAAAGATGGACCTTCTCCACATCTTCATTTCCTCCCAGTTTTAGTGAATGTAATTGAGATATAATATTGTATTAGTTTAAGGGGTACAACAGTATGGTATGATATATATGTGTGTGTATATATATATGTATGTGTATATATATATATATATATATATATAATTTTTAAAAATTGGGTTAATGGGACCATTCACACTAGTTAGGATTTAGCTAAGAAAACAATGAAACAAAAGAAAACACCTCAGGACTTTCAGTAGAGAGAATTTAATACAGGGAATTGGTTACAAGGTACATAGAGAAGGTCCTGGAACCAGGGATGTTGATTCGCTCAGACTAGAGGCATCGAGGAGCCCATAGGTCTGGAGAAACAGAAGGACGAGGAGAGATTACCAGAAGTCAGGACTATCTGGAATGAGCTAGAACCAGAGTGGGGGCCACTCGGTAGGAGCTGGGGTCGTGGAGGAGGAGGTTGTCTGGTAAGAGTTGGAGTCACAGAAGAGACCAGTCACTGACAGAGGTAGAAGTACCCAGGATTCTCCTCCCACGCTACCATTTCCCATTAAGGCTGCTCATTGGCCAAACCAACCCAGAGGGCAAAGGAGCTTGGGAAATGTAGTTTTCCCGAGCTCTAGAGCCAGCTAAGCAAAGAGTTCGAATTAACCTGAGATCCTTCCTTCCTCCCTTCCTCCCTCCCTTCCATTTCCTCCATCTCCTCTTCTTTCCACACCGCCATCCACACCAGTAAACAAGAGAATACTTGTAAACGGAAGGGAGAACCAGGAGGGGCATGCAGTTTAGACTGGATCCGAGGGGACGTCCTTCTCTGAGCCACTGCAGAAGCAGGATTGGCGGAAAGGGACGTCAACTGTCCATGCTGCGGGCATTGAAGGGCTTGGTTAAAAGGGCAACCCAGCTCTGGGGATGAGAAGAGAGCTTCACCGTGAGGTCCTGCAGAGCCTCCCTGACTCAGGTCAGCCTGGCTTTTCTCAAAGAACAGGTTTCTCTGATTTCTGAAGGCTAATGAAGCCAGGTGGGGATTGGCAAGATGGATCCTGCTTCAGACAGATTGTTCCACGCGGGAGAAAGGGGCGGTTCGGGGTTCGCCCCCTCACTATTTTCCCCCGCAAGCGTCTCTCCTACCGTGTGAGTGTTCAGAGTATGAAGTAATCAAGAAACCAGAAAACGCAATTTCCGATACTTCGTTGGCCGTTGTTATCACAGTGCGGCCATGATTATTAGCACAGCATATGGAGAAAAAGGTCTGTTGTGTGTCCAGCACAGACAGCACTCTGGCTCCTTGTGTGCGTGTGTGCGTGTGTTAACTGAGGGAGCCTGACCTTTTCTGTTCATGAGCTGCAGTTGCAAACAGCTGCTATAAATTATTTTGATTGTCCAGCGACTTGCTGATTTGAGTCTGGCTTCCTTGCAGAACAGAGCTTCTCAGGGACAGCTTGGGTTTTGCGAGTTCGGAGCATCCTTGGGCGTTCTCTCAAATATTTACTGAGCACCTACTATGCCTTGGGCGCCGTCTCACGTGCTGGAGGTACAGCCGTGAACCAGAGAGCCCCGAACACCTGCCCGCATGCAGTGGAGAGCCAAGTGCTGCGTCTCTCTTCTGGGTCTCCAGCGACGGGGCACACTTGTAGGTATGGGAAGGGTGTTTCTTGTCACAGGTCCAGCGGGAGGAGTAACTAACTAACTGTGAGTCTGCAACCTGGGATCGCTAGCACAATTATCTTTGAAAATACAGGTTATCTTTGAAAACGCATGTGGCTGCCAATAGCTGGATGGACTGAATTCCCTCTTCGTGGTTCAGCTGACTATGCTAGAAGCGTTTTTATTTTTCATTTTGCTTCTTTTCAAAAAGTTTTTTTAATGTTTATTTATTTATTTATTTTTAATTTTTTTTAGTGTTTGTTTATTTTTGTGACAGAGAGAGACAGAGCATGAGTGGGGGAGGGGCAGAGAGAGAGGGAGACACAGAATCCGAAGCAGGCTCCAGGCTCTGAGCTGTCAGCACAGAGCCCGACACGGGGCTCGAACTCACAGACCGCGAGATCATGACCTGAGCCGAAGTCGGATGCTCAACCGACTGAGCCACCCAGGCGCCCCTAATGTTTATTTATTTGAGAGAGAGAAAGAGAGACAGTATGAATGGGAAGGGGCAGAGAGAGAGAGAGAGACAGAGAGAGAATCCCAAGCAGGCTCTGCTCCAGCAGCACAGAGCCAAAAGTGGGGCTCGATCTTATGAACCGCGAGATCATAACCTGAGCCAAAATCAAGGGTCAGATGCTTAACAGACTGAGCCGCCCAGGCACCCCCCATTTTGCCTCTATGTGGAAGGTTCTGGCCCCTGGCAGCCACGAGTGTGTTTGCTCTGCACCGCGCCCCCCCCCCCCCCCGCCTCCCGCCTCCCACCCCTCACTGCTGTGCACTCTCTTGCCTTTGTTCTTTCCCTCCTGTATCTCTTCGTAAGCGGGCCGCCCTCATCCTGATTGCTGAAGTGCCTGGAAACTTCTGTCTCCATGCGGTTCGGGGAAGCAGGTCTGCCCTGGGACCTGAGAGTCTGCATTTATAACCAGTTCCCAGGAGACGGCAGTGCTGCTGGTCTGAGAACCGTATTTTGAGCAGCAAGACTTTCGGCAAAGCTTGACACGGCCTGAGAGCTGTCCAGTGCTCAGGGATTGTAGCTGGTATTATTACTGTTGTTATTGCTATCGTTTAATAACCGATGTCTCGGTGTCATGGCCGCTAAGAGACAGTAATGAGGTGTGTCTCCGCCAGGGGCGGGGTGTGGGGGGGAGTCAGAACAACATGATGGCAGTCCAGGAACAAAGAATCCAGCACACCCGCCCTCCCCCTCCCTCTCCCGGTTGATGGTGACGAAAGAACTTATATTTGGTGAACAAAATCCGGGCCAGTCTCCGTGCTTTATGTCCGTGAATCATCGTGTTAGCCCTGGGACGTAGGCGGTGTCATTCGCCTCGTCTTACGTGTGAGAAAACAGAAGTTGAGAGAGGAGAGGTGACTGGCTGTGGTCCCACATCTAGAATTGAACAGAGTTGGGGTTTTAAACACGGCGCTTTGATGGCAAAGTGCAGACATGTAGGCATTTCCCCACACTGCCAGAAAAGGGTGTGACAAAGAGCGGGGACCTGAAACCACGGCCAGGAGCGCCCTGGGTTAATGTCGGTCTACTACGGTGTCTCAGCAGAGACGGATGCATAGGTTAAGGGCTTGGTAGGTATTTGAGGGGTAAACGTGTGGGCAGGTGGGGACGCGTGGTGAACCTGCCCCAGGAATTCCTGCTCCTGCACAGTGGCCAGCCCTCCTCCTACCGACGCCCTGGGCTTCCCTGCACACCTGCCGGAGAAGAAATTCTGGTCGTCCATCCCATTGTCCCTGGTACATCAGGTGCGCCTGTCACCGAGCCTGGGTATTGCCTCAGTACAGCCAAGAGAACCTCAGAGCATCGACAGACGACTTTCACCCCAGGGTAGGGGTGAGATCGGAGCCACCTCTGGGTGTCAGCACCCAATTTACGTCCCCACTTCGAGTGGACACTTGTCATTCTCGTTGGCTGCTCAGTCTCTGACTCTTCTTCCAGCGTCCAGGGAGCTCCCCACTTGCTGCCTCTCAGGGAAGGCAGAGACCACCTCCCTCTGTGGAAACCGAATGCCAGGTTCTTACTTTTCTGGTTTCTCCTGCAAGCAGGAGGCTGATGGGAGACCTGCTACTCCCCATCAGGTGCACACAAGCTAAACTTTGAACGGGAGAGAGAGATGCAAGTTGGAGGGACAGTGGAGCCTGCATTCCCCTCCCCTTCTCGCTCCCTCTGACCCCTAGCAGTGGCTGCAGAATGGAGCATCTAACGCAAAAATGGCGGCCACTAATGCAGCCCAACGCTGAGCCACGGTGGCTACGCCATCTCCAGTATGGTTTCCCCTTTGCTCGCTTAGTCACCAGCCTGGTTCTCTGGCCATCCCCATAATTCTAGTGCCCATTTAACTAGCTCCTTTTCTGCTTTAATCATCCAGGGTTGACTTCTGCTTTTACAACCAAGAACACTGCTGGATAGAGCACAGATTCACACAGATGGCTTATCCGATTCCTTATCCTTAACTTTCTGATTCACACGGATAAGGGTTGCAAGTAATAAAAACCTTAAATAATTTTGCCCGTGTGATAGATGTGGAGATGTGAGGCCCACTTCCCTCTCCAGGGAGGATGTTCTGCACAGCCATATGGAGTGTGGGTAGGGGGTCTGCCTGAGCTGTGGAGGGCTGCCTTACCCTCCCTGTATCTTCCCTTCCCAGAGCAGCCCGAATCCAGAGACCAAGCAAGGTCCCACCATTTTGCTCCAACAAGAGACACCGTGGTAGGCAACACTCACCCCAGACATTTCCCTGGGTTGGCCAAAGTCTCTCAGGCCAGGGACACAGTTTAACTTCTTCTGTCCTATCCTGACTTCTCTCCTTTTCACAGGCGGTTGGCCCCTCATTGGCATCTTAGACCCCAAATTCCGTCTCGGCATCCGATTCTGGAGAACCTAGTCTGTGATACCTTGCAATGTTAGGATAATCTCCAATGAGTCAGGATGGGTTTTGCTGCAGTCACAAATCCCAGTGGCTTCAATACTGCAAATGTATATTTTGTATTCACAGGGCGTGTGTGTGGTATGTCGGCTGGGGACTCTGTTCTCCACTGTCCATAGTTTAGGTCCCAGGAGGACAGAGGAGCCACCGTGTGGAATAGCACTTTAGCAGAGGTCAGGAGGGTGCTGGGTGATTCTCACTGGTGATTAAATGCTCTGGCCTGGAAACCCTGATAACTCATTGCCCAGAACTAGTGACGGGGTTCCACTCAACCAGAAGGGGAGTCAAGTGTAATCCTACCATACCTGGAAAGTGGAAGTGTGCACCTAGTTGACAAATTAAACTAATGACTACCACTCTCTTCATTTAAGCAGCCAAGGTGGATGTTTTATGCCCATATCCAAGGAAGATGAACCAACCTGACACAATCTGGGTGGCTTCTGTTTGTTAAAACTTGATGTACAGGACATCTAATGTACGTTTTTAGACTTCTAAATTTCATTAAAGAAATTTGTAACTACCTTAAAATTAGATCAATATTTGTAACCTCTGAGACTCCTCCTTTGCTGGCCTACCTCCTGCCAAACACATTATTAAATCACAGGTTTTATAGCGATCCATCTCTGGGTTCGCATCTTGGTCCCTCTACCAATCGGGTGGTTGACTTTGGGCAAATTAGGTTGCCTCTCTACACCGAGTTCTGTCATCAGTTAAGTTGATCATTATCTCTGACTTGCAGGATATTTCTGAAGATTAAATTGCATGATGCATTTAAAGCGCTAGGTGTCAAGAACGTGGGATTATTTGTTACTGCAGCAAACCAAGTCAATCCTGACTAATACGTTGATGAGTTGATACTTCTTGTGCACTGACTCACGTCTGCTTGGTCTCGTGTGCCGGAGTGCGTCCTGAGGGACGCCAGCTCCTGCTTCAGGAATTCCGGCTGGTCCAGGGTTCCCTGTGTGAGGGCTGGTCTAGGACAAAAGACGTGGAGCCAGTCTCGTATCAGGACTGCCCGAAGTTTATTTTTCCTTTACGGTTTTAATACATTTTTTTCTAAGCACAGCAAGGATACGTTTTGTAAAGATAGACAAGATGAATCATTCCAATTTCTCAAGGTTCCTAGTAAAAAACTGATTAAAATGACCTTCGCATTCCATAAAACTACAAAGAATGCTTGTTTTTTAGATTACATAGAATGTTTAAACCATCAGTATATGAGGGTAAAAAAATAGCTCACATGTAGTCAAAGCATCACTAATGGGTACATTCTGGTAAGTATCATGGGTTGAAAGAATAAGAACAAGGTATACAGATATCAATGAAAGGTTCTAGCTACAGTCGAAGGATTATGTGAAAAACATGTTTTTCTCTAAAGTTACTCCCTAAGATTATTTTGTCTACTGACTATTAATAATGTCTTAACCCGAAAACTACAGCAATCACCACATTCCTGAGGGTCGGGCTGCACTCTTAGGTTTAATAGAAAAATCAGAGATTTGTTTTATTCTTGAATTATTTCTATATTACCTGAGGCAAACTAAAGCCTCCTAAATGATTTCCTTATTATTTTCATGATGATCAACATTATATCTCTCTGTATTCTAAACCTATTAATAGGAATAAAACCAGCAGCATTAATTGGCTAGCGGAGGGGATGCCATAAGACCCTCTTATACTTCACCCTGAAGCTGCTGCTAGCAGAGACTTTTCTTCCATATTATCATCACCCTGAGTGCAGGGATTCTTACAGACCCAATGTACTTATCGTAGGCCTGGCATGAATTTACCTCCTGATGGCCCTTTTGCAGCTGTGCCTGTCTTAGGTTGTCCCTCCTCTGAGGAATCTTACCAGTCACTGGCTAACCAGCCATCTTCTTAGGGCCAAGCAAAGTGAGGAGACCAAAAGCCGTAATTTTATGACCTCAGGCCCAATACTTGCCTTAGGACACCTCCGCCCGCCGGCGGGGGTCCAGGCTCTGGGCCGCCTGGGCCTTGGGCCTTACTTCTTCACCCTGGGCATCGCTCCCAGGACCATGGCCTCTTGGTCCCCGGCACTTGTGTCTAACTCATGTCGTGGCTGCAGCAGACTCCAAGCCTGTGCTGTGTGTTCCTCGCTTTCTGCCCTGGAGCAATGCATGGCAGGGGATGGCTAAGGAAACGGTAGGCCACTCACACACGCACGGTCCAGAAGGGTCATGAAGATAAGTCCCACGAGGCAACCCTCAGCCAAAGGGCAACAGGAACTGATGGGTAAATGCTCTTCCCATGTATCCCTTGAAGGGACAATTCTGACAAGCATTCCATATGTGTCCTTGGAACGTCCTTGTGGATTGAGCACTGGTTACCCATAGCAATGGCCTTCTCCATAACGCACCCTTGTGTTGGCTTTCCCTTCTCCCTAGATGCACCCGCCCTAATCTCTGCTCCTAGGGACCAGGTCGTAAATAAGCAGTCTATTTATAAGTTCTTGTCTCAGGCTCTGATTCAGGGAGTGTGTGAAATCCTTGCAAAGATACCCATGAAGGCCCTTCTCTAATGCTACTGATTGCCCCTTCCCAAATTAGTGTCGTTCAGATACCTCCGGAGAAGGGCTCTGTGTTTAAATCCTTTCTTGGAGGAATGTTAGTTAGAGGTTCACGCTTCTGGAAACAAGAGATCGTGTCCATTGTGTATGCGGACAGAACCACAGTTTCCAGAACGGGGCTGGCGCACGACAGGCACTCGGTCCGTGATTGTGGGACCAATACACTCATTTTCTGTCTCTTCACCTCTGCTTCTTTGGCAAGAAATAGTGATGAGATTATTGATTCCTCAAGCTTGGCATGAAAATTCAGCCAAAGCCATGAAGAGTGTGACCTTGGGCGAGCTACTGACTGTTGTAATTCCTGTCTATAAAATAGGGTTAAGAGTATTTGGCTCTTCGGGGGAGTCTTGCCGTGAGGATCGAGTAATGCAGTCCATGCTAACAGCATGTAGGGAATGCTCAGTGAGGGTCGGCTCTTCCTGCTTTCTCTCCCCATCTGCCACCACCATCACCATCCCCTCCACCATCACCATCCCCTCCACCATCACCATCACCACCAACATCACCTCCACCATCGCCACCACCTCCACCATCACCACCTCCACCACCATCCCCTCCACCATCACCTCCACCTCCACCGTCACCACCGCCACCACCATCACCTCCACCATCACCATCACCACCAACATCACCTCCACCATCGCCACCACCTCCACCATCACCACCTCCACCACCATCCCCTCCACCATCACCTCCACCATCACCATCACCTCCACCGTCACCACCGCCACCACCATCACCTCCACCATCACCATCACCATCACCACCTCCACCATCACCATCCCCTCCACCATCACCATCACCATCACCATTCCCTCCACCATCACCACCACCTCCACCATCACCTCCACCATCACCATCACCACCTCCACCACCATCCCCTCCACCATCACCACCACCACCACACGTACAGTAGCCTAGGGCAATTCTTGGGTGTTCAGCAGACACATGATAAACCATCACTTGAACCTGAATCTTATCAGGGAAGAAATTGCCTCTTCCACTCCTTTCCCTCAAGAGAAACTGGGACCAATTGTCCAGGTGCATCCTGCGAACTTCCCCTCAAGAACTGTCAGAGTGTGCCCCAACGACCCCAATATCTGGCTCGGTTCCTTGGGGCCAGGACTGAGGATTATGCTGTCGGCCTCTGCCAGCCCTGACAGGTTGATTTGGATTTGGTTGCAGGGCGGGGGGCTGGGTAGAGAGAATCCTGGGGATCAAGAGACCCTCTCCCTGCCCCACCCCCCTCCACCAACATCTCTGTAAGCAGAGATGGGGTCTGGAGGGGACTCAGTTCTCCAGGGAGTAGAAGTGGGTGCTCGATGGAGTACTGCAAAGAACACGAGAGAGAGAGAGCTGTGCTCGGCCCCGTCCACGCAGACCTTGGGGGCCAGACATTTTACGACGGCGTAACTGGAGAGGTGGGACACAACCAGTCTGGCTCCGAACATTCCCTCGGGGAGAGTTCTGCTACAACGCCATCCCGCTCTGGACTTGTTCGGCAATCCCTAATTTACGGTAACATGCATTACAGGAAATTTTTATATAAGGCATTAAAGTGCAGGCAATTTAGGACATTTGATCGTCTTGCCTCTCCAGCTTCCTAACCCCCCCTCACGCAGCCCTGTCCGTCGTCCCCTAATCTTTGGTCTTTGAATTTCAGCTGGATGGGAAGGCTGATAATAGCTAAATTACATTGCAAACAGGTGCGGGCCTCTTCTGCTCTGGCCAGCTGCCACGGTTATGTGATTCCTCAGCTGGGGGGCATGCGGTTTGCCTGGCTCGTGAGGCCGGGGGTGGGGGGGCGGAGGTGAGGGGACTCGTCTCCCCCGTGTCTCTCTGCCTGCAGCTGCCCCCCCCCCCCCCGCAAGCCACGCGGGGCCCTCAGGAGGTGTACACAGATATCTCGCAAGGCAGAGGCCGACTTCCCTCTGCTTTCTTTGTTCTGAGCTCCAATACGGGATCTATTTCGCCCGCCCTGTTACACAGCATCGGCTACCCGGGCCGGCTGGGCAAGGCACGCACGGTCACGGGAACGATCACATCCACAAACAACATCACAAGCCCAATCCCTGCTGCTGCCGCTTGCTTAGTGTTTGTGAAGCTTGTCCTTCTTGCTTCTGTTTTCTGTCTCCCGCCTCTACAAGGCAACTTCTGTAAGAACAGAGACTTTGCCTTTTTGTTCTTTGTCCTATCGCGAGGCCCAGAGGAGTGTCTGGCGTATAGACGGTACTCAGTAGATATTTATGGAATGGAGAAACACAGGAAACTTATTGTTTGATGATTTTCTATGAAAAAATCTAAATTTCAAAGTTTGGGCTATAAAGGAAAATGGCCCAGGAGGAGAATAAAGGCTTGCATTTATTGGAAGGATGGGCTCTGGGGTTATCTATCAGGTAAGAACACCCATGTCTACACGGAGTGGCTTAAACCAAAAGAATATTCATTGTTACCTAAAATAAGACCAGAGGCGAGCAGTCTAAGGCTGGAACATCAGTTCAACAACAGCATTAAAGCCCTACGCCCAGTCATTCTTATCCTGTTGGCTTTCATTCATCGTGGTTTTCCTCTCGCGGTTTCAAGGTGGCTGCCACAGCTCCAGCCATCACACTAGTATCCTGAACAGGAAAGATGGGGCAGGAGCAAACTGATCCTTGAAAATCTCTGTCTTCTTATCCCTCCCAAAAGGGGATTGCATGGTAATTCCCAGCTACAAGCAAGGCCATGAAAGACAGTCTCAGGGAAGATAGGATAGGCTAGCAGTGGTTGGCCTAGAACGAGGTTGTTCACCCATTGGGACTGGAGTTATTGTTTTCCCAAACGAAATCGCTGTCCTATTTGCGAGGGCGATGGGACAATGGGTGTCGAGTAAACCATGCTTTACTCCAGATGTATTTCCAATGGCGATGAAAAAGCTCCAACTTTATAAGTCAGACTCCCAGGGGCTTGTAAAAAAAAAAAAAATGACCCAGTCAGTTGACCTGCCCTATACCAGCCTTGTCCCTGAAGGGGCCGAAAGCACAGGGTTGGAATCCCGACCAGCAAGTGACTTCCCTCAAGCACAGCCAGAATCGGAGGAGTTTGCACTGGGAGGTTCGAGGTTCTGAGAACACGGTGGCACGTTGGCCTGCAAGCCTTGTGTTTTGTGATACGAATTATTTTGACACAGTCAGTATGGAAAACCAGACTCGTGCCCATGTATTCGCATGTGTCAGAATACCTCCCTTTCCCGGATCCTTCCGCGGGGCTGAGCCTCTCGAGAAATGTATTCTGTTTCACACATGGTTTTAATTCCGTGCCTGCTATCACACACGAGGACCCCAGGGGTAAGAAAATTCGCTTCGAAAATTAGAGACTTTCTACAATTTTGCCAATTCCTCGGAAGAACCGGGAAAATAAAACATAGGTCACTGGGCGCGGTGGGGATGGACTAAAAGGGAGAGTATGTGCAAGGTGCCAGCCGACAGGGGACTGATAGGATTAGTGCCTCCTGCAAGACAAAGCACCTGTGGCTGCTCCTTTTATGCATCTTAAAATTTTTTTTTAGTTTTTATTTTCTTAGAGCACAAACAGGGAAGAGGGGCAGAGGGAGTGAGAGAGAGAGAGAAGAAGAGAGAGAGAATCATAAGCAGGCTGCACGGTCAGCACGGAACCCGACGTGGGACTGGATCCCACAACGCTGGGATCACGACCTGAGCCAGAATCAAGAGTTGGATGCTCAACTGGCTGACCCGCCCAGGCGCCCCTCCCCTACTTCTTTTAAATGGAAGGATAGACACACAACATTGTATTCGCTTCAGGCGTCTAACACAGTGGGGTCAACAGTTCTGTACATTATGGAATGAATGTTCTCCAAGATGAGGGTAGTTACTACCCGTCATCGTACAAAGTTACTACGTCCTACGTCCTACGGAGCCGGCTGCAGTATCGCTGACTATACTCCCCAGGCTGTACCTTTCAGCCCTGCGACTTCCTTCTCTTCTACCTGGAAGTTTGTACCTCTTCGTCTCCTTCATATTTCACCCATCCTTCCACCCGCCTGTCTCCCCTCCGCAATCACCAGAGTGGTCTGCTCTCTGTATTTATGACTCTCTTTCCATTTTGTGTGTGTGTGTGTCTGTGTGTGTGTGTGTGTAGTGGGGGGGGGGTTCATTTGTTTTGTAGATTCCACGTATAAGTGGACTCATACCGTATTTGTCTTTCTCTGATTTATTTCACCCAGGAAAACACCCTCTCGCTCCATCCATGTTGTGGCCAATGGCAAGATTCTAATTTTTTTTTTTATGGCAGAGTAATATTTCATGATGTACACAGGCTGCGTCTTTATCCATTCACATATCCACGGGCATTTAGGTCGTTTCCATATCTTGGCTCTTGTAAATAATTATGTCTTTTTATAAGGTTTCATGCCACTCTTAGCACAGAGGGGGCATTTAATGAAAACCTGATTGAATGTATGTAGCAAATGTATCGGCCGCCTACTGTGTGCGAGGAATGTAGAAATTTTACGGAAGCAAGGTCCCCCATCCTTTTTTTTTTTTTATTATTAACTTTTTTTTAACTTTTTTTTAATTTTTCATTTTTGAGAGACGTAGAGACAGAGCGTGAGCAAGGGAAGGGCAGAGAGAGAGGGAGACACAGAATCCGAAGCAGGCTCCAGGCTCTGAGCCGTCAGCACAGAGCCCGACGTGGGGCTCGAATTCACAGACCGCGAGATCATGACCTGAGCCGAAGTCGGCCGCCCAACCGACTGAGCCACCCAGGCTCCCCCATCCTAAAGAAGCCGTGGGTGAGATCAGTGCTTCTCAAAGCCTGATCGTTGAATAAGCAACATCGGCGGTGCCCAGGCTCTTGTTCGAAACGCATATTCTTGTCCCCATCCTAAGCTATCGAATCAGAGATATGTGGGAGAAGGGCCTAGCACTCTGTTTTAACAAGAGCTCTAGGGAAGTCGGATGCAGGCTCAAGCTGGAGAATAGTGGCCTCGTGGGAGAGAGCCAAGTCAAACGGCAGTGGGAATTTATTGTGAGGAGTGCTGTGCTCCAGGTAACCCCAAGGGACCGTGGGAACACAGACAGGGGCACTTAACTCAACTCGGGGGTTTCATACAGGTGTTGGGGACATAAGCTGGATCGTAAAGGATCAGTAATGAAAAGGCCTCTTTCCTGGAACCAGGAGGATGACTCTAATGATCTCCCAAGTGACCACAAACTTTGAGAGAAGCAGAGTTCTAGCGATGAGGGGGAGAGAATGGGCACGGACATCTGGTCTACCCCAGGTTGGATCATTACAGGAGTGTTTCATGGGATCTCCCCCGATGGAGAAGCTCAGCCAAGTCCAGCTGGGAGGAGCCATGCCTCAATGCTGCAATGACCCTCGGGAGTCCCAGGCTCTGCAGAGGAGGGGGTCTCTCAAGTGCCTGAGTTTCACTAAGTATGACAGACTGTGGCTTCTCAGAGGGTGGAAGGTTTGGGGGCGCTCACGGGCTAGTGTCTCAAGAGTGAAAACACGGAACGTGTAAACGAAGAATACCTTTGCCTGTGGGTGTGGAGGGACCAAAGTAAGGATTCAGGTCA
Organism: Paguma larvata; assembly: GCA_030068075.1. Classification (NCBI taxonomy): domain Eukaryota; kingdom Metazoa; phylum Chordata; class Mammalia; order Carnivora; family Viverridae; genus Paguma; species Paguma larvata. The sequence goes on from CM057835.1 coordinate 79,385,084, forward strand.
GAGCGAGTTAAAAAGAAAAAAAAAAAAAAAAAGGAGGGCTGTTGATTTCATACATCAAGCAAATACTTTCCAGTGGGAAAATGGGCTGGAAAAAGGCTTGGAGAGGGTCTCACACGTCCCTGGAGCAACTCCACATTCTCTAGTCTCCAGTGAACTATAATTCGGGAAGGGAAGTAGAGGGCTGCGTGGTGCCGAATCTAAGATAATGCGCACTGGTACTTTGTTGGCCTAAGTCAGAAAGAAATAAGGCCCCTGCCCACGAGGCTGGCGTGCACCACTGATTGTAAGATACACCCTGTTTTCAGAAACAAAAACGTGGGGAAGTGAGCATCTACGAACCGATGGACTGGAGTAATTGTGTTCCCCAAAGAGAGATCAGGAAAGCATACCCTGTCGGGTCTGGGGACTGTGATCCTGTCTTAGAATCATCGACTTTGAGGGGCGCCTGGGTGGCTCAGTCGGTTAAGCGTCTGGCTCTTGGTTTCGGCTCAGCAAATGAGGTCATGGTTCATGGGTTGGAGCCCCACATTGGGGTCCATGCTGACAGCACAGAGCCTACCTGGGGTTTTCTCTCTCCCTTTCTCTCTCTGCCCCTCCTCTGCTCTCTCTGTCTCCCAAAATAAATAAACTTTAAAAAAATTAAAAAAAAAAAAAAGAATAATAGACTTTGAGAGCTGAAGAGAAGTTAGAATAGGGTTTCTCGATGTCAGGACTACTGACAATTGGCTGCATAATCCTTAGTCGTGGGGGGCTGTCCTGTGCATTGTAGGGGTTTTAACACCAGCCCTGGTCTCTGCCCACGAGACGCCAGGAGCACACCCCTTTGTCCACTTGTAACAACCAAAATGTCTTCACATACTGACCAATACCCTCTATGGTGGGGGCGGTGCGGGGGGGGGGGGCAAAATTTGCCCTCGGTGAGAGCCTCCTGAGTCAGCTCTCTCCAAACCCACAGCTCCAACCCTGGTGATTTTATAGACGGAGAAACGGAGACCCGGATTGGGGCAGCGCATTGCCCTCAGTGGCTTCCGTGAGCCCAGAAACTAAGAAGCCATGACTGTGGGAAGCTTTTTCTTTGCATGTCATTCACTTGAGAAATATTTTTACGGAGGGCTCCCTAAGCATGTGTGTCGTGCCAGCTACTGGAGAGAGGAAGATGTCCTACTGGGGTTTTCCCCTGAAAGCCAAGGGTTTGAGGCCAAGTCAAGTCCAAGCCCAAGCCCAAGGCTTTGCACACAAGTGGTTTATAGGGGAAGTGATGGAAGCATGCACAGGAAATGGGGATGTGAGTCCAGGAAGGGAAGGCAGACAATCCCGGCTGCATTATCAGGCCGGTTACCACTGTGGGCAAATGGAGGTTAATCCCACCGGGGAAATTCTGGGACCCAGCGTAGGGCACACACGTCAGACCTGCGCTGCCGGAGGGCGAAGGAGCTGGGAAGGCACAGGCCAACTCCCAGCTCTCACTGATGGAGGCTGTTCCCAGTTAAGTACCGCACCCTGGCCTTCCGTGTGGGCAGACACAGACTTTAATACCAGAGTAAACCCTAAGATGCCTAAATCTAAACCCTAAACCCTAAAAGTCCGAAGATAAAAAAAACCCAGGTCCTGACGGTGGGAAGTAGGGTCTGCCTCACGGGAGTGGGAAGGGGACAAGGTGGAACACCAACATCGAGTGGGCTTTGGTCCTTGCTCCCATGACACTCATCCTTCATGGGGGTGGCTGACATTGGCCAGTCACTTAAATGCCAAGCCACACACACTGTAATTGTTGGGAAGAACAGGCGTGTGGAGCTGTGTATAAGGCGTGAATTAGTCTGTGACACAGAAGACGTTGCCCTGGGGAAGTAACATTTGAGCTACGATTAAGAACCAAGGAGAACGCCTGTGTGGCTCAGTCGGTTCAACGTCCGACTTTGGCTCAGGTCATGATCTCACAGCTCGTGAGTTCAAGCCCCGCATTGGACTCTGTGCTGACAGCTCAGAGCCTGGAACCTGTTTCAGATTCTGTGTCTCCCTCTCACTCTCTGCCCCTCCCCTGCTCGTGCTCTGTCTCTGTCTGTCTCTCAAAAAATAAACATTAAAAAAAAATTTAAAAACCAAGGGGAGGAGGCAGAGGGACAGCATGGCATGTGTAAAGTCCCTGTGGCCACACTGCACATTAGAGGAACTGAGCAGAAGCCAGTGGGGAGGGAGGACAAGAGAGGCTCCAGCTGTCCTTGTGGCTGGAGTGGTCTGGCGTGGCCAAATCTTGCGGGCCATGCTAAGAAGTCAAGAGCCATAGGGAGCCATCGACGATTTTAGGGAAGGAGGGGACACGTTCAGAGCTGCACTGCGGGATGAAGACTTAGGGGATTATAAACAGGGATGAGGATGGGGTGGGGGTAAGAGAGGCTGGGAGACCAGCTCAGGTGCCCCGTTTCCCAGGCGGGGGGTGATGAAGGCAGCCAGCGGGTTTTAAGGGCATCTATTCCAGCACCGTAGTAAGCGCCTTCCCCGGGCTAGTTCGTGCCATTCTTACAACCAGGGAGGTATGTGCCCTTATTACTAATCATTTCAAGAGGGGGAACAATGGAGTCTCGAAGTCACCTAGGCAGTGGCAGGGACAAGACAAGGCCCCAGATCCTATGCTCGGAAGCCCTGTGCTACGCTGCCTCTCTGGCTTGGGTTAGGACGGTGGGAGAGGAGATAGAAGGGCAAGGGAATGCTTTGGGGATGGCCTACATACGACATTTATTAGTCCACTCATTCCTTTAATCTGTGCTTGTCGGCTGCCCGCCCCACGCCAGGCTTGGGCAGAAGGCTCGTCCATGCCGCCGTGCTTCCTGCCCAAACTTCCCCATGATCCTTTGAGGTGTGTCTTGTTGTTATCCCATTCTACAGATGAGAAAACTGAGGCTCGGAGAGATGAGCTCATCTCGCTTAACTAACACTTAGCTAGGGAGGAGCCTAGGTTTCAGATCTGGACTCTGGTTGGTTGGTCTGATTCCAAAATTAATACTTGTTTTCTTAACCCAAATGCATCGATCCCCGGGACGCAACCCGGCCTAGGAAGTAAGGATCAGACTGCAGATCCAGATGGGGGTCTGGAAGGCCTGTGAGGCATTGAGCACCGACACGGGGCCTCTGACGGGTGTGGTAGATAGTTTTAATTAAGGCTATGGGGGTGAAATCTGAGAAATTGGCTGTGGGCGGCCTGGGGTCTCCCCTCAGCATGGGTCTTGAAGACCCAGAGAAAGTTCCCTGCAGCCTTTCTGTTGCACTCTCCTCCATGTCCAAGGGACGAGCACCTGGCCGTGTCATAGAATGCTCCAGAATCAGGACTCTAGAGATAGGACCTGGGTATTAAGTGTGGGTGGGGATGGATCACATGAAACCAAGAAGGGAGATGAGGAGGGGCAAATGGCCATAGCCTACCTCCTGCTTCCTTCAGTGAATATATTCGTTTGGGGCTGCATGTAAGTCGTCCAGGTGTTGGGTTATTGGTCCCAAGGGCTGGGGCATGCCCCGGTTCTTAGGTACTGACCTCCTGTGTCTGGAGACCATCTGGGATCTCGTCAAGGAGCCCTGGGCTCAGGAACAGAGGCCAAGTAAAAGCCAGCTTCTGCCTCTAATTCTCTTTGGGTGACTTTGCCTACTTCTTTCGCCTTTGGTGCTTCCAGAGTTTTCCATGCCTTTGTAAATGATGCCTCACAATTTGGAGCACCCAATTCCTGCTGAGTTTTGAGCACACGCCTACCACAGTCACAGTTCTGGGCCTTTGCAAGTCCTGGTCTTCTCCAACATTCTGTCTGCAATTGTCCCTTGGGTGTGTGGGTACAGGGCTAGCACAGTAAAGGAGCCAGTCTGATGGGGGAGGCAGGAAGAGGGAAGGGGTCCCAGAGGCACAGGGAGAGGTGGCCGCTATGCCTGAAAGTGAACTCTAGAGCCCTCAGCCAGGGCCCAGATGGAGCCGTAGCCCAGCTTCCTTCTGGGGTCTGTTCTTAGACCCCAACCTGTCCTTAGCTTGGAGATGCGAGGAGGGAGGAGGCGGGGAAGACAGACGCAGAGCAGGGGAGCAAATCAAAAGATGGGCCACTTCGGAAGAATCCAGGATTCTTTGTAAGAAAAAAAACCCAACACATTAACAAAACATGCAGCTGAATGGGAAACTTGGGGAAATTCAAAGGTATTTAAAAAAACATTTTTTTAAGGTTTCTTCATTTTTGAGAGAGAAAGAAAGAGTCAGAGCATGAGTGGGGGAGGGGCAGAGAGAGAGGGAGACACAGAGTCCGAAGCAGGCTCCAGGCTCTGAGCCGCCCGGGTGCCCCAAAATCAAAGATATTTTGAAATGGCTGTTGTTAAACTGTGACTCATCGAGAGAGGAGCACTTCAATAAAGTAAAAGAAAACAGACCAGGCCACGGAATATTATTTTGTGGTTAAAAAGAGCGCGGTGGGTTTCCATCTGCTGGTACAGCTGAGCCTCCCAGGCACGCACGGAGTGAGAACAGAACGCCAGCGTTGGAAGGAGAAGACCGGCACGCCCGTTTCCCAGGGCCGCCTTAACTCAGCACCACACACTGAGCGGCGGACGCGACAGAAATGTATTGTCCCGTGTTCTGGAGGCTGGAAGTGTGACCTCAAGGTGTCGGCGGGGTCTGTGCCTTCTGTGAGCCAGGACAGGGAACCTGCCACCTGCCTCTCCACGAGCTTCTGACGGTTGCTGGCGATCTGTGATCTCAGCTGCCCGTGAAAATATTGGTCCAATCTCTGCCTTCCTCTTTCCACGGCCTTTTCCCGTGGGTGTGCCTGCCTCAATGCCCCCTCTTCATAAAGACACCAGGGCTATCCGACTGACCTTCATCACCTCTGGAAAGACCCGGAAAAGACCCTGTCTCCACATAAGTCTACATTCATAGGTTCCCCCGGGGGGTAAGACTTCAACACAAGAATTGTGTGTGTGTGTGTGTGTGTGTGTGTGTGTGTGTGTGCATGGAGGGGGGAATACAATTCAACCCTTAACAAGCAAGAGGATGCAACTTCTGGACACAAACATTTACTGTTTTCTTTAGCTATATATGCATGCATGTAGACAAAAAAACAAAAACAAAAACAAAACAAACCCAAAGCAACAAAAGCCTAATAACCTGCTAAGTTGCATCGTAATTGTGGACAGTCATTACCTCTGTGAAGAAATAGAGGGAACCGGAATAGGGTTTGTTATTAATCCTTCTGGGGACTTTAGTCTTATCTGAAATGGTGGCGTGTTTCAAGGGGGTGGTGTATTTTGCGTGATGGGTAGATGCTATTGGTGGGTGGCGTGGGTGCCTTCACTGGGCTCATAGCTACACCCTTTCCTGGACAGTTGTCCTCTTGCCAACTGTGCTCCCCCACACTGGGGGGGAGGGGACAAAGGCTTCAAGGGGACAGGGGGACAGCTCTGTGATGCCGCCCATGTTCCTGAGCTCCCAGCGGGGCCAGGCGAAGACCGACACCTCAACAGAACCACACCATCACTTGGCTTCTGAACCTGCCCTACTGTTCTTCCCTGACCTCCTTACGGATCTTCTCTAGTGAATTCTCCCTCAAAATTCCCTTGGGTACAAACCTCCGTCTCGGGCTCCACCCCTAGGGATCCTGCCATGTTCTGAAAGTTTGTGTCGCCCCCAAGTTCATGTTGAAACCCTCATGCCCGACGTGATGGGGATGAGGGAGCATAAGGCAAGCTGAGGGCAAAGTACAAGCTAGCCTTCCCGCCCGGCTCCCAAGGTGGGATGTGTGTGATATTCCTCAGGCTCTCCTGACTGCCCAAGAACAAAGAAAAAGAAAGAAAACAAACGGTTACCTGATGGAGATCACAGTCACGGAGGACAGGGGTCTCCATCAGTTGACAAATGTCTTAGTAAATTACGAGAAAAAGACAATCTTATCCAAAGGTTAATCTCCAGAAACCTAAAGACTCAGTTTCCTGGAGCCGCTAATATCACCCTCCCCTCCATATACTGTGAGAAACAAAGGCGGAAGGAAATGGCAGATAAAATTAAATTTCCTTCTAACTTGCAGCCCATTGACAAACACTTGAGGCAAATACAGAGTCTAACGTTTCTCCAGGAATCCCCCCTACTGTCTTACTGTGAATGCTTTGCTAGAGGGAAAAACAACCTTAGCTCGACAATAGCTGGGCCTCCAGGATCCCGTGCGTGAGTCTTCTTTAGTGTATGAAAATCTCATTGGAAACTTCCCCTGGACTTGACTTCCCCCAGCTCCCAAGTCTATAATCAGTCTCTCCTCACAGTCCTGGAACAGCTCTTCCTGCCCACAGGCCCGGTCTCTGTGCTTTAATCAAAATCGCCTTTTTTGCACCAAGACATCTTCGAGAATTCCTTCTTGGCTGTTGGCTCTGAACCCCACCATCACCCCAAAAACCTCATCAATGGTATGGAAGATGAGGCATTTGGAGGTGCTCAAGTCAGGAGGGCGGAGCCCTTAGGAGCGGGATCAGTGCTCCTTTGGAAGAGACCCCAGGGAGCCCCCGAATCTGTTCCGTCTCGTGACAGTGCAACAGGAATTCTGCGACCTGGAGGGACGTCCGCACCTGACCGCCCCGGCACCCGGTCTGAGACTTCCGGCCTCCAGAACCACGAGATACAGCACTCCACTGGGGCGTTTTGTTGCAGCAGCCCAAATGGACGAAGCTGGAGCCCAACGAAGACAGTAGGGGTTATGGCTAATAGGTATGACATCCCTCACTCGATAAGGCTTAATTTGAGAGTCTTATCATTTTAGACGCGTGGGACCACCAGCACACGGAGGGTATGTGGTCAGGGAGCAGTGTACACGCCACTACCAGCCGGAGGAGTCCAGGTTCCCTGGCTCCAGAAGTATCTCAGGACAGTCCTTCACGTCCAGAAGGGTCACCGACGGCTGGACAGAGAGGGTAGCCCATTGGACAGTTGAATTCCAAGTGCCGTCAGAGGGAAAGGGGCAAACTCGTTTTGACATGCCCTGGGGCAGATCAAAGGGGTTGTTAGTGGCCAGCGTTAGGCTATGCTCCTGGCCAAATCTTTTCCAATTAGGGAAAATGAAATCTCTCTGCTCATTTGGTGAACCAAAGCAGAACTAGGGTCCCTAATGATTCCTTTGAAAGGCCACAGCGAAGCAATTAAATTGGTAAAGACTTTCTGACAGTTGTGATTTGCCCTGTTACAGCAAGAGCCACAAAATGGTCCTATTTGACCAAGAAATTTGACAGTGATGAGTTTATCCTAAGGAAATTACCAAGGAGGCGTGCACAATTTGCACGTGAAAGATGTTTATGGAAGCATTACTTATAAGGGTGCAAAGGAAAATAATGTCTAATATAAAGGGTTGGCTAATTCCTGATACTTTTAGAAGACAAAGAAAAGCACTTATTTAAAAATATGTTTGGACTACTACGTGGCAATGAGAAAAAATGAAATCTGGCCATGTGTAGCAACATGGATGGAACTGGAGGGTATTATGTTAAGTGAAATAAGTCAGTCAGAAAAAGACAGATACCATATGTTTCCACGAATAGGTGGACTTTGTGAGACTAAGCAAAAACCAGGGGGAGGGGAAGAGGGGAAAGGAAAAAAAGACACAGAGAGGGAGGGAGATAAAACATAAGAGACTCTCAAAGACTAAGAACTAACTGAGGGTGAGGGGGATGGGGGGGAGAGGGGGTGATGGGCATTAAAAAGGGCACATGTTGGGATGAACACTGGGTGTTATATGTAAACCAATTTGAAAATAAACTATTATAAAATTAAAAAAATAAAAAAAAATAAAAATATGTTGTACAAGAATAATTCATGATGCATTTTAATGACATATTATTAAATTACAGAGACAGGTTTTAAAATAGCACTAGATTATAATTTTTTTTAAGTATCATCATATAAGAAGGTTCTGGAATTGGAACTTGTCGTCATTAAAGAGTCAATTATATATGATTTTGGCTTTCCGATTTTCTGCACTTTTTTTTTAATGTTTTTATTTATTTTTGAGAGAGAGAGAGAGACAGAGCATGAGCAGGGGAGGGGCAGAGAGAGAGGGAGACATAGAATCCGAAGCAGGCTCCAGGCTCTGGGCTGTCAGCACAGGGCTCGAACTCACCTACTGCAAGATCATGACCTGAGCTGAAGTTAAAGGCTTAACTGACTGAGGCACCCAAGGGCCCCCATTCAGAATTTTTTTTATCGGTTAAAAATAAAAACACGGTTAGATTTCTGTGGTTGTAGGATTCCAGTTTCACTGCAAACCATTTGGAAGATTCTTGTACTTCTCTTATTCTCCGCGTCTCTCCCTCCCTCTCTCCACCCTTGCTTTGTTCTGAAAATACCTTAGGAAGCTCCCATTTTCTTGCAATTCTATTTTCTTTCAGTTCTTGCAAGGCTAGCTGGCTGAAGAGAATCAAGCTCTATGTTCTTTCCCTCTCTCCTTCTCTTTTCCTGTTCCTTTCCCCCCGCCTCAGTTGTATGTAGATTTTTGATAAGTTGTATTGTCTACATCCCAGAAGAAAGTAAAAAGTTGCCTCCTATTCTTGCTTTTTGCCCAATTTCTACCTCTCCCCCCAAAGTCACCCATGCTCTTCATTTCGTATATAGTCTTCCAAAGTTTCTTTATGCAAATACATGTGCATATAAGCAATCATTTCCCCATTTTGCACAAAAGTAGTAACTTGTACACATTCTCAGCATGTAGCTTTTTGTACTTCAGGTCTCTTGGATTTCTTCCCGTGTTGGTGCATAAAGAACTTTCTAGTTCTTTCTGATGGCAGTAGAGTATTCCACTTACGGATGGAGGTAGCGGTCACTGACCAATGGACATTTGGGTTCTTTCTACTCCCTGACGTGGGTCACTTGGTGTGTAGGCAAGTAAATCTATCGGGTACATTTCTGACGGGACAGTCGCTGAGGCCGAGGGCACAGGCTTTTGTTCTTTGGACCAGCGTTTCCACGGGGGATGCGCATCAGGGGTGTACTGCCATCAAGCACTATGGAAGGATCTAGGAGTCTTTGGATTCTAGAAACCCACACGTGATACAGCAAGACTATGCAACCATAAGTGAAGAAAAAGGGACACATTGGAAATTAAGAGAAGGAATAAGACGAGTGAGTTTGAACAAACAGTGGACCTTCGGAGACCCGCACACTGGACGCTGGGCATCTTTCTTGCGGCTGACGAAGAAGACACATTCGGAGTTTTTTTTTTTTTTAATTTTTTTCAGTGTTTATTTTTGGGAGAGAGAGAGACAGAGTGTGAGCAGGGGAGGGACAGAGAGAGAGGGAGACACAGAATCCAAAGCAGGCGCCAGGCTCTGAGCTGTCAGCACGGAACCTGACGTGGGGCTTGAACCCATGGACTGTGAGATCATGACCTGAGCCAAAGTCAGACACTTAACCGACTGAGCCGCCCAGGTGCCCCCAGAGTTGCTTTTCAAGAACAGAGCTCACGCTGCCTTTCGAGACAGGACAAAACCCCCGTGGCCCCAGGTACGTACCTCCCTCCGCCATCTCTGGGCAGAAGCCTCTGGCTGGCCCCTGCTGGCAGCACACAGGCCACTGGCTTTTGCTCAAATCAGGAGGAAACCCGTGTCCCCAGCACGGGGGGACAGCGGCTTGTCTGGTCCCCGAAGGCTGATGAATGAATTTCCTTTCCGTGGAGACGGAGGTTTTCCTGGCACCTTTTAATTAGACCTTTAAAATCAACAGTATATTAAATTCATGATAATTTTTGCATTTATCAGGGACACAACCTTATCTCTCTGCCTCTTCTCCCCACCCCCGCTTGCGTGACTTGAGGACTGAAAAACGCCGGGTGCTTCTGAGCACCCCAGCAGAAATTCTCCCCCAATTTTTTTACACCAACCTTTTATTCGGGGATTGTTCTAGATTTGTAGAAAAGCTGCAAAGACAATGCAGGGGGTCTCCGGAGGCCCCCTCCCCCAGTTTCGGCTTTCCAGAATGTTGTAGTTTAACTTTATCATAAAATATTCCACTTTACACCGAACGTTTGTCAAAACTAAGAATCCCACACCGCGTGTTACCACTTCCTTTGGCTTCGACCCGTTTTCCCACTGAGGCCCCTCTGTTCCAGGATCAGAGCCATGACCCCACACTGAAAGGGTCTTTCCTCATTGCTGCATGGCCCTGAGTGCGCACAGCCTGGTCAGGGGCTTTGTAGAACGCCTTCCCCCCCCCCCCCCCCCCCCCCCCCCGTTGGGAGAGTGACGGTTTTGCTGTGATGGCGCTGCATCATGGTTTGGGGAAAGACCACCACAGAAGTGAAATGTCCTCGTTAGGACATCACTTCGGGGGTACCTGCCCTGGAAAGGTTTCGGGCTGTCACCATTTGCCTAGCCTTTCTGTCTAATAAACCTGGGTCCAAATCTCAGTCCCAAGTAGATACTAATCATAAAATAGTTAACACTCGGGGCGCCTGGGTGGCTCTGCTGGTTAAGCAGCTGACTCCGGCTCGGGTCATGATCTCACGGTTTGTGAGTTCAATCCCCACATCGGGCTCTGTGCTGACGGCTCAGAGCCTGGAGTGGCTTCGTATTCTGTGTCTCCTTCTCTCTCTGTCCCTCCCCGACTTGTGCTCTGTCTCTCAAAAAGAAATAAATTTTTTAAAAAGTTAAAAATATAGTTAATAACTCATACAATACTTTTCCATGAGCTGGACAACATGCCAAGTGCTTTCCCGGATTATCTCATTTAAAACTGGTGACCCTCTGAGGTGCGGGCTGATGTTGCCTCCCCTTTCACATACGGGAAAACTGAGGCTCAGAGAAGTCAGGTGGCATACCTGAGGTCACACAGCTGATAAGTCGCCATGTGAGATGGGAACCCAAGGAAAGGTGGGCCCTCGACCCCCCACACTGGGCTCCCTTCTGCTTAAATGTACGGGTGAGGTGCTTTGCAGAGCTGCCGGTGCAAACGGAGAAATTGAAAACTGGTGGGAACATTCTCATTTGGGGATCTGACATTCACTGCGTTGTCTGGGGCAAGTGATTATTCTCGGAGCTGAACGCTAACCGTCTTGTCTGCCTCCGGGCGGGCGATCTGTCTGTCTGCCCTGCTTTGTCCCACCTTCCCACCGAGTCCCACCCTTCTCTGCACCCCCCAGGTGGACTTGGCCAGCGGGGAGCCGCGCAGGGGAACCCCAGGCGCGAGGAGGGGGAGGTGAGGGCGTTTATGCCCTGGCTCCTTCCGCTCTGCTGGTCGCCTCCATCTCGGATGCCCTCCCCCCACCGCAGGGCTCTCTCTGTGCCTCCGCCTCCCCCTTCTGGCCCAGGGGTCCCTGTTGCGCTGTAACAAACTATCACGAATGTGGCAAACTCACAGCACAAATCTGTTGCCTTACCATCGGGGAGGTCAGAAGTCCAATGTCAGCTTCAGGGGCCGGAGGCTCTAGGGGAAAATCGGAGGCCTTCCCTGTTTCAGCTCCTGGGGCCGCCTGCCTCCCTCGGCTCTCCGCCTCTTTGCCCACCTGCAAAGGGCTTGGCCTCTGCTTCAAAGCACGTCTCCTGTCTTTGACCTTGACCCTCCTGCCCCCTCTCATAACGGGCCTTGTGATCGTACGGGTCTTGCCAGATCATCCCCTCATTTCAAAATCTTTGACTTAACCGCACCTGCAAAGTCATTTTGCCATGTAAACTGATGTATTCCCAGGTCCTGGGGATCAGGAAATGGACATTTGGGGGGCAGTTACTCCAACTACCGCAGGGTTGTCTAGAGGTCCCTTTCTGTTCCTGCCCCTGCGGCACTGCACCAAACCCCGCCTGTGCCTTTGCAAATTGCCTCTTTATTAAACTCACCTTTTTTTTTTTTCATGTTTGTTTATTTTTGAGACAGAGCATGAGTGGGGGAAGGGCAGAGAGAGAGGGAGACACAGAATTCGAAGCAGGCTCCAGGCTCTGAGCCATCAGCACAGAACCCGACGCGGGGCTCGAACTCACAGACCGCGAGATCATGACCCGAGCTGAAGTCGGATGCTCAACCGACTGAGCCGCCCAGGCGCCCCTAAACTCACCTTTTAAAAGACACATGCTCAGTTTCCGCCTCCTGAGAATGGGTCCGACCGCACCCACCTGCCTCGCGAGGGGGCCGAGATGGCTCGCGGTGAGGGGTCGAGTGCTTGGACAAGGGCCTGGCACTCTGGCTGCCGCTCAGGGCACGTCGGCTCTGTGCCTGCGGCGGCCCCCTTGACACACCTGTCCTTCCCGGTCCTTGAGAAGGCGTCCCTGACCAGGGCTGGGATTCCGCCCAGGAAGCAAACTGCAAGTCCGAGGGAGGAAAACAGTTTGCAGGAGCTATAGACCGGCAAGGCTGGCGCGGGGGCTCCTCAAAACCTCTGTGCTCTGGCACCTGCCCGCAGGAAAGCAAAATCAGCCGCGGGTTGTGGGGGCTGAGGGGGCGGGAAGGGGGCGCATAGCAGCAAGCGGGGAGCAGGTGGCCCGGCACACTTAAGCCCGTCTACACAAGGCCAAGGCAATGCCCGCCACCCATCTGCCCCTCATAAAGCACCCTTCGAGGGTCTCGCCCCCCACGCTCCCTCCTGCGCATCACATCCCTAGTGCTTCGTGAGTCCCTGACGAGCACGTGTGAGGCCTGTCCCTTTGCAGACACTTTGGGCTCTTTGGGGTTGGCTCTCCCATCTCCCGAAGGGCCCAGAGCAGCCCCTTCGTACTTAAGAAAATAAATCAGAAGAAATGAGGTAATTTGGTTGAAACGATATGTCCTTGAAATAGTTATGGGGGCGCCTGGGTGGCTCAGTCGGTTGAGCTTCCAACTTCGGCTCAGGTCATGATCTCACGGATTGTGAGTTCAAGCCCCGCGTCGGGCTCTGCTGACAGCTCAGAGCCTGGCGCCTGCTTTGGATTCTGTGTCTCCCTCTCTCTCTGCCCCTCCTCTGCTCACGCTCTGTCTCCTTCTCTCAAAAAAAAAAAAAAATGTTAAAAAAAATTAATAGATGGTTCTGGAAATAGGTCCAAATAGCGAAACCCCCAGTTGCAAATTCTATTATAAAGGTGACCAGCTCAGTGAAGGGAGATTTTTAAATACACCATCAAATTAACCGTGCGGTGGTGCTTCGTAGGAGAGAGAGAAAATTTGGTTCTTTTCTCTGTTTGTCCCCATCTTGAGGGAGAAATTGCCTGGCTTAGAATTTCAGTATTTAGGGCTGTGGAGCTTCTTCGAAATCACCTACCACTCCTGTCTTGGTCGGCTCAGGCCTCCCTAACACAATACCACAGGCGGGGTATTGTATCCCTCGTGGTTCTGGGGGCCGGGGAACCCAAGCTGGAGGTGGCGGCAGATGTGATGTCTGGTCGGGACTCACTTCCTGCTTCATAGACAGACGTTTTCTCGCTGTGCCCTCACGTGGCAGAAGGAACGAGGGTGCCCTTGGGGTCCCCTTTGTATAGAAGAGCCCTGATCTCAACCCCGAGGCTCTACCTCATGACCGATTCACCTCCCGAGGGCCCCACCTCCTAATACCACTGATACCTAATTCCTAATTGGGGGTTAGCTTTCAACATGTGAATTTGGGGTTGGGGGACACACTGACATTCAGTCGACAGTACGTCCCCCATTTGAGAGATGGGTCCGCCAAGGCTCTGGAAACAGAAGGGGGTGGTCTCTGACCGCACAGCTCTAAGCGACACCATCGAGTCCTGGAAGGTCTTCTTAGCGTGTGTCACAATGATCACATCTTTGTTGGTCTACTTAGTTGTCCTTGTCCTGCTCTGTGACAGCAGGACCCACCTGTCTTGTTCACCCTGTATCCCTGACTCCCAGTAGGCGCTCAGAAAATAGCAGTTGGAGGGGTGCCTGCATGGCTCAGTCAGTTAAGTGTCTGACTCTTGATTTCAGCTCAGGTCATGATCTCACAGCTCATGAGTTCAAGCCCCGCATTGGGCTCTGTGCTGACAGTGTGGAGCCTGCTTGGGATTCTCTCTCTCTCTCTCTCTCTCTCTCTGCCCCTCCCCAGCTCGTGCACATGCTCTCTCTCTCTCTCTCTCAAAACAAATTTAAAAAGATAGTAGCTGGAGGGACTAGGGCTTACAGAACCACAGAGTCAGAAGAAAATTTAGAATATCACGTCACACATTTGGGGCATGAATTATCAGCCCCATCTGGATACTCTGTAGACGGCGGAACAGACACCCGCTGCAGCACACACTTCTGGTTCCCATGATCCTTTGGCCTTTCTTCCTCACCCCCAGAATCCTGGTTTTGTTCAGGGCAGCCGCACAGGCAGCTGGGGAGGGCTGAGTCGTCTAGTTCTTGCCAATAAAATCCACGCGAAAATCTCCTGGGTGTTCCTAAAAAACATAAAAAGCGTGGCTGTCCTGACACAGGCACCCCTCGTCGCGCCTTCCTGCCCTTCCTCCTGCCCTCTGGTCCACCCACGGGGACTCTCCTTGCCAGCAGCCTGTAGGCAGCCAGCACTTGGCCACACGGAGGAAGGGCAAGCAAGGACCCCATGGGGCTAGACTGGCATGGGGAATTTGTGGCTTTGCTTAAGGTGGGTGTTTGGATAGCTGCTTTTTACACTCCCATGTTGGAAAAGCCCACAAATCAGTCAGCGTCCTAGCAGAAGACAGATGCCGTACACAAAGGGTTTAATTGAACGAGTTATGGGCTAATAAAATTCCCCCATGGATGTGGGGGCATCGGTGGGAACCAGCAACCCAGTGCGGGCAGAAGCCAAGGAAGAGGAGTTGCCCCACGGGAGCTATAGCCACAGCAGGGGCAGCCGTGGCTAAGAACAGCAGAGAGGGGGAGAAATACCCCGACCTCTCTCTCCTCCTGTCCTCTGATCTCCTACTGGTGCCTCCCATTGGCCAAGCCCAACTGGAAGCCGGAAAACAAGGGCGCCCCCAGATGGTGCCGCCCACAAGGGGAGCCTCCTGGGCACAGGTCTATGTAGAGATGGGTGGAGAATTTCTTGGGGGGGGGCAAACTGAGAATTTCCAGGACACCCAACATGTCCAGGGCTCCTCTGACCCCTCTTTGTGTGAGAATCCCACCAGAGCTTCCTGCCCCTCAAGATGACGGATCCTGGAATGTCTCCTGGGGACTCAATGCCTCCACTGATTTGGCCAATTGGACTCGGTCCAAGAAAGCCAAACAAGACTGCCTAGAGGTTTCTGGAGCCGTTTGCAGTTTGCAGCACCTTAGCTTTCTGGCTCTCGCAGTGTCCCTGAGCCCAAACTTTAGTCACTCTGATTTCAAAGCATGAGCTTTCTGCTTTTTCCCCCGTGGCTCTGAACCAGAAGCCAAGGCCATTTAAAGGATGGAGACTCTTGGCTCTCATTTATATCTGGCGAGAGAGCGGCGTCCACAACAAAGGAAAGCTACAAGGCCTCTGAGTGCATAGGCCGTCTCGACTTGTCTCTGGGGTGAACCAGGAGAGGCTACCTCCCCACCTGACAGCAGAGACAGGTGTCACAATCCAGCCCCTGCCTGGGAAACTACCACTATTACACCAGCTAGATGACTTAGACTAACAGAAAGAACATGGGCTTTGGAATAAGACAGACCTAAGTTCAAATCCTGGCTTTTCCACATGGCTGTGTGACCATGGGCAAGGGGCTTACCCACTCTAAGCCCAAGTTTCCTTATGGGTCGCTAAATAAATATTGAGTGCCTACTGTGTGCCGAGTAGAAACACAGTAGAGAATCAGACGGACAGGTCCTTGGTCTCGGGGAGCTTACATGTTGGTGGAGGAAAAGACAGATAACGAGCCGTTCAACAAGATAATACTGAGCGATAACTAATACTTGTAAAGTGAAAGAAGGACAGAAGACAGGCAGAAATAGGGGAGGAGGGATCTACTTGAGCTCAGGCAGGCAGGGAAGGGGTCGTGGAGATGGTGATATTTAAACAAAGGCCTGAACGGTAAGGAAGAGCCAGTCCTGCAAGGATCCAGGGCTGGTAGAATGTTCCGGCAGAGGAAAACAGCAAGTGCAAAGGCCCGGAACCTGCAGCAGAACGAAGGGTTGATGATCTCACCCCGACAAGAGCAGTGGCAGCGGGAGCAGAGGGGGCTTGGCGGATTCCGAATTGCGATTTGGAACTGTTCCAGCTAAACATCTGAATTTTCTTTTCCTTCCTTTATTTTGAGACACAGAGAGAGAAAAAGAGAGAGAGAGAGAGAACAGGGGAGGAGCAGAGAAAGAGAGAGAGGGAGAAGGAGAATCCCAAGCAGGCTCTGCACTGTCAGCACAAAGCCTGACACGGGGCTCAATCCCACAAACTGTGAGATCATGACTTGAGCTGAAATCAAGAGGCGGATGCTTTGCCAACAGAGCCGCCCAGGCGCCTCTACGCTTGAATTTTCCTAACCTGTGAATCAAAGAGAATAATGCCCATCCTGCAGGGCGGTTGTGTGGATTGGTGTTGCACAGAGCAGGTGACACAGAGCAGGTGATACCATTGTTCCACTTGGGCATTTATTTAACAAGGCACTCTGCTACGCACGATGAATCTTTTATTTTTTTTAATGTTTATTTATTTTTGAGAGAGAGACAGAATGTGGGCAGAGAGAGAAGCGGAGACACAGAATCCGAAGCAGGCTCCAGGCTCTGAGCTGTCAGCGCAGAGCCCGATGTGGGGCTGGAACTCATAAACCATGAGATCATGACCTGAGCCGAAGTCAGACACTTAACAGACTGAGCCACCCAGATGCCCCTCTTTTTGTGTGACTTTGAACAAGTTGCTTCACCTCCTTGAGCCTCTTGGGAGGATAATGGCATGTCCCTTCCAGGGAGAATTAAACAGGATCATGTACATGAAGTACCTGGGCCCAGACACAGAGAGGACGCTTCATAAATGGTCAGCGTTGTCATGATTAATGTCAAGCAAAATTGCTCAAGAATGGAGAAGGGGCATTATGGAAAAAAGAGTCTTGTGGCTTCAGGTCCCCAGAGACCTGTGTCACAACAATGAGACACCTAACAGGGAGATATTAAGACTGGTGACTCATGCGTGGACTATTATAAGAGCCTTTTAATTATCCTCTCCCCTCCCTAATCCAGCTTCACACCTCTGCTAGACTTGTCATCTGAAAATGGTGTTTATCTTGTCATTCCCTGATGACAACCCTTCGGCGCCCGTCCTGTTTACATGGGCAAGTCCGGGCGTCCTCACTTCACGTGCAGGTCATGTTCTGTGGACGTACTGGACTTCCAGACACTTATCAGCAATGCAGATGCTGGGGCCCCAACCCGATCTACTGAACAGAACAGGTTTGGGGAGCCGAGGAGTCACTGCTTCAAGGCCATCTGGGCTTTGGCCCCCTTTGGCCCTTCTGATTGGCTGTTGCCCGCCCCCCAACACACACCCCACGTCCGAGTCACCAAAGTCTACTTGATTTTCTGCAACACACCAGAGGTGTGACCAAATAATAGGAGACATTTTTTAAGCCCTGGATACATGGGTCAGCTTCTGTATTTGAATTGTCTCATTATAGCTTACCTAGGTGGTAGGTGCCATTTTTGTCCCCATTGTAGGGATAAGGAGACTGAGGGTCTACGTGGTGGGTCTGAGGTCCTATCGCTGGGAGGGGAGGGAGCTGGGGTCTGACCCGGTTTGGGTGGAGTCCACAGTGGCGGGCCTTGGCCTTTGCCCAGCACCACCTCTCCCTGGACCGTGCCCGTCCCGTCCTGTCCCTTCAGCTTTTCAGGGTCCTCGTCTTTCTCACGTCACCCCGGAAGCTTTCGTGCACCCAAGGCTGGGGGTTCTCAGTGTTAGGTTCTTTGCCAGGCACAACCGCACAGGCAAAGCTGAGATTCGTGGCAGAAACTGGAATCAAGAAAGACCAGGAAAGCTAATTGCTGTAATTCTGCATCGAGGAAGGTGGCGGAACCTTCCAGAAGTAGGCCTGGGAAAGCAGAGGGTAACTCTGGCAATACTGGGCGAGGCAGGTCTCAGGGCGGGTAAAGCTCCCCATATTAAAGTGACTGGGCAGGGGCGCCTGGGTGATTCTGTTGGCTGAGCATCTGCCTTCGGCTCAGGTCGTGATCTCATGGTTTGTGGGTTTGAGCCCCGTGTTGGGCTCTGTGCGGACAGCTCAGAGCCTGGAGCCTGCTTCGGATTCTGTGTCTCCCTTTCTGTCTCTGCCTTTCCCCCATCTGTGCTCTCTCTCTCTCTCTCTCTCTTTCTTTCTCTCAAAAATAAACATTAAAAAAAAAATTTAAGGTGACCAGGCAGGATCTGGGCTCAGACTGCTTGGTCTCCAACTGTGGCTTTTGATTGAGCACTTATCATAGGAGCAAATAACTAAACATTCTGAGCTTCTGTTCCTTCCTCCCTAAAATGGGGATTTATTTATCCAGCTAGGATGGAGCGAGCCCTTCCAAGGGGGCACTTCTAGGGACTCCTCTGGAGCTAGAGAGGACAATGCCAGCAGCTACATCATAAAGTTTGCATGAGCATTCAACGATTAAATGCATAAAATAAAAAACTAGCCCTTAAAAAACTTTTAATTAGTGCCATTTATCAGGGTTATTTATTTCGATGCTCTACTTAAATTTGGAAAAAGCTTACCAACACCTTCCCGGGTCAGGTTACCAGGTTCAAATCTTCCTCACTGTAGGTTATCAACTAATTCAGGCCCCTTCGTCTGTTTTTGTAAATAAAGTTTTATTGGAACACAGCCGCTCTAGTCCTTTACATACTGTCTGCGGCTACTTTTCGGTTACATCGGCAGAGTCGTGCAGTTGGGACAGACACCTTGTGGCCCACCAGGCCTGAAATATTTACTCCTCAGGCCTTCGTAGGAAAAAAAAAAATTGCAGGCTCTCGGACTGATTCATTGAAGACATAGGGTGCGCGTTATTTATGTCCTCGTTCCTTATTGCTGCATTTGGTTTTTAGCTTTTCTCCCATTCTCCTCAACCTCCTCAAATATTGCGAATAGCAATGGTATTTCCATACAGGAATAATTTTAGGGTCTTTGCTATAGGGATGGCGGTGGTGCAGTGTGAACTCTGCACGGATCAGACTTCCCCCAGGTGAGTATTAAGGGAGAAAGACCCCGGATCGTAGGTTAATTCCCATAAAATGAGAAATCTCCCCGCAACGGATTCTTTGAATTCTTTATGTTGCTCTGATTACGTGATGAAAAACCCAGCCCCCTTCTTTTATTAAGCATGGAGCTAAATAGATTCTGGGTGTATTGTGAGGAAATAGATCAGTTTTTTTTTTCTTTTTCCCCTGGTATCTTAACAACTGGAATTTTGTGAGTAGCCGGGATGGGCATGTAAACTTGAAGACAGTGGTTTCGACCAGGTTTAGGGGTCAGATCGCTCCGAGTTCAAAGGCCGCCTTGGTCAAGTGATTAACATCTCTGGGCCTTCGTTACTTACGGAGTGGAGAGGACGGCACCCCCGTCCTGAGGTTATGGTGAGAATTAGTGGGGCGATGTGGAGGAAACAGTTAGCCAATGACAGTAATAAATAAAGGAGACACGGCATCTAGTTGCCACCATCCCAATTATCAAACAGACCCAGCCAGAGGGTGGGGGTTCTTGTGTTGAGCTGTTCACGGTCAAGCCCTCAGGGCAGGTCCGTATCTTACTGAGGTTAATTTACATGCCAGTGCTCGCTGCGGGGCACTCGGAAGACCCTCGGTAAGGCTGTTGGCCTGACCAAACCGGGACTCCGAGATCATTCGGAAGGACGAGACACGACCAGACAGAGGCTGGGAACATCTCCCTGCCTCTGGCTTCTCCCGGCCCAGAAGGTCCGCGTTTGTAAATGGATGCTCCCCGCTGAGCCTCGAGCTGGATCACACCCGCCCCTCCCTGCCGACACCCCTACACATCCTGCTCCGGAGGCATCTGCCCCAGGGGCCCCAGGAGCCTCTGCTCCTCGCCCGAGAATCCGTGAATCTGCATGTTCGTTGCCTGAAAATATTGACTTCAGGCCTCTGTTGAGCCGCCATCCCTCCCAAACTCCTCCCTCTGTCATCCCCCTCGTCACGGCGCACTGAGCACTTTCTAGAAGGTTCTGACGCAGACTTAATTTGGGCAGGGGCTGGGGCCCAGCGTGGCGGGGGCCGGGGCACGGGGTGAAGACGTGCTGGAAGAAAATAAGTTCCCCTTCACATAACAATCAGAGGAAGACAGTCCCGAACAATGGCCAGACCATCCCGACAGGCAACGATGACAGCCGTTTCGAAGTTATCACACCCCGGTACTATATTAAGGCTCTGAGATTACAGCGTGGCTCGTTAGAGGAACATCTGTTGGAAATCAGCAGGGAGCGGCCAGATAGGATTGCTAAAAAAGCCGGGGGGGGGGGGGTGGGGGGAGGAGGTGGGCTGAGACCATTTCTCTGCAGGGGAAAATGTCCCAGAGACACTATATTTTGGGCTTTTCTGGGGCTCACCTTCCCCCCGCCCGCCACAAAAGTAAGCAGAATCAGGAACACAAGTCAGGAGGCATTTTCAAAGCCCAGAAGTCAATCTAAGTAATGGGGACAGTAAGAGCCAGCAGTAGTCAGTACTTCCTGTGTGCTAAGCCCTGGGGTAGGTCTTCGATACGTAATATCTCATTTAATCTTTGCCCAACCTTGTGAGTAGGTACTACTGCCAGCCCCTTGGCAGCTAAGGGTACTGAAGATCAGAGAAGGCAGTGAACTTGCACGAGGTCCCGCGTGCACCTAGTGATTCGCGGATAGTGGGGAATCGGTGGTCTTGTTTCATCCAGAGAGTGGGGCTTTCGGTGCCAACCGCTCACCGTGGGATGGTCTCAGGCAAACCAGACTGGGGCCGGAGTTTCGATCTGCGTCTGTCTCATGCCAAGTTTGTGTTCTTATTCTTTCCGCTCGGTCAGTCGGTCACGCATTCGTGGGCATTGCGGGATTCTTTCCTGAGCACCTACTGGGCGCCAGGCACTGTTCTAGGCCTCAGGGACACAGCGGTGAGGAAGACAGGCCGAGATCCCTGCCATCGGGGAGGGGACAACGTAGTGGCTCCCTTGTTATAATTGTTGCGTATCCAACTAGGCTTTAGATTTTCCCAGGCCAAGGTGAACTTGTTTAATTATTCTCACACTCAGAGCAATGAAATGGTCAGTCTAGAATATTCCGCCTGCATAGAGAAGGATCTGGAA
Source organism: Paguma larvata (assembly GCA_030068075.1). NCBI lineage: Eukaryota > Metazoa > Chordata > Mammalia > Carnivora > Viverridae > Paguma > Paguma larvata. The sequence goes on from CM057835.1 coordinate 79,406,210, forward strand.
TAACCTCAAGAAAGGGTGCATACGCAGAAGCTCTCTATCATGCTGCCTCTTCAGTCTAGAAATAGGATGGCCGAAGCGGCGTTGGGATCAAAGTGTGTGCAATCAGGAGGGTTATAAATAGGGGACAGTCGGACTTAGGCGAATTCCTGTGTGCCGGAACCAGGACAGGCCTCGCCGTGTGAGAGTTTTCAGTCGAGCATCGAGAAGATACCCGCTCAGTGGGGGCGGTGGAAGGGGCGTGGGACCTAAACCGGCTGGACCCACGTTCGAACCCAAACCGGACGCTTTCTGGTTAGGTGATTGCGTGCACATCCCTCAGCTTCTAAGTTCTTTTCTGGAAAGTGGGCGTGTGGGCCAAAGCGATTTCTCCAAGGCTTCCTCCAGAAATGCGTTCAAGCATCAAAGAGGCCAGCCCGTAGCTGAAATTTAACGATCGATTCTGTTTCTCTTCTCTGTCATCTTTTTTTTTTTAATTTTTTATTATTTTTTAATTTTAGAGACAGAGAATGAGAGCACGAGGGAGGGAGAGGAGCGGGGAATCGAGAGAGAGAGAGAGAGAGAGAGAGAGAGAGAATCCCAAGCAGGTTTTCCACTCAACGTGAAGCCCAATGCAGGGCTCAATCCCACGACCCTGGGTTCATGACTTGAGCTGAAATCAAGAGTTGGATGCTCAACTGACTGAGTCCCCTGGGCCCCCCCTCAGTCAGCTTATTTTTAATTACTAGGCCTTTTATAGCACTATTATATCTCATGCACTGTTCTAAAGACTTATAAATATTAACTCATTTAATCCCTCATATCTCCAGGTTGAAGATTACCTCTGTTTTCAGATGGGGAAACGGAGGCAGGGAAAGGTCAATGACCCCACCCAGACTTCGCGGCTAGTCTGTGAGCGAGTCCTGAGTTTGGACCCAGGGGAGTGTGGATTCAAGTGCAGTTTAAGGAGCATTTATTTAAATAAGGCCGCAGGGGACACTCCCGCAATCAGAGCGGTCAAGAGCATCCGAATTGAAGGCGCTACCAGCATCGAGCGGCTGGAGGATGCAGGAAAGAGGCCAGAGCGTAAAATGGAGCCTGGTTACACCACGCAGATCCTGGCCAGGCTTCGGGAAGGCAGAGCCACAGCCGGGGCTCATTCACAGGGATTGGAGCAGTCCCAACACGCTCTCCTGAGACCTCCTTCTCTCCCTGCAAATGCTTCTGTTCTCGAGGCCGCCCTCCCGATTCCGATTCCGGCAGGAGAGACTTTCTGCAAGGGTCAGGTTAGGTAGAGAGGGACTCACATCTTCCTGTATAAATGAGCTCTTTTATGGTTAAAACGGGACGGCCGACGCCATACCGACCACACCATAAGCTGGGAGCTTCCTTACAAACGGCACTTACCGAGGACACCTGGAATTAAATACGTCCAGGGGCTGCGCCTTGGGCCCAGGTGAAAGGCATTTGGGTGGAAAGCAGCCAGCCAATGGGCAGCCGCCACGGCACCGAGGGGGAGAGTCAAAAGGACCGCCTCCGGCCACTGCTCCGCCTCTCCTCCTGAGCTTGCCTTCCTGAGGGGTGCCGTGAGGGTGGGAGTGCTGCTTTTATTTCTTCTAAGCCAAGGATGCCTTATGGAGTTGGGGTTTGTTGTTTTTTTTGGGGGGGAGGGCTGCTGGTTAGGTTTTCTTTCTCTCTCTTGAAATATTCTAAATCTGAGGCAAATCCAGAAGTATTGTTTTCCAAGCTGGGGGAGGAAGAAAGGACAGTAGGGAGGCTGTGGAGAGTCAGATGCAAGGGAGGTGGGGGGAAGCCGGGCCTGGAGCTGTATCCTGGTAGGGGAAGCCCGCAAGCCTCGTCCCTGTCCTGGGGCTGCTGCAGAGCTCAAGAGGGGAGACAGAAAGAAGGATGGGGGCTGAGCTGTCTGACCAGGAACCCACTCTCAAAACTTGATTATACTTTCTTGAATCCTCCAAAAAGCTCTATTTCGGCCTCTCCCCGCTTTCTGCCTTTCAAAGACCTGTATATAAAGGAGGGACCTGGGCTCCGATGCCCCTGGGGGCTCCCTGTGGGTGTAGCAACCACAGTGGAGAAGGATACAGGATGACAAGGATGGGGTCCCCTTAGCAGGGCTGTCTGGTGAAACATACGTTCTGGGAACCTCTAGTTTTCCCCCTCCTCATTCTAACCCAGCTTCTCCAGCCAGGGTGGGAGAGGGAGGGAGCTTTCCTAGACCCAGCTACAAGGGGCTCTCAGCAGCATAACCTCTCAAGGACACTGGGCTTGAAAGGTCATCCCCGGAGATGCAGAAGGAAACAGACAAGTCCCCTGACTGCAGCTCTACCTCTAAGGGCAGTGAGCAGAGCCCAGGTGGGTTAAAAGCTACCCAGGTCTCTGCCTTGATGGGAGAAGGGGCCTCGCTGGTAGCTGCACTCTCCCAAGGATGTACTTTGAGGAGGCCTTTCCCAGCTCCCTCTCCGAAGTGACTGCTAGGCAAATCCCTGTTGGCCTGGGAAGTGCCACAGAGGGTTCATGGCTGCAAACCCCACTGATCTGAGTCTGTGCAACGTGGGGACTAAGTCTAGGGGTTCTGAGCCAGACCACTAGAGCCCGAGTCTGCTGTGGACCTTGGGCGAGTTACTTGTCTATTTCCCCATGGTTAAACTGGGGGCCTAGTTTGTAGCTTAGGGTTATGCCAATTAAATGGGTGCACAGTTCAAGTGGTCGAATCCTTGTATTCAAGCAAGGCCAAAGTTCCAGCTGGCACAGAGTTGGTTTGGGGGAAGACCAGTGCTTTCTGAAGGGTTGAGCCTCCAGTGGGAAGGTGGCTACTGCACCTGGTTCCACGCAGGTAAAAATGGAGAAAGGGTCACCTGCTACCAACAATGAGTTCAGCCTGTGGTCCCAATCCTTCCCTGGCCTTGTTTCCCCTTTTTCCTCAACTCGGCTCTGGTGTGGTGGAACAGGAGGAAGGCAGCCTGCCTGCTAGCTCAGACCCCAAAATTGCACATCCCCTGGGACCCATGCAGATCTCCTGGAGATGGAGACCACTGATGCCGAGTGGGAGCCTCCCTTTCCTTCAGCAATGCTCCTGGAAGACCCCAGCATCCTCTTCCAAGGGGCCACATTCTTCACAGCTTTGCTTTCTTAATTATCAGGGCACGAGAGCTTAAGTCCAGGCACCTGGGAGCAGAGTTGTGCTTCTCCCCCTAACTCTTCTCCTGCCTAACGAAGGTCGTGTGGGGCTTCCCTAGCACTGAGTCCTAGCTGCTCCTCTGCTAAAGTGAACTCTTAAGCCCGTCATCAAACTTCCTCACTTAAAACTCTGCTGGAGTTGGGTTCTCAGCCCTACCTGAGCGTTGTTGGGACCTTCTCTGCTTCTGTCTGGTCGTCTTGTGCTCTGCCTGCCCCGCCCCGTAGCTACACCCTCCCAATTCTGATCTTCTTTGACCTGGGTTCTTGCAAAAGCATTGTTTGCAGCTTGTGTGGATGCTGTAAGTACACAGTCATGGCTTCCTATTGGTGTCTCCACTGAGTTCCCCCTGAGACTCTCCCACATGAGTATTCATCCAGCTCGTAGCCCCTAGTCACGGTGGGATACTCCTAATGAGCAGCTATCACACCTCTTTCTCAAAGCAAAGGATGCCCAATGTTTCCCCAACCATACCCTTAAAGAGGCCATCTAGCTGCCCCTGCAACCCTGTCAGATGCAAGTGTAGGGAGGGGACTGTGCGTGGGGACAAGGCCTTAGCTCGGGCTGTGAAGGGCACCTGTGATGGGGCTGACTCTAGAAGCCCTGGCTCGGTTCAGGCCCAGGACAAAGGACAGTGCGCTTCTCCATCCAGAACTGTAGCAAGGCTGGTCCCTGGGAGGTGCATGGGTGTGGGTCATGGTCTTTGGCCAAGGTCCTTGCTCTACTTTATCCTCCCCCAAAACCAATGTATTTCTTCAAGGAAGTTCAAGTCCTTATAAACACGGAGACAGACAAAGGTGGCCATAATCTGGGAACTTTGAGCATAGAAGTGTAGGCTGAGTCTTTAGGAACACCTTGAACAAGAACTATTTGGGATTGTTCAGAGAAATGGCTCACGGTTGGCATGGAGTTGAGTCCTCCCGATAGTGTAGCATTGGGACTGTCAGACCTAGCAGGCATGGGCCTTAATCTTAAACTTCTCTGCCCAATTCTGATGCCCTACAAGCTCAGGTCTCCCTTGCAGGCCCCCAAGCACCCTACTGGCCTTGAGCATGTGTTTCTCCATAAGAGGATGCCCTCTATCCCAGTAGGTCTGTGCCAGATGAGGCTACCTGTCACTGTCCCAAGTTATGAGAAATGATCTTACGATGCAAAACCTACTTCGCCTTGACCTTGTGGCTCTTACAAGTTTGTCCTCTGTGATGCTGGTACCCACTGATCTGTCATAACTTGGGCTCTCTTGAAAGAGTCCAGATCTTGGGACAGACCAGTAGTTGGTCGAGGAGGCCATCTCAGGAGTAGCAAGCATAAAAATGCATATGGAGATGACTTCTAATAAACCTGGTCAGAAATGCCTGACAATTCCCCATCCCAGGTATAGGGGTGGGCCATTTACTCATTGACTCCCATCTTCCATTGGGCAAGGGCTGAATCTGGGCCTGAACTTGGCTAGGCTGGTAAGCCACACATGTGCATCTGTGGGGAGATGTGCCTTGGGTAGAGACCAAGGCTGTGCTTGAGGCCAGACCCTGTCCCTGCCTAGAACTACCCATATGGTCCCATCTGAGACTGGGAAAGATGAAGGGGGACACACGTGTCTGCTACAGACTGACCATGGCTGTTGCTTCGGTATTCTCATGACTCCTTCTGCATCTAGCCTCTTACTTCTTTAATACTGTGCAAAATGGCTGACAGACTTCTTAATCTTGCCATTTTGGCCTTTCACATACCTCTCCACCTTCTTGTGTGGGGGCCATTCCATACTCTCACAAATATGTTGACTATGGTTCAGTATTAATTGTCCTAACACTGTATTTAACGTAACTGGCACTAAGGCAGCAGAGGGTAATGGTCTCTATCTGCAGGCAGCCTGACCTAAAAGGAAGCAAAGCATTCCTATGCTTACTCTTGCACGGAAAAGCAAAGGACCGTCTAGGTGCTTCAAAGTGACAAACACTAGTGCCAGTTGTGAGCACCTTCCAAAGCTCTGAAAAATCTCTGGTTTCGACCCAACACTATAGCGTCGGAGTGAGTTTTGGAGCATGGGAGATGATCCCTCAGAATCCTGCAGTAAGCAGGACCATTGGCTCCGATGTGTCCTTCAGCATCCCCTACTACTGGTATTGCAAAACATCGTTCATTCAGCAAGTTAAAACAAACTTCTCATCTTGTGGGACACTGGCAGAACAAGTTACTAGCAATCTGATCCTTCACTATATGTCTCAGCCCATTCCCTAGGCCACACTACAGCCTTACCCTAGTTGTAAAAGGTGTTGGGTGCAGCTTCATGCTGTTGGGCTTCCAGCAGTTCATGGCTTTGATGGCCTACATGGCATGGTGCAGGAGTAGCAGATCAGAGGCAAGCTAACTCTGGTGGCATCACAGCCCAGAAGGATTTTGCCCATCAAATCTGGAGAGGGTCTCCCATTGTGAATGAGGGAATCCCATGGGAAGCTGGAGCATTGATGGGTTAAGCAACGAAGACTTGAAGTATGGCATCGTGGTGGTATCTGGTAGGGACTCCCCCCTCCAAGACCCTTCTAGAATCCGGGGGCTGCAGGGACAGTAGACCTCTTCTCTAAACCCAACTCTTGCCCTTAGAACTCAAAAGATGCTCTGTTTCTAAAGCATATACCACAACAGACTGAAGCCAAGTTTCAAAATCCCATCTAGGGACTAAAGGATAAAACTACTCTGAACTCAAAGTACTTGATACATGCCAGGCCTTAGACCAAGAGCAAGGAATACTCTAGTGTCCCTGTAAGCTTGGAGGTGAGTTCTGCAATCCATTCCAGCATCTTCTACTTGTATTTGACCTAGGAGGACCATACCCAATAACGTAGGACCAGAGCCCCTCTTGATGGGGGGGGGGGAATCCCCTTGATGTAACTACAATAATCTGAAAAAACCTCAAACTTCGAAGGTTGAAACAGCCAGTGTGAAGACGCTGAGTCAGTAATGAGTTGGGGACTGACAAGCCCATGCGTCTGGAGGACAAGGACGATAGGGTGGGGCTGATGGCAGTGGTTAGAGGGACACAGTGGGAGTTTGATTCCATAGGACCACGAGGATGATATGGAATTGGAGTTTACTCCTGGAAGGTGGTGTGAAGGCAGTAGCCATCCAAGCTTGTGACTCTGCTTTGTGGCCGTCACTGGAAGATGTCTAACTAGAGGCTCCCTGTGGGATGTGGTGACCACAGCACCTAGGGAAACAGGATGACAAAGATGAGGTCTCCTTAGCAGTGCTGTATGGTGAAAGATGTTCGGTGACCTGTACCTTTCCCCGCCCCCTCTCCGTTCTAACCCAGCTTCTCCAGCCAGGGTGGGAGAGGGAGGGAGCTTCCCTAAACCCAGCTACAAGGAGCTCTCAGCGGCATAACCTCTCAAGGACACTGGGCTTGAAAGTTCATCCCCGGAGATGCAGAAGGAAACAGACAAGTGCCCTGACTGCAGCTCTACCTCTAAGGGCTGTGAGCAGAGCCCAGGTGGGTTACAAGCTACCCAGGTCTCTTCCTTGATGGGGGAAGAGGCCTTACTGGTAGCTGCACTCTCCCAAGGTTGTACTTTGAGGAGGCCTTTTCCAGCTCCCTCTCCGAAGTGACTGAATGCTAGACAAATCCCTGTTGGTCTGGGAAGTGCCATAGAGGGTTCATGGCTGCAAACCCCACTGATTTGAGTCTGTGCAACATGGGGACTAAGTCTAGGGGTTCTGAGCCAGACCACTAGAGCAGGAGTCTGCTGTGGACCTTGGGCGAGTTACTTGTCTGCTTCTATTTCCCCATGGTTAAACTGGGGGCCTAGTTTGTAGCTTAGGGTTATGCCAATTAAATGGGTGCACAGTTCAAGTGGTCAAATCCTTGTTTTCAAGCAAGGCCAAAGTTCCAGCTGGCACAGAGTTGGTTTGGGGGAAGACCAGTGCTTTCTGAAGGGTTGAGCCTCCAGTGGGAAGGTGGCTACTGCACCTGGTTCCACGCAGGTAAAAATGGAGAGAGGGTCACCTGCTACCAACAATGAGCTCAGCCTGTGGTCCCAATCCTTCCCTGGCCTTGTTTCCCCTTTTTCCTCAACTCTGCTCTGGTGTGAACAGGAGGAAGGCAGCCTGCCTGCTAGCTCAGACCCCAAAGCTACACATCCCCTGAGACCCGTGCAGAGCTCCCGGAGATAGAGGCCACCGGTGCCGAGTGGGAGCCTCCCTTTCCTTCAGCAATGCTCCTGGAAGAGCCCAGCATCCTCTTCCACGGGGCCACCTTCTTCGACAGCTTTGCCTTTAGCTCGTCAGGGCACGAGAGCTTCAGTCCAGGCACCTGGGAGCAGAGTCGTGCTTCTCACCCTGCCTGCTCTCCTGCCTAATGAAGGTGAAGTGTGGGTTTACCTAGCACTGAGTCCCAGCTGCTCCTGTGCTAAAGTGAACTCTTAAGCCAGTCCTCAAACTCCCTCACTTAAAACTCCGCTGGAGTTGGGTTCAGTCCTACCTGAGCATCTTTGGACCTTCTCTGCTAACTTAAGTCCTGTCTTTTTCCTGTGCTCTGCCTGCCACCCGTAGCCACACCCTCCCTAATCCTGATCGTTTTCACCTGGGTTCTTGCAAAAGCACATCGTACAGCGTCCACACAAGCTGTGAGCATATGGTCATGGCTTCCTGCCAGTGTCGTCACTGGGTTCCCCCTAGCACTTCTGCCAAATCAGTTAATCCAGCTTGTAGCTCTAGTCACTGTGGGATACTCCTAGTGAGCAGCTATCACGCCTACTCCTTCTCAAAGCAAAGGATGCCCAATGTTTCCCCAACCATACCCTTAGAAAGGCTGTCTAGCTGCCCCTGCTGCCCTGTCAGATGCAAGTGTACGGAGGGGGCTGTGCATGGGGACAAGGCCTTAGCTCGGGCTGTGAATGGCACCTGTGATGGGGTTGGCTCCAGAATCCCTGGCTCGGTTCAGGCCCAGGACAAAGGACAGTGCGCTACTCCTGCCAGGACTGTAGCAAGGCTGGTCCCTGGGAGGTGCATGGGTGTGGGTCATGGTCTTTGGCCAAGGTCCTTGCTCTACTTTATCCTCCCCCAAAACCAATGTATTTCCTCAAGGAAGTTCAAGTCCTTATAAACACGGAGACAGACTAAGGTGGCCATAATCTGGAAACTTTTTTTCTTTGAGCATAGAAGTGTAGGCTGAGTCTTTAGGAACACCCTGAACAAGAACTATTCGGGATTGTTCAGAGAAATGGCTCACAGGTTGGCATGGAGTTCTGAGTCCTCCCGATAGTGTAGCATCGGGACTGTCAGACCTAGCAGGCATGGGCCTAAATCTTAAACTTCTCTGCCCAATTCCAATGCCCTACAAGCTCAGGTCTCCCTTGCAGGCCCCCCGATGCACCCTACAGGTCTTGAGCATGTAGTTCTACGTAAGAGAAGATGCCCTCTATCCCAGGATGTCTGTGCCAGAAGAGGCTGCCTGTCACTCTCCCAAGCCATGAGAAGTGATCTTACAATGCAAAACGTACTTCCCCTTGACTGACATTGTGGCTCTTACAAGGTTTGTCCTTTGTGTTGCTGGTACCACACTGATCTGTCCTAACTTGGGCTCTTTCAAGAGTCAGAGTCCAGATCCTGGGACAGACCAGTAGTTGGTCAAGGAGGCAATCTCTGGAGTAGCAAGCATAAAGAGGGCATATGGAGATGACTTCTAATAATCCTCTGTGGTCCCAAATGCCTGACAGTTCCCCATCCCAGGTATAGGGGTGGGCCTTTTGCTCACTGACTCTGATCTTCTATTGGGTAAGGGCTGAATCTGGGCTTGAACTTGGCTAGGGTGGTAAGCCACACATGTGCATCTGTGGGGAGATGTGCCTTGGGTAGAGACCAAGGCTGTGCTTGAGGCCAGACCCTGTCCCTGCCTAGAACTACCCATATGGTCCCATCTGAGACTGGGAAAGATGAAGGGGGACACACGTGTCTGCTACAGACTGACTATGGCTGTTGCTTCGGTATTCTCATGACTCCTTCTGCATCTAGCCTCTTGTTCAATACTGTGCAAAATGGTTGACCTCTTAATCTTGTCATTTTGGCCTTTAACATACCTCTCCACCTTTCTTTGCATGGGGACCTTTCCATACTCACACAAAGATGTTGCCTACGGTTCAGTATTAATAAACTCCTGTGCTATACTGTAGTTACCAAAACTGGCACTAAGGCAGCAGAGGTAATAGTCTCCATCTGCAGGCAGCCTGACCTAGAAGGAAGCAAAGCATTCCTAAGCTTACTCTTGCACGGAAAAGCAAAGGACTGTCAAGGTGCTTCAAAGTGACAAACACTAGTGCCAGTTGTGAGCACCTTCCAACGCTGAGAAATCCGTGGTTTCTGCCCAACACTGTAGCCTCAGTGAGCATCAGAGCATGGGAGACGATCCCACAGTAAGCAGGACCATTGGCTCCGATGTGTCCTTCAGCATCCCCTACTACTGGTATTGCAAACCATCGTTCATTCAGCAAGTTAAAACAAACTTCTCATCTTGTGGGACACTGGCAGAACAAGTTACTAGCAATCTGATCCTTCACTATCTTGTCCCAGCCCATTCCCGAGGCCAAGCCTTACCCTAGTTGTAAAAGGTGTTGGGTGCAGCTTCATGCTGTTGGGCTTCCAGCAGTTCATGGCTTTGACTTTACATGGCACAGTGCAGGAGTAGGAGCACATCAGAGGCAAGCCACACTGGTGGCATCCAGCCCAGAAGGATTTTGCCCTTCGAATCTGGAGAGGGTCTCCCATTGTGAAGGAATCCCATGGGAATCTGGAGCATTGGCGGCTCCAGGAATGAAGACTTCCAAGGATAGCATCGTGGTGGTGTCTGGGAGGGACTCCCCATCCAAGACCCCTGTAGAATCAAGAGGGGACTGGAGGGATAGTAGGCTTGTTCTAAGGGCAAGAGTTGGGTTGAGAGACCTCAAAAGATGCTCGGTTTCTAAGCACCACCAGATTGAAGCCACGTTTAAAATCCCATCTAGGGACTAAAGGGGAATAAAAGTTCTGAACTCAAAGCACTTGCTACACGCCAGGACTGACACCAAGAGCAAGGAATACTCTGGGGTCCCTCTAAAACTCGGAGGCCAGTTCCGCAATCCATTTTGGCCTCTTCTTGCATTTGACTTAGGGGACCATACCCAATGAGGTAGGACCAGAGCCCGCTTGGTGGGGGGCAATCCCTTGATGTAACTACAGTAATCTGCAAAAACCTCAAACCTTCAAGGTTGAAACAGCCAGTGCGTAGACGCTCAAGTAATGAGTTGGGGATGAACAAGCCCATGTGTCTGGAGCATAGGGTGGGGCTGATGGCAGTGGTTAGAGGAACACAGTGGGAGTTTGGTTTCCATAGGACCACGAGGATGAAATGGAATTGGAGTTTACTCTTGGAAGGTGGTGTGAAGGCAATAGCAATCCAAGCTTGGGAATGTGTGCTTCATGCCCATCATTGGCAGGATCTAACTACAGGCAACAGGACTTTGGGGCATCAGTTAGGAAGCTATCCCAGTTGTGACTTGTGGCCGTCACTGGCAGGATGTCTAACTAGAGGCTCCCTGTGGGATGTGGTGACCACAGCACCGAGGGAAACAGGATGACAGAGATGGGGTCTCCTTAGCAGTGCTGTATGGTGAAAGATATGTTCTGTGACCTGTACCTTTCCCCGCCCCCTCCCCCTCCCTGTTCTAACCCAGCTTCTCCAGCCAGGGTGGGAGAGGGAGGGAGCTTCCCTAGACCCAGCTACAAGGGGCTCTAAGGGGCATACCCTCTCAAGGACACTGGGTTTGAAAGGTCATCTCCGGAGATGCAGAAGGAAACAGACAAGTGCCCTGACTGCAGCTCTACCTTAAGGGCTGTGAGCAGAGCTCAGGTGGGTTACAAGCTACCCAGGTCTCTGCCTTGGTGGGGGAAGAGGCCTCACTGGTAGCTGCACTCTCCCAAGGTTGTACTTTGAGGAGGCCTTTTCCAGCTCCCTCTCCGAAGTGACTCTGACCTCTAAGGCAAATTCCTGTTGGCCTGGGAAGTGCCATAGAGGGTTCATGGCTGCAAACCCCACTGATCTGAGTCCATGCAACGTGGGGACTAAGTCAAGGGGTTCTGAGCCAGACCAGTAGAGCCCGAGTCTGCTGTGGACCTTGGGCGAGTTACTTAACCTATCTGTGCTTCTATTTCCCCATGGTTAAACTGGGGGCCTAGTTTGTAGCTGTAGGGTTCTGCCAATTAAATGGGTGCACAGTTCAAGTGGTCGAATTCTTGTATTCAAGTAAGGCCAAAGTTCCAGCTGACAGAGTTGGCTTGGGGGAAGACCAGTGCTTTCTGAAGGGTTGAGCCTCCAGTGGGAAGGTGGCTACTGCACCTGGTTCCACGCAGGTACAAACAGGGTCACCTGCTACCAACAATGAGTTCAGCCTGTGGTCCCAATCCTTCCCTGACCATATTTCTCTTTTTCCCTCAACTCGGCTCTGGTGTGAATGGGAGGAAGGCAGCCTGCCTGCTAGCTCAGACCCCAAAGCTACACATCCCCTGAGACCCGTGCAGATCTCCCGGAGATGGAGGCCACCGGTGCCGAGTGGGAGCCTCCCTTTCCTTCAGCAATGCTCCTGGAAGAGCCCAGCATCCTCTTCCACGGGGCCACCTTCTTCCTCAGCTTTGCTTTCTTAGCTCATCAGGGCAGGGGAGCTTCAGTCCAGGCACATGGGAGCAGAGTCGTGCTTCTCACCCTACCTGCTCTCCTGCCTAATGAAGGTGAAGTGTGGGGCTTCCCTAACACTGAGTCCCAGCTGCTCCTCTGCTTAAGTGAACTCTTAAACCAGTCCTCAAACTTCTCACTTAAAACTCCGCTGGAGTTGGGTTCTCAGTCCTACCTGAGCATCGTTAGGACCGTCTCTGCTTCTTCTGTCTGGTCGTTCTCTTGTGCTCTGTCGGCCCCCCCCCCCGCCCCCCGCCCGTAGCTACACTCTCCCAATTCTGATCTTCTTTGACCTGGGTTCTTGCAAAAGCATTGTTTGCAGCTTGTGTGGATGCTGTAAGTACACAGTCATGGCTTCCTATTGGTGTCTCCACTGAGTTCCCCCTGAGACTCTCCCACATGAGAGTATTCATCCAGCTCGTAGCCCCTAGTCACGGTGGGATACTCCTAATGAGCAGCTATCACACCTCTTTCTCAAAGCAAAGGATGCCCAATGTTTCCCCAGCCATACCCTTAAAGAGGCCGTCTAGCTGCCCCTGCAACCCTGTCAGATGCAAGTGTAGGGAGGGGACTGTGCGTGGGGACAAGGCCTTAGCTCGGGCTGTGAAGGGCACCTGTGATGGGGCTGACTCTAGAAGCCCTGGCTCGGTTCAGGCCCAGGACAAAGGACAGTGCGCTTCTCCATCCAGAACTGTAGCAAGGCTGGTCCCTGGGAGGTGCATGGGTGTGGGTCATGGTCTTTGGCCAAGGTCCTTGCTCTACTTTATCCTCCCCCAAAACCAATGTATTTCCTCAAGGAAGTTCAAGTCCTTATAAACACGGAGACAGACAAAGGTGGCCATAATCTGGGAACTTTGAGCATAGAAGTGTAGGCTGAGTCTTTAGGAACACCTCGAACAAGAACTACTTGGGATTGTTCAGAGAAATGGCTCACGGTTGGCATGGAGTTCTGAGTGCTCCCGATAGTGTAGCATCGGGACTGTCAGACCTAGCAGGCATGGGCCTTAATCTTAAACTTCTCTGCCCAACTCCGATGCCCTACAAGCTCAGGTCTCCCTTGTAGGCCCCCAAGCACCCTACTGGCCTTGAGCATGTAGTTCTCCATAAGAGAGGATGCCCTCTATCCCAGGATGTCTGTGCCAGAAGAGGCTACCTGTCCCTCTCCCAAGCCACAGAATGCAAAACCTACTTGCCTTTGACATTGTGGCTCTTACAAGGTTTGTCCTTTGTGTTGCTGGTACCACACTGATCTGTCCTAACTTGGGCTCTTTCAAGAGTCAGAGGCCAGATCCTGGGACAGACCAGTAGTTGGTCAAGGAGGCAATCTCTGGAGTAGCAAGCATAAAGAGGGCATATGGAGATGACTTCTAATAATCCTGTGGTCCCAAATGCCTGACAGTTCCCCATCCCAGGTATACGGGTGGCCACTTGCTCACTGACTCCCATCTTCGATTGGTCAAGGGCTGATTCTGGGCTTGAACTTGGCTAGGGTGGTATCCACACATGTGCATTAGTGGGGAGATGTGCCTTGGGTAGAGACCAAGGCTGTGCTTGAGGCCAGACCCTGTCCCTGCCTAGAACTACCCATATGGTCCCATCTGGGAAAGTTGAAGGGGGTTACACATGTCTGCTACAGACAGCCATAGTCAGATTCTTTGGTATTCTCATGACTCCTTCTGCATCTAGCCTCTTATTTCTTTAATACTGTGCAAAATGGTTGACAGACTCTTAATCTATTTTGGCCTTTAACATACCTCTCCACCTTTCTTTGCATGGGGGCCATTCCATACACTCACAAAGATGTTGACTATGGTTCAGTATTAATAAACTCCTGTGCTATACTGTAGTTACCAAAACTGGCAATAAGGCAGCAGAGAAAATGGTCTCTATCTGCAGGCAGACTGACTTAGAAGGAAGCAAAGCATTCCTAAGCTTACTCTTGCACGGGAAAGCAAAGGACTATCGAGGTGCTTTGAAGTGACAAACACTAGTGCCAGTTGTGAGCACCTTCCAACGCTCTGAAAAATCCGTGGTTTCTGCCCAACACTGTAGCCTCAGTGAGCATCAGAGCATGGGAGACGATCCCTCACGATCCCACAGTAAGCAGGACCATTGGCTCCGATGTGTCCTTCAGCATCCCCTACTACTGGTATTGCAAAACATCGTTCATTCAGCAAGTTACAATCTAGAAACTTCTCATCTTGTGGGACACTTGCAGAACAAGTCATTAACAATCTGATCCTTCCCTATCTTGTCCCAGCCCATTCCCGAGGCCACAGCCTTACCCTAGTTGTAAAAGGTGTTGGGTGCAGCTTCATGCTGTTGGGCTTCCAGCAGTTCATGGCTTTGACTTTACATGGCACAGTGCAGGAGTAGGAGCACATCAGAGGCAAGCCACACTGGTGGCATCACAGCCCAGAAGGATTTTGCCCTTCGAATCTGGAGAGGGTCTCCCATTGTGAATGAGGGAATCCCATGGGAATCTGGAGCATTGGCGGCTTCAGGAATGAAGACTTCCCAGGATGGCATCATGGTGGTGTCTGGGAGGGACTTCCCACTCCAAGACCCTTGTAGAATCAAGAGGGGACTGGAGGGATAGTAGGTTTGTTCTAAGGGCAAGAGTTGGGTTTAGAGACCTCAAAAGATGCTCGGTTTCTAAGCACCACCAGATTGAAGCCACGTTTTAAAATCCCATCTAGGGACTAAAGGGGATAAAAGTACTCTGAACTCAAAGCACTTGCTATGTGCCAGGCCTTACACCAAGAGCAAGGAAAAGTCTAGTGTCCCTGTAAGCTTGGATTGCGAACTGGCCTCCGTTCTGGCCTCTTCTACTTACATTTGACTTAGGAGGACCATACCCAATGAGGTAGGACCAGAGCCCCGCTTGGTGGGGGGCAATCCCTTTGATGTAACTACAGTAATCTGCAAAAACCTCAAACCTTCAAGGTTGAAACAGCCAGTGCGTAGACGCTGAGGCAGTAATGAGTTGGGGACGAACAAACCCATGTGTCTGGAGCATAGGGTGGGGCTGATGGCAGTGGTTAGAGGAACACAGTGGGAGTTTGGTTTCCATAGGACCACGAGGATGAAATGGAATTGGAGTTTACTCTTGGAAGGTGGTGTGAAGGCAATAGCAATCCAAGCTTGGGAACGTGTGCTTCATGCCCATCATTGGCAGGATCTAACTACAGGCAACAGGACTTTGGGGCATCAGTTAGGAAGCTATCCCAGTTGTGACTTGTGGCCGTCACTGGCAGGATGTCTAACTAGAGGCTCCCTGTGGGATGTGGTGACCACAGCACCGAGGGAAACAGGATGACAGAGATGGGGTCTCCTTAGCAGTGCTGTATGGTGAAAGATATGTTCTGTGATCTGTACCTTTCCCCGCCCCCTCCCCCTCCCCGTTCTAACCCAGCTTCTCCAGCCAGGGTGGGAGAGGGAGGGAGCTTCCCTAAACCCAGCTACAAGGGGCTCTAAGGGGCATACCCTCTCAAGGACACTGGGCTTGAAAGGTCATCCCCGGAGATGCAGAAGGAAACAGATAAGTGCCCTGACTGCAGCTTTACCTCTCTGCTCACAGCCCTTCGCCCAGGTGGGTCAAAAGCTAACCAGGTCTCTGCCTTGATGGGGGAAGAGGCCTCACTGGTAGCTGCACTCTCCCAAGGTTGTACTTTGAGGAGGCCTTTTCCAGCTCCCTCTCCGAAGTGACACTGACCTCTAAGGCAAATCCCTGTTGGCCTGGGAAGTGCCATAGAGGGTTCATGGCTGCAAACCCCACTGATCTGAGTCCATGCAACGTGGGGACTAAGTCCAGGGGTTCTGAGCCAGACCAGTAGAGCCCGAGTCTGCTGTGGACCTTGGGCGAGTTACTTAACCTATCTGTGCTTCTATTTCCCCATGGTTAAACTGGGGGCCTAGTTTGTAGCTGTAGGGTTATGCCAATTAAATGGGTGCACAGTTCAAGTGGTCGAATTCTTGTATTCAAGCAAGGCCAAAGTTCCAGCTGACAGAGTTGGCTTGGGGGAAAACCAGTGCTTTCTGAAGGGTTGAGCCTCCAGTGGGAAGGTGGCTACTGCACCTGGTTCCACGCAGGTACAAACGGAGAGAGGGTCACCTGCTACCAACAATAAGCTCAACCTGTAGTCCCAATCCTTCCCTGGCCATATTTCCCCTTTTCCTCAACTCTGCCCTGGTGTGGTGAATGGAAGGAAGGTAGCCGGCCTGCTAGCTCAGACCCCAAAGCTACACATCCCCTGAGACCCGTGCAGATCTCCCGGAGATGGAGGCCACCGGTGCCGAGTGGGAGCCTCCCTTTCCTTCAGCAATGCTCCTGGAAGAGCCCAGCATCCTCTTCCACGGGGCCACATTCTTCACAGCTTTGCCTTCTTAGCTCGTCAGGGCACGAGAGCTTAAGTCCAGGCACCTGGGAGCAGAGTCGTGCTTCTCACCCTACCTGCTCTCCTGCCTAATGAAGGTGAAGTGTGGGGCTTCCCTAGCACTGAGTCCCAGTTGATCCTGTGCTAAAGTGAACTCTTAAACCAGTCCTCAAACTTTCTCACTTAAAACTCCGCTGGAGTAAGATTGTCAGTCCTACTTAAGCATTGTTGGGTCCTTCTCTTCCTTCTGGTTGTAGTCTTGTGCTCTGCCCACTGCCCGTAGCCACGTCCTCTCTAATCCTGATCATCTTCTTTGGCCTGGGTTCTTGCAAAAGCATTGTTTGCAGCTTGTGTGGAGGCTGTAAGTACACAGTCATGGCTTCCTGCTGGGGTCTCCACTGGGTTCCCTCTGGGATTCTCCCACATCAGTGTTCATCCAGCTTGTAGCTGCTAGTCACTGGGGTACTCCTAATGAGCAGCTATAACACCTAGTCCTTCTCTCAGAAAGGATGTCCAATGTTTCCCCAAACATACCCTTAGAAAGGCTGTCTGGCTGCCCCTGCTGCCCTGTCAGATGCAAGTTTACGGAGGGGGCTGTGCACGGGGACAAGGCCTTAGCTCGGGCTGTGAATGGCACCTGTGATGGGGTTGGCTCCAGAAGCCCTGGCTCGGTTCAGGCCCAGGACAAGGACAGTGCGCTACTCCATCCAGGACTGTAGCAAGGCTGGTGTCTGGGAGGTGCATGGGTGTGGGTCATGGTCTTTGGCCAAGGTCCTTGCTCTACTTTATCCTCCCCCAAAACCAATGTATTTCCTCAAGGAAGTTTAAGTCCTTATAAACACGGAGGCAGACAAAGGTGGCCATAATCTGGAAACTTTTTCTTTGAGCATAGAAGTGTAGGCTCAGTCTTTAGGAACACCTTGAATAAGAACTACTTGGGATTGTTCGGAGAAATGGCTCACGGTTGGCATGGAGTTCTGAGTCCTCCCCGATAGTGTAGCATCGGGACTGTCAGACCTAGCAGGCATGGGCCTTAATCTTAAACTTCTGTCCAATTCCGATGCCCTACAAGCTCAGGTCTTCCTTGCAGGCCCCCAAGCACCCTACTTGTCTTGAGCATGTAGTTCTCCATAAGAGAAGATGCCCTCTATCCCAGGATGTCTGTGCCAGAAGAGGCCACCTGTCACTGTCCCAGGCTATGAGAAGTGATCTTACGATGCAAAACCTACTTCCCCTTGACTGACATTGTGGCTCCTACAAGGTTTGTCCTCTGTGTTGCTGTTACCCTGCTGATCTATGATAACTTGGGGTCTTGAAAGTAGTCAGAGTCCAGATCTCAGGACAGACCAGTAGTTGGTCGAGGAGGCCATCTCGGGAGTAGCAAGCATTAAAAAGCCTATGGAGATGACTTCTAATAAACCTGGTCAGAAATGCCTGACAGTTCCCCATCCCAGGCGTAGGGGTGGCCATTTACTCATTGACTCCCTTCTTCCATTGGGTAAGGGCTGAATCTGGGCTTGAACTTGGCTCGACTGGTAAACCACACATGTGCATCTATGGGGAGATATGTCTTGGGTAGAGGCCAAGGCTGTGCTTGAGGTCAGATCCTGTCCTGCCTAGAACTACCTATATGGCCCCATCTGAGACTGGGAAAGAAGGGTGAGCATGGGTGACTCATGTCTGCTACACAGACTGACTAGGCTTCTGTGTATGATCATCCCACTCCCCCACTGCCACCTGTCCACCAGACTGCGAGTTCCTTAAGGACCAGGGTTACCCTATCTGTTGGAGTACACCATATGTGATGGCTTATAAGAGACTTCTTCCAGATGTAGCCCAGAGGATGTTAAGCTTCAGATTCCAGACCAGTGGTCACGGAGCCAGAAGTGTGTGGGGGAAGGTAGGGGAAGAGTCGAGGCCATGGATCTTGGTGTTCAGTCCCCTTTGTCGTTTCCACAGCTAGGACAGGCTTGTGAAGCAGATCCCAAACCTTTTCTGTATGGCCTTGATTTGTGCTCCAAATCTGATCTCTCAGAAGGTCCTCCCTGAAGTGCTCCATGGAGCTCCAACAGTCACTGAATGACCTGTGCATGTTGACCTTGGTAGTTCTAGTGTATAATCAGTAACTTCAGGCTGGGGAACCAGGGCATGTGTCCTAGTACCTGGTTACAGGGTAGACAAGAGGCCATGCCAACAGATGGGGTGGCTTGGTGTGAAGAGTATAACTGGGCAAAGTGGTGGTTGCTGATCTCCCTGCTCCTCCTCGCGAACTGGGGTCAGGGGTCCTTTGAGTGACTGAGGGCCCTTACAGTTGAATGACCGTGTAGAAGCAGTGGTGAAGCTGCAGTGGGTGACCAGGTGGCAGTAACGGGGGAACTTTCTCCCTCTTGCAGGAGAAAACACTGCTGCAGGGGAGTGGATGGTACCTAGTAATGTGGCCCCTAGAAATGCATCAATTTTTTGGACTCCACCCTGACTACATATTGCCCTCTGACCATCCAGTTCTAAGGCACTGTAGCCTTGGAAATCTATGTGGCAATCAGGCCCTGGGCTTCAGATGGACATAAAGCACACTTGTAATCCAAACACGATCTGGAGGTGCACAGTTTAGAATCCCATTGGGAATCCCAGGCCAGTCTCCAGACTTGCATATATGGGGGGGGGGTACCTGGCCAGTCCCTTCGTGGCTCCCAGAGGACTTTCATCTCCTGACTGGATTGCCGACCACTTCCAGCTGAACATTTAGCATGTGTTAAGTACTACCCTGCCTCCAAATCAACAGACTTGCCATGAAATTGAAGCTCTTGTGGGTCACTCCTCCTGCTCCTGGAGATTCTGACCTGGAGATCTGACTGCCTCTCCTCTGCATTCCCACCTACTCACTTACCGCCCCCCTTCTCTCTCCAGCTTCCCCCCACGACCCCCAGTAACTCGGCAACTTCAGTACAGCAAAACCTTGGTCTGCGAGCATAAATTCGTTCTGGAAGCATGCTTATAATCCAAAGCACTTGCATATCGAAGTGAATTTCCCCATATGAAAGAACAGAAACCCAGAGGATTGGTTCCATGACCCAAAAAATCATATAAAAATTACAACACTGATAGAATACAAAATACAAAACATGGAAAATAATAAGCTAATCTCTACCTTTGAAAAACTTCTTGGCTGGTGTGAAGGAGCCAAGAGGAGGGTTATAACGTAGGACAACTTTCATGATCACTAATGGAATCACTGCTATCTATTCCAAGGAATCTTCTTCTTGTCCTGCAACTTTAACAAGGAACCTATCCAATGACCCTTGACATCTTTGTTTTGCATGGTCTTCCAACAGATTCCTAGCTTGCACTGCTACAGCCTCATTTGGGTGGTGCTTTTTCAAGATTTTTCAGTTTCCCACATTTTTCACCTCTCCCTAATCTCCTTGGAGGTAAGGGATTCCTTTCTCCTCCTCTGCAGACGAGATCTCCTTCCTAACCTCATGCTGTGGCTCACAATGCAGGTCTGTCAGTTCATCGGTGGTCAGCTCCTGGCCATGCTCCTCCACCAGCCCTTGAATGTTGTCCTCCCTAACCTCCAGTCCCATGGTCTTTCCCCATGGACACAATCTCAACAGCTAGCAACTCCTGTTTATGAGCAAGCCCCTCTAGGTCATGTCCAAGAATGCAATTGGGCCACAGATCTCCAAGCATAATTGAGCATTCTCTTGGAGACCCCATCCCAGGTTTTATCGATCTTGATGAAGTTCACAATGTGGGAAAATTTCCCAAGACTCCCGGAGGGTAAAGTTTATTCCTTCGGTCATCTTGAAGCATTACTTAAATACTTGTACAGATTCTTGAAGTTCAAAATGACCTGCTGATTCATGGGCTGGGGGAATGGAATTGTCTTGGGAGGAAGGAACTTGACCTTTAATGAACTTGATTCCTCCAGTAGGTCATCCTGAGAGCCTAGAGGCTGAGCAGGGGTATTAGCCATGAGCAGCAAGGTCTTCATTAGCAGCTTTTTCTAAAAGGGATTTCTTCACCGCAGAACTGAAGACCTCTTTAGACTCCACGAACAAAACACAAGTGGCCCAAACCTTGCTGTTGGACCTGCACAGAACGTTTAGCTGGCTTCTTTTGCACCTTGCGTTCCCTGGAGGCTCTGGATTCTCAGAATGATACACGAGCAGGGGCTTGACCTTGGAATCCCCACTTGCATTAGCCCAAGAGGGTAAGACAGTCTTTCATGGGCTTGTGACTGGGCATTGCAATCTCTCTTCTGTAACACAGGTTTTCTTTGGTATCTCTTGCCAAAACCTCATCTCCTAGCAGTCAAAAACTTGCTTCTGCAGTGGCACTCAAACCATGAGCTTCTGGAACCCAGTAGTGAACCTCAGCTGCCTTAGCATCTGAACTCCCCACCTCTTCATGCCTCCCAACACTAAGGATGTCCCTTCTCTTAAAGTCCTCAAACCATCCCCTGCTTGCCTTGAAGCCTTTTCTGTTGATGTACCTGGAAGTCTACTTACGAGGTCGTTGTACAACACCTTTGTCTTCTCACAGATAAGGCCCTGTCACCATATCCCCTGCTAGTTGCTTCTTGTTTATCCAAACGAGAAGCAAATTTTCTACATCTTTGAGAATATGTGGCTGTTGCTTTGGTATTCTCGACTCCTTTTGCTGCCACTAGCCCCATATTTCTTTAATCCTGTTCAAAATGGTTGACACACACTTATAAAATCTTGTAATCCTGGCCAATTGCATACATCTTTTTCAAACTTCTTTTTGCATGGGGGCCATTCTATACCCTCACAAAGATGTTGACTACGGTTCAGTATTAATAAACTGCTGTGCTATACTGTAGTTACCAAAACTGGCAATAAGGCAGCAGAAGAAATGGTCTCTATCTGCAGGCAGACTGACTTAGAAGGAAGCAAAGCATTCCTAAGCTTACTCTTGCACGGAAAAGCAAAGGACTATCTAGGTGCTTTGAAGTGACAAACACTAGTGCCAGTTGTGAGTGCCTTCCAACGCTCTGAGAAATCCCTGGTCTCTGCCCAACACTCTAGCCTCAGAGTGAACATCAGAGCATGGGAGACGATCCCTCACGATCCCACAGTAAGCAGGACCATTGGCTCCGATGTGTCCTTCAGCATCCCCTACTACTGGTATTGCAAAACATCGTTCATTCAGCAAGTTACAATCTAGAAACTTCTGCTCATCTTGTGGGACACTTGCAGAACAAGTTACTAGCAATCTGATCCTTCACTATCTTGTCCCAGCCCATTCCCGAGGCCACAGCCTTACCCTAGTTGTAAAAGGTGTTGGGTGCCGCTTCATGCTGTTGGACTTCCAGCAGTTCATGGCTTTGACTTTACATGGCACAGTGCAGGAGTAGGAGCACATCAGAGGCAAGCCACACTGGTGGCATCACAGCCCAGAAGGATTTTGCCCTTCGAATCTGGAGAGGGTCTCTCATTGTGAATGAGGGAATCCCATGGGAATCTGGAGCATTGGCGGCTTTAGGAATGAAGACTTCCAGGATGGCATCGTGGTGGTGTCTGGGAGGGACTCCCCACTCCAAGACCCTTGTAGAATCAAGAGGGGACTGCAGGGATAGAAGGTTTCCTCCTTACTAAACCCAACTCTTGCACTTAGAACTCAAAAGATGCTGTTTCTAAGCTTGTACCACCACAGGCTGAAGCCAAGTTTCAAAGTCCCATCTAAGGACTAAAGGGGATAAAAGTACTCTGAACTCAAAGCACTTGCTACGTGCCAGGCCTTACACCAAGAGCAAGGAATACTCTAGTGTCCCTGTAAGCTCGGAGGCCAGTTCTGCAATCCATTCTGGCCTCTTCTACCTGCATTTGACTTAGGAGGGCCATACCCGATGAGGTAGGACCAGAGCCCCTCTTGCTAGGGGGCAATCCCCTTGGTGTATCTCCAGTAACCTGCAAAACTAAATGTCTAAACGCTTGTTGGAAAGTCTTCAAAACCTCTCTGCCTGGATCCTACTGAAAGGTCCCCACTGGAACGAGGTTACGTGCCTAAGGCTTTCTAACTCTTCTGGGATAAAGTACTAAAACCCTGGAGAATGCCATACATCTGAGATAAATCCTGCCCCTGTGCTTGACTCAGTGTGGGGTTCACTGGCAACTCAGGTTTGCTCATCTGTAAAGGTCTCTGGGAGGAACACCTGAGCAGATGCCTGAATTAGTAATCTGCAAAAACCTCAAAACTTCAAGGTTGAAATGGCCAGTGCGAAGATGCTGAGGCAGTAATGAGTTGGGGACCGAGAAGCCCATGTGTCTGGAGCACAAGGAGCATAGGGTGGGGCTGATGGCAGTGGTTAGAGGAACACAGTAGGAGTTTGATTCCATAGAACCACGAGGATGAAATGGAATTGGAGTTTACTCCTGGAAGGTGGTGTGAAGGCAGTAGCAATCCAAGCTTGTGAATGTGTGCTTGGTGGCCGTCACTGGCAGGATGTCTAACTAGAGGCTCCCTGTGGGATGTGGTGACCACAGCACCGAGGGAAACAGGATGACAGATGGGGTCTCCTTAGCAGTGCTGTATGGTGAAAGATATGTTCTGTGACCTGTACCTTTCCCTGCCCCCTCCCCATTCTAACCCAGCTTCTCCAGCCAGGGTGGGAGAGGGAGCTTCCATAGACCCAGCTACAAGGGGCTCTCAGCAGCGTAACCTCTCAAGGACACTGGGCTTGAAAGGTCATCCCCGGAGATGCAGAAGGAAACAGACAAGTGCCCTGACTGCGGCTCTACCTCTAAGGGCTGTGAGCAGAGCCCAGGTGGGTTACAAGCTACCCAGGTCTCTTCCTTGATGGGGGAAGAGGCCTTACTGGTAGCTGCACTCTCCCAAGGTTGTACTTTGAGGAGGCCTTTTCCAGCTCCCTCTCCGAAATGACTGACTGCTAGGCAAATCCCTGTTGGCCTGGGAAGTGCCACAGAAGGCTCATGGCTGCAAACCCCACTCACTTGAGTCAATGCAACATGGGGGGCTAAGTCTAGGTTCTGAGCCAGAGTCTGCTGTGGACCTTGGGCGTTACTTAACCTATCTGTGCTTCTATTTCCCCATGGTGAAACTGGGGGCCTAGTATGTAGCTGTAGGGTTATGCCGATTAAATGGGTTCACAGTTCATAGTGGTCGAGTCCTTGTATTCAAGCAAAGCCAAAGTTCCAGCTGGCACAGAGTTTGGGGGAAGACCAGTGCTTTCTGAAGGGTTGAGCCTCCAGTGGGAAGGTGGCTACTGCACCTGGTTCCACACAGGTACAAACGGAGAGAGGCTCACCTACTACCAACAGTGAGCTCAGCCTGTGGTCCCAATTCTTCCCTGACCATGTTTCCCCTTTTTCCTCAACTCTGCCCTGGTGTGGTGAACGGGTGGAAGGCAGCCTGCCCGCTAGCTGAGACCCCAAAGCTGCACATCCCCTGGGACGTGCAGATCATCCAGAATGGAGGCCACCGGTGCCGAGTGGGAGCCTCCCTTTCCTTCAGCAATGCTCCTGGAAGAGCCCAGCATCCTCTTCCAAGGGGCCACATTCTTCACAGCTTTGCCTTCTTAGCTCGTCAGGGCACGAGAGCTTAAGTTCAGGCACCTGGGAGCAGTCATGCTTCTCACCCTATCTGCTCTCCTGCCTAATGAAGGTGAAGTGTGGGGCTTCCCTAGCACTGAGTCCTAGCTGCTCCTGTGCTAAAGTGAACTCTTAAGCCAGTCCTCAAACTCCCTCACTTAAAACTACCTGGAGTTGGGTTCTCAGTCCTACCTGAGCATCGTTGGGACCTTCTCTGCTTTTTAGGTCCTGTCTTTTTCCTGTGCTCTGCCTGCCACCCGTAGCCACACCCTCCCTAATCCTGATCGTTTTCACCTGGGTTCTTGCAAAAGCACGTCATACAGCGTCCACACAAGCTGTGAGTATACGGTCATGGCTTCCTGCCAGTGTCGTCACTGGGTTCCCTCTGGGACTTCCCCAAGTCCGTTCATCCAGCTCATAGCCCCTAGTCACTGTGGGATACTCCTAGGTGACTAATGAGCAGCTATCACACCTCCTTCTCAAAGCAAAGGATGCCCAATGTTGCCCCAACGGTACCCTTAAAAAGGCTGTCTAGCTGCCCTATCAAAGTGCAGGGAGGGGATGCAAAGTGTAGGGAGGGGACTGTGCATGGGGACAAGGCCTTAGCTTTGGCTGTGAAGGGCACCTGTGAAGAGAAGGGCTGTGACGGGGCTGGCTCCAGAAGCCTTGGCTCGGTTCAGGCCCATGAGAAAAGATGGTGTACTTTTCCATCCAGGACT
Source organism: Paguma larvata (assembly GCA_030068075.1). Taxonomy (NCBI): domain Eukaryota; kingdom Metazoa; phylum Chordata; class Mammalia; order Carnivora; family Viverridae; genus Paguma; species Paguma larvata. Next base: position 79,430,743 of record CM057835.1, read on the forward strand.
GTAGCAAGGTTGGTCCCTGGGAGGTGCATGGGTGTGGGTCATGGTCTTTGGCCAAGGCCTCCTCCTTCATCTCTACTTCATCCTCCCCCAAAACCAATGTATTTCCTCAAGGAAGTTCAAGTCCTTATAAACACGGAGACAGACATAGGTGGCCATAATCTGGGAACTTTGAGCATAGAAGTGTAGGCTGAGTCTTTAGGAACACCTTGAACAAGAACTACTTGGGATTGTTCAGAGAAATGGCTCCCGGTTGGCATGGAGTTCTGAGTCCTCCCGATAGTGTAGCATCGGGACTGTCAGACCTAGCAGGCATGGGCCTTAATCTTAAACTTCTGTCCAATTCCGATGCCTTACAAGCTCAGGTCTCCCTTGCAGGCCCCAAGCAGCCTACTGGCCCTGAGCATGTAGTTCTCCATAAGAGAAGATGCCCTCTTTCCCAGTAGGTCTGTGCTAGAAGAGGCTACCTGTCACTGTCCCAAGCTATGAGAAGTGATCTTATGATGTAAAACCTACTTCCCTTTGACTGACCTTGTGTCTCCAAGTTTTGTCCTCTGTGTTGCTGGTACCTCACTGATCTGTCCTAACTTGGGCTCTCTTGAAATAGAGTCCAGATCTCGGGACAGATCAGTAGTTGGTCAAAGGAGCAATCTCACGAGTAGCAAGCATAAACAGTGCATATGGAGATGACTTCTAATAATCCTCTGTGGTCCCAAATGCCTGACAATTCCCCATCCCAGGTATAGCGGTGGGCCACTTGCTCACTGACTCCCATCTTCCATTGGGCAAGGGCTGAATCTGGGCCTTGAACTTGGCTAGGCTGGTAAGCCACACATGTGCATCTGTGGGGAGATGTGCCTTGGGTAGAGGCCAAGGCTGTGCTTGAGGCCAGACCCTGTCCCTGCCTAGAACTACCCATATGGTCCCATCTGAGACTGGGAAAGATGAAGGGGGACACAAGTATCTGCTACACAGACTATGGCTGTTGCTTTGGTATTCTCATGACTCCTTCTGCAACTAGCCTCATTATTTAATACTGTGCAAAATGGTTGACAGACTTCTTAATCTTGCCATTTTGGCCTTTCACATACCTCTCAACCTTTCCTTGCGTGGGGGCCATTCCATACTCACAAAGATGTTGACTGTGGTTCAGTATTAATAAAATTGTCCTACACTGTATTTAACGTAACTGGCACTAAGGCAGCAGAGGTAATAGTCTCCATCTGCAGGCAGCCTGACCTAGAAGGAAGCAAAGCGTTCCTATGCTTACTCTTGCATGGAAAAGCAAAGGACTGTCTAGGTGCTTTGAAGTGACAAACACTAGTGCCAGTTGTGAGCACCTTCCAACGCTCTGAGAAATCCCTGGTTTCTTCCCAACACTGTAGCCTCAGAGTGAGCATCAGAGCATGGGAGACGATCCCTCACGATCCCACAGTAAGCAGGACCATTGGCTCAGATGTGTCCTTCAGCATCCCCTACTACTGGTATTGCAAAACATCGTTCATTCAGCAAGTTACAATCTAGAAACTTCTGCTCATCTTGTGGGACACTTGCAGAACAAGTCATTAACAATCTGATCCTTCACTATCTTGTCCCAGCCCATTCCCGAGGCCACAGCCTTACCCTAGTTGTAAAAGGTGTTGGGTGCAGCTTCATGCTGTTGGACTTCCAGCAGTTCATGGCTTTGACTTTACATGGCACAGTGCAGGAGTAGGAGCACATCAGAGGCAAGCCACACTGGTGGCATCACAGCCCAGAAAGATTTTGCCCTTCGAATCTGGAGAGGGGTCCCATTGTGAATGAGGGAATCCCATGGGAATCTGGAGCATTGGCGGCTTCAGGAATGAAGACTTCCCAGGATGGCATCGTGGTGGTGTCTGGGAGGGACTCCCCACTCCAAGACCCTTGTAGAATCAAGAGGGGACTGCAGGATAGTAGGCTTGTTCTAAGGGCAAGAGTTGAGTTTAGAGACCTCAAAAGATGCTCTGTTTCTAAGCACCACCAGATTGATGCCAAGTTTCAAAGTCCCATCTAGGACTAAAGGGGTTAAAAGTACTCTGAACTCAAAGCACTTGCTACGTGCCAGGCCTTACACCAAGAGCAAGGAATACTCTAGTGTCCCTGTAAGCTCGGAGGCCAGTTCTGCAATCCATTCTGGCCTCTTCTACCTGCATTTGACTTAGGAGGGCCATACCCGATGAGGTAGGACCAGAGCCCCTCTTGCTAGGAGGCAATCCCCTTGGTGTATCTCCAGTAACCTGCAAAACTAAATGTCTAAACGCTTGTTGGAAAGTCTTCAAAACCTCTCTGCCTGGATCCTACTGAAAGGTCCCCACTGGAACGAGGTTACGTGCCTAAGGCTTTCTAACTCTTCTGGAATAAAGTACTAAAACCCTGGAGAATGCCATACATCTGAGATAAATCCTGCCCCTGTGCTTGACTCAGTGTGGGGTTCACTGGCAACTCAGGTTTGCTCATCTGTAAAGGTCTCTGGGAGGAACACCTGAGCAGATGCCTGAATTAGTAATCTGCAAAAACCTCAAACCTTCAAGGTTGAAATGGCCAGTGTGAAGATGCTGAGGCAGTAATGAGTTGGGGACCGAGAAGCCCATGTGTCTGGAGCACAAGGAGCATAGGGTGGGGCTGATGGCAGTGGTTAGAGGAACACAGTAGGAGTTTGATTCCATAGAACCACGAGGATGAAATGGAATTGGAGTTTACTCCTGGAAGGTGGTGTGAAGGCAGTAGCAATCCAAGCTTGGGTATGCGTGCTTCATGCCCATCATTGGCGGGATCTAACTACAGGTAACAAGACCTGGGGCATCAGTTAGGAAGCTATCCCAGTTATTTAGTTATGGGACCTAGATCAAGATTGTGGCAATGAGAATAGCACGATGAAATAGGTTGGGGATTGAAGCAGCGACCAGATTTGCTGGAGGTTGGATTACAGATAGGATGGGGAGCAAGCAATCAAGACTAGAACTCCCAGTGTAGGAGTCTATTGAATGTGGCATCCCTGATGGAGACTGGGAAGCAAGGTATAGGAGATGCAGGTGGCACAGAGCAGGCTGAGTGGTGCCGTTGGGGCTGAGCCCTAGACTGCACTGGTATCTTAGCAGCAGGAACTTTGGGGGCTCCTCAAACTAGTTCCCTTGGAAGTTAGAGACCTCAAGAAGGGACACTTGTGTCCGTGAGAGGCGGGAGGAACTAGGAATTTAAGTCCTATAGAGTGAGGTTGCAATAGCACAGCAGTCTGGGAGCACAAGCAAGGGCCTCTCCAGGAAAAAGTTGAGTAAATGATGCCAACGACAAATCTCTGGAGTAATGAAGTTTCACGAGTAGATCCTGTAATGCAAGTTGAGAGCCCAAATGCCTACGAGGCACATAGTCAAGATCCTATAACAACTCCCAGAAGCAAATTTTGACCCATCAAGTGATCAAGGTCTAAAACCAAGCCCTAAGTTTAGATCAGGATAGGGGGAACCTGGGAGGCTTTCCTCCTTTACCTTACTATTCTGCACTTTCCAAACCATGTCTTAGGAGCACAGATTACTCTTTATAACGTACGAGAAATGAGATCAACTCTTACCCTAGGCAGAAATGTCTATGAAGCCATGCTGGTCATGGAAAGCATGATCCAGACTTGGTTGCCTCTGGGTATGTGAGTCATCCCTGATGTTGTAAAACTAATGTCTTTTCCAAAACCCCACTTCTGAAGGCGCCGGACCTAGTTAAGCTAACTAGTTTCAACTGCTTTGGACCTTTCTAGCTGCTCTGGGAACAGTTCTTGGAAACCTCTTCAAGACTTAATAGTTAAAAAAAAAAAAAAAAGTGTGGGAGGGTTCTTGGATTCTCTTAACCTGTGTGCCCACTTTGTGCAGATAAGGGAAACTGCCTGTCAGAACTAAGACTGCAGACTAGATCCTGACTTTTCAATCTCAGAGCCTTCCTCTTCCTCCCCTTTTAATCTGCCTTCTGCCTACTGACCGAGGGGGGCCCCTCATGAAACCTCTGCATCGATGGATTCATCAATGCCTTGAGTAACCCTACTCCCATTAGTGATAAATAATGCATGGTCCGACATGGAGTTCTGGCGTGGCATTGATTGAGAACCTGGGGAAGGATGGGGTGGCTGTCAGTACAATGTGAAGTGTGGTCTAACAATTGAAATGACTCTCCAATTGAAATGACTCTCCACTAGACGAGATGAAAAGTCTGCACCTGAGATTCAGCCAAGGCAACCTGCAATGCCATTAAGGTCTACTCTAACTTTGAGCCTCAACTTTCTCAGCCCTTCATCTGAGCCTTGCTCTAGCATCTCCCTGCAGACTTCTATAAAGTGGCACCTGCTTTCATATCCTTCCAGAACTTATGGAGCCCATGCCATGTGCCAGCTGCTGGGAAGGACTCCAGCTTGATTTAATTGTGGTAGGAGGTGGGTAGAGGGATGCACAGACAGTTACCTTTCAGGCTTCAATGTATCCCTCTTAGGCTCTACTAAGTAGTTGCCCCCTCCCCCACAAGGGCTCCCACACTGCAATATCTCCATCCTGGAAAGGCAGGTGAGTTCAGAAGCCCTCTAAACAGAGGGAAGAGCTTTTGCACAAGTCTGGGGGCCAGACGGAGCAGAGCCTAATGCCTGGAGAGGAAAGCAGGGGTTGGAAGCCACAGGGTCTTGCAAAAGTGTTTAGAACGCTGTATCCTACATAGGACAACTCCTCGTCCTACATCTCCTCAGAATAGGCTCTTGAGGTAGATCATGTAGCGTAGACACAGTGCTGAAGGATAGCCCCTTTGCACAGCATCTTTGCACAGATCAGAAATCCACTAATGGAAGCAATGAGGTCCAGCATAAGATCACGGTGGGGGGGCGTGGTGGTGGTTCTAGACTGGAGGGGGGATGTTCTGAGGTGGCAGAGTTTCAGATGAGGCAAGAGCATGCCTCTGCCTCTCTGGAATGGAAGAAATGTCTTCGGGACAGTGTGAGCTCTTGAGGTCCTGTGTACCCACTGTATCTAACTTTTGCATTAGTCCAAATGCAGAATTTAGCAGACTTGGCCACTTGCTCTTAGAGGGTTAAGATACCAAGAAATCAGGAGGTCTTGGCTTTCTGAAGGATATGTGCCAAAACAGATGGTGTTCATATTTCTTAAAGGTATTTCCTGTCCCCATGTTGATCTTGTGAAGATGGCTTTCTCTACTTTCAAGCTTGCTGGGCTTCCTAGCCTAAGGGGAACCAAGGCGAAGTTAGGATAAGCTTAGCAGAACAGGCAAACTCCTCTCTGAACATCCTCATTTTTGGAAAGTGTAGGTCTTCTACAGGCAAACCAGCTTAAAGCCCTGGCCTTCAGTACAGCCTTCTAGGTAGATCCTTTAACATCTGGCTCTTCTCCCGGGTGATGAGCCTGTCCCTTCTCAGAGGATCAGTTTTAGAGAGGCTCAAATTCATGTCCAATGGGAACTAGCATCCATGGGGTAAGTATGGCTCAGACTGAGGAGAGGTGTAGACATCCCAGGACACAGTCCAAGTGACTTAGGTCTTGTACAGACAACAGGATAACAAAGGGATGTTCTGGTTGGATGTTGGTTAACTGAAGCCTTCTAAAACTATGTTCTGAGACCACTTCTAACCTCTGAATTGATCTCACTCCTCCCTGGTCTAATGAACTTTGCTTACCATGGTCTTAAACCTCTGGTGGTGGCTTGAATATCTGTAATACAAAGTGGTAGAGAGGGAGTTGTATGTACCATCCTGAGGGTATTACTTCAAAGGGGTGGGGGGTTCTCCTATCCCCACAACCAAGCTTTGCTTCTCTTGGTAATGCCTGTGTATCTTCACCACACTTACTACAATTGTGGCTATACAAGTACAGTAAAACTTCGGTTTGCAAGCATAATTTATTCTGGAAACCTGCTTGTAATCCAAAGCATTGGTGTATCAAAGTGAATTTCCCCATAAATAATGGAAACTCAGATGACTCATTCCACAACCCAAAAATATTCACATAAAAACGAATACAGATCTGTAATAGGATACAAAACAAACACAAAATATGAACTAACCTGCACTTAGAAAACCTTCGTGGCTGGTGTGAGGGGGACTGAGAAGGGTTATTGTGAAGGATGACTTCACTATCACTAATGAATTTTGACTACGGTGCAGTATTAATAAACGTGTCATATACTGCACTTGACAATAAGGTAGCAAAGGAAAGGGTCTCTATCTGTAGGCCACCTGACCTAGATTGAAGCAAAGCATTCCTAGGCTTCTGTCTAGAAAAACAAAGGATTGTCCATAAGTGCTTTGAAGTGACAAAAAATACAATACTGGCAATCATAGGCACCTTCCAACGTTCCAAGAATCGCTGACTTCTGCCAAACACCATGGCCTGAGACCAAGCATGGGAGAGGATTGTCCACAATCCTGCATGAGAACCATTGGCTCGCTTGTGATCATGATATTCAGCATCCTGTACTACTACTGCAAGACATGGCTTGTTTATCGAGTTAAAACCTAGAAATGTCCACTCATCTTGAACACTCACAGAGCAAGTTACTCGCAATCCAAGGTTTTACTGTTCTCCATACTAGTCCTTTGCAGCATAACCCAAACTTGTAGCCTTAAGCTACATCTACTAGCTCACAGTTCTGTAGGTACTGACCCAGCACGGTGTGACTGGATTCTCTGCTCCAGGATCCCAAGACTGAAATCGCAGTGTCACATGGGCTGTGGTCTTATCTGGAGACTCAGGGGCAGATCAGCTTCCAAGCACATTCATATGGGTAAAATCCAGTCTCTTGCCCTGTAAGCCGGAGGCCTCTTCCTTGCTGGTTGTTAGCTGAAGCCTACTCACTCCTAGAGCCCTCCTGTGTCTCTTGCCAGCTTAAAGTCAGAGGAGGCATGTAGCAACAGTGTCTTGTGAATCATCTGTGCTTTGAACTTCTGATGAGGTCTGGAACTTCTAGACCCATATTCAAAGAGCTCCTGTGATTAGGTCTGGCCCACCCAGGATAACCTACCTCTTGTCAAACTGTAAAGATCCCTAGGAGTTATTGCTCCTGTGCACCAAGGGATTAGACAGGCACGTGCATAAGGGGGACCATCTTGATGGCCATCTTAGGGTACCACCCACCACACCTAGGACTCCTGACCCTTTGCTAGACTCACTCAAGGACTCAAGGATCTTGCCTCCCTCACTGTACTCAGCACCTATGACCAAGCCGGGGAAGAAGAGATGTTGGTACTTCCAGGAGTATCCTTAAGAGTATCCTACTTGGAACCAGTCTATTCTACTAGAACAATCCTGCCTTCCTGTAGATGCAAGACCAGAAGTAACCCTCCCCACATATCCTGACTTACTGAGGGCTGCTTTCTGAGAGTTAAAAATCAAACCAAAACAATCTGCATCCTTCCTTCCAGTCTTGTATGCTGTCCAAAGCATTTGCAAAAGTCCCACTTTTAAGCCGGCATTGCTATTACTGTCATTATTGCCCACAATTTATACTAAGGGCAATAACAGGCCCAGCCTTTCTTGACCTCCATCTTACAGAATGTGGCCATAAAAATAATTCGGCTTAAATGCTGCTTGGAAGGAGCAGAGGGTTTTCCTTCTAAAATGCCTTTAGGGTTTTCGCCTGTGAAAAATGTATGTTGGGCAAGTGCTGCCCCCTTTGGGTTGGAGGGAGTAGTTCTTGTGCTGGCCTTGTGTTCACCTGAATAGTCCAGAATGCTGAGTGCTAACATTTTGCTTCCTTCTGTCCTACTCAGGGAGTCTGTCCTATGTTGTTGCCCCCTGCCACCCCCCATCCCCACCAGAAAATAAATGCTACCAGGTCCTACCCACTGCTTTTCCTCATCCGTGTTCTTAAGGGATTAGTTTGAAGGACTTAGGAAGTGCTAGATTAAAAGCAGGGAAATCAACCCTAACTTCAGTTCTGAGCCTTTTTCTGTGTGTAGAACAGTGAGAAGTTGCTGACTCTCCTGCCCATAGCAAACCTGCCCCCATTCCTCCTGGGCCATTGCTATAACTCACTTAAGCTTGGTCCAACAGGTGCTGCTTCATGGGCATAGAATCCTTAATATGTAGTTCAGGGTAGCTACAAGCAGAACTTAACTGCAGGTTAGCATTTGGTATTCCCTCCATTCTGTCCAGGTAGCATCTATGGGCATAGTAGCTCTGCTGGGTTAGACTGGGGGCTTCCATGTTTGTTTTCTGCCTGGAAATCTCCAGTGGGAGTACAAGGGGACCAGGACCTAGGAGTACATCTTTACCCAAGTTCAGTGAAGCTAAGAAGCTGGAGAGTTAAAGTCCAAGACAGGAAGGAAGGTTGTCTTAGGTTCATGGATCAAAGGTTTGGGAAAGTGTAAGCTGGGTACATCTTCCACAAAGTCAAGGCGTTCCTAGTCCTTCAGAGCAATTGTACTTTTGGGAGGAGACCCGACCCTCTGATAGGAGTTCCAATCTGAGTTTTGTTATTGCTGGGTCTTACTTGGAGTCCTTTAGTTGGGACTTTCTAATAAATTGAACGTCCTACCTCCAGACCTTTTCAAAGATAATGCATCATGAGTGGCAATGGTTAGCTGCCAGGTAGACACTAAGTCTTTGGAGTCAGGCTGACTTCACTTTAAGAATGAACAGACTTGATTCTTCCCATGGGGCCTCAAGCTTCTCCATTGGAATGTTGCGTATCTATAGGTCCTCCTTCAGCCCTTGAGAGGCCTTGTTCTCCTCAGACACTCTGAAGGTCGCCATGTCCCTTTGGGGGTGGGGACTCTGGTAGGTGACCATGTAGATGCTTGAGGAGACTATCAAGGCACACCCCATGTTCTTTCCGGACCTTTAGAGAGATAAGAGATCATGAAAGCTGTTGAGAAAGTAATGACTAAGCCTGGCTCTTCGGGCACTACCAACTCAGATCTCCTGATTCTAAAGGAGCTGCTTAAGACCTTTTGGATGCTGCTCTTCGATCCAAGCTTGCATCTCCATCTAGAACTACATGGTCTGAAGTAGAAAGCTACTAAACCAGTCGGAATCAAATCTGGGCTGATATCAAACGTACTGTAGCCTTTGAGAGGTAAAATGCTATGGATAAAACATCTATAGATCAGGATACAAAAATGTGGTCCCAAGTCTCCTTGAATTAAGCCTGGACATATTAGAGTGGGGTAATGTGCTCAACAAATGAGATGCATGCTGCTATCTGGAGACCACCATAGACACTGAATATTCAGTGGAGGAGGGAGTCTCTGCCTGCATGGAATGTTCTCGATGGATATGCAGAATAAATCAGGCTGTATCACTGGGAGGGGGGAAATGAAGCGGGAGAAAAACAGGACCTTGACTTGGTGTGTAGCTGAGATCTTGTGTAAACTACTTAACCATGCACATTCTCTCGGCCTGACCTCCAAAACGATGGTCTTTGTCAGAGGAGTGCATGGTGTCTACAACGGAGCTGCTCTGCAGTAAGGAAAGACACCAAAGGAGTTTGAGGGAATACATGTCCTATTCTTCAGGAGGGTCCCCTCCATGTTGGCATATTAAAATCTCAGATAAGTTCCTGCAAAGGAATGTGTACGACCGTGCAAACCTGCATCCCTCAGACCCGGTAACCACAAACCTCTGCGGTGACTGTAGAACCAGGGTCCTGTGGACCAACTTGGGAAACATTCACCCAACCCATAAAGTGAAGAGCGATAAGAATATAACTCCTGTTCCACTCAAGGTCTTTGCCAACAAAAACCTTCTCCCGATCAGAAGACTGAAGTGTCACCTTGTGTTCAAGTGACTTTTTCATCCCAGTGTCTTCCTAAGTGGTTACTTTAACCATTTCTGAACAAGGAGGCACAACTCTCTTTAAGAGGGACTCCAATGGTAGAATCGGAGAAGTTATCCTGTGTAGGAGAGTAATTGTACCTGGAAAGCCAACTCCTTGGAAAACGTTTCTAGGTCAATCTCCAAGAACTTGAACTTGGGCATTTTGCTCAGGATCAAAGGACATGTTTCCACACTTGAGGATTACTAGAAGTTCCCATTAAGAGAATGGAGAAGTATTAAGCCTAAAAGTGAGGGAGGGGGGAGAATAGTTGAATTTAGGGAAAGAAGGGTCTCTAGTGATGATGATCCCACCCTCGTTGGAGCTGCCATTCACTGTGGGAGGAGGGAACACGAAGTTGGCTACTTCATGGAGGGTTTTGTTTTTATTTTTTTTTTTAGCTTTGGTTGAATAGAGCTATCTCACTGGACTTCTCACCTGAAATCATGGTTGGCTTTGGGTTTTCTGAACTCTCTAGACACAGGTTCAGACTCTGGTTCAATGATGCCATGTGGCCCCAGCAAAGCTTGCTGGGCTAAAGGATTGATTTAGCTCCTGACAACACTTGGTTGGGGGAAGGGGGGAATAACTCCTATTTGCTCATTAGTAGAAGCACTAGAACAAGTACTACAGTATGTGTCCTGGGTCATAACTCAGAGGCAAACAATCATAACATGAAAGTACGGACCATAAAACAAAACATGGAATGTTCATATAGTGTGTGTATATATGTGGAAAAGATTAAAAAACCATAAGCCCGTGTAGGTTAATGAAGGCAGATGGTTGGCACAACGGATAGGAGAATAAGTCAGGGCCTTCAGCCCCATCTTGGACTCCGGGCTAACCTGTGGCTCTGCTGTCTGTGTCTCCCCCCACCTCTAAGACTAGCTGGAGAGGAAATGGAAAAGTTCCCAAACTGAAAACCCAGCTTCCCTCAGAGTTCTAGCCCTGGGAGGGATGGACGTAGGAGATGGCCCAGAAGTGACTTGGACAATAGGATTTCGCTGTTAGGAAGTGACTCCATGAGTTAACTTTGCTCACAAAACCCGAGTGTACTGTTTAACCTAGGGAACTTGTGAAAGCTCCCTTGTACTTGTGGTCTGGGTTGCCTTTAGATGGAAGCCCTGGGGGGGTTCACTGTTAGTTGCTCAGTTTTGGGGAAGCAGAAAGGGGAATCCTCTCCAATGTGTGTGTCCCTAGAACACTTGGGTAGCATGAAGGTATAGATTCTTAACCTGCATAAGGGCAGTAAACAGTCCTAAGAGTATAATGCACTTCTCCCACTTGGAAGGTCGTATCACCCCTTGGCCCTGGTCCTCTTCCAGTGTGGCATTAGGGAGCAGGTGTAAACCCCCCCCCCCAGAGATCTCTCTCTACCCATCTCTAGAGCAAGGATCTTTTCCTTCCAGTCAGGGCCTCCATCCTCTGAATAGAATCCATTCTCCACTCTTTTCTTCCTATGGGAATATGGAGGCCAGCAAACGAGTTCCCTGTGCCTTTTACCCAGAGATCTTGTGTCTCCATCACCCTTCGAGATGGTGTTTAAAGGACTCTTGATGCTGGTATTGTTTGGGGGTTTTCTCCACACAGGGCTGAAGGTCTGGTGCAGTAGAACACTCCCTTTCAAGTTCCAAAAAATTGACTTGTGGCTTGGTAGCCTGTGGGCTTTGACCTGGGAGTCCTTGTGCTTCAATAGCATGTTTTTTTTTTTTTTCTTTTGCCCTCCTTTCATGGCAATGAAGTGTGGGGATTAAATAGATGTTGCTACTTGCTGAGATCAACTGGGGAGGGTGTCTGTTGTGGGAGTAATTCGGGTCCATCTTTGATATCTGAATTCCATTTGAAATTTACCCTTCCAGTGCAAAGGCACGGACGGACATCATACGCTGTTACAACTCCTCTCCCTGAAGGTCACAGAAAGTCCATTGTGATTGAAGGTGAAGACTGAGCTAGTGATAAGTGCACACCGCATACTACCTGCTTGACGAGTTGCTACCTCCCTTCTATTCTCCTTAGAATAGGAAAGGGTCTTCTTTATCCTAGTGACTTAACCTCCTTTGCGTACATGACTCCCTCTAACTAGACTGAACTCTAGGAGAACAAGGACTGTTTCCTGTGGACCAGTGCCTCTCCTAAAGCAAATGTTAGACATCATATGGATAGATGGTAGGTTCCTCCACAGTTCTGTTTAAGGCTCAAGCAAAGATCTTTTCCCTTGAAGTCCGAGCAAGGTCTGAAATCTTCCAAGTGCTATTTTGGGAAACCCTCGTCTGAAAATCCCCTCCACTGAGGTTCCATTAAAGGAAGCAAACCAAACTGATCTCCTATTGTCCAGGCACAGCCTCACCTGTGCAAGTGTCAAAGGTCCTTGTCAAAAATTAGATTTGTGGCTCGAGACACAACTTCTAGCTAAAACTTCATGTACTCCCTAAAAAACACACCTAGCTATTTAGGTGGAAGTAGAGATCTACCCTAGAAAACCAAGTGACTAAGTGGCTCCAGTTAAAAAAAAAAAAAATCTTTGAAGGGTATGTATAAAAGTTGAATAACTTAGATTTAGAAAATCCTTTTATAACGAAGACTTCAAATATGGCCTGAAGTTATAGGTGGGTATTGAATTACTTCTATATACCTCAAATCTTGATAAGACTCCATGTTATTGGGGCAAAAAAAAAAATTCAGCCATCTGGTAGTCTTTGAAGTGCCAAATCTCAAATGACAGTGTATTAACTCAGAATATCCTGCTAGCCATAAAAAGGCCGCTCTTCTGGCCTTTTGCCCATCAAAGTCTCACTTTAAAGATGGAGCTGCCTTGTTGGGGAGGAAAAAAATAAGTTGCATTCCTGATAGCCCCACAACTTCCAGGACCTAAAGCATGCTAGGAACGATAAACTTTATTTCTGGGATCTCTAACCCATGCATGCTCTCAGGGGCCAGATCGGTGAGGGAAAGCAAAGGCATAAAGTGAGACTTGGGCTCTCCGAAGACTATTACTACTGGCCATCTCTAGTGGACTCAGACTCTGAGGCCCCGTAGAACGGCAGACCTGTCCCACTGGGTTCAAGAGAAGCTAGAAATCTGGATTTGTGCTCTCCATGTTCAAGCATTGGCAATCTAATTCATGCCTTAAACCTCATAGATCCCTCTTCTGCAGGATGGAGGTGTGCCACAGGTGGGCAACCCTTTGATATTCCTTGGTTCCTGGCACTGGCCAGAGTATCAGTGACCTTTGTTTTCCTCACCCGTGAAATGAAAATAGTTGTACAACTGACCATGTACATGAATGGCCTGCCCCATAGATGAACTCCTGTGAGGCTGCTGACAAAATGCATTGGTCCATCTCTTGGGCCCAGGCCTTGAGCAACCACTTCAGGGGTCTGAGTCAGTCTTCACTCCACTCATGTGTTGCCCCCTTTACTTTGATTCCATCAGCTCCTAAACTTCCTGTTGAAAGGAAGTGGGTTGAAGACTGGTTCATACCCTATAGAAGCAGATACTCGACTAGCATTTTTTTTTCCTTCTGTGGGACATGGTCTTGATGTGTCCCACGGATGACCACTACAGATAGGGTACTCCTCACACATAAGGAGCTATAGCCTGACCAGGAACTGGAGTAGGAGAGCTTCTTCATGACCCAAGTGCTAGGGTATGAACTTCCATAAGCACCCAAATGCCTTGTCCTGCTGGTATTCATGTGTTTTCTGCATCTCCATAACCCTGGGGTCTTGACTACATGCCCACTTTAAAGGTGAAATTCCCGCATAATGGTACTTGTTCTTTTCGGAGTGTCCAGGTGGGAGCGGGGGAGATGCTTAGTTTGGGAGGTACCTCAGTTTCTCCCCATGTGGACTTTGAGTCCCTGCAGAAATCACCTTTTGTGCCCTGTCAATTACACATTAGCTTTAGTCTGTCCTGATTCTTTCCCACAATATGCACTGTTCTACTCCTGGTCAGGAGGATGGAAGACGACTATATATTCTGTGCTCCCATCATGGCTTTCTAAGAGCTGCTGCCCCAGTCCTTGGAGGCAACTCTGTCGTTGCTGAGGGAAGGAAGTACTGACTTCCAAATGACTAGAAGAGGCCTGAGCCTAGCTGTCAACACCGGGTATGCAAGCGTAGAAACATGTAGCTGTGCCCTTCCTGTCCATAGGCCTCCCTCAAGGAATCCTAGGTGGGAAGGTTCTTGCGTTGACCAGGTATAGGTGGGAATCGAGTTAGAATATGAAACATCTTGCAGGCTTGACTTCTCCGAACCTTCCAGGCTTCACTCAAAGCTCTTCTGACCTTACGAACCTTCTAGGCTTCATTCAAGGCTCTTCTGACCTTAATCTGATATCCCAACAACCTGCGAGTGTCCTTCTTGCTGACTAACTTGTCTTACCTGCATTGCAAATAGTGCCTTCATTTTGGTCCAGCCCATCTTCTACTAGGGTCTTGGGAATCGAGAGTTAATTGGCAAACTGCTCCAGGGTCAGGTGACTGCCTTGGTCCAATCAGCTGGGTTCTGAATAACAATACCCTGATAGAAAACATGGCCTCTCTGTTTAGCAGGTCTTGGGTGTTTTCCGTTCCCACGTGCTGTGACAGGCAGGGTGACTTATATGCAGAACCTTGTTTAAAAACAAATCCCATGTAGGACTGGAAAAAGCTGCCTAAGGCTATTCTCCAGTATCTGGATTGGAGTGACTCGGTAGCAAGGCTCTAGGCATCTCATTATTAGGAAGAGGGGCCTTCCTCATTCCTCCAACTCGGGAGGCAATGGCTTGGCCTTGTTGCTCAGACCCCTGACTTAAACCCTTACGTGTAGTGAACCCCAAAGCTGAGCGCCTAGCATTAGCCTCTCTGAGGGTGTATGCCAGGGGAAGGTAGGCACAACTTCTTTGTAATCCATACAACCGAATACATGCAGTCATCCACAGGGGATCTGTCCCCTTGTTTGGGTCTGGTCTTTCTACGGCCTAGAATGCTGCCTATCCTGGTGAATGTTCCAGGTGCACTCTGAGGAATGTATTCCATTGAGTGAAGCACTCCAAGTGTTCATCAGATTTGGTTGATGGGTGCTATTTTGTTCAATTATCCTTACTGACTGCTCTGCCTGCTTGGTCAGTCAGCCCCTGACAATGGGGTGTTGGAAGTCCCCAACTATACTAGTGCTCCATTCATACCTCCTCGTGGGTCTGTTTTTGCCTTCCTGGTTTCTGTGCTGCTATATGCATGCACACTAAGGATTGTTTGTTCTTACAATGGACTCCATTACCCTAGTGTTCCTCTTTCCCCAATAACTTGCTCTGAATTTTGCTTTACCTAAAATGTAGACACTTTCATCTAATCAGTATTCATATGGAATCTTCTCCATCCCATTACTTTTACTTGTCTTACAATTTAAAAACATTTCTTGTAGATAGCCTATCTTGGGTAGCTCTTGTTCAGTAAGTGTTTCTAAAAATCCTAAGTCCATGATCAGTGGCTCACTCACTTCCATGGGACATTTATAGTCCATAACTAACTCACCCATCTCCCAAACTAGGTGGAGTCCTGCTTTTGGGGGGTTTTGGCCCCTAGGCAATACTGGGTAAACCTTGTGTGTACAGCAGTCCCCCTACCCCTTACCTAAGTGGTGGGGAGAGGTGTCCCAGGACCCCTAGTGGATGCCCAAAGCCATAGATAGTAAAAGTAAGGCACAGTAAGGTTAATAACCAATAGAACAGTTATACTGCAATAAAAGATGTGACTGTGGCCTCAAGGTAGTTTCTACCATATGTACCTTGTGACACAAGCTGACAAATGCCCACATGTGAGATGAAGTGGAGTGAATGATGAGGTACTGTGCTGGAGCATTGGGTTACTATTGGTTTTCTGACCCTAACCCACCCCCACATCAGGAAGAGGATCTTCTGCCGTTGAACTGCAGGTAGAGGACTGCCATATATCTTCAAACCAGTGCACTTATTCCTACAGGATGGAATCCCAAGAAGGGGATTGAGAGTTTGAAGATGTGGTGTATGTAAATCTACTAGCCGTTGCCAAGTTGCCTTCCAAAAAAGACAATATACACCCACTGCAAATAATACCCTTTTTATTAGAGCCAAAGGCAGAATGTAGCTGGGCAGCCATCCAGGGAGTTGGAATCCTTCTTGATAAGGTATCTTGGAGCATTCAACCCCAATCCTATCTTGTTGGCAAGGTTCTTAAATTTCAGTTCACTGTCCCAACACCATCCCTTCTGCTCTGCCTATTGAGGTATCCTGATCCAATTACGAAGTACATCCTAAATCACATATGCAAATGTGCCGAACCATTTCCAAGCCACGTTCCTTGCAAGATCTGTCTGAATGAGCATTACATTGTGTTAGGAGGAAAACCTGAACTTGGTTTAATACTTTGACTTTTTTTTATTGCCCTGAATAATTTCCAATCTTTAATCATCACCTGAATGGTTTCAGCAAATAGTTAATCCCCTTTCTAGCCCATCCTACCCTCCCCCATACCCCAATGAATGGGTATTTAGAAACCACAGTCTACTAACAAGGAAGGTATTTGGATGGAATATAACCAGGGTGTTAAACCAAATTGTTTGTGGCTTTGGAATGTGGGGCAGGATTTTTCACAACGGCTTTATCTCTATCCCTGCTTGCCATTAATAGGCCATTCACTTATCTGGGCTATGAATGCATCCCCATTGCGTATGTCCATCAAACCATAAACCCACAGCCACCCTGGCCGATTGCACATGCGATGCTGCAGAGGCCTCTGTCTTGTTGGAGCCAAGTGCTTTATATAACTCCACGATGGTGGCTCCAACCAACTTACTTTTCAACAGCTCTGTGTGGCACCCTTGCCTGTCTCTCAGTGACAAGCCAGGACCTTCTTCAGGCATTTTCTCAGCGGGTGAATCAAATGGCATCAGTGGGAATGTTTACAGCTTGCTGCCACTTAGGGAGCTTTATCAGGGCCCTTCTAATATCAGCCCCTAACCCTAGACTGATAACAGAACAGGAGGGGGCAGGGGATGGACAGCTTTGGGAGAGCTGGTGAAGACCAGAAAACAAGATGTCAATCGAATCTGAAAGACCTCCCATAGGGTCTCTGCTGTGGGGGAGCAATTTGGTCTGGAAATTTTCTGGGGATGACCTATCTCTAGTGCCAGATGGATGCTTGGCATCTAGGGCTATTGGTCTAGTCAGCACTAGAGCACTCTACCAAGCAGCAGGCTCTGTGTTTCTATGGTGACCATACCTGTTCTCTACCTGTTCACAAATGTGTTGGGCTAAGACTTAAGCCTGAGTATTTCTGCCCCTGTTTTATAGGACTTTGAGCAACTTCTTGGCCATTCTTGACCCCCACCCCACCCTCCATTCCTTTTACAGAGGGTGTATCTTCTGAATGCTTGTGTGTATATTTAGGGTCTAATGAGGCATGAAAGACTGAAGATCAGCTTTGACCCTACCTTCACAAGGACTCTTATGGACCCAGACTTAGAACCTATCTGAGCTGTACCAGAAACTTCTGGGAAGAACGGGATAAAACTGTTGAGGAAACCCCAAGGGTAATGAGATCAAGAGGGGCCCTCTCAAAGTCCTAACTAGATTTTAGTTTTGTTGGAAAATTGTGTTGTGTGTCTTTCAAAGAATAGGTAGTCATCTACAAATACGTGGATATTCAATAGTAGAGGCATTTTGTGCTAAAATAGGCAACCTACAATTATCAGGTTGTGGATTAGCCATCATATTAACCCCAGGCAGATTTCCTGGCTTCATATCCAGACTTCCCTGCCATTACAACAGTGCTGAGTGTCCTGGTGACAGAAGTAGCCTTGGTACCTAGTGCAAGTATTGTACAGTTCTAAAGAGCCAAAGGCAGCTATTGTGTCGAAAGCTGGCAGGCATTCCGAAGTCTTGGGTTGGATCATCTCTCAAGGACTCTAGATCTGAAACTGACTATAGGCTAGACACACGTGAAGGTGCAATAGAAAGCATCTAATCACTCAAGTTGGTAATCATCTCATGCAGCCTAAGTACTTTCCTGAAATGATGGTGGTTCCTTGAACTGTGACTGGATCTCCAGGTGCTCACATAATTATGCTTACACTCTTCTGCCTTGATCCCATGAGGTAGGTGGTAGGGGAGTCTCCCTCTACAGATGGAGGTCACAAGTTTGATCAGTGATGAGTAAATGGAAGAAAACGGATTCAAGCTCAAAGGTTGTTCCATGTACAAAATGAACAGTGTCTATGCAGTCAAAATGCAATGAAAAACTGAGCATCACATGAAGAAAATGGGCTAATGGAAGTTAGAACATGAGCTAGGTGAAAGTTCTGGTAGCAGGGGCAAGGCAGACAGTCCTTCAACTCAGTTAACTTGTCTTTGCCTCCAGCTCTTAACCATCATGAGTTCTAGCATCTGGTTGAATTCCACCTAGAGAATAGTTAGAATCTTCGGTGGGTGTAGATCTCTGGAGGTGGGGGCTGAGAGGACTCTGCCTTTGTATCCTCTCAAACTCACCTCTCAGGAACTGGGACTGCAAGCTCTATTGAGTGGGTCAGTCCATTTTTGTGTTTGTGCAGACACTAGTTTCGGCTTTCTCCATTCCTTTTAAGGAAGGTGTGCCACTTTTTCTTCTAGAAACAGTCTCCAGTGACTTCTGTCCTTCTGCATTAATACCTCTTAATTCCCTTGAGATTTGGGGGAAGGAAGAAAGCCGGTCATCAGTCTGCCATACCTTAGCTGGAAGTTCCAATGGCCTCCTTTTCTGGTATTTGAACTCAAACTTTGACTATTTCATACAACTACAGATTCCTATCCTTTTAATTCTAGCAGTTGTATTAAGTGCTGTTGTTTGTGTCTCATGAGGACCTTGCAAAGAGTATACTCAAACTATCTGGTAAATGTTGTGTCTATCTTCCCACCTTGGTAATCTGAGAAGTGAAGGAAACTGCTCCCAAAGATAACAGAGATTGAAGTGGAGGAGCTGATGCTTAGAAGTACAACTTTAATGACTAGTTCATTTCCCCTGATCTTGTGGGTTGTTACATTGAAAAGAGGAATCCATTATGACCCAGTATTGAGTTATTTTGAACTGCACTTGATTCATCAGGACAAACTAGGAATGGGCTTTTCCCAGCCTTACATCTTTAATGCTGTCTAGAACCATCTTAACCTGGTTACCAAAGGGAATCTAAGTAGCCTTTCTACTAAGGAACTGCTATAAATCTCATGGTTCTGAAATGCCAGTAGGACCATCCACTTGAAATGAACACATGGGAACAGGGGGAGCTGTAGACTTGCCGGCCCATGGGCAAAGCCCTACCAAATGTAGCAGTCAGAGTTAATACTACACATGCATGCCTCATTGGCATTCAGACTGAGTGTAAATCAACGAAGGCCTTCTGGGTGACTTTGATTTGTTAAAATTTAGTTGAGATATTTTGATATTTCCCATAGTCCATACCAAGTGTCAAAGCTGATGGCCTTAGCTAGTATAGGCCTGACTTCTAAAACTCCAGAGAAGAGACTAACTTTCCTACTCATTCACTCTCTCTGAGGTGCTCAGAGTCTCTCAAGGCAGCACATTCCACAATGAAATCTGCCTAGGACTTCTGTTGGCTGGTGCTAGTTTTGAACTCTAAAACCAGTTTGCTTCCAGTGCTGGTTGGGTTTTCCAGGAAACCACAGGTGGAGGTAGGAGTATAAAAGGTCACTGAGGAGTTAAACCCTTTAAGGGGAAAAGGGGGGAAGCGGGATCGGACAGATGGAATCATTGGACCATGCCTATCTGGCAAAGTCTTTGGCAGCCCAATGAGGGGCTCTCGAGCCAACTGCCCACTAGAGAAGCCTTGCATTAAGCCAGCTCTTGTACCGCTTTCATGCATTTCCATACCTTCTATACTTCCCTACCTTCTATACTTCCCCTATAGCATAAAGAGCTACCATGTTTAACAGTTCCTCCCTCAGTCTGCCTTAAAAACACCCACAACTGAACATCGACTCTTCAGATGGTCTCAATACTAAATCTAGATTGCCAGATCTAGCAAAAACCCAGAATTCTCAATGAAGCTTAAATTTCATAAAACTTCTAGTATAAGGATGTTCCAAATACTGCATGCAATACTATTTGGCAACATCAATCTTACTGAGAAAGTAAACACTACTGTTCTAGAAGTTGTAATGCCAAGAGCCCAAGTTTGAATGAATTTTGGCAATTTTGACTTCTGTTGAAGTTGAAAGTTCTAAGTCCCTTCAACTTAAATGTTGGAAAAGGTGTTTTTGGTCTAAGTTTTGACCTATCCCTGAAGTTAATTCTGGTGGAACTGTGAAATAGACAAGAATGAGACTACAGTTGTCCATGTTCTTAGGCCTGATAGTGGTATAGTTAATAAAAAGTCTCTATCTGAATCACTGGTAAACTATTGGCCAGGATATGTCTGTACTAGTGTACTGCCCTAAAATTATCTCTGTAGATGCAAATCTACTAATCTGTACTCTGGCATTACCTCCTTAACTATACTCTTCATCTACAAAGATACCCCTCTCCTTGGCTTCTGTATTTCCAGGAGCAAATATGGCTGCCTAAAGTGTATTTTGCAAATGAGTTCACTCTAGAATCTTACAAGGTATCCTAGTTTATTGACAACTTGTATACTGAACTGGTATTTTTCCATGTGTAGCCTTGAAGGGAATCAGTCAGTGCCTGAAGAGGACCTTCGTAGGGTTGTGTTATTAATATTTGGAGGCTTTAATCACTAAAGCAAAAACTCTTCCAGCCCTATCTTTTTGTCTACTTTGGTAGCTAACCAGTATTTGATAAGCTACAAGATTATTTTCTATTTGGTTAACATCATACTGAGGTTAACTACTTTTGATAGCTGTAATGTTGATGTTCAGGGAAAGCTGGACCAAACGTGTACAGAAAATTCATACAAATCTTTTGACTCCATGTTAAATCGACTCCATGTTAAATTATCTCCAAAGACCAGAGTGGTTGTTTGGAAATTGTTCCAAGTCCTTAACTTGGGTCTCTGCTTGGAAGAGTACTACCTGTCCTGGAAAGCAGACCTAGTATCCTCTGACACATGGCTAAGTGAGCAAAAACTTAGGCAGAAATGATTTTCATAGCATCAGTACTTACTGCCAAATATTTGGTAATTAACGAAGGGAGAACTTACAACAGAACCCAGGAAGACCCTGCTTTAACCAAAAACCCATGGTTAACCTCACCCACGATGCCTATTGTGTCATGTACCTCCTGATATGATGCTCTGGGAAGGACAAAAATTCATTTCTGCAGTATCTTTCCCCGGAATGCATAACCTCAATTATGAGGACATCAGAAAAGCCTTTACAAGGGACTTTCTACAAAATAACTGAGGAATTGTCAGATTAGAGGAGATGGAGACATCACCATTAAATGCAACATGGTATCTCGGATTGAATCCTGGAGCGGTTAAAAACATAAATATATGACCTTGGATCATGAGCCAGCTAGTTAGCCCCAGAAACCAGGGGTGTTCATGTCAGACGTGAAGGGCCTTCCTTTGATAAGGGGGAAAGTATGTGGGAAAGTTTCCACTAGGACAGGAAGCAATTCAGAGTCTCAGCTAGGTAGACCCAAGCAACATTGTTGAGTATTTGAATCCTACAATTAAACAAGCCAGAATCTCGGCGCTAGCCCAGGTCCGATGAACCACTCGCTGAAGACTTCCTTCTGCAGACATGACTCCTTTGTTCTTCTGTCGATTGTTATCCCTTGGTTCTCATAAGAATTTCATGGTTTCAAGTGCCTTCAAAACCTTAGTCTTTCTAAGGGCTGGCTCGTTGTCCATTCTCAACTCTCCATATCCTTCGCAGACGTTCATCTCCTTCCTCCCAAAGATCCTAGGCCAGTCTCACTTCTGGTGGATGAAGCTTTGTGGGGAAACTAAATATCCCTGGAAAGAAGTTCTGCAATCCCATCTCTCCTAGTGCGAACAGTTTGCACTGGCTCAACCTTTGCTCTCAAAATAGGAACAAGGTTGTGGACTCAAAATAAGATTAAACTAGCTTCAGACCATAGCAGCTACTAAAGTAAACGCTGTTCACTGCTCCAACTCTGGACTAGATTTGTGTACCGAAGGTCTTGACCAATGCCCCTTCTTGTATTGGTTTGCCTTCTATTACCTGTTTAGGAGCCCTAACTTCCTTTGGGGCTTTGTAGGAAGAATGGGTAGGGCAAATGGCAGTATGTGGTTATTCTGAAGTTCCCTGTGCTAATGCCATCATGAAAGGCCATGCTAACTTTTCATCAGACTCACTTTTACTGGTAGGAAATCCAAGCTTAGCATGAGACATCTTGACTTGGAATCACACAGTTGTACCTATAAAGACCTATCACCCTGCAAAAACCTAGTGACAGAGTTGACTAGAGCTTGTCTTCTGACTTCTCCATGGCAATCCCTTATACAATGTGAGCATCACTATGCCAGGCACAGCGCATAGGATATGTTGCCTTGGCACAGACTAGTTACGTTTGTTACAAATCCCGGGCTTTATAACCATTCTATGAAGGACAGGCATGTAGTACTAAAAGATCTATAGCAGATTGACCTAGGAGAATTAAGAATTATGGGGAGATACCCTTGAGCTAAAAGAAGGCTGGGGTAGAGTTTAAGCAAATATGGAGAGGGAGTGTTTTTACACAAATGAGCAGACTAGAAGGAAGCCCATGTGGCCACTGAAGAGACTAGGTGGGAAAGCCAATGTGATACTAGAAAAAAATGACTATGGTGGTGGCAGCTGCCATGGGGTATAGACAGACATCTGGGGGTGACTCAAAGTCAACGAAGTTCTGTGAAAGTGACCCCTCACATAAGGAAGTCTTGCCACTGGAATCTGTCCAGATTTAGGGCTGATAACTGATGTATTGACAACCCCTACCCAGCTCCACCTCCATTTCACTCAAGAGTTTGGTTTGCTCTTGGAGCTGATCTTCCTAATACTTCTCCCTAAGTGGATGGCTATCAAGCCTCTCCATGACAAGGTGGGGGCAGTTTAGTTAATGTGACCTCCCCTTTTCTCCAGTAAGGTTAATGGTTTGGACCACAACCCAGCTTAAACCTACTTTCCACTGTGGGTTTAAGACAGAGTTGGGGGACTTGGGCTCCAGGCCCTAGGGTCCCGTGGGAACCACCGCCCCACCCCTCTGTTCTCTAGGTGGCTTCTCTCTGAAACCCAACAATGTGGCTTCCATTGCTCTTCTAATGGACCATTTCTTGCAGTCTCACATCTGCATCTGAGGTGTTTTTCCAGCTTGTCTTCTGTTTAAATCTCTTCGGTCTACCCAACCGATGTTTCCCAATCTCTTTCCATTCGTGTTTCCCACTGGGAACTTACACCTATCAAAGGGTCTGCTGGTATGGTCTTGGTGCAGACTGGACTGTCCTATCTCCTAATGTTCTGTATCCTTTTCGAGATTCATAATCCCCTAAAGTGTGGTGTGTTGACAATACTTTTGTGGATGAGAAAACTGCTCAGAAGCCCAAGTTGCTCATCCAGAGTCCTACATGACAGGACTGCATCTCCTATCCCTAGGGCCTTGTGGGTGGATCGAGAAATCCAACCAGAAGTTAGAACTTAACCAGTTTGGTAGTGCCAACTGTGTATGGGCTGGATTTCCTTCTGTAGTAGCTGACTGTTCCAAACCTCTCTGCTGAACAGTATTTCCTTATACAGTGAAACTCAGACACCTTTTTATGACTTAAACTACAGAAAGCTATAGAAAAATGAACACTGGGCTGATACATTGACCAAATGTGCAGGGGTTTAGGAAGAGAAGTGTGGGAGATAACCAATGCATCAGCATGAAGAATGAAGAAATCGTTGGAAGTACTTGCTCCTTCCTGCAAAACATTGAAAATAAGTGTGTAAAGATAAAACAGAACTAAAGCCAAGATGTGTTGAGCATACATAAATGGTCCCATAGACCCCAAGGGCTATGAACTTGGTTTCAAGCTTCCTATTGGCCAACAGCAAAGCATAGTCTATAGAGATTCACCATTAACAATGAAACTTGTCTGCTCAGAAGGAACAAAGATCTTCCTAATGCTAAACACCAAGACCCATAAGATTTATCAACATTATAGGAATGGAGACAGTGTCTTCATGTCAGTCCAGAAGATTTTAGATTTTAATATCTCCCCATTTCACACTCTTTGTAAGAGCCCTCAGTGGGGAGATGGCAGAACTAACCCTCCCAAGTCTGCTGAACTCTGAGCCCATGATCTTAATGCTGCTCCCCTTCTTTTGCTAAGAGTTCCTATAAGTCACAGTAAGTGGCTTTCTCAATTGGAGTGGAGACCAAGAACTTCTGGAAAGAACCTCCTCCTGGGAACTGAAATGACCATCTGAGTATGTATCCCATGGGCCTAGAGTAGGTGGCCAAATCCAAAACTCAGAAAAATGAGATAAACTATTTTCCAGGCTATCCTCCACTTACTCGAGCACAGCCCTTTGATCACCATCACCAGGTGGAATTTAAGGTTGTGATCCTAGGCCCACTCCAAGTTTGTAGCTAGTCTCTTAACGTGTGGGGTTATGCATTCATTCCCTTAAAGCCTTTCCTGTTTAGGAGTTGTAGAAATAAGATACAAATTCCAAACAGTTCAGAGATTCCTAACATGAAAGGTTAGAGAATCCTTGTCTCTGAGACCACTGTTCTTAAAATCTGAAGATACTCAGTGGTTTTCTACCTCCTATTCCGTTAGTACAAAGCAAAAAAGATTTTACTAGAACCACTCAATGCAGCTTAATCTTCTCGTATTTTACCCTGTGAGATTGACCTGTAAGAATATTATGAAGAAATCTCATGTACTCTTTCCCTGACTCTCAAACTGTTGACACTTCTCCCTTTGTTTTTATATTCCCTGTAAAGTTGTCTTATGAGCCATTGGGGGTGGATTGGAGCCCTTGGGCCCATTAACTCTGCCTGAGTAATAGTCTTCTGCTACAAGACCAGATCAAAATTGGGTAACAATCTACAACTCATGGTATGTAATACATGACTTCTGCAATTTTGCTATCTTCCTATGTCATAAAGGTCTACTTTGTTCTTCAAAGCTATAGCTATTGATATACCATAATTGAGGGGTCTTTGGGAAGGTTCTGATGTTTCATCTAAGTATGGAATATACATCATTCACTAAACATTCCCTCCCCATCCCCCATCACTGGCTCATTAACAGCCGTGTAAGGTGTTCATCTGAGGTCTGGCCTTCTAATGGTAGCTAAAGGAGATTGTGACGTGAAGGGCCTGTTAGAGATTCCATAAATCCCAGTCTTCCCTCATAGGTTCACCTGTCTTCTGACCTATCAATTATATGGCCAATAATGGACCCAGGAGATCAGAAAATGCCTTCACTTAATTTCTCCATCTTTATTCTGACTTTCCCCTTCTCTTGGTGGCCTCCAAGTTACACAGAAAGTGACCAGTCTTCCCTGTTGGAACTCTCCAGTTTCAGCCCTCAGTCCACGTCTAGGGTGAACAACCATCTGGTTTGCCCAAATCATGCCATTGCTTGTCATTGGCTACGATCAATGGCTGCTTTAGCCCAAAAAAGCCATTATGCCTTTCACAAACTATTCTGCAGAGTACTAACATCCCACAGAATTAGGAACCCAGCACAGCAAATAGCATGGTAAAAGTCATTAAAACAGGATACTTGGCAACTAAATTCATCCATGCCAAAAATGGCATGACCATGACCAATCTACAGGTGTCAAAAGCTCAGACAAGGTGCAAGAATACATGAAATGTGTCATATAGGTGCCTTACTGAGGGGAGGAGCCACATAGCATGGAAAGTAGCTAGTCCTTTCTAAGGGCATGGGCTTTAGTTGAACCAGTGTCTTAATTCTTAGCTCTGACTTGCTATATGATAGACGTGATAGACACACCATGACCTTTGAACCATGCTGAACTGTTCCCCCTCCCTCTTAAAAAGGACTAATACACCCCTCAGAGCTGTTAGGAATAAACCAGTATGAATGCGAAGAAGCCAAGATGCTGTCTGTACAAGTGGTAGCTATCCTAATAAAAGTAGATGAGCCATCCCTAGGACCTCCAGGAATTCGACGTTTAAGCTTGTGTGTCACTAGACGATGGGTCTCCATATTGAATTTAGTTGCCAGGTAGCCAGAGCTGGACCAATCCAATGCCTTGCTGATGGAGGGCAGAAGCATCTGCCTTGTGACCGGGGCGGGAACTATGCAGAGAGGAAGTGGGGGTGGAAGCCGAGAGCCTGGCGCTGCAGCTGTGTGCTATTACCCTCGGCAGTGGGGTAAGAACAGTCCTAACACTGGCCACTTGTCCATATAGTTTTATTGCTTTAATCCCACAATACTAGCTGAGGCCAGGCCATGATCATATATTTAAGTAATGAGGCCTGACAGCTGGGGCCTGCCGTGGTGATTAGAACACACCTCGCAGAGTGTGAGAAGGTCCAAAGGTGAGGGTCCTAATCCCACGGCAATGCCTGCAATTGCAAGCTGGCAAATGAACAGCACGTTTAGACCCAGGGTAGGGCTGACAGCATGTTGGAAATGCCGATCACGCCCAGGTAAGCACGTGCATCCTAGAGCAGGAGCATGAGGGCTCCTTCAGGGTCCAGCAGGTGACAGTTTCTGGCGGACTCTGACCGGTACTAGACACCTGGCAACTACGTGCTGGAAGATACTTAGAAGTTGAGTTGCCCGAATACCTCTTAGTAATTATTAGAAAGGATTAGGTATAATTCCCTAAACCCCATTATAGTGAAGTAATATATATGATTAAAATTCCAAAATCATTGTCACATAGTGAAACTTTCCTCCTAGCCGGACCTGCTGGGGAAGAAATACTCTGAAATTCTCCATGGACCGAAAGATACCTTTCTCTAGGTCAAGACACACTACAAACTTCACTTGTACCTTGGCTTATTCACACACTTATTCCTGGCAATCATTCCACACTGATACGTGTAGATGTCCTTGGTGGAGTCCTGTTTGACTTTCTATCAATATGGTTGCCTAAATGAAGATCGTCTAGGCATGACTTATTCAACAAGAGATGCCTTCTTTGGACTCCTAAACACAAAGTGAGAGGGGGGGCACTAGACCTAAGGGGTTTAAATTAGATCTAGTACAGAGGGTCCATGCTCAGGATCAAACATACTTTTTTTTTAAGATCCAGAGTTGCACATATGGCCATAAAAATCTATGGAGGCAGAAAGCTGAGCTTGCCTCTTTTCACGTACTAACTTTATAATTTCGCAGTAGAATACAGGTGAATATGTTGATCAAGCCTGTCAAATGGATTCTTAAAAATAAGCCCATGCCTCACTGGGCAGGCCAGTTTCTGAGAACACACCTAAGAACTCCCTCCAAAAGTAGAGCAGAGTCTCCTTTCATAGGAGATTCCTTTGGGTTCTTGCTCTGGTGAGCAAAGAAGGAGCAAGCCCTACATTCTAGAAGTTAACTTGCTAGCTTCCTAATGCCCAGGAGACTTAAGCAACTTTGTCGGTTATAGTAAGGAACCTTGTCTCAAACAACATGGATTTGGACGGAATCTGAATTTGACTGGAGCACTTAAACCCACAAACTTGAGTCTGAAACTGGGTTTAACTGTGGATTGTTCTGTGAACTTGGGCAAATGCCTAACCTCTCTGAGAGTCTTTACCTCTAAAATGGAGCTCGATTCTTGTCCTCTAGGTCCTCTGAGAAATGCTAAAGAACTAGACTTGCAAGAGATGCCTTAAGGGAGATGCTTGAGGGGAAAAGGGGGAGGGAGGGAGTAGGGCAGGGAGGGGGGGCTCAGACGCAATGCACATCAGAGCCCTGAGTAAGACAGGAGATGGAAGCTAAGTTCTGGTAAAACTAAAAACTCAGCAAGGCTGTCAGGAAGTCGTCAAGCCATAGTACCTTATGGGAGGTATCCCCGGGCTCCAGAAAAGGTTCACTTCCTTCTGTGTCCCAGTGATGCCCAGTCACCGGCTGGCAGTAGCCCATGGGGTGTATGACCTCCCGTACAAATGCACCAAATGGTTCTCTAACCTCAGCAGCTGGGTCATTGGTCAACTAAGTTTCCAGTGGATGCAGATCTGACTGTTGCATTTTTCAAGTCACTATAACCCCATCCTGAGATGTGGAGACTAGCAGTGTATCCACCGCTTAGCTCAGACTGACATAGTTGCTGTTAAACCTCTTGTTTGGGGAGCCTTTCTAAGGTCCCCTCTCCCTTGCCTAGGTGAACTTGGGTACGTCATTGCTCCTCTGTACCTCCATGTTCCCATCCATAAAATGGGCTACCCGTCCAAGTTACAACAAACCTGGAGTGTGTGAATGCTCCATGTGGCATGGCGTGTGCCTACAGTGAGAGCTTGTGTCTTGGATTGTCAGCCATTACTACCAATCTCTTCACCTCTGGTGAATTGGAGATTCCCCCTCCTGTGGTGGGAGCTTGGATCTGCGTTTCCAGCCCCTCTCTGGTGAGGAGCCTTAACTTCAGATCTTTGTTGTACCTGGGCAGCCTCTGGTGGTCTCCCTCTTAGTCAAAGAGTCACAACAGCATGTCGGGTGGATAACTTGCCAAAGAGCCATGGTGGAGCCCTCTGTCATCCCCCCTGTGGGCCTGGTGAGGAAAAAACCTTCCTGTGTGATAAGATACTGGGCCAGCTTCATGAGCGTGCAATCTGGGGAGTCCCAAAGAGCTAAATGCTTAGAGCCCTGGGCTTGTTTTAATATTCTGATGTTGGGTTGAAATGAATTTTTGAGCAAGAAACTTTGCAACAGGGCCCAACAAATAATGTGCCCACCCAGGACCAGCTGCTTTTCAGGATCCTGGGAGGCATCTGGCACACCCAAGAGGTTTAAAAGGGGATAACTGAACGGCTGGTGTGCAGAGGCGTAAGCAGAGTTCAGGGAACCAACGAGAACTAGCTAGGCACCTGCAGTAGTGTTGGGGAGCTGCTATCAGCCCCTGCCTGGCTCTTGCCTCCAGAAATAGCCAGAACTACAGGGGACCAGAGCCTGACAGGGTCTGGACTGAGGTAAGAAACTGGCTACTTCTAAAAGGCAGTTCGTGAAGAAGGAACTGAGAGAACGAGTCCCAGGTTGGTGTGTTCTCTTCTGCCCACTGCCTTCTGATGCCTTGTTTGCTGCTAAAACCAGACAACTGGGAGCCAGAGGGAGGTATTGAGGCAAAGGATGGGAAGGACGAAGACTGTATTTGAAGAATGGAGGAAAAGCAAAGACTGGGCAATATGATGGCTTCAAAGGTTATTGGTCACTTAAAGAAATCCCAGGGCCTGTCCAGCAGTCTAAACCCAAACAAAACTGCTGTTAAATAGCACGCCAACTCTATTGATCCCCTGAGCAATGTTCAGAGTCCTGAGGACTCAGACTTGCTTTCCTGAGGTAGAAGAAAACTTTACTGAAAATACTTCTTGCTAGCTAAAAAGCTGAAGCTCTCCAGGAGCTATTGTAAGGTAGCAATGGAATTGAATTTTCTAGAACACTTTTACTTACGTCTTCTGCTTAACCATGCAATAGAGCACTCCACTGATAAACAGGGAGTTTAGGTAACTGTACTAAAATGGATACTCCTGTGTACTTTGACTCAACCCTACACACGTTCCTGAAAATAAGAATATAGACTCCACGTTTGTACAGTCTTACCGATGCTCTCCTAAGGCTCTGTGTGCTCGTGAGGATTCCTGTAGAGTTCTTTAGGGCTGGTAACTTTCACTACAAAAATTACTCTTCCGGATAGAAGTCTTGGAGTTGATGCAAGGGTTTTCCCCCAACCAGAGCAACATTTGTGACTGCATGAAAGTAAGATTGCTCTTTGGACAATCTTTAAGGTGTTCGATTCTTCTTGGAGTTAAGTTCCCAATAGATGCTCATGACCCTCTTAGGACTGACGACCTACCCAATTCCATTCTGACTCTTTGTATGTTTGAGGTGAGTTAGCTTCTGGGCCTGTAACCTGCCTTTCAAGATTGCCGGGATGAGCTGCGGGTCTTTACACCTTTCGTGGTCCACCAGTACTCCTGGAAGCGATGGATTAGGCAACCACTCTATTTGCCATCCACAAAGATCAGTCTTCCCAAGGACCCTGAACAGGTTACTGTGGTCTGACAAGTGCTTTGGGGGTTAAGTGCAGAATTCTGTGGGACCTTTTGAGAAGAGCTTCCTGGTCCCAAACCCGATGGCCAGGTGTCAGTTTTCCTGTCGAAAAAAGACTTGTAGCAAGGAGGATTGGCATCTGAGAAGTGATAAGGGGGGGACACATCATTCAGCCTCATAGAAGTTGACCAGGTTGCTCAACTTCCCATGGCTTATGGCTACAGTCTTCCGCCCCTCCACACCCTGTAACACCAACCCACGTGGGAAAAGGGAAAGAGAAACAGCAGCAGGTAACTTGGGCAGGCAAAGGAAGTCCCAGCCAGGAGGTGTGCCATTATCCCAGCTCCTGGGTGCCCTGGGGGGTTGGCAGAAGGATCCCTACAAATCAGGTGGTCCTGTCATCTCCATGCTCCTATCCAGGGTCCTTAGCACTTCCTGCCACAGCTAGGAAGCAGAGGGGCTCAGGAGAGGTCAACCCAATTTCTCCATCTTCCACCCCTCCTCACCTCCCTCACTGTCAGCAGAAATCCTAGACAGACAGTAGACACTGTCTGGTGCAGTGGTTCAGGGATGACGTCCTTCCAGACCGGCCAGCGCCGCCTGAGCGCAGGGAGAGTGCACGTGTGACCTCCCTGACAGCCATACGCAGGAAATCCATTTCCAACCTGTTGGCAACGCACTGACAGTGAGGAGCCACAGCTGTGGGTGTGGAAAGGCTGCAGGGGAAGAATCATCTCCCAGCGCCAAGCTGCTGCGGAAGGAGAAATTGAACACTTACTTGTAATTTCCCCCTGAGCTCTGTCGGTGACTAATCTAAATAGGCACTTGGGCTGAAGGGTGAGGATGCTGGAATCTGGGACTTTTTCCACTGGCTAGGTTCAATCCTACCCTGCTTCCCCCTGCCGGCACTACCCTGGCCCTATTTCTGAGGATTATGAGGTCTTGCTAGTTCTGAAAGTCGGATCCTCTCTTCTATAGAGTTTTTAGCTTTAAAAATCCAACCACGATCTGGGTTTAGCTCTTGTTATGTGGTCTTGGGCAAGGTCTTAACTGCTTTAAACTTCAGCCTCCTGTAAAATACGATTATTGCAAAGATGAAACAGCACACCTATGTGGGGCACGAGCCAGGCCAGCAATGTCGCCTGATGGCTTGTGTGGCTATTCTTGCTTTTGTGGCTTGGAATTTGCAATGCCCCTTCCACCTTCTGGGAAACCCTAGGGATGGAAGGAGAAGTAGGGTCCGTGAGAGCTGGTTGTTCAAATGCCTGGTGCACAACAAGATGAGTGCTTGTTTGTGGGGGGAGAGGTTGGGTATTCAGCAACTAAAGTCAGGTGTGGGAGTTGGTCTAAGTTCTGACAGAACAGATGGTCTCATGATGATATGGGAAATACTGACTTGTTGACCACGTGAAAGCATGAGGAGTGGTGACACACCCTTGCCTTTCTGAGCTCTAAGGACCTTTTGTAGTTTAGCCTCAGAGATTCAGAGCATGGAGACTTGGGGAATCTGACTCCAGGGTTCCTAACCTGACCCATGTAAAGCAGCCCTCTGTCCTGTTTCTCCTGAGATCTTCTAGCCAAGAACCCTTCTGGACTTCTGACACCCTGTTTCCTGGGACTTTGACTCCCTTGATGAAGGTCTACAGACCCCATACATTCCAAACTCTTGTCCCCACATAAAGCTCGGATGCATAGAAAGAAGAACGTACCCACTGGGGACTAGGGCTTTATCAGTAACTGGGTGGGTGAGCCTGGGGCTGAACCAGGTAACACCTGTGGTGTGGCTCAAAGCATGGCTTAGGAGTCAGTGTGGCTGTGGAAAGCCAGGCTCTGCCATGAGCTGGGTGGCCTCAGGCAAGGTGACGGCTCTCTGAGCCTCAAGTTCATCTTGCCAGAACATCTGCCTCCTGGGGCTTTTGTGGGTCTAGATAACATATTAGGTGTAAGTGGTTGACCCAATGGCTATCTGCTTTTGAGCACTTTAAGGACCCTGCCAAGACTCCCAACTTCTAAAAGATGTTAAAAGCTCAGGAGTTCGAGTACTTGAGAGTGAGATCAGCCAAGCCATACTAAAACTTGGCTAAAATGCTGTCCTCTCAAAATCCTACCCATGTGCTCAGAACTGTTGCTGAGATTTCTTCAATATCTTGACTCCTCTCACCTGGTGCGGGTAGAAGGTAGTTGGCAAGGGGCACAGGACCTCTGCTGACCAGGTACTCTTGTTTTTGTCCATGCATTTGAGGGAGGTGGTATGTTACTCTGTACTAAGTATGTCTAGTAAGTATTAGATCTAAAAGAACAGTGGCTTAACCGTTTGTTACTAAAACCTAAAGGTGGTCCATGTAGGGCCAGAGTGCTCTTCCAAGATGCGGGAACCTAGACCTCTCCAGTCTCGTTGCTCTGTTGTACAAAGCATACCTTCCCAAAGTCCCCTCATACTGTCAGATGGCTGCTGGGGCTCCAATCACCGTCTAGATTCCAGTCAGTAGGAAGATGAAATGGATGAGTAAGGAGGTGCCTCCTTTAAGAACTTAGTCTGGAACTCAAAGTCCCAAATCCTATATCCTATTCACTTAGAACTCTAGTGATCAAGCCAAATCCAAGTGCAAGAAAATCTGGTCCTATTATGGGCAGTCAAGACTACCCAACTAAAAATGGAAGTTGTTTGGAAAAGACGAGAATAGGTTATTCTGGTGTGACCATAGAAGCCTTGGGTCAATGGCTTCGAAGTTCTAAAACCAGTGCTGTCATCTGCTAGGTATTCTTGGGAAGATTATTCATCTCTGCTACTTTCACACCTGTAAAATGGGCATGCTATCAACTACATGGTCTTGTGAGGATTGACTTGGATGCTGGAGGTGTTTCTCTAGTTCCTGTTTGGATCCTTCCTTTTCAGAGTTGTGCATGCTGACCTGCCCCTCCTACTGCATACACCTTAGTGAAAACTCCACTTCTCCAGAAAGAAGAGGCTTCACGGAGAAATGTGAGCTGAATGTCGACATCTGGGCCTGATTTAGGAAGTCTTTGAGAGATGGATGCTTTGCAAAGAACAATGCCTTTGTCAGAGGCTGCCAGCATTGCAGGGACACTTAACAGCTAAGTACAAACAGCTGTCCCACATCTGCAGGATCCATTTTCAACAACTGTATACAGTAGACACTGCTGATAATGAACTTGGGTCCAGCAAGGTTCCGTTCATACGGTGTGCAGACTGGAGGGCGCTGCTGGGGTTGCAAGGTGCAAATGATGATTCCAGATAATGAGGAGGCCCTGGGAGGATGCCTCCTCGAGGCTGGGCTGGGTGAAGTAGGACCTGGGCTGCTTACAACGTCATTGGCTTGTAAAATGGGGCAGAACTGTGTATAATGGCTGCCAATGAGTTTGAAAGCCAACCCCTCTCACCCCCAAAGATTGGTATCATGAAATGCTAGAGTAGGGAGAATCTATAAAGCCACCTGATCCATTTCCCGTCTGGGAAGGAAGATGTACTTTGGAAGTTTGACAAATAATCCATCCATTTTGTGGAAGAAGATCCCATTTTATGTAGCTATCTGTTCTTGCCCTACTCATGACCCCAATAACAAAGTGTTTCAGTTTTGGACTAAGATCTCAGGTGACTGGAAAGACACTGGGCTTCCTCCAGGTTGAACTTAGGGTTACTGGGAGCTGCTTTCACAACTCCCACCGCCCCCCCCCCAGTATCCCCCATGCCCTGCCCACCACAGCAATCTGTGCATAAAACCCTACTTTAGCTTTTAAAGACCCTACATAGCGGGGGGAGGGGGGGGAGAAACTGCATGGAAACTACCATGCTTAAATATAAAGGCTTCAATATACCTTAACATAAAAAGAATGAAATATTGTTTAAGTGGTTTTCTGTTTGGTGACAAACACTTTCTTGTGCATGCGAACGCTTCCGCATTCTATGCACAGCACTTTAAATTCCTTTGGCAGTGATGGAAGCAGTAGGCTCTAGTGTTGCAATTCCAGACGGGGACCAGACAGCCCAAGTGCGAATCCTGCCCGCTCGCTGATCTGCCGTGGGACTCTGAGGCACAGATGTGTTAAGCAGCTTGCTTTGGTGGTTTTGGTGTGAGATTAAAAACAGTACCATTCATTTAATCCTCAAAACACTTTGAAGTAGGACAGAGTTTACTATACTGGACAAGCGTCTAAGTACTTCCGAGTTAAAAAAAAAAAAAAATTACTAGAATGTGAGATCCTCTGCCTGGCTGTGTAAGGCATTGCCATGCGGAATGGTTTGAAACCTACCCACACCGATTGGAGATTGTGTGGGTATGTAGAATGTATTTGACTTGTCTGTAGTTAACTATCCCTTCTGTCTTACTGGAGTGGTTTCCCATGGGACCCTCCAGGAGGGGTTATTTTGCCACTTCCCACCTTGGAAGGACTGAACATCCATTCTAGAAATTTCCATGTAAAACGTAGAACTCCCTTCTAACTTCTCAAACAGAGATCAACTTCATGTTGCTTAAATGGCAGGGGTTGGGAAAGGAGATAAGTATCTGTAGGTTTTCTGGAAAAACCTGAGGCTAGGAAGCTACAGGAAGAAGCCTATGCAGAGAGCCTGTGAACATACACACGTGGATGGGGGACTTCAGGTATTTCACCAGACCTTTTTTTTTTTTTTCCCTCTCCCCTATCCCTCACTGAGCTCCATGTTAGCTGTACCATTCAGAAGGCCAGAGAATCTGGACAAAACTCCTAGCAATGGTCTGAACTCCACTCTCACTGGGGTGTGCTAAGTGGTGATTGCTGTTCACCCTTGGGCCTGCGTGGCCTGAAACCATCCACGTGGTGAAGGGGATGGGAGTCCTGACTGGTCTGAGTTTGGGCTTGGGCTGACTTGCCACCGAGTGGCATGCACACCTTCTGTCTGGAAATGGCAGGTTAGGATATGGTGCAACCTGGGGGGTGCCTTTGGGAGTTCAGTTCTTTTTCAGGCTGCTCAGTTAGTTTGGTCTTTCCCTTTGAGTTTATCCAAAGTCCTTCCAGGTGTAAGAGTAGAAACTGCCTACAAGAAACCATATTCCCATCATGTCTGGTTATTCAGGCTTGTCCAATGTGAACTTGGAGTGCACGCTGCCATCTCCAGGAGGGGGGGACTTCTGTGTACCCCACACCATGTGAAGCCAGGGGCTCCCTGGGCTATGAACCTGATACAGGCAGGAAGAGATTTCTTGCTGTGTTCTTCTTGAAGCTCTTCTGACCTGGTTGTGGGGCTGGAATGATCATGCCAGCAATCCTAACTGCTTAGAATACACGGTGACCCTCTTCAACTTGCCTCCTTTTGGTTCCTGGAGAAACCTCTGCCTTCTTGGCCATCATAGTCTTTCTCTCTCTGTACCTTTGTTGGATTCTTCCATGGCTGAAGTTCCTTGGGTGGAAGATAGCCATTTGTAGAAACTTTGTTTTTGGGGACCGTATGTAATCCTATTGGAATGTTCTATGGTATCTGCTTAACCACCCTCCCCTTCCCCTACAAAAATATCTGGCATGATCTGGAGACAGAATGGGAGAGGAGAGACACTGGTGCTTTCTTTGTCATTGGAAAAATTCAGATTTATTATGGGGTTAGTTCATTGTGAGCCTCCTCTCTAGAATCTTCTGGAAAACAATTTTTGCCTCCCTTCTGTGGGCCCATTTCCTGGCCACTGTCCTACTGGAACCATGTCCTTGAAACTCCAGTGTCCTCCCCACTAACCTCCTTGAACATTGGGTCTTGAGTGAAGGTCTTTTCTAAATGACCAAACCAGATGCTTAAACTTTCCCAAGCCTGTTGCGGTTGGGTTGATGGAGCCTGCCCCCTGCATGGATTAATGCCCCAAACGATGTGTTTCAGGAGAGACCACTTTGGGGAAGCTCCTAGACTTATTTAATTCTGTTTTCTGTGCCACTTATCCTTCTGGTGCCTCTGCATTCACCAAGATGGAGCCTTCAAGCTCAGGATCAATTAGTTTCCGCACCATGATGAGGGACTTGAACAAAGCTAGTCTTAATTGCTCAGTGCAGGAGGACAAGGAACATCTCCTGAATCTGGCCTTAATGAGCCTGAATCCTTAGTCCAGAGTGCCCACCCCCAGCCTGACTCCCTGTGGAGGTGATTACCCCATCTCTGCCATTTTAAGAATGGAAGCAAGGATACTCAGCTCCCCTAATGAGAGCTGACAGTGGCTCCAGCCTCTGGCTTCAGGAATGAGGGGAGGGCAGGAGCTTGGAAGCAGGCCATCTCTTGAGTGTCTCTTCCCTGACCGATGGGAGCAAAAGTCTGTTTCCCTGCTGCTGGGGGGGGGGCATGGATGGGATCCCTATCTCTAAAGAAGAAAGGGAGCATGGTGTTTGTTTTGCGTCAGCTCAGAAAGGAGGGATTAAACTCAAATGCCGAAGCAATCAGACACAGAAGAGGGCAGAGATCAGGGGAGCATTCTCTGAGTCTAATCTGAGAGGACATGTTGTCTCAGATTCCAAACCTGCTTCCTGCTTTCAAGGGGACTGAATATCCAAGGAACAGAAGCTGGTGGGAGTCACAGAACCTTCCCCAGAGCCTCTCCTCACCCTTTCATGTCTAATGTCCTTCCCCACCAGGGGGATCCAGGGCTATTGAAATGTCGGGGGACCCCCACAGGGGGTCCCGCCTGGCCTTCTCGTCATTCTCCTTATTCTTCATTCTCCCAACCTATGTCTCTCCTTGCTTTAAGTCATCTTTGAGATTGGGGAAATCATAGGGTCTTTTGGGAACTTGTTTTGAGCCCACTACAGCTGCCTGACTGGTGGGGCTGGTTGCATTTGGTTCACTGGGAACCTCCTCTGTGGAATCTTTTGCTCTTGGAAAAGGAACCTATTGGCTTTTTCCTACTCATGTGTATCTCTAGACTTCTAGTTCTTAAGCTGGATTTCCAGATCTGTGGACTCTTTGATATATTAATCACAAGCTCTTTTGTATCTTAACAGAAATGCATTCCTTGCTCCCCTGCAGTTCCATGTTACTCATTTATGGTCACCAGGAGGCATGGAAGACCTTTTCACTCAGGAACCCATTGGTCCATTCTTGTGGCTTCCATCTCCTGGAACTTTGGAGTCTACTCTTTCCTCTGTTGAAGGGGCCAGAGGGTGAGACCAGTGCTCTCTTGCTGCTTTCCCATGGTGAAGTTCCCAACCAGAAGCTGAAGCTTCTTCCAGTTTGGAGAGATCATGACTTTAAGGTAGAGCGTCCCTCCCATTTAGAAGATGAAATCTATTTAAGAAAAATCTACCCTGGGGTAAAGTAGACCCAGTGCACCATGTTTGTTCCTTCCTCTCCAAGACTAAGTCTTTAAGGCTAAAAAGATTCCTTTGTCTGCTGGGGTCCAAGGATCCAAAGGTTTGGAATGTGCCAACGGGTCTCCCTCCATTTGCCCAGGCTGATGCCCTCTCTATTCATTCTTTCCTTTTCTATGCCAAGTCCCCCAGAACAATTGTGCTTCCTTGCTTAGTAACTTTGTAGGATGCTCTGGCTACCAATGGAATGTTTGGCTACCAGGGGAATGACTGCTACCTTCAGTCCAGGAGGTGAGGACTAGGGGAAATACTTCCTCCTGTGGAGGCCTACTGTCACTGTCAGATGTGCTAACTGGTGGCAAGTAACCATGGCCTTAGTCTCCCCCAAAGTAAGTTCAGGCTCAGGGCCACTCTGGCCTTCCTGGTTTGAGGACCGAAGTAGATGAAAAAGCATCCATCCCACGCGGATAACTTCCCCGCCCCCTTGAAAAAACACTTCTATAACTTTGCACGAATGATAACTTTATGCTGATCTTGGCTGAAGCCAACAGTGACTTCATTCCTTTCAATCCTATCTTCCACCCCCCAGATCTGCTAGAAACAAACATGGAGTCCATTCTGTACACCAAGGCCTTGAAGATAGGTCTTAACTGATTCATGGTTGTGGATTGTATGAAGCATTGTAAAATAGCCCCGGGGTTTGGAAACAAGATAGTGACAATTTCTCTAAGGATTCTTCCCTTGCTATCTGTTCTGCAGCGCAATTACAGAACACTAAAAGACAAAATTGTTGCTGGTTCCAGGTGGCTTGATTGTTGAAAAGAGCATTTTGGAGGCACGTGGCTCCCTTTGGGGTGGAAAGACTCCCTACTTTTCTGTATTTCACTCTTAGGGAACTGAGACTGTGGAGGCCAGGAAAGAACAAGTTTTCTTCCCCAACTATAAGCTTTCCTTGTACCTAAACTATACCTGGTCCAAGTTCGATTTTTCTTTGGGATGGTTCTTTGCTTTTCAGTCCCATAGAAAGAATTCCCTTCCAAGGCGGGCTCAGGGATTTGCTATCCTAAATGCTAAGCATGAAAGTACTTGGTCTCGGGCCACCTGACTTGAGTGGCTTCTAGTTGGCTGAGCCTTATTTTAGGGGCAGATGATCCCATCATGAGAAAGTGTTTCTAATTAAAAAATCTCTAGATGAAATAACTCAGGACCTCAAACTGAAGCAATTAATGGCTACCTGCCCTTATGGGTGGTTATCTTAAGCGATTAGATCTGTCCATTCACATGCTTATAAAAAGTGTTTATAGCTCTTTCTGAGGAGTCATATGATAGCTTCAAGGTCTACTTCTGTATCCGCCCCCCCCCCAATCATTCATATTGTGCCAAGTGGTCAGGAGTAGATGGTACTTCCAACATTGCTTTGGTCCAGGTAAAGGTGTTGACCAGGTGGTATTTAGAATCTCCCAATTGATCCTTTCTGATCTAACATGGTAGAAAAAATGGCTGTTTCCTCTCTAGAGTGATCACCCAAGAAAGAGTTTGATAACCCATGTTGAGAAGATTGACTCTAAATCCTTTCTGCATCTTCTGATCCAAGACGGTCTGATAGAGTATTCGGTCTGTGATGCCCTTGATCTAGCCAGTCTATTGCCCAGAGGTGGGCTAAGATCACCTGCGTCTATCATGACCATGAAGCGTATAGGGAAGCCTTCTGGACTGATGACCTAATTTGGATGAGAATATAAACTGTGCTGAAGAGTATGGTGACTTAATAAAGCGTGGATGTACTACCAAAAGGCATGGTTATGCTCAGTTCCAGGCTCTGGATTTGGAGATGAAACCACCCTCTTGCTGCGGCTTAGAGGTTGGATAATGTTTGCCTAAAGGCACGGATGGGCTGGTGTGCTATGGCGCATGTGTGCTGGACAGCCCCACCTGTGAGTAGGCGAACTCCTTCAGTGACCCCAAGCTTGTTCTGCAAAAAGGTGCCAAGTAGATGCTTCTCTAGGAGAATGCCATAGAGGGTCTTTCCGTATTCCTGGGAGGTTATGATGTAGCATCATCTTCTACAACCTAGCTGTCTAGGCCCTCCTTGACTTGCATGCTCATCCAGACATGCGCCAGAAGTAAATCACAGCTACTTCTCCCTCAGTCTTTAGGTTCTACATCCACTCCTGTGATAATCCTTGTTGGCTAAGGGAGATCCTGAAGTCTTATTTCCTCTGGGAACGTTCTGTAGCCATGAGCAAAATGAGAGAAGTTTTCTCCCCCAGCATCTCATGCTGCTCAGGAAAAAGCCAGGAACTCCTGCTCTCCCATGGTCTGCACCCAGTCTCTGCTCCTGGTCCCCAGGACTAGAAGTAGTAATGTAAGCTGAGACCCGAAGGATAAAGAGGCCACTTGGACTTCTGAATAGATGCAGGGTTTGATCCAGAATATGAGAGCTGGAAGGGAAGAGCCTGCATGTGGTGGGGATGAGCGTCCAAGACTCTGGACACAGATCCCAGCCTGGTTCTTCAGGGGAAACTTTTGGACCACCAAAAATTAATGCTGGGACCACAGGAAGGATGGGAGTAGTGGTGGCTTTAATAATTGATCAGTGTACCTCCCAAGGGACCAACGGTCAGAATTCCAGGACTTGTGTCCACTGCCCCAAAAAACTAAATCTGCCACCCTCCTCTCCTTAGTTGCTAGAACTTCCAATAGAAAATGGGGAAAGGCACACTTCTGTTCTCAGAAGAACGTGCTGAAAATCCTGACACACAGTAAACACTGGCTTCTATCAGCTGCCCAGGCTCTGTCCCTGGTACTTCACACTTTAACCACACTAACTGAACTATTAAAGGTAACGTTAATGACCTTGAATATCTTTCTCCATGTAGAACAAAATGCCTTTCTCTTTGCAATGATCATTTTAACCCTGGATTTCTATCCAGGTAGAGTAGATACCAGTCTGTTCTCCCTCCTCTGCACGGTCCTAGGTGAGGAAGCTACTCCCCCAATGCCCATTGCCCGGGGAAGGGGATCTATGCTGAAGTGAAATTTAAATGGTGTGAACAAAAGCCCAGAAAGATCACGAAGTTTCTCCTCTTCTCTGGGTACACAATGTGTAAGCACTCAACAAATGCTTGGTGAGCAGAGCCCCAGCACTTTGCTTTGAGCTGGGAAGGACTGCATAGCAGAGTGTCATAGGTCATTCATGTACTACCTGAATCTCCAGAGTTTCCTTTGACCTCAGACTTCTAGCTGGCTGGTGTTTAAAGGTCTACCTACTGCTGTTCCTGATTGATTTATATTCTCAGCTGAAGCTGTGTGGTCTATTTCATAAGGTCGGGCATAGAGATGGGCTGCCCTACACATGTGCCTGGAATATCTCCGGCAACTTGGCATGTGGACGCATTGCATTTCGAAATTACGTGTCCACCCACATGCATTCATCAGGGAATGGCACTTTGTGTAGCCAAGGGATCTTTGAGGAAACTTAGACCATCAAACGTTAAATCTGGGACCACAGGAAGGACTGAAGTAGTGGTATCTAGATAATTTATCAGTGGCGGTTTGTCCCTTGGGAATTACACTTCCAAAATATCAAACATTTGGAATTCAGGTGAATTATGCCTCCCCACCCCCACCAACCCTATGGGTGCACACACAATACTAAGGGGGCTAGGACAGCCCCAGTAGGTGTTTCGTCCTGTTTCTCCAATATAGATGACCTGAGAAAACCAGTAGTCTGAGGTGGGTAGCAGCAGAGGGCGGGCAGGATGGTGAGGTGAGCATCCTTCACCGTAGTGGCTTTCAGATCTATATTCTTGTGATGCCTGACACTTAAATGAAACTAAGTCTCCAGGAGCTATTGGGCAAAGTTGTTGCCATTAATTCTCAACTCCAGGATGGGGTGGGGGGTGTGTGGCTCAATTGCTCTAGGACAAATAGGTGGTGGTGTGCTGCTAGTATCCCCAGTGGGTTGGGGGTGGAAGCTGCCTTGGAGAAAGCAGGACATCCATTTCTCTAAATAGCCTGGCTTGCTGGAGTAGAAAATGATTCTCGTAAATCCACGAGGATGCATTGCACTTGGAGGTTGCTACAGCTGTTAGATCTGATCCACCTCTCTTCGGTGCTTTGCAGCTCTGGTTCTTGGAGCTATCCTGACACGGGGGAGCGGTAGGCAGTTCCTAGGAAAACGGTCTTCCAGCAGAGGCACCAAGACCCTTGGCTCTGGTGACTTGCACCATGGCCATTGCTCAGCCTCTTACACACTGCTTTGTTCCTTCAAATGGATGCCTGATGCTCTTTTCCTACTCACTGGGCCTGTAGTTCAGAGCTTTCTTGGGTTCGATGCCTGTGGAAATGAAGCAAGATGGGGCAGGTGGAGAAAGCCGTGAGAAGCTCTCCTGAGGGAGGCATTGGCCAACTGAGCCAGGCTCTCCCGGTGAAAGACGGTGTAACCTGGGAGAAGGTTGCTCCTCAGCAGCCACAGTGCCCCCAGGGAAGGGACCGCTGAGG
This sequence comes from Paguma larvata, assembly GCA_030068075.1. Classification (NCBI taxonomy): domain Eukaryota; kingdom Metazoa; phylum Chordata; class Mammalia; order Carnivora; family Viverridae; genus Paguma; species Paguma larvata. The sequence continues at coordinate 79,472,464 of CM057835.1, forward strand.
CTGCCTGCTAGCAAGTGTAGTTCTCAACATGAAGGGAGTGAAGGGGGACATTTGAGGGACCTGTCTTGGCAAGCAAGAGTTTCCTGGAGTCGTTAGCTCTTCCTTGTTTAGTTTGCTTTATCCTGGATACTCATGTTGTGAATTATTGGAACAGCTCACTTCTATTTCCCATCTCCTTCTCTAGCAAGTGAAGTTTATATAAAACTGGAGATTGCAGTTATAATATGGCTGGTTCTAGTACTGAAGCTTAAAAGGCTGGTGTGTTTGAGGTTTGCATGGAAACCTCTAAAGAACAGATTAACTTCACAGGGTATTTCTGACTCCTTGTACATTCTCCCGGACAAAATGGTACTCCTCACCTTTATGGACACCCCACCAAAAGAGGAGTGTCACAAGTCCTAGGGTTAATGTCAAATAACTTCTAATCAAAGAAGTTGCAAGAAGTTCTGAGTGCCTCTCTCTGGTCCTGGACCAGGAAAAGAACGGTGACTAAACCTCCTGTTCATATGACCTAGTCACTTGACTGGGCTGGATTTCTCCAAAGTCCCAGGCCCTGCATAAGCTTTATTTGGTTCTCCTCACCTAAAACTGGACCAAGGAAAATAAAAGTAGACTGGGTCTAAATCATACAAGTATGCACGGTGACTACCCATTCCCAGTGACACTAATGGGTTGGGTCTGGAAATGAAAATGTCTGTTTCCCAGTTTCTAAACCCATGGGGTTTCCCTGAGTGGGAACACCGTGGGTTCAGTGCTGGCTAAATCCGGGCCATGAGGTCAAACTGTCCTTGTGACCACAGCTACAGTGACCATTTCCTGGCACGTGGTCAGGAGGCATTTCCAATGGTCTAAGTTACTTGATGGAACACCCCATGGGAAAAGGTGTTGTCTGCAAAGCCTTGTACTGTGCCTAGCATCCTTAGTGCAGCAGGGGTAGACACAGTAACCAGGGCAGAGTAGGAATGGGGTGGGCAGAAGAGCAGGCTGGGAGTGAGGCCCTTGGGTAGAGCACACACTGAGCGTACTCTGGTTTGCATTTTAAATAGTAGTCACCTGGTCATCGTAGTTCTGCATGGAGGGCGAGGTCTGCAAAGGGCATCTACCCTGAGTCTTCATGTAGGAAGAGGCTGGGCCACAACAGGTGCATGTGTGGTTATGGTCACAATGCTGGAGTAACCATGCCTGAGTGACTTCCTCCCCCTTGCCCACGTGTTCATGGAGCTTGTACCTACACTCTCCATGCTGAAAGGTCAGCTGCTATTCACGCATGGTGCCCAGACTGGTCAATAAACCTCTTTGATGGCCACTGCCATTTCTTCAAGGGGATGGGACTCTTCAGGAGACTGGTATCCTCAGTGACTGGTCTGCTTCCCCAAAGCCTTTTCCAGACCCCTTTAAAGAGAACCAGGACTGGGTCAATGCAATCTCTTCTAGGTCTTTGTTGTTCTCTCCTTTTTAGGGGTGCCGTCTGGCCTATGAGCTGTCTAGACTTTTCATAAGATTTCGCAGACTCTTGGACCCACTTGCTCAGAAGTTGCTATCTTGGGTACACCCTCCTTTAGGGTCATCCGCCTCTGGATTCCCAACACTTTGTTCAACGCAGTGCTTTCTGACCAAGAAATAGACCTGAAGACACATTCCAGTTTGAGGGGAGGAGGTCCCCCTGCCATGGGGTTCCTTGGCACTGTGGTGGCTCCTATGTATTTGAAACTGTCTTTAGAGCCTTCTTTGTGTCTTCCTAGCCTGTCCTGGAAGTAAGACCTTTAGCTGAAAGGTTGGGGGAGCAGTGATGAGCAGTTTCTCTCATGACTGTCCTCATAAGGGATGCTGTAGGGGATTGGGCTATGCATGCCCTGCCACAGGGCTCAAAACTGGCTTGTTAGGCCACTGTGGCCATGGGCAGTGCTGTGGGTCTGCCGCCTCTGCTTCTGCCCTTGCAGAACCTCCTCTGGCCCGACCTGTAGAGATACTCCAGAGGTTCATGCCAAGGCCCTGCCATTTTCCTAGGAAATCCCCAACTTCACCTGATCCTGGTCCAGATCCACGGCCTCGTTCACGGGAGTGACCCACAGTGACCTTGCCCTGCATGGGAAAACACGAGAGAGAGGGCCTAAGAACTCCACCTACTGAGGTCAGTTAGCACAAAACTTTGGAAACCGGGCTGAGAGCTAAAATTGTCCTTAGTACATCATAAATACGTGCTTCAGTGTTGGAAATCAGTAGGTGCTGTGAGAGCTCGAATCCCAGGAGCAGCCTGCAGCCTGTGTTGTTTTGTGCACCTGCTCTCATGTTGAGGGAATATCCTCAAATCAAGTCCCAGCTGGGCTGCTTGCTGTTCTCAGAGCCCAGTTGGTGAGGTCAGGACGGTCTGGTCTCCTGTGGCTGGCTCCTCCAGGTCTCCCTACCTGTTTTTCTCATCTGACGGGCATTTGGGTAGCAAAGTCCTACCCTGTCTGCCCTGGGAGTCCACATGTCCCAAACCTTCCTACCATCCTAGTCACCTGTGCACTTACCTTTCTCCACATACCCGAAGTGTCCGATCACGTGGAGTTGGGGTGGTCAGAGGATAGTGCTTCTTTCAGGGAGGGCCTTCACCTTGGTCACCTCTAGGCATTTCTATGTGTCTGGAAGGTAGGCTCTTGGGAGATTGATGGCAGCCCCTCCTACCATGCTTTTTTTTTTTCCCCCTAAATTCTCAAGACCAACGAATCCAGAATGTATGGGAACTTGTAAGAGAACTAACCTGAGCTCATCAAAAAGTCCTTGGCTTCTTCTAATCAAGTTCAGGTTAAATACTTGGCAATAATCCCATGCGGTCAGTGGTTGTTCCTTACGGCCTTGTATCTAGAAGTGTATGCTGGGAAGATTACTATTGATGAGGCTTAGCTGAAATGAACCTCTATCCATTGTAAGGGAGTTTTATCCCAGATTAGTCACAAAAGGAAAGAATCTTTGAGCCCTTTAGAGTTCACTTATTTCCCTCAATTTCTATAACATCAGCTGACTCTTCCTGAATCCCATTGGGTGGTGATACTCTTAATTCTATCATTTTGGTATACACCTATTAACCAGTCATCCCCCAAAGTGTTTTTCTCCCTCCCTTTTAAATAACAGCATAGGCTCCGATGATCGTAACCACTTTGATCATCCATTTTTTTATTTTTGAGCATGAGTGGGGGAGTGGCAGAGAAGACACAGAATCTGAAGCAGGCACCAAGCTCTGATTTCTGACCAAAAAATCAGCTGCCAGCACAGAGCCTGACAATGGGGCTCGAACTCACGAACCCAAGCTGAAGTTGGCGCTTAACTGAGCCTCCCAGGCACCCTTTGGCAATCCGCTGCTTCTATACAGATTATCTTGTCATGCAGGAGACACTTCAAGGTGGCAACTGTGTCTATTTGCATTACCCAATATTCTGTTTCCCTTGCTTTAGCACACAGTATTGTCCATGCTTATCTGGCAACTTGCAGTGTTCCAGGTCTGTAATTAGCCTTTTATCTAAATGGTTTCAGTGGTTCTTAGTGGGGAATGGTATTTGGAAATCCTTATATGGGTGCTGGGTACACTAGTCCCAGAACCTCTTTCAATAAAACAAAGTATGTGGAACTGGTGGTAAGAGCAACACCTATCTGGTTAAATCTTAATTCTGATCACTAACTCAAGAACTTGGCCATTTCCCTTCATAAGCCACTGTTTCACTTTCCGGGAAGCTTAGGTGCAATTGGCCAATGAGAAGTCTAGCTGTCATTTTACTTTGTTTTTTTCCAAAATGTTACAAGGTTGAGGGACAGCAGAGTATCCCCCAAACTGGGACAGCCCTTTGAGACTGGAAAATGAAGCAGGAGATGCCATAAAGTTTACAGAGACTTCCCAAGGGTAATGGATATGACAGCTGCACAGTTAGCCTCCATAAAGGTGAGCCCCTAGCCCACAGATCTTCTAGAGGGAGGGGACACAGACAGTGCAGTGCAGTCCAAGGTTTAACATGCATGTGGGGCGCTTGGGTGGCTGAGTTGTTTAAGCTTCTGACTTTGGCTCAGGTCATGATCTCCCGGTTTGTAGGTCTGAGCCCTGCATCAGGCTCTGCGCTGACAGCCTGGAGCCTGCTTTGGATTCTGTGTCTACCTCTTGTTCTCTCTCTGCCCCTCCCCCACTTTCTCTTCCTCTCAAAAATATTAAAGTTTTACATGCATTTAATTGACCTCTAACCTTTGATTACATCTTGTGACACCACCTGTGTATCAGGAAGAGAAAAGGCTTCTAACAGATTCATGGGAGACCACCATCCCCACCTTGATGGGCATTTCCAAAATCTGTATGTTAATCTCCAAAGGGCCCAGAGCATGTATCCCCAAGAGGTCCTCGAGGGAATGTGAACAAGATGGAAGGGCAAAGATGGAGTCTGTACTGTCAGTTCTCCTATACATAATTGTTTCTGGCCACCAGATACACACCTGTTAATGTGGTGTGTGGAGACCAAGATGAAAGATACTTAGTAACAAAAGCAGTTAATCTCCCTGCCACCTCCTTCTATAAGCCAAGGGTTGATCGGTTGGATTTCCCAAAGTCAATTCTCCTAATCGGCAGTCTTGGCCACCTTTGCTCATCCCAAGCTCTAGTGTTAAACCTGTATTAAGACAATGACCAAGACAAAGTCTTGCGATGAGGGTCCATCCTAAGTGTGCATACTGAAGGGCTGACTCCTGAATTCCAGTTACCCTGTCTGGTGCCACTTCCTGCTCTCCAGCCGGGGCTCCCTCTGAAAGAGACTTTGTCATCTTTCCCTGATCGGAAACCATGGTGTCCTTCTCTGATCACCCACTCGTGTGGTTAGGACCAAGTTTCAAATGGGTCGAAATGTTTTGTGGTGATCTCAAATCTTGGTAAGGTATGTAGAAGTTCCCCCCCCCCCACAAAGTGTTAGGTCTCTTCTTGGTGGGTGACAAGCTCAGGTGGGGCAGCGACCAAGTGTAAATCAGAATGTCCTTTGACAAATGTGGGCATACAACTACGCCAATGATTCTGTGTGTTCTGATCTTAAAGCTTCATTGGTCTGTGTGAGTCCTATCGTCCCCAGGTTAGGACACCGACCTCTCCTTCAATCTGTCCCTAGGTTTATAGAGAAAGCTATAGATTTCTTTATAATAAAATACCTGTTGATTAAGCAGGTATGAGGATTTTCTGGGTGTGCTGGTTTTCCTGAAAGAGTCGGCTTTCGCCCATGAATGTTAGGCAAGTCTGCTCCTCAGGGGACTTGGGAATGAGCTGAGAGCACCTCTAAGGTCCTATTCCTGACTGGATGGCACAGATCTGTGTTCACTGGGCTTCAACTGCCCCCTCTGTCACTGTCCTCAAAGCTCTTCTTTGGAGACCTCAGCTTCTTGTGAGTACAAGCCCCATGGCACCTCAACCCAGACTGATTCCAGACGAGATAGAACAGGAGGTCCCTGGGACCATTAGATGATGAGTGGGAAGTTAACTTTAAACTGGGAGGAGGGGAATCCAGCATGCACCCAAAAGTTCCTAAACAGTTTCCTAAACCTACTCAGTAGAGAACTCTAGCTCCTTTCTCTTCTGCGTCTGTTAGGTCAGATTGTTAAGGCTGCAAGCAACAGCATGGCTTTCTGTGCCTGGAGTTGGAGCCCCAGAAGGACAGGGAGACATGGTGGTGGCACGAGAGTCTGGTTCTATGAGGGCAGACTCTAGTCACCAAGGTTCCAGCTGTTGCTCTAACAGGCTGGCATTCGTAGACGGGGGTGGTCTGTTCTGACTTCTAGGTTTTGTCTTGGCAAAAGCTTTTTCCTATAGTTCTATGCTCTCCTGGTTTCTCCTTCTCTCTCCAACTCTTCAGGCACAGTGAAAAAGCCTGGGAGACCTCATGCAAAGGGGGAAAGGGTGAGCTTTTTCAGGATGATTCAAAACCACGTGCAGTAGGAGAAATTGTGATCTGTGAGCCTTGATCCAAGTCTCAACATGCCAACAAATAGGACATAGTCTTACCTCCCTATCTTGCCTCAATCTTTCTCCCCCTGAACTCCTGACTGTCTTGTTCAACATGAAGCCACCTTCCAGAAATCAAGGTTGACAAGGAACCACATATGTCTGAACATAAGAGGCTGAAGCTCAGAGGGTGGAGTGGACATTCGTGTGAAGCATGAAGGTTGCAAACCACCTAAAGCTCCACAGCCCAGAAGGAGGGAAGCTGGTGCAGGATCCCCTGCCAAGTCCCCCAAGAGCCTCTGTCCTCCTCCTTCTCTGAAAAATCCTAAAGCAGTCCTCAGATGAGAAGGACTTTGGCAACTGGGATGTGAATATTGAAAGTCTGTCTTGGAGTGTAGGGCTTCAATCTGTATTTCCTTGTCCAGGTGGGTGTTCCTTGGTGCTCTTCCTTACCTTGACTCTAGAGCCTACCTGGAGTTTGTGCACATGATGTGAGACCTCCTGACCGTGTTGGGCAGGCCCCTTGCTGGTGTTGGCTCTGTCCTGAGTTGGAGATTCCCTCTCCTGTTGCACAGGGGACACTGTCATTGCTACTGGCTCACTTGTGTCAGAGCCAAGTCTGATAGTAAAGGCTCATGAAGAGCCCGTCCTTGGTTTGCCTCAACTTTCCTGCTGTGAGCCTAGATGCTCAGAACCTCCTATCGACCAAATAGAAATTTCCTTGTTATCAAGAAGTAAAAACCGTGCAGGAAAAAATGCATTCAGAGTTCTGTACAAGGGGATATTTTCATATAGAAAGGAAACTTAGTTGCCAGTCTAAGTCTTTGAACTAATGAGTGGTAGGTTTAGGAACTATAGGAAAGAAATCTTGGGCTTCTGCAAAGATATGTAGGACACACCACCTGCCCTGGCATCTTGGGTGGTCCCTGTTCTTGCTTCCTAAAAACTGTTATAGAAAACTGCAGAAATATACAGAACTAGACATAATGGTAGTACTAACCTTCACACCCATATCCAGAAATTATCTCCTTGTGAGTCATTATGATTCATCTATTCCCCATCCTGAATTTTGAAGCAAACCTCAATTTCCTAAAAGAGTGAGGGAGACCTTCAGAGCCCTGCTTCTAGCATAACAAGCTCTGGGGTAGACCCATTCCCTGGCAAAACTCATGAATATATCAACCATTTAAAGTCTCTTGAAATGGCCCTGAAAGTCCTATAGGAAATGAACATCTAAGAAAATCTAAAACTTCTGAGTTTGTGGCATTTGAACCAGGCAAGACCTTTGTTCCTTTTCCCTCATGGCTCAGAGACAGGGCAGACTTCCTCTGTCACAGTACAGCTGGGGACACAGGGCTGCTACTCCCCTCAGCTCCCAGTTGGAGAGCCTCCTTCCAGGGAGGTACAGGATGTCCGCATTTCTCCTCCTTTCCCAGCAACTTGTTGTCGAAATGAAGTTCTGTACCAACATGGCTTCTGCCCAGTTCCTACTAATAAGACAAATTCTTCTTGGGCTCCGTGCCGCTGAAAATACTGGGGCTCATGGGGCAGGGGTTTCATGTGGAGAAGTGAGTAGAAGAGACCTGGGGTGACCATCGCCTATTCACCAAGCACTCTGCTCCTAATGTGTGGGGGTCACTGAAGCTCACTCTTGTCCTTATATCTAGTATCAGAGCCATGGCTCAGATTTTGCTCTCTGGAGAGAAAGCCCTAGAACAGAGAGCCCCAAATCTCTCCTTAAGGAAATGACTTCATATCCAACAGAATATGGAGAAGCTCAGATCAAAGGACACTGTCAAACATGGTAAAGGTTATAGTGAAGGGAAGGGTGCTTAGAAGAGTGATAGTTTCATTAGCTAAATCACAAACTGGCCAATATGACAGAAAATGAGGGAAACAGGGCCTCAGCTGGGAGGGGTCCTTTTGGGGGTAAGAGGACTCTTAAATCCTGCCTGTGGATAACCAGAAGAGAGAAGACTGAATCTCCCTTGAGGCTAGATTTGGGTACCTGATTAATCAAGCTTCAGATGAGCCCAACCAGCTGTATCTCCAAGGAGACCTCTGTGTAACAGGTGCCTTGATCTAGCAAATTCTCAAGAACTCAATGGGCTAGAGGAAATGAAATGAACCCACTGATATACTTTCCTTTGCCTGAAGGAAGGTCCTTGGAGGGAAGATCTTGGGCTAGAGTAGAGACCACAAGAATTCTTGTGGTGGCTCGAAGCCTTTCCAGAGGCAGTGCTGAACTCCTCATTAAGGCTATCCCTGAACAGGACTGTTTCTTGCACATCCGTTGATGTGAGGGTATCTCTCTGGGGCATCCAAAGGATAATGTACTGTGACCACTAAATAGGCATCTATCCATTGGCTCCCAAATAACAGATGACATAAGCTGTTAAAATGCCTCTATTTGGCTTCTCATTGGAGGAAGGGGCAGACAGGCCATAGATCTGGCAATTGGAGAAACTTGACACTAAAGAACATCTTTGTTTTCTGATAGTCATAGAGCTATCTGGAGACTGAGGACTCCTTACCGTGTTAGTATGAATATCTTATAAGGTACATTACCCTGATGTACCAACTGTGGGTTCCTGGAGGCCAGTTCGACTTTGGTCAACAAGCAAAAGGGTAATGAGAAAACTGTCTTAGGACAAACTGGACCAACCACCTGATAGGCTGGATATCTTGCAGTGAAATGAAAATGACTTTGTAGGTTTCTTTAGTCCTTATTCCTCCAAGGGGAAGGGGAGGTGTGGTGATAGCATAAAGGCAGCTTTCTTAAGCATATTCGAAGTAGAATAGAGGTACTTTCTTTTTTCTAAAATGGGTACCTTTCTCCAATAAAGGTTCATTGGTCTTACTTCTGAACCCAGGATAAAAGGCAAGTGAAGTTTGTGGCCTGTGCCAAGTTTTCAGCAACTGGTAGAGAAGGGTCCAGTTTTCTACTTTGTGATTGCCCAGCTCTGAAAGTCTGTAAGAGAGCTCTGCCTCTAACTGCCTGGTGGAGCTCCTATATCAACTACCCTCATCATTAAAGACAACACACTGCCCATGGGTTTTGCCTTTCTCCATATATTCAAAGTGTCAGATCCATATGGAGGTGGTATAGTCAGGGGAGGGCATTTCTTCCAAGTAGACTCTTCATCTTGGTCACCTCCAAGCATTTCTGCCACCTGTCTGGAAGGTGGGACCTCAGATCTATGCCAACCTTTCCCACCGTATCTTGGTCAAGGTTTTAATGATCGTGATCCAAACTGTTCTCTGTGCAACCATACTGCTTCACTTCTGACACCAGATATGTGGAGTTTCCACTCCTCAAGCAATTCTGTGACACCAATTGTGTGTTCTACAATTGAACTCCATTCTGACACCATCTACTTGGAGATAAGTGTCAGATCCCATGTGTTTTGGGTTTGATTAACTTGCTAGAGCAGCTCCTAGAACTCAGAAGACCGTTTATTGGAGGATTAGCTTCTTCTAAAAGGCTGGATAACACAAGAGGATCTGGATGGAAGAATTGCATAGGACAAGATACGGAGAAAGGGGTACAGAACATCCATACTCTCTCCAGGAGCACCTTTCCTCGAACCCATCTTTTTTGGGAGAGGGAGGTGGGGGATCTTATGGAAACTTCATTATGTAGGTGTGATTGACTTGATCGTTAATAGCCAATTGCATAATCTCCAGCATTTTTCCCCTGGAGGTGGAGAGGAGGTGGGGTAGGGCTGGAAGTTCCAACCTTATAGTCACAGGGTTGGTTCCCATAGCAACCAGCCCCCATTAAGCCCCTTGGGGGAGTCTCAAAAGTCACCTTGTAACCAAACTCCAGTGTGGTTAAAAGGAACTTGTTATGAATAACAAAAGACACCATTTCCTCTTTCTAGCCCTGGAACTATTTCAGGAAAAAGAAAAAAAAAGATGTCCCTATGGCTCTTAGCTAGGTTTTTATGAGCTAGTTATTTCCTATGTGTCAAGACAAGGACCAAAACCAAATACTTCCTAAATTACCATAGTGGGTAACCTGCAAGACCTCTATATTCCTTAAGCACTTTCATTCTCTTTAGTGGGGAATTCTAGAACTAAAAACATTAACAGTGGGGAAATCTGTTCCAGGACCTGTCCTATTTTAACAAACTACATATTGTCCAGGAGTGGTGGTGGTAAAAACACTGATCTGGTGAGAACATAAATGCTCATTAACCAACTTAATTTAGAAACCATCAAGAATGTAGGGAAATAGAGAAACATACTGTCAGTTCCCCAGAAAGCTTGGGCACTACTGGCCAATAAGGATGAGTTTGGCTGCCCTCTCCTGCCAGTGTTTGCCATGGTAAATTCAGTTCCTGATTGGAAGAGGTCATCCATTAAATGTGTTCGTGAGGATCATACCAGTATGAAGGCATCTAGTCAAATGATCAATTCTCCTTCCTACCCCCTTGGATGAAGTGGGGATTTGACCAGCCTGGATTTCCCAAATCTGTGCCAACACTAATTAGTGTTTAGTTTTCAATCCTAGATTCAAACGTTTACCCACCAGAAGAGGTGGTGACCACAGCAGAGAGTGGTGGTATGTCCATCCCAAGAGTCTGGACACTGAAGGATTGGTGCTTCCATTCCTGCTGACGTATATGGTGATCATTGTTTTGGTAGCCAAGTCTAGGTCAGACAGGATCATTGCCTTCTCTACTCAACTGCGGCCATGATATTTTGGGATCAGGTACTTGTTGGACAGACCTAGATTTGAATGGGAAAGATGTAATTCACAGGGACACCAATTGTTTCTCAGTAAGGACCACGGAATTTCTCCATTAAAGCATATGATTCGCTAAGATGGGGATTTGAAGTGTGACCTTCTTGCTTCTCAGCCACCTGGCTTTGTTGGGGTCCTCAGATTGTCCCTCAAAGACGAGACACATGCAAAGGCAAGAGCGTTTATTAAGATTCCAGCATGCGGGGGTCAGCCACTCTGTAAAATGGCAACCCTGAGAGGAGCACGCAGGTTCCTTTTAAGCACATTAGGTGTGAATTCCAAGGCGGGAAACAGGTTTCTCTAGCTCATTGGTGGGTTTGTATTTGGGGGGTACGGGTGCTCTAGGGATTGGTCCCTGCACAGGGTCCTTCCTTATAGGGATTATACTGGCAGGGCTCTTCTTGATTGGTCAAGCTGCTGGCCTTTACCATATAGGGATTTTCGTGTGGACCATGTCCTAAATTGGTCTTGGCTGGTAAGGGGGCGAGACCTGGTCCCTTTCTCTTTCTGGTCCCCCAGAGCAGGAAGTGTTTGGGGTCGGCTCTTAGGCCCAGGACCTCTCATTTCCCCCTTCACTAGTACCTAATGGGGCCCAATCATGGGACCTCTGTATTTTGATGATCCAAATTCTGGCGGGAGCTGTGGGTACTTTGTTCTACAGGCTGGTATTGGGACCGAAGGACCATAAGCTGTACTGCATTAACTTGTTCTTTGATAGTTAGCCTGTTGAGTGTACAAGGTCCAAGGGTGAGTATCCTAAGTAGTATAATAAGGGAACCAGCTAGGGTCGATACTAATGTAGTTAACCATGGGGGCCAGTCAAACATGCTTTCTTACCATCCTTGTTGATGTTCCATTTCAAGCTTTCTGTCTTGGAGCCTTTTTCTGAGCTCAGCCATGTTTTCCCTAACTATCCCAGTGTGATCCGCATAGACACAGCATTCTTCCCCTAATGTAACACATAGGCCACGCTGTTGTAGGAACAATAAATCTAGGCCCCTTCTATTCTGTAATACAACCTCTGCTAGGGAGGAGAGCGATTTCTCTAGGGTGGACATTGATTCTTTCAGCCTTTGTACATCTCCATCCATTGCTAGCCGTAAGGAACCGTAATGGGCACCTTGTAACACTAAGGCTGTAGTTCCTGTTCCTATGGCCCCCGCTACTCCAACTCCTAGGAAGGTGGACAGAACTACGGCTGTAATAGGTTCTCTTTTAAATCTATTATGAGGGCTTAGGGTTAGGTGGTTGAGAATACCTTTTCCTGAGTGATATGTTACCCTGAGAACTAGTTGTACCAGGACACGAATCAGAGAAATCGTTGAGCACCTCCGTATGGATGCATGGAGTCAGGCCGGTGGATGCCCACCATGCATCTTCCGGTGGTACTAAATACCCAGTCTTATTCCAAGGGATTGTCCAGTTGCAGAGGTGGGCATGATGTATCCACGTGGGGATGCCGTCCACCTTAACCGCGGTGGGAGTCACTAGGATGACTGTATAAGGTCCTTTCCAGTTTGGCTCCAGAGATTCCCTCTGGTGTCTTTTGATGAGCACCAGGTCCCCAGGTTGGAGCTTGTGTGGTTTAGGGGGTGCCTTCCTGTACAGGTTCCATAGATCGTGCCAGAGTGCTTCTTGTACCTGGAATAGGGCTTATAGGGAAGAAAGAAATTTTTGATCATCGAGCTCAGCTAGTAGGGCCTTCAGGTTAGGCAACAGAGGTGGAGGCTGAGGATACATAATTTCATAAGGAGTTAGTCCTAATTTATAAGGAGACTTTCATACTCTAAAAAGAACAAAGGGGAGGAGAGACACCCAGTCACCACCAGTCTCATGGGTTAATTTAGTTAAGGTTTCCTTAAGAGTCCGATTCATTCTACCTGCCCTGAACTCTGGGGACAATATATGCAATGTAACTTCCAGTCTGTCCCCAACATTTTTACCAGTTTCTGGGTTACCTGGGAGATGAAGGCAGGTCCGTTGTCCGAAACTGATACTGGGAGACGGTACCAAGGGACGATGTCTTCAGAACTTCTTGGCCACCACTGCTGCTGTCTTCTGCTTAGTGGGGAATGCTTCAGTCCATCCTGAAAAAGTATCTACCAGCACAAGCAGATACTTATACCCGTACATGCCTGGTTTAACCTCGGTAAAGTCTACTTCCCAGTAGACGCCTGGCCGGGTACCCCTCTCTGGTTCCTGTCTTAAGGTCCCCACTCTTGGCGTTGACCAGTTGACATGTCAGGCACTTGGATACCACTGCCTTTACTGTTGGGCTGAGGCTGAGGATTCTGAGGTGCGAATTCAATAGTTCTTTAATCGTTCATTCCCCAAGGTGTGTGCTTTGGTGCTGTGTCTATGCGGATGATCTGTGTGGCTAGGTCAGAGGGGAGGACACTCCTCTGGGGCCTCGGTACCAATCTGCGTCTTGTAAGGCACAGTAGGGGCTGGCGGCCTTAATTTGTCTTAAATCTTCAGCCGAATACTGGGGGCACTTCTGGCAATAGCGGAGTTACCATCTTTGGGTTGGCAGCCAATAGAATGGCTGGTCTTTGAAAGGGCGCTTCCTTTGCTGCCGCATCTGCCCGGTTCTTGCCTCTAGGTACAGGGCCCTCTCCTTTTTGATGTCCTGGACAGTGGATTATAGCCAACCTTTTAGGCAGCCATATGGCTTGGAGTAAGTCTAAAACTTCCTGGTTTTTTTTTTCTTTCCCTCTGTTCTAAGCAGGCTACTTTTCTGGTAGATGGCGCCATGCACCGGGGCCATAGCAAAGACATACCGGCTGTTGGTTCAGAATCTCTGAGCAGTTATGTCTGGGGGCCTCCAGGTCCAGATTAGGCAATAGAGCAGCTGGGTTTAAGGCACTGCTGGCTGTGAACTGGACCCATGGGGTTTCAGCAACAAAGGTTGATAATGCGTCAACCTGGCATTGGTCAGCCATTTATCAGGAGGGCATTTTAAGACCTCTTCTATGGCATGGGGGGTGGTCACTTGGAGTGGCTGTCCCAGAGTCAATTTGTCGGCATCCTTTACTAGCAACGCCGTGGCTGCGATTATGCGGAGATGTGGAGGCCACCTATTTGCTACCGAGTCAAGTCTTTTGGACAAGTATGCCACCGGCTACCGCCATGGCCCCAGTGTTTGGGTAAGGACTCCTTTAGCCACCCCTTGTTTTTCATCCACAAACAGGTGGAACGGTTTGGGGATGTCTGGCAAGGCCAGGGCCGGGGCCTCCAGGAGGGCTCTTTTGACCTGGTGGAATGCCCTGTCCATAAGCTCAGTCCAACAGGGGTATTCCCTCCCCTCGTGGCTTCATAACATGGTTTTGCCATTTCAGCAAATCCTGGGATCCATAGCCTACAAAATCCTGCAGACTCCAGGAGTTCTTACCCCTCAGCAAGTGGCAGGTTGGGGAATGTATAAGATAGTTTCTTTTCTTGCCTGAGACAGCCATCTTCTTCCCCCTTTGAGTATGTACCCCAGATACGTCACCTCTTCCTGACAGAGCTGGGCCTTTTTAGCAGACACACAATATCCCAGGGTCCCCAGGGTCTTGAGTAATTCTCCGGTTGCAGCTTCACAAGCTCCAGTGGTTTCTGCAGCAATCAGGAGGTCATCCATGTACCATAACAGACGGATGTTAGGGTGGGCTCGCCTATACTCAGGTCCTCATGGAATGCCTCATCAAAGATGGTGGGGGAGTTTTTAAAACCCTGGGGAAGCCATGTCCAGGTTAGCTGTCCATTGAATCCATTTTTCAGGTCCACTTGAAGGCAAATATGGGTTGACTGGCAGGGGCAAGAGGTAGACTGAAGCATCCTTTAAGTCCAATACAGTATAAACTGCTCTTTCCAGAGGCAAAGAGCTCAAGAGAGTGTATGGATTTGGCACGGTAGGGTGTATATCTTCCACCCTCTTGTTTACCTCCCTTAAGTCTTGTACCGGGTGGTAATCTGAGGAGTTCGGTTTTTTAACTGGCAACAAGGGAGTATTCCATGCGGATTGGCAGGGGATCAGAATGCCCAGGTTTCTAAGACATCCAATATGGGGCGCAATCCCTTGTTTGGCTTTTTCAGGCATCGGGTATTGTCTTACCTGGGCGGGAGCGGCATTTGTCTTGAGCTTGGACAATTATAGGAGGCCGGTGCTTAGCCCTCCCAACTCCTCCCGTTTCTACCCAAGCTTCGGGGATCTCCCGCATCCAGTGAGACAACAGCTCACTAGTGCCCCCTATGGACATTTGGGGTTCTTTAAATAACCTGTACTCCTCTTCCAAGGCCAAGGTTAAGACATTTATGGCCTCACCAGCGTCCTTGTCACCGAGACTCCAGAGGAGTTGAAGTGAATGTGGGCCCCCACTTTCTGAGCCAGTCCCTCCCCAGTAAGGGGTAGGGGGCCTCAGGAAGGACCATGAAGGTGTGGGTTACCCGGCCCTTTCCCAGGCCCACCGCTCTTGGGGTAGTCCATGAATATCGGTCCATCCCCGTGGCTCCCTGCACCCACGATTGAGAGATACTGCCTAAAGGTTGTTCAAAATTGAGTGCTGAGCCCCAGTATCGACCATAAAGCATATTGGTTTTCCCTCCACTTCTAGGGTTAACTAAGGCTTGGGGAGAGGCTCTGAACCCCGTCCCCTTCAGTCATCCAATTCGCCTAATTCTAAAACTTTTGTTCCATCATCCCGGTGCTTAGGGCACTCGTTCTTCCAGTGGCCCTTTTCCTTACAGTAGGTGCACTGGTCTTTCTGAAGCCTGCGGAGCCGACCTTTCTCCCCCTTAGCCATGTCCCCGAGTTCCTGCCTTTTAGCTTCAGGGTCAGCTGATGCCGCCAGCAGTATCTTCGCTAAACCCTGAGTTTGTCTTTCTTCCGGGGTTTCCCGGTTGTTGTAAACCTTCTCAGCCACGGCCAAGAGCTCAGCTAGCCTCTTACCTTCGAATCCTAGCCGCTGCAGCTTCTAGCATATATCAGAGGCCGACTGATTGACAAAGGCCAGACTTATAGCCAACCGATTCTCCGGATCCTCTGGGTCCAGGGGAGTGTAGGTCTGATATGGCCTCTATTAATCTCTCCAGGAAGACCCCTGGAGACTCTTCTGGCCCCTGCTTTACCTGACTCACCTTAGGCAAACCTGTGGGCCACCTAGCAGCCGCTCAGAGCCCCCCTCCTCCCATTAGTCTGGCGGTAGACCTTTAATCTCTCCCTACCTTCCTCCGTGTTAAAGTCCCACTCTGGCTGTGTCAGGGGAAATCCTAAGTTGATGAGGTCCGGGTTGGCTGTGAGTCTCCCATCCAGGCCCGGAACCAATTTCTGGGCCTTGGCCAGGATCCTCTCCTGTTCTCCTGTAGTAAAGAGGACTTGTAACAGCTGGTGATAATCATCCCAGGTGGGCTGTTGGGTAAACAAGACAGAATCTAACAAATCAGTTTACCAGGTTTCTCAGAATTGGGTTTTGTAGCTTCCAGTTCTAAAGACCACTAGTAGCAAAAGGCCAATGGACTAGGTGTTGCCTCCCATCTACATCGGGTGGCCCTAAGGCTCGTACGGGAAGGGCCACCGAGTCTGGTTCTGGCAGCCTAGCCTCCCTCCGCCTGCGAGCTCGGGTATGAGGTGGGTTAGTTGCATCACCTGCCATGTTACTCAGAGCTTTTTCCCTCCCTCCTGCTGCTCCTGTTCCTGCCACCTCTGCGGCTCCCCTTCCCACTGCACCCTCTCCCCCTCCCTGGGGTAGATATGGTGGTGGTGGCAACATCAGAATTTCCTTCTCCAAGCTCCCATCTGAGGGAGGCAGGATGGGATGAAGTTGGGGCCACAGGGGGAGCGGATGGTTCTGGGCCCTTTTCCTCTGCTGGCTTCTTTGTCACAGTCATGACTGCTCAAGCTGGGGGCAGGAAAGTTGCCAGCCATTTGGAGCACCGCTCAACTTGAACTTTCCAGGTTGTAATGTAGGGGACTTGGTCCGGATGGCCCAGACTCCCATATACCTTATTTTTAACCTGATAATATGGTGGGGAAGTCAAAAGACCCTTCCTCAGGCCACCCTACATCAAATGTTGGCCACTCATTCCTGCAAAAGACCAAGAGTTTTCCTTTGTGGACTGACAATCCCAGGTCGTCCGCCTGCTTCCCGGAAGTCCTTGAAATGGTTTAAAACAATGGTTAGAGGCGTGGACTCTGCCTGGCCCATGGTAATCTACACACCGATTACAAAGACAACACAGACAACAAAAACAATGCACCAGTGAGGTGCACGAAACAAAACCTGGAAATGGGAGGGGATAGGTTGTTTTCCACGGGTTCCATCAGGCAGGAATGACCTGCTGTCCCGCCAGAGTTACTGAACAATCGAGATCAAGAAAATCCCCATCTCCCAGAACCTGAAGTGAGGTCAAGACGTCTCTTGCCTCACCCTGGTGCGGGAACCACTAGCGTGTCTGCCTGGGTCCCGGGCTTCCCGTTAAGCTCAAGCCACACAGACCCTACAAAAGGACACAACAAAACAGTGCTCGCTTACCAGCTGGCCTGTCCAACACACAACGCAGTCGGGGTCTCTGAGGGTGAGATTCCCGGCCAATGCACCAAATGTTGGGGTCCTTGGATCGTCCCCCAAAGACCACGAGACACGTATGCAAAGGCAAGAGCATTTATAAAGATTCCGGCATGCGGGGGTCAGCCACTCTGTAAAATGGCAACCCTGAGAGGAACGCGCAGGCTCCTTTTAAGCACATTTAGGCGCGAATTCCAAGGCGGGAAACAGGTTTCTCTAGCTCATTGGTGGGTTTGTATTTGGGGGGTACGGGTGCTCTAGGGATTGGTCCCTGCACAGGGTCCTTCCTTACAGGGATTATACTGGCAGGGCTCTTCTCGATTGGTCAAGCCGCTAGCCTTTACCATATAGGGATTTTCATGTCGACCATGTCCTAATTGGTCTTGGCTGGTGAGGGGGTGAGACCTGGTCCCTTTCTCTTTCTGGTCCCCCAGAGCAGGAAGTGTTATGGGGTCGGCTCTTAAGCCTGGGACCTCTCAGCTTAAACCTGGTATCCTGTGATTGCTTTAGGCTCAAGTAGTTGAACTAACTAAACTACTAATATTCCTGCACTGTTACCCACCTTTTGGTCTTAGAACCACATTGATCTAGATAAGTTATCAACACCAGGGCTAAAAGCAGACCTGTTCTCTGAATCTGTCACTAGTGTTAAGAGAAGTTATAGACCCAGGTCTATCAGATGGGTCTGACCATTCTTTCTGGGTCTGCTACTTTCTGGTGCTTAGACTACCTCTCTGTAGAAACTAGGGAGCCTGCTCTTTGGGGGAAACTTGAGAAAGCTGAACATAGCTCCAGAACTCTGATCCTCGAGTGGCTGGTACAGATCTGCTCTCCCCGGGCTTTGGATCGCACCCTCCTTCATGGTCTTCCATGCTCAGCCTTGAAGATGACAGTTGATTTTGAGCAATGTCTACAATGAGATTCTTTTGATTTTTGGAAGTGAATTGAATAGGCTGTCCGTGGAACCACTGGGAATTCTACATAGAAGGCAAGTGCTCACCTAGGTGAGGGGGAAGCTCAGGTATGTTCAGTCCTCACCCATGGAGTTTCCTGACTCCATCGAATGCTGAATGTCTCTTCTGAGACTGGATAGTCAGAGCTAAGATCACAAACAGCTTTGTAGCATTTTCTGTGTTTGGAGTCCAAGCTCTAGGGGATGGATACTAAAGACTGTGACCCACTTTGAGGTCTACCTCTGGCCACAAGGAGAGAATCCTTACAAAGAGAAACCTGCTGGGGCACCTGGGTGGCTCAGTCAGTTAAGCGTCCGTTAACCTGGGGAGCCCAGGTCATGATCTCACAGTTCAGGAGTTTGAGCCCTGCGTCGGGCTCTGTGCTGTGACAGCTCAGAGCCTGGACCCTGCTTCAGATTCTGTGTCTCCCTCCCTCTCTGCCCCTCCCCTGCTCATGCTCTTTCTCAAACATTAAAACTTAGAGATACCTGCATGCCCAAGCCTGGAATACTGCGTTTGTATTCTAGGCTTTGTCTTGGAAGAGCTACTTGTTTTAACCATTGCTGTTCTACTCTTACCGGTATCTTCCTCTTTCTCCAACTCAACTGGCTCCACGGAGAAGCCTAAAAGAGCCAAGGAATAGCCATTTCATGCCAAACAAAGCTGCTCCTTATGTTAGTGGGAATCATAACTTGGGAGACTCAGTCCAAAGTTAATTGAAATCTGAAAAAACCTAGCAAAACCAGGATATTTTAGCAACCTAATCTTCCTCATCCCCCTTGCTTTTTAACTCTAGGCCATCTTGCTAGAGGGGAAAGCCCTACCTCACATGCAGAGATGGCAGAAGCTGTACTTGGCATCTGATAACGAGGCTATTTGTTGCTTGAAAGGACAGAACTGGTATCTTCCTGAGAAGCAAATGTTGGTAACTGATCTTGAGATCTCTTGAGTACAGAAGGAGAAAGAGCCGCTGCCAGCTAACCTGCCCAGTCCCCCAGGGTTCCCTTCCATGTCCTTCTCTTTGAAGAATCCTGAAACTAGATCCCAAGTAAGGAATGAGTATGGCAGTCTGTCTTGGAGTGCAGGGCTTCGGTCTGTGTTTCATTTGACATCGTTGTGGGCAGCACTGTTCCTTGGCGGATTCTTCCTCACCTCGACTCGAATATACCTAGTGTGTGGACTTGGTGTGAGCCCCCTGGCTGTGTTGGTCAGGTCCCTTGCTGGTGTCAGTTCTGCCCTGAGTTGTAGATTCCCTTTCTTGTTGCACAAGGGAAACCTCGTTGCCACTGGGTGATGGCGTGTCAGACGGGCGTGACATTAAAGGCCCAAAGTGACTGTCCTTGGTTTGCCTAAACTTCCCTGATATAAATGCAGACCTGCTACCATGTGCAAGAGATTTACTAGCAGAAAAAGGAAAACCCAACACTAGAAACATTCAGGTCTTCCAAGGTGAAATTTCAGGGAGGATGGAGTTCTCAAATTCTGCCAAGTTCAAGGAAGAAAGAAGGTCTTGAGTCACAATTAGTTTCCAGAACCCTGTCCCAGAGTCCTTGAATCTGTGATAGAAATGCTCTGGCCCTCTGGGTCAGCTGGAAAGGTGGCTTTTTATTTTCTTTTTGTTTTTAAACCTTGTTTTAGAAAACCTCAGATGTACCAAAACTAGACAAAACGATAGCTCTGTCTCGTGTGCCCACATCTAATAGTTACTGCTCGTGGAGAACCTTGTTTCGTGTATGTCCTGACCTACTCACCATCTCATGAGTCCTTTCACGTCGACTTGAGACCTCCATTGACTTAATCCATAATCTTACGATATGTATACATGCCCCTAAAAATATGGTCTTTTAAACCATCACCAGACCTTTATCATAAAAAAATCTAGCCACAATTTCATTATTAAATAACCATCAGTTTTTAAACTTTTAAGGATCATGTGTTCAGATTAGTCAGGATCCAAAAAATGTCAACACATTATAGTTGGTAGCTAGGTCTTAAGTGTCCCTTAAAGGCTAGGGTTTCCCTTTTCTCCTCTGCATCTTTTTAAAGACCTCTAAAGAACAGTTTTAGGGTTATAGCAAAATTAAAGGGAAGGACACATAGTTCCAGTATACTATCTGCCCCATACATCCACCGCCTCCCCATAATCAATATCCTTCACCAGAGTGGTATATTTGGTCCAACTGAACTACGATGACACATTGCTCTTACCCAAAGTCCATACTTTCCATTAGGATTCCCTCTTGATATCCTACGTGTCTAAACCCTTAAAGTGTCCACGCACTCATAGTATGCAGAGTAGTAACGTCACTACCCTAAAAAGCCTGTGCTGACTGTTCATCACCCCCACACACACACCCCTCCCACCCCCTGCCCAACCGCTGGAGACTACTGATCATCTTACTGTCTCCATAAGTTTGTCTTTTCCAGAGTGCCCTGTGCGGAATCCTAGAACGTAGCATTTTCAGATGCGCCTCATCTAGTGATGTGTACATTTCTTCATGTCGTCTTACAGCTCCACAACCGCTTTTTCTAACACTGAATAATTACCATCTACTTCTGAGAGAAGGTGGTTGACTGCCCTACAGACAGTCTCACGTTCTGTACTTCTTCCTGCAAGTTCACCTTGTCCTTTAATACGTTCCTCTGCTTAAAATCTTTAGTTTCTACTTTCAGAATAAGCAGGTATATATTTTTTCTTTCCTATTTTTCCTTCTATCTCCTCTCTATCACAGGTCATGGCACAAGAGTCACTATTGGAGGGGCAAGGAGCATCTTAGGTCAGAAGCCAGAGGTGGTAAAGGTGTTGGTTTTCCTGCAGCACCAAGGACTTGGATAGGATAAGAGCCCCTCAGTTATGAGGGGCTAACTCTGTAGTGGCAACTGTGACTCTTCTCCCAGTCTCACCTGAGTGTCCTGCTGGCTGGCTGCATCTGGTTCGTTCTTTTCTCCCCTCCATATTCTAGTCTTACCAGTAAACCTGGTTTCTGAACGCATAGAGCACAATATACCATCCTTAGTCTGAGGGTGAGGGAGTGTGTGGAGGTAACATCTTCTAGAGCGGTCTATCTCCCTTGATGCTGGATTGGTCTGGTCACCTGATTACCCAGTTTGAGGTGGGTCCACCTATCTGTGGGTCCAACTATCTGTGTTTCTGGGGGTCCTCGATCACATAACCTATACCACCTTGATCTAAATATTTGAGTTAGACTCAGAAGGGTCACAAAATTCACTGAGGCCCTTGCTATAGGGTTTTGTAATCTTTCTGATTTTCTCAAAAGGAACGTTTTCAAGGCCTTTGGACTGAAGGGTTTCTCTCCATTCCAGAAGCCTTGAAGTGGGTCATTATCTCATGGCTGCAAAAGAAGCTTTGTTGCAGTTCTAAGCCTAGCCAGGGGCATTACCAAACTCCATTTTCTTCTCAAGAGTGAGTGCAAGCAGGGGAGGAAAAGAGGGGGAGAGAATCTTAAACAGGCTCCACGTTCAGTGAGAAACCTGATGCGGGGCTGGATCCCACAACCGTGAGATCATGACCTGAGCCAGAATCAAAAGTCAGATACTTAACTGAATGAGCCACCCGAGTGCCCCCAAACTGCTAACCATTAAGGCTCTCTATGTGACTGTTTCTTGCCCATTCTTATTGATATGGAGGAATTGCTTTGGGAGAGATAAATGTTTATAGAGTATTCACTTGATCATTCCATATATTTCTACCCATACTAGAAACTTCCTAAGAGGTCTACAGTGTGACCTGCTTGGAGACACAGTAACCAGTAACTTCTGGCCAGACTTGGATATAAGAGCCATTCTGGAGCAACCCCATTTGTCCTGTGCCACAATCTTTAAACTTTTGCCTTTTATATTTTTCCGTGTCTAAAGGTTTAATGCTAAATCAAAGAACAAATTTACATACCCACAAGCAACTCTAAATTGTAACCCTAGAAGCTATTCCTGAGCCATGAAGACAGTTTCTATAAGGAAGGAAGTTCCTGGCCAAGTAGACAGGGAGGCTGTTGGTTGTGCAGGGGCTTTGAACCAGTCCTCATCAGGATGTTGAAGGGGGTTCCTTTGGAAGCTACTGAGGACCATGGACTTGTCTGCTATTGGAAGTCTCAAATTTGTGGGAGTCCATGTTACTCAATACTTCAGTTCTCCAGATGAGACCCCTTGTGGTTTTATCCCAAGACCACAAACTAGGCACGTATGCCCTTAACAGTCTCTTAAAAATGAGATTTGGCAAGTGGTTGCGACCTCAGGCTGGTTTCAGAAGAGGGTTTGTCAAATAGCTGGGACCTAAAAGCTACAAGTTTTCTTGAGGTAGCAGGATAAATGCCTTTCCTCTGGATGACTTTCTGGCACTTGAGGAAATTCATGGTAGTGTATTAATAGAACCAATCTGACCCTGTGTGTATTTACCAAGTGAGGTAGGAATTTGACAAGGCCACAGACCTCTGAATTGGTCCAAACTACTCTGGGCTCCAAGCTGGTTCTCCTGCTTCCCAAGGTGGGGAACATCACTCTTGGAATAGCGATGTGGACTGAGTTATCTGGTCTCCATAATATTAAAGCAGTTTTGAAAAACTAGACGTGAGTCTGTTTATGCAGTCACTGGAGCTAGACCATGATCCGAAATCCATTATGTTCTCACTTCAAATAATTCAGTAAAGTCTCAGAAGAAAATTATTTCATTCAATAGATACATTAGATACTACAAGTTTGTTTCTCAGATGGCTTCTATGCTTTTTAAGCTATAAGATGCCTGGCATGGAAAAACTATTTTCCATATCAGGAACTTAGGATAGGGTTTGGAACCTATACAAAGGTCACCCAATACATGTGCAAGAACCAGAATTTGCGTCTGAGTCTGGTCTCCAAGGCCCTTTTCCTTGTCTTCAATGGGATGATTCCCTTAGTTAATGGATATCCTTAAGACAGCAAGGGAAGCTTTTATATTGAAAGTCTGTGTTCTCTGGTGACTGTAGGTCTGTTCTACTCTCAGAAGTCCCAGAAACCAAAACAGAATGGAATTTTTTAAATCAGAGATTCAGATGTTGGATCAGACAAGAGTCAAAACATTGAAACTGGTGAGGCTTGGGAAGACTTTTCTGACAACTGCTCAACCATCCAGAAACAAGTACCTCATGGTCACGCTCTGAGCAGCAATAGACCCGACCTTCCATTAAAGTTATTGGTGAAAACTTCTCATGGCAATGGTGGAGCCCCAACTTGATAGGTCAGCAAGGCAAGACTAAAAAGATGATCCCCTTAGTAATTCAGCTGGATCAAGTGTGTGTTGGAAGGGAGAGCGAGGGCTGAATCAAAAGAAACCTGTGTCATACAGATCTTTCCACCATTGCCTACTTTTTAATCTTTAAATAGTGGCTCCATCACAAGTTGAAAACCAGCAGAAGGAGAAATCTGCAGAGGTGTGGCTAGACTTTCAAGGACATCCTCAAGCCTTTGTGAATTCTTGCTAGTATCCACTCTTTTGAATTTATATAGAAAATGAAGAATCAGGGTCAGTGCATGGCCCTTGAGAGAGGGAACCTTGGCCGGCATCACCTTGGGTTTGAGGACCTCTCCCTTTCTGAATAGAGAGCCCTGTTTTCCACTGAGTGATTTGTGTGAAAGATGTGGGCGTGTGACTGTGCGCATCACATGCAATCTTATTAGGGGGTTTAGGCAAACCAAAGATAGTCCTACAGGTTTTTACAAAGACTTGGAATGCTGTAACCTTTTCAACCATTAATAGGAAGCCTTCCTTGGGTCACTAAGTTCTTGTGCTATTCTATGAAGCGGATTTGGAAAGGTCCACGTCTCTGGGGCTTGTGTTGAAGCCACATGGCATGCTATGCTTTGGTCTCTGGTATCCTAGAATAGATTTGAATCCATACTAAATACTCTAGTCTCATTATCTTTTAGGAGTACCATCGTGGCAGGGAAGACGAACATGTGCTAGAACGACTCCTTCACGTGAGGTTAAAAATCCTATGAAATTGGAATTATCCCCAAAACATCTTAAAGAACAAAATTATCAAATATCATCTATCTCCCAAGAGATAGCTGGAGAACAGGACCTTGGCTGGATCTTTGACACCCCCTGTTGAGTCTCTGTGCAGAGTAGTTCCAGCCTTTGCAGGGATATGAAACTGCCTGTAGGGGAAAGCAAACCCTTATCACAGGAGGTAGTAAGTCCAGAAACACCTGTTCTCAGGAGGGGACCTCTAAGTCCTCTCTATGCCCTTAGGCTACTCGCCATTCAAGGCCAGTCCATGATAGAGAGGCCAAGGTATGTGAGGGGCACAGGACCATGACACGTTTGTTAGGATTAACACCCGTGAAAAGGACAAGGAAGCAGGATTGGGTTGAGGGAGAAGTGCAAAACCACAATGTAGGCCCCACCGAGCCTTGGCCAACTTGGCACGGAGCTCTGGGGCAAGAAGTGTTTGTCAGCGGGGCCTCTCTACTATCACCTCAGGCACTAGATGCAGTTCAGCACAAGTCCCTCCCTGCTGTAGCAGGTGTGTAAGCGAATCTCCTTCCCTCTTATGAGGCTGTTGGGCTTGGGACTCAGATGAATACGTCCTAACAACCTCTGAATCCTCCATATTCTCAACTAGCCTAGACTTGCAAGGGATTAAAGGTATTTGAGAGAAAGCTTCATGTGTATTCCTCAAGCCAATATAAAAATGGTGGGGACAAAGAGTCTTTCAGAGAACTTCTACACTGTCCTCTCCATACCTTTGGACCTCTTGCTGGCCTTGGGAGGCAGGATAGCTTTTGAAGACAGGAAATGGGTTAGTGAGGAACATCCTCAATACTTTTCCCATGTGGAGTTATGGCAACTCCAGTGTTGTGGTTTCTTCCAATTGTTTATGTACTGGGGATGTAGTAACCCATATCCACACTTTTAAATTTCCTGTAGTGTGGGGGAAATACCTGAGAAATCTTTGGCTACCTTTTCTCTCCTCCTTCCCTGCCTTAATTTCTATTTCTCTCAAAATTAAGGGTTGGGGCAGGAGATTTATTTGGAATCTTATTCCAGGGAGCCAATTGCAAGGGTGAAGAGAAGGGACCATGACAGAGAAAAACCAGTCACAACTGTGGGCAACTGGAGCTCCTCCTGAGGGGATGTTCCATGTTGGCATTTAGAACCTACTACCTCAGACTGAGCATCCGAGGACAGGAGGCTGGGGCATTCATCTCTTCACTGTTGCCATTGGGTGGAGAGGTTAACTTCTTGAGTTTCCAGGTTACCTTGCATACTGAGTCACTCCTCACAGCTTTGAAGAAAAGGAATCAGTGAGTTCTTGAGTTAGCACCTGATTTCAGGTCAGCTGATGGACCATTCCCATATCCACTGATGGTGGTGAGCCAAGGGGCCACAGCTCAGGTCCCCTGAAAATCCGCAGCGTGCCCCTTGGACGCCTTCCATTCCCATATTCGACAATGACCAGCTTCCACTTCGAGGTGCAGAGGCAGCATGCGCTTAATTATTGAAAAGGGTATAAATCAGAAAGCTAGTAAAATCAACCAGCTACGGTCTGTACTGCCAAAGCTGAGACCATGATTAACTTTATCTTCCCCACTGCCAGACCATACTTGCATGGTGGAGTGACCTAGACCCTCATCTTGGAGGAATCTGTGCCTTGGTTACCTTTGTCAGACTGTTGCTACAGTTGTTGATGCCCCGGTGACTTCTCTGTTCCACACCTCCTCTTCCATACCCATGTCGTATAGCAATAGCTCTCCCTGGATGATAACCAGGTCCGGTTATCCCTGTAGGTAGAACTCCTGTTTCTGCCTGCCTAGTTCACAGGTGAGTGGGGAGCCTAGTCTTTGCCACCTGGTTCCCATGAATCTGATGGCAAGTGCCTTACTATGCACCATGGCAGACGTATTCCCTATCCCTATTCTTGGTCCCTGGAACCAAGACCTCTAATCCACCACAATCTCTGCATTTAGGGATAGGACATGACATGATGGGCCATCCCAGCTCCCACCCTTTGATCTCTGGGTCATGTTTAAGTGCCCCCAGCATGCACAGGAGTGGAACTACAGACTCCAGTTGTAGCTACAAACTGATTCTAATAGCACAGGTAGCTTATATTGAGTTATATTCCCATAATATGGTACCGTTACAGAAAAGCTGTTCAAGAAAGAAGTCCTAGTTTTCCTGTTTTGTATGGTCTTCTAAGTCCCTTAGAACATTCTGCGTGGGAACCTGTGACATGAATAGCATGGCTTTATAACGTTGTAGGGCAACCTCTGGAGAGATGTGCGCTCCTTAGTTCTCCTATCCCAGGCACCAGAAGTACCTAAAATGGTAGCCTGCCTCCCCTAATCAAAGAACCGTGGTTAACATAAAATGGAGAAACCTAGGTGGGAGGTGGTGATTCCCTCGTCCTGGCCTCTGCCTACGATGTGTCACTGAATCAAAAGCTGGGCTGCGAAGACCCACTGCACTGAAGTGTATAGGAGGAGTCTAGAATCAGACGTGGGAAAAACATCCTGAAATCTCTATTTTCCACTTAGGTCAAAATGTCAAAGTTTTTAGGACTAAAGTGGTGTCAAGACTGTAGTTACTCTGGGATAGGTGTTAAAGACAAGTTCAAGGGATCTTGCATTAAACTCCTATCCATTTTCATTCACTTTCATTCATGGTCTTGATTATGGGGGCTTGGGCATCTGTTTCCTCAGTGCAGATCTGTGAGCCTGCCACTTAGTAGATCTAGAACCTTCTTTCGATACTGATCTTTCGGTCATTTTAACTGGTCTGCCCAATTGCCAGTTTCATACTTGTATTCCATAGCCTCCGAAACTTTCTGAAACTCTAGTTTAAGTGGGTGTAAGGAGTTATATGATCCTAGCCTTTCCTGGGGCAGGGATGTTGGGGGGCTACAAGCCTGAGTTTCTTATGTTAACATATAGTAACTTCTCAGAAGGCCAAGTCATAGCTATCTAATCAAGTGCCCCCAAGCACCTTTATGCCAAACTTAAACACGCCTAAGTTCATGAGATGATGGTCCTGTTTGAAAATACACAGGTAGAAATGACCATATACGAGAACAGATAGCGCCTCCCCCCCCCCAAACTTGCCATGAGTTTAGGAAACAAGCCATGAGCTTGAAGCTTTGCTTTTTTTTCTAAAAAGCCAAAATGCAAATATGGATTTATTTTAAATTTAACTTTCCAGAGGAAAACTTTGGGTTTAAACTGTTCTTTTGCAACCCTGCTTTCTTTTCCCCTTCACTTCAAGGGCAAAGCTCTGGTCTGTCCCAAGTCTCCTGGTCTAACTGAGCTTCCTGTACCAAGAGCAGAGAGGTAAGGCAAGACTCAAGCCAGAGCCTGGCCTTCACCAGGGGAAAGGAGGGACCTGATCTTTCCCTTCTTGACTATGCCCCACCCTCCTCTGAAGGGCCTTGGTGTATTCAGTGGCATTCCCAGAATGTAGCCCAGAGTCAGGGACAAGAAGTGCCTCCCTGGTGTCTGCTGTAGCCCAAAGAGCCTTACAATTTTTGCAAATACATGCATCTCCGTGTCTGCAGCTAACACATGGATGGCGAACATACTGGCCAAGAGGCACCAGGTGCCCTGCAGCTTCCAGCACAGTGGTGCACTCTGGCCTGGTCATCTGGGTTGACCAAGAGGCCCCTACACTGAGGGACCTGCTACACCAGCGCCCAGGACCACACCTGTGGTAGTGTACATTCATGAAGCTGACGTGCATTGCCCATCCCCAGCAGTCCTAGGAGTTAGTGAAAGTGTTCACCTAAGTGCCCTGTATCCTGAAGGCCCTACTCTACTCACATGGTGACAATTCAGGATGGATGCTACCCAGAGGCCCCAGAGTCTCCATCCTTTTTGGGCATCTTGTCTGGGTTGGTCATTTTAATCTTTTAATAACGCTGAGAATTCTCTGCATTTGAGAATGTGTAACTTTTAGAAAACCCAAGTTCTAACCTTTAATTACTTTTTAGAGTGTGCAAGTAGGAGAGGGGCAGGGGAAGAGAGAAGCTCTCAGGCTTCATGCCCAGCATAGAGCCTGATGCAAGGCTGGATCTCAGAACCATGAGATCATGACCTGAACCAAAATCAAGAGACCCTTAAACAACTGAGCTATGTGGGCACCCCCATATTCTAACCTTAACATGCTGCATTTGCTTTTGTGATTAGCTCTGGATACAATTTTCCTGGAAAAAAAAAATGGTTTGATTTTCCTTGAAGTTGGAGTCCAACAGTTTGGAACTTTTGTGAGTTCTCCAATGTATTCAGGGTCCCCTGACTTGTTCAGACTCCATTTATTTGGACAAATACCCAACTTCACATAGTCACTCAGGCAAATAATGGTTTTGTTAATGCAACTAGAATATAGATCTTCCTTTGAATAGCTCTGTGAAGTCCCCTTTGATCCCAGACTGTCCCGTTGGCTCATTACAGATGTTCTTTGTGGCCATTGGGCTCCCCACCTCACTATATATCTGGCTCTGAGACTCTTCAAATTACAATAGAACTTTAATCCTCAACTTTAGACTGGGGTTTGCCATTAGCCTTTGACTTGCTAATTGCCCTGCAAGTCTGAAACCAGTAGGAAGCTGTGGGTATCCTCATCTAAGTGCTTAGGAGAAAGGATATTGGCATGTATTGTAATCTGGTCTTTGCAATATTTGATGGTATCTTCTGATCAGGAACTGAACTTACTTTGGTAAAAGTGCTATAAAAGTAGCTAGTTGTCTAGCTTCTCTTTTATAGGACTTAAATCCTTCAAGGAGAGGGAAGACATGTTATTTTGTGAATGTCTCTAGCTACTCTTGAAGCGATTGACTAGAATGTGGTTCAGTATAGTAGCTTTCATGACCAGCCACTGGGATTTCTCAAGGTTGTGTCACCATATAAGCATTGTGGGCTCTCAGCCCCAGACGTAGAGTTAGCTAAACTGGCTTGAACTATAGCTTTACTGAAGAGATTTGTGATTTACTTGGTGATATGGACTCTGAGGGAGTGATAGTTAAGCCAGGATTGGAAAACCTCCATGGTTAGTCTCTGTGGCCCAAGTCTACAATGGAAGAGGATTTTGCCTCTCCAGCAGTTAGCTATGTGGGATACTGAGACTGGGCATGTGTGAACAAGGTCAGGCTGTGAATGGCTAAGACTTTTTCTAGAAACACCAGCTCTGTTCTCTGGCACAAAATGGCACCTTCTCAAGGAAATTCTGCATTTGAGTGAAAGTGTTCCATTCTCAAATGGGGCTATGTCGAGCTATGGCATGGTCACTTCCTAATGCCTGAACGTAGCTTTGGGTCTCTCTCCCCAAGGTCCCTTTATGAATCTTGTTCAGGGATACACCTCTTTAACACTGCCTGTATCTAGTGGAGAGGGGTGTCCTGCTCTCAACCAGAAATCCAGGTTGTCACCATTTGGGGGCACTACTAACAAAAACAATACTTGCGTGAGTTCTTCATAGAAATGATAGTTTTAGTGACAAGCTTCCAGGTTCAAAGGCAGATCTGTTATCTGTAGCTGAACTACTGAGACTCCTATCTTTGATTCAATCACCATATGTTCTTAGGTCTGGAGCCTTCCCCAAATTGCCTTCTGATCTGAGCCTGGTTGCTATTCCTATAGACTTTAGTTTGCCATCTGCTTTTCTCCGTGTTTCCATGATTCCTGTTGCCAATTTTGCTGAAATTCTAGGCTAGCTCAAAGAATCCCGAAAGCAGTAGCAACTTCTGGCTGATGTTGAGATCTTGTTTCTTGAAAGCCCTTTGCATGATCCTCTTTCCACATAACCATTTCCCTGGAGGAAAAGGTATTGCTCTTATCAGAGCTCATGATCACCCACCAAAGATCTGGATAGAAGCCTAAGGAAGCTAATCAATACATGCAATCTCTGAAAATCCCAGAGTAACCTTGAGGCAAAGCCACCAGTAACTTCTGACCAGTGTTAGGAGTTAAGGTAATATTCTAGCTACTCTATTTGTTGACTTTATAGATAAAGCCACTGACTTTATTTCATTCAGATCTAAAGTTTAAAAGAAGGAAAACCTCTACAACAAATTTTTAATAGGGTAAAATCACAACCTTCCTTTTACTAACAGCCCTGCTTTAAATCACTTTTTCCTCTTTTGAGAGTGGTGAGTCCTAGCTAATAAGAGCTTGCTCGCACGGTAGGATCTTCCAGGCCAAGGGATTTGGGAGTCAGATTTCAAGCTCGGTGTTCTCAGGACCTTATTTTGAGGTCTGGGTTCTTTTGCCCCAAGAACTTGTAGAAATAGCAACATGGAATCTGGATTTGGGGGGCTATTGGTAATTGGGGCTGTATTTGTGGGATCTGGAATTGTCCACAGCTTGCTTTTTGAACTAAAAGCACCAAAGATCACGTTATTCTGAAGACTGCTTATGAGGCTACAGACCTGAAGCACCTCTAAGACCTGAATAAGTCCTTAGGGGTCCTTAATTTCTTTCTTGGCAATCTAGGTGTCTAAGATAAAGCAGATATGTATCCCCAACATCCCTGCTCTCTCACTCATGTTAAGCAATTACATAACACAGAAGGTAGTGAAGAATTAACATTGGTAAGTTGTTGGTCAGAATATGAAGTTCCAGTTATTCGAGAGGGATAAACTCGGAAGATTATGAAGAGCATGGGGACTATTGATAACAGACTAGAAATACTAATGACCAAGGGCTACCTTCATGAAGTCTTTAAAAAATATATTCCCATAGGAAACAAGTTTGGACTTTTCCTGGCCAAAATGGAGTAACAGAGGCCAGGTTTACTCTCCCACCTGGACCAACTAAAACTTTACAGTTTATAATTCTCAGACACTTGATAGCAAGGGCACAGAGCCCTAATAGAGGGGAAATAAATAAGGTGAACACAACTCACCCCCCCCCCACTTATTCTGGAGTGGCAATATCCATACCCAAGCAGATTTTAGAGCAAGGAATATTTACCAGGTATAAAGAAAGCCCTTCCTTCCATAATAAGGGATTAATTTCTCAAGAGGACGTAACTCCTAAATGCTTGTGAAAATAATTATAAATCTACTGTAATCAAAAGCCTAATATAGGCATCAAGAAAAATCGATGGAACAGTCTAGAAATAGACCCCCATGTTAGAGGTGAATCGAATGTTTTAAAACAAAGTTGCAAAGGCAATTGAGAAAAGCTGGTTTTTTCAACAAATGTTACTGGGACAACAGAACACCCATATGCAAAAGGAGAACCTTGACTTATAGGTCACAATACATATAAAATAATTCAGACTGGTTCATAGACCTAACTATAAAAGCATAAAACTTTTAAATGAGAACGTCAAATGACAAATCATATTTTATCAAAATTAAGAACTTCTGCTTTTTGGAAGACCATACAAAAATCCCTTTCTAGGGGAAAACACTTGCCAATAATAGCTGATAAGACTGGTGTTAAGATTATATATAAAAGAAAAAACTCTTCAAAGCAAAATAATACACCATTTAAAAAAGACTAATGCTAATTAGTGAGTTGCTTACAGCTTTCCAAAGTCCTTCTGTCTCCTTTTGTGTTGGTCTTTCATCCTAGATTTAAGGACTGCTTGATGGGATTGGTTTCCAGCCTCCTATAAAGGAGATTATGATGGATTATAAAGGTGTGGACACTTCTCAGTCCCTGCTTAGCCACTTAGAACCTTGTTATGCTTGGTCTAGCCCAGGTCTGGAACAGAAGTGCGTCTTGCCCGTGAGGCCCCATTTGAGAATGGTATGACCCTTGCTTTGGAAATGACAGACCATGTTAGGAACTACTGGTTACCCTGTGGTTACAGCCAGATGGTAGTCCTCTGAATTAAGACTGCGATGGGGGCAAAGAATAAAAGCTAAGAATTGAATAGAGTGAGGAAAGCCCCCTCCTCTTAGTACGTTTCACATAGGAACCTCAGAGCAATGGGGTGACCCATTTACAGCATGATTTGAAGTGTGTGGTGAGGGTGGGATGGGGGTAGAGTAAGGGGGAGGTTCTTGCTGTAAAGTTCCTGGAAACTTTGGCCTCAAATCCAATGCAATGCCTACATAAATTGGGGCCAAATTAAGTCTCCACTAAATCCGTAAGTCTCCCAACTGTAATAGCCAAGACCGTCATCTAGTAGGACATTGGGCACAGAAAAATCCAAGCAAAATCTCTCTAGGATTTTACCTCTTAGAAAATGTGACCCGATAGGTAATCAAATTAGGAGACTTTCATGCCTTGATCCTTCCCCTTTATCTTGTCCCAATAAGGGAAAGCTTTGAGCCGCCTCCTTAGAGGGGAAATCCTAAGAATATCCCTGCACATAAACCTAATGCACGTAACTGACAGTAATTCTACACTCAGAAATTCTGAGCCAGGGTGATCTTGGATTCTTAACTCCCAGATTTGGACAGCTGAGCTATATCTACTTCCCTCATGTTTCTAGGCTGGTCCATCAGTACAGAAGTTTTGCAGTTAATTGGAACTCTGAGGCCAGAGCTGTGAATGACTAGCAGAATTGGGTATCTAACGAGAATGCTGTGTGGGATAACCCGGTAGCTTTCACAGCTTAAGCACTTCAGCTTTTACGCATTGCTCTGCCATGCAAATATCTTATGCCACTTCAATCTTGGGCAGTCTTTAGTTCTAGCAAAGCATTGTGTGGGTAGCAGAGCCTGCATGGGTCAGGTAAGGGTGAGTGGAGGCGGTCCATGAGCATGAAGCTAGACTGGACTCCTCAGTCACTTGGTAATCTAGCAAGCCGATTCCATGGTATGAGAGTTGGTCAAGAAGCATTTTGCTCATCTTGTTGGAAGGTAGAACAAGAGGTGCTGTTGCAAGTGAGTGAGAATGACGAGCAGAAACATCACACTCATCCTGCAATCGCTTGGCTGAGTATCTTAAGGATTTGGTGTTGAGAATCTGGTCTGAGTCAGGTTGAATGTGTTCCTCCTTTGCAATTTCTTGGAAGTTTCTGAAGAGATAGGATTTAGTTGACAGTGAAAACATGGAATGGTCAGCACCATCTGGAATTTTGCAGTCTCTGGAATTCTTAAGAGATGGTAGAATTTTTTCTAGAAGAGAGGTAGACCTCACTTGAATAGTCTTTGCTTTGTGTTTTAATGGGAGAAGGCAGAAGGAACAGAAACAAGATAACCTCAGAAGAGGTGTGAGGACATCAGATTCTGGTCAGCCTTGCATAAATGCAGTCGAGCAAGCTCTCCTAGATATTCCTGAGGTCACAGAACCCAGTTCCCAGTAGTGGAGCCTTGCTAGGGATAAGTACAGTCAGGCTCTTCTGCAGAACCTCAGGAGGGACTCTCCTCCTGCTATGTGGAGTCCAGAAGTGGCCTTAAGTGCACCCAGGAGTAGACTCGGCCATAAGTAAACTGCTGCTCTGGCCCTCTGCCCAGAGACCGGATCACTGAGGGGAAAATCAATCCTACTGATCCCAAAGAGGCATGGACAGGAACTCCTCACCAGAGGGCCAATTCTTCTTGATACCACCTCCTCCTAAAGAGAAGTTCCTTCTCGAAGGGACACTTGTACTCCTTTAATGGGTGGAATGACCTTTTTGTGCTTGTGGATCTCCAATTTCTGAACTATGTTCCTGTGTTACCAAAGCTTTCATCCTGGTTCATCTGGAAGGACAACCCTTTGAGTCCTAGTTTCTTCATGCAGCGATGTCCTCTCCTCAGTCAGAAAGGCTGGCCTAGTTGTTGTAGGAGATGGTTTGTATTGTACCCTTCTCTTACCAGCCTGCACACTATAGGCCCTGAAGCCTGACAACCAAATAGCCTTCGTCTCAATTGGGGCCCTTACTAGAGGTGGAATCCATATTAGATGACTACTTCTTTGGCATTGGCAGGGTCGAGGGAGCCAATGACTGACGGTCTTACCTCTGTTATAGTCACAGGACTTCATTTGTCTCTCCCCATCCTCTCAGAACCCAGAGGGAAGTGGAAATAATACCCCTGGGGCCTGATAGTGAGCTGAAGTCCTTAAAGACTGGCCTAGAGGAAAGGGACTAAATATACTCCAACCTCTCTCCTCTTATAACCGATAAGTGGTGCCTGCAGGTGCTGGCAAGAGAAGCCGTGGATATCTTTTCCTCTATCCTCTGAGAGGATCACCCGTTCGTATTTTCCTGGAGGATAGAACAGGGTGAGGAATAGTAGAAAGAATGGCTCTTTGGAGGCAAGCTGAATAATCACACCCAGGTCTGTCCTGCAGTTGGCCTATTTCTTGGCCTTTCCTCAACCATAATGAGGATTGACAGCTTCCGTATCTAGAATGCTATAGGATCCTCCCTCCCATTGGGGCTCTCTGCTCTAGGGTGGCCACTTTGCCTCTTTGGAGCCTTTTTCAACTCTTATTGTGGTTCTACTGCCTGACTTGGTCATAAGGAGATGGTCTCCGTGAGGTGTATTTTCTGATCTTCTCACCAAACCTGTGGCTACTGCTGTTTTATGCTTCTCAGTTTCTCAGAGAAGCAAGAGAAGTGGCCATCACCATCTATTCCATACCTGTTGTCCCTGCCAACAATGCTGACTTTAAAAATGTAAATTTGGTCCTTAATTTTCATTGGAACAGAGTCCTTTGGCTGTGGTACTCTCTACAATGAAAGCCACAGGTAAGGGGATGCAACTAATCTATGGCTCAAAAGGCTGGTGAGGGTACAGGGATCTGGACTCTCCACCCCACAGGGGCCTCCTAAGGAGCCATACAACAGGAATCACCTAGCATCTTGAAAGTCTCTTCAGTCCTTGTAGCATGCCCTAGTGTGTGTGAGGCAGGTCCTCAGGGCCGTCTCTGTCCCCTGGTGTGTCTCTGACCTGTTCAAACCCATTGGCTCCTGGAGCAGCACCACTTCTAACAGCCAGCACCTACCTGCATCTTCTTGCTGGAGGAGGGACCTCGGGGCTTGGGGTACACACAGTGGGGGGGTGGGGAGTGCCTTAACAGATGACTAATGGCTGCAGGGGTATAAATAGTCTAGCTCCTCCCCACCATGAGGCCAACTCGAGATAACTTGCCCAGTCTCCAGAGCTGGCCTGTAGAACTAAGTCAGTTGCACCCTGTGGGCTTGGCTTGATACGAAGACCTTGTGTGCTTCCTTGCCTTCCTGGCCCCACTTCCTTGTTCCCCAGCTAGTAGATTCTGAGGCCACTTCCTACGAGCTTTCACTCAGACTTTAGAGTGGACCCTGTGACAGGTGACCCACGTTGCTTGTATGGTGGTTTTGCTTGGTATCCAGCCCTGTGGAAGTTAGGTTGGGTAGACGTAACCACTAGACTTCATTTCTTGAGCTCTAAAATGGGCAGAGCTCTAAAATTATGACAGAAGGGATTCAAACGTGGGCTGATCTAGATCCAGAGTTAAGAGCAAACTCGGGGATCAAACAGCACGTGTGATGGGGCTGGAAGGGAGGACAGAGAGAGGGAGCAGAATTGCAACGAGGACGCCGGACAGTCCAGACTGCAAATGGCCCCAGGCTGTATGGTTACAGCTCTGGTTCCTTAGGCTGAAAACCTCCTCTATCAGGTAGTTAAAAATCTGCAAAATAACGCTTAAATGAACCAGGCGAGATTTTTCTGCATATAGGAAGGAAGGCCTGAGGCAAACCCTTAACATTCTTTTTAGGGATCTGTTTAATCTTAACCTAACGGGGACTTGTGTAGTCATGGCTGTACACAGGTACATTCACACCATGAAAATTCACTGAGCCCTATACTCATGTGTGCACTTTTCTATATGTATGGGTGGGGAGGGAAATCTTGGAGAAAAAAAATACATGGCTCTATACATCCTGACTTGGTAGGAGTGCTGTCCACAGTCCTATCCTGAAATTCTTGCTAAAAGAGAATCCAGGACTCCTTATAATCATGGAGAAGGGAGTAAGACCTCCCTACCTCCTCCCGATGCCCCTGACACATGCTTTGTGATTGCTTTTTCCTCCCGAGTCAGCAGGCTTAGGTGAGAAGAGGAGATGCATCGGTGTTTTTCTGCCCTAAATAGATACCTTTGTTATTCGGGAAAGAGATTAAGAAGTTGGGGACCTTGCCTGGTAGACAGGAAAGATGACTGTGGGTCTCCTCCCCCCACCACAAGGTGAGGTGGGAAGGCTGCCGTGTCTCTTGAACTGTCTTCCCCCTCAGCCAGATGCCTGGCTCTGTTCTCAGCCATAGCATCTGTTAGTAAGGCCATAAATCAGGCTCAGATGGGGTCAGGCCCCATCAGATTGCTGATGGCATTAGGCTAACAAATGGGGAGTGGGGTGTTTATATTAGTTTTGGCTCTTGAGTTGAAGGAAGAATGCTGGCATTTAGCACCGTGATAAACTCAGCACCAACACATCCTGGGTCAGCAATTATGCTTCCAAGATTCCTTGGGAGAGCTGGGGCGGAACCTCCCTGGGCGAGTGTGGCCACCTGAGCAGCCCTGCTCAAACGTGGGGCGGGGGCGGGTGGATGAGGCATGCCCTGATAGAGGGGGTCTGGGCTACACAGGGCTGGCGTGATGTGACAACTGGGCATAATGCTATTGCCGGGGTTTGTCTGGAAATAGACACACTGCCATCACTTCTGTCCTCCACCCCTGCTGATCCCCTTGGAGGGATCCGTTTGTTGGCAGCTGCCTACTGGAAGACCCAGGAGTTAGGTGTGAGAGCAGTTTATAGGGAGGGTGGGTGATGCCGGTGTGAGGTGGAGAGCCCGCAGGTCCAGTAAGGTCTCGACAAACCCAACGGGAGCTCCGGGGCAAAGACTGCCCATTAGAGACGTGCCGTGCTGGGCCCTCGGACACCTGCTCTGCCCGGGTAGACCGTGGCAACAGCTCAGATGCTATGAAGCCTCCAGAAGGTGCTGCAGCTTTGTGCTCTCCTACGACCAAACAGCACCTTCTCTCTCGCAGGGTATCCAAGCAACTTCCTCTAGGGCTGCCACACGGGGACTCTCCTACCCACACCTCCCCTTCCGAGAACTCGAGTCCTCTGGAGAATCTGACTGGTGCATCCAGACGGTGCCCCCATTTTAACCCAACCCTTGTGGAACATGCATCTGTAGCTCTTGTAGACCTCGGTCTGTGCTCATACCGCAGGAATAACTTGAGGTGCTTAATCACCTACTCAAACAGCTACCTCCTCCTTTGTAGCTCTTCTGAAAACCCCAGAGTCTTAAAGGGTCTGGAGCTATGTAGTTAGTAAAATCTTAATATCTCCAAGAGCCTGCTTTGTTGAAGATCCACAAAGCCTAAGAAGGGGAATGGGAAGGAGCCGCTAAGGGCACCTGATGGTTCGCTGTCCTATCTCCAGTGTTTCCAGGCTGGTGCTCAGCCCAAAGCCAAGCAAGGCAGAGGAAGTGCCAGGCTCTCAATGCTCGATGTGGGCAACTGAATCCAGGACGGCAGCAGACAGGAAGATTGCATTTTCCAAAACCCTTCACGCTAGTTTCTTGTCCATTTTGCCAAACTCGATCAAGAGGTGGGGTCTACATCCTCACCCCTGGGACTTGGACCAGGCTTTGTGTCTGCTATGACAGACAAAATCTGGTGGAAACAGTAACTGTGTCTTCCGAGACCAGATCATAAGGGGCAATGGGGCTTCCACCAGCATTCTTTTTGGGACCCTCATTCTCGGAAACCAAACCATGTTGTGAGGAAGCCCAAGCATTCCTGAGAAGCATGACTGGACAGGAATCGGTAACCAACACTAATTTGCCAGCCATGTGGGTAGGGGGAGAGCATCTACATCCAGGAGTGTTACCACCAACTAATGCCGTGTGGCAGTGTCTATCCCATCCCATGGGGAAAAGTGACTTTATTTAACACATTCAATCTGGGCAGAAGATCCAGGATACAAAGTGTACCCCAACTCCAATCACAACTATGAGGTCTGGGAAAAGGTCTCCTTTTACAGTGGTATAAAGGTTCCAAGAGGTGAAGTTCCCACCCCCATAGTCACAGGCTTGTAAGGGAAAGAATACTCAAGCCCGCATCCAGCTGACCCTAAGCCCTGTATTTTTGTGCTAATAATGACCATCGGTGGTCTTCATGAGTATCCCCAAAACAGAAGCCAGGAAATTGGGTGTTCACACAGAAAACACTCATTGGATGTCTGGAGCAAGGATTCCTTAGGACATAGGAGACATGAAATTGCTCCTCCTCTTCCCCTCCCCCTCTGGGAAGGAGGCACCACCTTCTGTAGTTGCTCAGCCTCGAGCTCCAGATGGGAACTGGGTTGCTGAGAAAAGCTGTACTTCATAAAAGCTGTAATTCAGAGACCCTTCCTCAGCATGATGCTAAAAACAATGGGCAGGAATGGCTTAGCATCTAAGCCTTTGTTTTCTCGGCTGTAAAATGGGGATAAGGAGTTTGCCCAAGTTCACGTGTCCTGGAAGGGACTGGTGATTCAAATCGTGACCCTAATCAGTGGCTTTCTTCCTTTTCCACCTGGAGCTGTCCCCAGTGCAAGCAGTAGGGATATGATGATTTCTTTCCACCCTAGACCTCCAGTGGTCTCAGCTCCTAGCGGTTGCCGGCAAAGCCTGGCGACCCTCGGGCTGGCGCAGACCCCAAAAGCAGGTCTCCCTTCTCCTAGATATCAAAGTTCCTGCAAGCAGAGGCAACTTCCTGTCTTTGAGATGCAGTTAACCTATTCCAATGCTTTGAGGCTGAACAAGCCATAGCCCTCTCTAGGGTTTTGTTGCCTCTGTAAGGGGTGTGTGCTGTTCGTGGGGACAGGTTCTTTGGTGACAGTAGATGGTGAGTGGGCTCTGCATTGAGAAGCTCCGAAAGGAGCTCAATCCACAATCCGGGAAAGTTTGTAAGAATGGACAAAGAGATGGAACAGAAGGAACGAGGTAATAGCTGATACGGGGCTGGTAGTGTCCATTCCAGGCTCACGGTTACCTGTGAGCTGTAGAGACCATATGAGTGGGAAGCTGGGTCCAAGATCCCTCCTAGGAGGAGGAAGGAGATGGAGATAGGCGATAATCACAGCTCCCGATTTCCCGGCTCGCCTGAGGACAGACTTGGTGCCAGACCCTGGCTGTGCCTCTTAGCTGCTGGGAAACCTTAGGTGAGCCCCTTCTTCCCATTTTATGGAACAAGGAAAAGGGTGGCTCTGGGTAAGGTTACTCAACTCTGAGCATCTTCGTGGGAAACCATGTGATCATGCCAAGTCAGAATAACGGTGTCCAGCACACTGGACATGGATAAAATGGTCTCGTTGAGACTAACCATCTCCATGTCTGTAGCTGTAGCTACAACAGACCGGGAAGTCCCACTGGGAGACGTCATAGGTCGTATTTCCTGGGAAACAGATGGAGGTGAAGTTCATCAAACTTCAGGCACCCTTATGGAGGAGAAAAGTTGAGTTGCAGCAGGCAGCGAATGCAGCAGCCTTGGCTGACCCCATGGGAAGCCCTGGAGCTGGGATGACCCTTCAGAGGTGTGCCGGGGATGGCCTGGCCTCTATACCCCCCTGCATGGGTATGTCCCCAGCTGTGGGCTACGGCAAAGAGGGCATGACCTTCGGGTAGGCAGCTTTCTACAGCTGAGGGATCGGAGTGGTGCATCCCAAGGAAATATATGGAGCTAGGGGTGGTGCAGGGAGGGCTTCCTGGAGGAGG
The DNA here is from genome assembly GCA_030068075.1 of Paguma larvata. Taxonomy (NCBI): domain Eukaryota; kingdom Metazoa; phylum Chordata; class Mammalia; order Carnivora; family Viverridae; genus Paguma; species Paguma larvata. Next base: position 79,512,267 of record CM057835.1, read on the forward strand.
TGGCCTCTGGGATGAGTGCTAAAGGTCATGTAAGAAGGACTTGGCCAGGTGAAAGACACGGGGGGAGGGGAAAGGAATGTGTAGACAAAGGAAACCTAGGTGAAGGATGGGGAAGGTGGAGGAAGGAAACGGCAGGCATCTGGTCTGTTGCTGTCCTTCTCTAAGTCTCCGGAACCCACTTTCCCTAGACACCCACATGGCTGGCTTCTCTCCACATTCATGCCCTGGGAAGCCTTCCTGAGGAGGGGACATTTGAGCCAATGACTAAAATAGCAGTCCCTGCTGCACTCCATCCCATACCCTGCTTTGCTTTCCAACTGTCTTTGCCCTTCCTCCAAGAATGGAAATCTTCCCAAGGGCTGTGACGGGCAGTGTCTGTTCTGCATCCTCTGAAGCCCCAGCAGTCAGAGCAACACACACTTACTTGGCTGCATTCAAGGGCCCTGCCCGAGTGAGTGCAAGAGATGGGAGAGAAGCAAGGGCTGGGCAGTAAGATGTACGATGACCTCCTATGCAAGGGTCCTGGGGTGGAGGAGCTTGTTCAGAAGACATGGTGCATCCTGGTACCTTGCCTGGTACATTGGCCCCTGGAGCAGTTGTCCTGGAGAGGACAGTGGCCTCCTTCCCGGAGCCCTGGAGAGATAGGGACCCGCACTACAGCAGATGCGGCCCATCCGCCTGTCTCCAGGCCAGATGGCACCTTAAGCCATCCCAGGTGTGGATGGGGCCAGACTCCCCAGAGACCTCTTTTAGAGGTCTCTCACTCGAGCCTGCCTTCAAGTCTCACACCTTCCTGGGCAGGATGTTCCTTTATTGCAACCCCCCCCAGCTGATTGTTCTCAGGACCCAGCCCTTTGATGGTTTTATTGTCCCTAAATTCACACCAGGCCCCAATAACTTCAGAGTAGGTAGAGAATGCAGAGCAGGGAGGGTGCTGCAAGCCAACGGCCCAGGATCAAGGCAGGAGATTACAATCTATAAATCTGCAGGGACCGGCCTAGCCTCTGAAGGTTTCCACGTGTGGGGCAGGGGTTGGCCCTGCAATCTCCGGCCCAGAATGCCAGGACTAAGTGAATCAAGGTGGTCCCCCCACCTCCCAGGGTTCTTGGGTGCACCTGCTTTTGCTCACGTGAGATGGTTGACCTGTACATCTGAAGGCTGCCCTGCCCGGCAGCGACCAAGCCTGAGACCGAGTGTCATTGGAAGCTGAGTCTACGAGGCTTCCTAGTGGGCTCAGTACGTACCAGCTCCTGCTAGGATCGGCTCGGATGACTTGCTGGTCTGGGGGACCCCAAAATAAGATAGTGATTTGGGTACAAGTTTGTTAGTATTGTCACCTTTGCCCCACTCCATCCTTTCTGGGGTGACCCCCAAATTAAGAGGGCTGTTACTGAGATGAGGACCCTGAGCAACCAGGATTTGTCCTACTGGGAACCTCATGAGCTACTGCCCAGAATAAACCTCAGGATGGTTCTCCCAGGAGGGAGGAAGCTGGGGGTATTTCACCATCAAGCCCTGCCTCTCATCAACCGGCGGGGTCTCTCTGGGTGTTAAACTTCTCAGCACTTCTGAATTGTCGTGTGTGATTATAGCTGCTCCCACGGCTGGAGAAAGCGCTTCAGAGATGAAGGGGCTTTTGAGGTGGGTGGTGGGGGTGGAGGCGGGTATCAGCATGAAGATCACGGGACAGGAGCTGCCCACTGAACCTGCAAGTGAGCTTCAGGGTGGGCTGAAAGGCAACACGCAGGCCACATGTGCTGCGTTTGGAAATTGTATTAGCGAGGGCTTGTGTAGGATTCCAGCCATACACATGCCAGCTTGTGCTTGGACCAGCTTGGCAGCCTTGGTTAACCCAGCCAGTAAATGTCGAAGCCGCGGCGAGGTCCCACCATGGGCTTAGTTACTGAGCGTGTAGATCTAAAGATTCTAGATCTTCTGACTTCGAGAAATAGCCATCATTTTCCTAACCCACCAGGGTGTAGTCCTTCTTCATCACGTTGTCCTACTTGGCATCCATAGAGCCTCAAATAAGAAAACATCCAAGACGGAGGCTGGAGGCCAATCTGAAGAACAGGAAGCCAGCTAAGCCAGCAGCAGGAGTGAAGAGCATCATCCCAAGTCAGGGGAACAGAGAAGGGGGTGGAGTGGTAAGATGCAACAGAACTCGGTGTCAAGAGACTGCACAAGGTAAAATATGGCTGGGGCAGAGCAGTAGTGGATGCCTTGGGAAGACACTAGAGGGGCTGGATGATGAATGACTTTATGGGTCAGAGAAAGGCGTTCAGCTTTTATTCTCAGGCCAGTAGAAAGTAGAAGCATTAAAATAAGAGATCTTGAAATCTTACTCTATCACCATGATGAAGACAACTGGTGTCCTTGCTTCCATTCTGTCTAGGATAAACCAGTAGAAGGGAAGTAGGCAGATTCAGGATAGAATTTGAGAGTTTACCTGACATGCTGATGGACGGAGCTGGGAAGAGAAATTTTGTAAGGTAGAATTCCCAGATTCCTCACACCACCACCACCACCACCACCACCACCGTTGGTTTTTTGTTCTTTTTTTTTTTTGTTTGTTTATTTTTGAGACAGAGAGACAGAGCATGAGCGGGGGAGGGGCAGAGAGAGAGGGAGACAGAATGTGAAGCAGGCTCCAGGCTCCGAGCCATCAGCACAGAGCCCGATGCAGGGCTCGAACTCAGACCGCGAGATCATGACCTGAGCCGAAGTCGGACGCTCAACCGACTGAGCCACCCAGGCGCCCCTGTTCCTTTTTTTTTTCAAAAAGGAGACACAGATAAAAGGGAAAGTCATTTAGGGCAATTCCTAGTGATAGGCTAGAGCTGGTATCACTTCCCAACTGTGTTCAGAGGGCAGGTTGCAATTGGTTGAGGTGGAAGTATTTATACCACACAAATTGGCTATAAATCAGAGCCGGTGGGTAACCATTTACCAGCCCACCCCTGACAGCACCTGGGAAAGATAAGGGGGTGGGGGTGGGGGGTGAGACACAAAATTTGGCAGGTTTAGCCTCTGCCTACAAAGTGGATCTGGCAAAGTTAGTCTACTGGGGGCGCTCAAGAGCAAAGACTGTCCAGCCACAGATGGTTCCTGCTCTGGGCAGAAAGGGCTAGACTGTGGGCCCCTGCCCTGCTCAGTTATTGCTGGGGAGGCTGATCCTAAATCTGTGGGCTAATCACCTTCCTGGAGCTGAACTAACAGCTAAGATGCACACTACCATGTAGGGCTCCCCCATGCGCATGTGGGAGGGGGTTTCCGTTCTTTCCGAGTGAGAGACCTGCACACACATAGTAGGTCCTGCTATACAACCGATGGAAACAGGGTTTGATACCCACGTCCCCATGTACTATCTGGACCAGCCGTGCTTCAGTGTCCTGACCCTTCCAGCTACTCTTTGCTTTCTGGCCTCCAGTTGAGTTCAACCAGCGGAGGCAGAAGATCAGAAGGTAAGGGGAGAAAGACTGGGTTATTATGGACTCTAGCAGCAGAATGCTTTGAGCCTGCAGTTCCTCCAAGGAGATATTTAGCCTAGACATTAATGTGTCTTACTGCTTTAGGTCTTTCCCCCTACTACCTTTTTATGAGACCTTTTCTAGCATATTTTAAAAACGGCCCATCCTGCCACCCAACGTCCACCTCTGTTCCTCCTGTTCTGTTTTTCTTCACATTTATCATCAACTGCAATTGTATTTAGCAATCTCCTCCACTATGGGAAGTAGAGCTTGGAATATGAGCTCCCCGAGGACTGGGATTTCATTATCTGTGTTTGACTGCTATGTCCCAGCACATAGAACAATCCCCAGTGTGGAACTGTTGAACTGTGTCATTCAAAGGGGACACTGCGTAAGTGAAAGTCACGTGTACACCTCTATGGCTCATTATGACAGCTCCATCAGTAAGGTCCTAGGGTGGGAGGTGAAGGGGGGGGGGATGCAAGGGGATTTAAGGGCTTTGGAATGGATTCTGTGTATTAAAGTATTACAGCGGGGTGCCTGGATGGCTCAGTCGGTTAAGCATCCGACTCTTGGTTTCAGCTCAGGTCATGATCTCACGGGTCATAAGTTTTAAATCTTTTTAATGTTTATTTATTTGAGATAGAGACAGAGCACAAGAAGGGTAGGAGAAGAGAGACAGAGTCACAGAATCCTAAGCAGGCTCCAGGCTCTGAGCTGTCAGCACAGAGCCTGATGTGGGACTCGAACTCATGAACTGTGAGATCATGACCTGAGCCGAAGTCGCCTGCTTAACCGACTGAGCCACCAGGCGCCCCTCGTAAGTTTGAGTCCCGTGTTGGGCTCCGCGCTGACAGTGCAGAGCCTGCTTAATATTCTTTCTCTCTTCTTCTCTTCCCCCCACCCCCTGCATGTGCTCTTTTCTCTCTCAAAATAAACTTTAAAAAAGGTGTTAAAACAGGGGAAGGTGAGGCAACCCAGAGGTCAGCAACAGCTGGAGGCCACTATTATAAGGAAGGAGGGGGAGGGGCATTCGGAAGAAGTAGCGTTACCTCTTCCTTGGCTGAGCCGTCAGGCTTTGGATCTCCCCGGCTTGGGATCTCCCCGGCTTTGGATCTCCCCGGCTTTGGATCTCCCCGGCTTTGGATCTCCCCGGCTTTGGATCTCCCCGGCTTTGGATCTCCCCGGCTTTGGATCTCCCCGGCTTTGGATCTCCCCGGCTTTGGATCTCCCCGGCTTTGGATCTCCCCGGCTTTGGATCTCCCCGGCTTTGGATCTCCCCGGCTTTGGATCTCCCCGGCTTTGGATCTCCCCGGCTTTGGATCTCCCCGGCTTTGGATCTCCCCGGCTTTGGATCTCCCCGGCTTTGGATCTCCCCGGCTTTGGATCTCCCCGGCTTTGGATCTCCCCGGCTTTGGATCTCCCCGGCTTTGGATCTCCCCGGCTTTGGATCTCCCCGGCTTTGGATCTCCCCGGCTTTGGATCTCCCCGGCAGTAGCCGGTGACCAGGGAGGAATAGAGCTGGCAACAGGGCTTAGAAGAACCGAGGAAACAAAACCAGGACAAGGGGGAGGGAGAGAAACGGCCTGGTTCTCCCTCCCCTCTGATCCCGTTGGCTCGGCTGCCAGCGAGGAGTCTAGGAGGCAGCCTGCAGTGGTCTTTGTGTGCAGGGCTGAGGGGAGGGAAGGGTGAGAGCGGGATACAAAGGCCAACAGGTAACGACCAGCAAAGTCCTGGCCTTGCACACGGCAGGTATTCAAATATTTGAAGACTGGCCTCTCCTTTTCTGTCATTAGAGGAGAAACAGAACAGAACAGACCTGCAGGGATGTAGGAGAGGGCGGGTGGCCGCAGGGAGGTGGACGGCTGACCCATCACCGCCAGTCTTCTGACTTCAGCAGGCCCAGACGTTGTTTCCTGCCTATAAATCACACGTGAGTAGATCTTTCCAGTGGCCGAAAGAGTGTTGATTAGAACAGTGATTCTGGAAAGGTAGCACTTGGCGGGTGGGATGCTCTATTGCTCAATAACCTTCTATGGCTCACCATTGCCTTCAGAATCCAGTTTCTCCTTTTGCCGAAAGGCCCCAAACACAGTCTGTGTTTGACTGCTATGTCCCAGCACATAGAACAATCCCCAGTGTGGAACTGTTGAACTGTGTCATTCAAAGGGGACACTGTGTAAGTGAAAGTCACGTGTACACCTTGGGAGGTTCAACCAGACACTTATATCCTTCCCTTTCACTTCTAGTGAGTGTGGCTTCAGCGGGGATAATCTGCTCAGACCTTGTACCAGTTAGCTTGGCTGTGTCAAACTTATTCCAAGATTCAGTGGCTTAAAAAGCCAAGTGTGTATTGCTACTGAGTCTAGGACTCAGCCGGGTGGGTATTTAGATCTCAGCGGGGCCCACTCCTGCACCTCTGGTCAGCTGGGGTTGGGTAGGCAGCCCTGGGCTTTCTCCTGCAGGAGTTTCTGATCAACCGACTAGACTGGTCTAGAATGGTCTTGGCTAGGGGCAGCTGGGCCACGTGATCTGTCATTCTCCAGTAGGCTGGCTCAAGTTCATTCAAAGGATAGGTTTTGACTCTTCCCTTTAGAATCCAAAGTAGTAGGTGCCATAATACACTCCCCGGATATCCTTCTGGACTGACCCATCATTCCTCCAGGTGCTGTGGGTTTTGGCTGTTGATGGTTCAGACCAGTGGTTCTCCTGGCACTGCTCTCTTAGCAACCTATAATAAAGCTTCTCTCTCCTCACCCCACTTGAAACTGGGGTGGGCTTTGAGTTCTCCTAAGGCTCTCCACGGGGTCACCTGAGGCTGTGTTGCAGCCACATCACGGCTCCATTCTCCCAGGAGAAGCCCAGTCCTCCTGCCAGTTCCCAGGTGCTATTCCTGAGGGGTCTCCCCATTAAGTCCCCGTTCGTGGAAACCCCACCAACAATACATGCCTTTCCTACCATCGACTGAAGTTTTTTGTCACTCTTCACTTACCAACACGCCACTGATTACACATGCACAACCAGCTCGCCGGGGGAAAAGTTGAGTGTGGTTTGCCACTTTCTGTGGTGTAAATACTCCCACCGTGACTAGTTTCACAGGAGTATTTGGAAAGCCGTTGAATGGGGAATTGAGAAGAGATGCAAAAACGGGCTCACGGGTTGCAAGGAGTCAACTTCCAGACCCCACCGATCCTGAGTCAGCCTTCCACACAGATGTGTGTAACTGAAACAAAAGGGTCTTGAAGCAATACAGTATATTCTACATACAATACCATATAGAGTGAACTTGGATTTGCTATGCTTGTAGTGGGTTTATGACTTCCAGTTTGAAAGGCATTAGGGTTGAGTCCTGCTCAGAGGAGCAAGCAGCAGGTAGATGCTGGAAGGAGGGTGCGTTCAGGGCAAGACTCTTCTGCCCCTCCAGGGTGATTCAAAACTTATTAATTCAGGAGGTGGGGAGAAAAGGGTAATTAAAAGGCTTGTTTAAAACAAGAACAACAACTAAAACATTAAAGCTTGCAAAGCTTCTCTTTGCATATTTACTTCCCCTCCAAATACTGCTTAAAATTCTAATTTTTAAATTTTTTAAATGTTTAAGAGTGAGAGCCTGAGGGGGAGGGGGAAGAGAGGGAGATAGAATTTGAAGCAGGCTCATGTAGGGCTTGAACTCATGAGCTATGCGATGACCTGAGCTGAAGTCAGATGCTTCACTAACTTAGCCACCCAGATACCCCTAAAATTTTAATTTTTTTGAGTTGAGTGCAGTTGCACAATAGTCAAGTACACAACAGTGATGTGATGAGTTTTTGCTGTGCTCACAAGTATAGCTACCATGTGTCAGCATACAGTGTTGTTACAACACTACTGCGTGTATTCCTTATGGTGTGCCTTTTATTTCCCAGCAGGAAGCCTGTGCCGTCTACGCCTCTTCACCCACTTTTTTCATCCAGCCCCTCCCATCACACCCCCCCCTCCATCATCTGGCCACCATCACCTCTCTCTTTATGGGTCTGATTCTTTTTTGTTCCTGGTGTTCTAGATTCCATGTGAGTGACATCCTACGGTATTTGTCTTACTGACTTATTTCGCCCGGCATAGTACCCTCTAGGTCCATCCGTATTGTCGAAAGGGGCATGATCTCCTTTTTATGACTGTATAATATTCCGTTCTGTATACACCTCTTCTTCCTTATCCATGTCTGTTAATGCATATTGCTTCCATATCTTGACTATTGTAAATCATGCTGCAATAAACATAGGGGTTTATATCTTGTCGAATTAGTATTTTTTTGTTTTGGTAAACACTGAGTAGAATCATTGTATTACATGGTATTTGTATTTTTAATTTTTCTCAAATTTTTTATTGTCAGATTGGTTTCCATACAAGAACACCCAATGCTCATCCCAACCCATGCCCTGCTCAGTGACTGTCACCCACTCTTCCCCCCTCCCCTCCCTCCCTCCCTCCTCTCCCTCCTCAACCTTTAGTTCTTAGTATTTAAGAGTATCTTATATTTTGCCTCCCTCCCTCCCTGTAGCTTTTTCCCTTCCTCCCCTCCCCCATGGTTTTCTGCTAGGTCTCAAAATCCACCTATGCAAGGAAACATATGGCATCTGTCTTTGCCTGACTTATTTCACTCAGCATAATACCCTCCAGATCCATCCATGTTGCCACACATGGCCAGATTTCATTCTTCCTCATTGCCACATAGTATTCCATTGTATATATACACCACATCTTTATCCATTCATCAGTTGATGGACACTTAGTCTCTTTCCATGATTTGGCTATTGTCGAAAGTGCTGCTATGAACATCTGTATCTTTAATTTTTGAGGACCCTCAAAAATACTGTTTTCTAAAATGACTGTACCAGTTTGCATTCCCACCAATGGTGCATTGAGGGTTCCTTTTTCTCTACATCCTCACCTTTATAATGTCCTGGGAAGTGTTTGCAAGTGGGGGGGAACTAGAGCAGTCCACAGGAACGTATTTTCTAGTGGGGTTTGTACCAAGAACAGCAAAGCCCTTCCCTAATCAAGTACCCCTACCGTGCCCATCCCAATAAAACTGGCGGGCTCTTCTGACACTGTGGATTACACAATCAAGCCAGGCATTCGTTGGATAAAATAAACCATATTCAGCCACTAATATCCTGGCGTTAATTCATGTTGCCTCCCTCAAGATGGCCAATGGGAAGCCACTGAGAGCCTTAGACCGACTGACCACAACGGGGTTTGGTTCAGAGACGGGCATGGCATTTGGCTGGGACGGACAGGAAACTTGGATGTGAAATCCTGGACCTGGGGCCTCTTGTGGCCAAAGTCTGCCCAAGCTGGACCGCGTCCCCACACAGCGGTGATCCGATGGAGTGAAACCAGGACTCTGCCCTGAACACACAGGGTCCCAACAGGCAGCCAGAGCCCAGAAGAACGGTGGTGGACATGCGGGCATTATGATCCTGGAGTCTATTTGGAAACCACCGTTCCACCGCACCTGGTCCTGATCGGAGCAGCCCCTGCAGGGCAAGGCCTGACCTTAGGCAGACATGTAACTGGTTCCCAGCCCTCACGTTGGCTGTTTGCACCACTTGGGAATGGTGGTCTCCTGGTGAAGTCTTTCTCCTCCCGGGCATCTGAGCCTCCCCTGTCTCTTTGAAGATTACAGGGCTTTAGCATGCCTTTAAAGTGAATTTTTCCCCCTGTGTTTTATTATAATTAATGGCCAAAAAAACTCTTCTCTTTTTTTCCCCTCCCTTTATCTCTTAAATAAGTTTCTTTCCTCTTAAAAAACGCAATATTTCTTTTAACCCAGGATATGGATGGGCCTGTCCCTAGCAGGGCAGGCCCGGCTTCATCTGTCAACTTGATTATGCAAAGCCTGTTTTCAGCTGGCATCTGAGGTGGATTTCAAAGCCATGACTCATGCGTGCTTCCAGGCCGAGGACCTGGGGAGCAGCTCTGTGCCGCGAGCTCTCTGCACAAGCCTGGCTCTTCGAGAGAAGGTCCTCCAAGGCCCCAGTGGCTAAATGACTCACAAAACTGAGTGCGTATGCAGGCATGGGCGCAACCACGCAATATGGTTCTGACCACCTGAGCTGGCAGTTCTGGAGTCTCCTCTCTGATACAAGAGGCCCAACTGCAATAGCTCGGATGACAGGAGTCGAGAAATCCCCAGATAAATGTGCAAAGATGTAGGTAATCGGCAGGAGATGGTTTTCAGTTTTTGGGTTTTTTTCCCCTTAAATGCTTTTAGGATACATGCACACAACAGCAATGCCTAGATGTCCTCTAGGTACAAAGTTGCAGCAGTTCAAGACTGTTACAATATGTCCCGCTGTGGGTGTGTATGCAGGCATACACAGAATAGATCTAGAATAAGATTTCTCAATTTGACATTTAGGGGTACTTGGAGCTGGATAATTCGCTGGGTTGGGGGGGCTGTCCTGTGTGTCGTATGTTTAGGAGCCTCTCTGACCTCTACCTGCTGATGCTCGAAGCACCCTCCAGGTGTGACCACTAAAAATGTCTTCAGGGATTGCCAAATGTCCCCAAAGCAAAGTCACCCCCAGCTGAGAACCAGTATTCCACAAAGCTGCACGCCAAAATAAGAGCAGTGAATTCTTCTGGATTGTGGAATTGGGAATCGTAACCAAGAGACCAATTGTTTTCAAAATGTGTGTTGCTTTGGTGGGGGGTGGGGAGCATACTCTAATGAGAAAGCTTAGGTACCTTGGTGTAATAAGCAAACAATTGATCACTGAAAGGTCAGGTTTTCAAAATCCAGAAAATTCATGAGCGTGGGGTTCAGGGCGTAAGTGTTCTGAAAGCAAAGGGCTGGGTGCATGGATTCCCAGGCTGTAAGAGGTGCCGAAATGAAGGCAACTTATACTTTTGGATACGAAGTGTCCTCCGGAAGCTAAGGATGCACGTCTCTGGCTATTCACTGAGCACTTGGCAAAAGCTTGCTTTTGCAAAGTATCTAATCATCTTTGTTCAGTAAGGGGGAGGCTGTCCATCCGTGTGGTAAGGAAGGTGTCCTTGCTTTGCCTCCGTCGCATGGTGCGGTGCCAAAAGGGAGATGACCGTACCCCTAAAATCTTAAGGACGCCCTCTCTCCGCAAACAACTCCTTGGAAACAGTCCTGTAAGATTTCGGGAAAATCCATTGAAGATCATGGCTCAGACTGGCTTGAGTCCAGTCACTGAAGAGATTGTTAAAAATCCAAGGGCCAGGGGACTGATCTCAGTGGGTCTGGGGCAGGGCTCGGGGGCCTCTGGATGCTTTGAAAGCATCCTGGGGGATTCTGCTGTAACCTTATCCCGTTTCTTGCGGGCCATCTTCTGCCAGAGTGCGCGGCTAGAGGCCCTCTGTGATGAATGAGGGGACGGAATTGGAACCACAATCAAATACTCTTCCGCTATGACAAACCACCGTGAGGAAGCTGGGCTGGAGGCCTTACAGGTGGGCCCCATGGCCTCTGGCTATCTCGAAGATCGATCTAGGCTTGGAGTCTCTGTGGGTTGGGCGCGGAGGGGCCCTCCCACACGTGCAATGCAGCCAGCAAAAAAGCAAACGTGCTTCGGAGCATTTGCAGACCCCGTATCTGAGCCGCGTGGATGGATTGCCAGCTGAATTTGATCAGGACGCCTGGGATCGGGCATCCAAAGCCTTGAGGCCTGGGATTTCTCAATCATTGAGTAAGTACGAAGTTTCTCTGTGCCGAAACCCGTGCTGCTCGGAGGAGGGAGGGCTGAGGATGGGGGCCCTCAGGAGGTCTCTGCTCAATGCTGGTGGGGACTTCCATACCCTACCCCCCAAATTCTGCCCAGTCTTTAAGGCCCTGGTGCTAATATCCCTACCCAGAAACCTTGCTTAGTTCCTGCAACTCTTAATTTTGACCAGCTACTTGTGCACCTTAGCAAAGGGGACTAGAAGCTCCAGCGTGACCCCCCCAGGTGAACTAACCAGTTCCAGGTCGGCTCGAAGTCTGGCCTCGGACAGGCCTGGGCTGGAAGGGCACAGCTCCATTCCGCAAAGGATGGGCCAGAAGCTCAGGGACCGGACGTCTGCAGAGGAGAGTCTGGCTTTCTGCGGCTAGCAGGGATGAGGGCAGAAGGAAAAACTGCTACAAATCTCTGAAGTCTGGAACCTAGCAGGAATATACCAGAGCTAATGGCTTAGCTCTAATGTGTAAGCTAAAAAGTTAAGATTAGAGGAAGCTGGATGAAGGACCCACAGGGAACTTTCCGGGACCGCAGGCTCGATGTTGGGTTCGTGTCTCCATTTAGCCACTTGCCAGAATTCTTTGCAGAAACAGAATCATGACCTTCCCCCAACCCTCCTGCCGCCTCATCTGTAAAGATGGTGAATGGGGGAACCCACCTAATGGACCCGTGATGTATTAAATGGTATTAAAGCGTTTGCGCTCTGCTGGTACGTAACTACCTCTTTAGAGCCAACTACTGCTAATCTTACTGTGCAGCCGGCTTTTGACAATCAAACCACAGAACTCCAATCCTGAGATACCGGTTGGATGTGGTTTTCTAGTCTGGATATCGCATCGTCTCGACCTGTGAATGGCTTGGCGGCGTCTCTGACTCCCACCTCTCAATGGTAGCCTGAAACACTCCTGCCCCCTGCGACACCCAGGCCACCTGCCCACATCGCAGCGTGGCCGGTGTCTTGTCTGCGTCCAGGCTCGCTGAGCCCGGGTCGTAGCCTGAGCACCGCCCTGATGGTACAGAAAGATCTTCAGCGGGAGTATTTATCCCCCTGGCCAAAGCCCCTGTACCCCGAATTAAGTCGACCTAGGGCACTCTCGGAAGAACAAGGATGGTCTTTGCAGCCTTCATGTCATAGGAAATTGGGAACAGCCTAAGTGCCCATCAAGGAGGGGGGGTGACCCCTATAATGGCAAGCTCTACGGACCGCTCTGGTACGTATCAATCGGCCTCGTTGCTGATGGCTGCCGCAATGTGGAATGATCTCCAAAACTAGGGAAAAATGCTGTGTGGTAGGCAATAGCCTACAGCCTTCGTGTAAAAAACTAGAGGTATGTCCTTAAGTATGTTTGTAGGAAAACCTGTGGGGAAAAATCCAGCACAGGCTGTTCAGTAGAGCATCACATAGTAACGGCAGCGTATACACCTCTGCTGCCCGGAGCCCTAGGCAGGGGCGACACGTACTCCTGAGCACTGCAGTGTGGTGTCTGAGCCAGGAATGTTAATTCTACTTAACTTCCATTAGTAGTCGAAATTGACTCGTTGGCAAGTGGGTGCCAAATTGGACGGGCAGGTTTGGAGGACTAAGGACCGGAATCATGGGATTTTTTTCTTTCTGCGCGATTTGGCTTATTTAGGAAACGTAGTCCTAGGTTACATGTTTAAAAAAAAAAAAAAAGGCAGTACTCTTCTCTGCCCCAGGATCCAATCCAAGGTGCCACACTGCATTTAGAAAAGACCTTAGTGAGGGGTGCCTGGGTGGCTCAGTTGGTTGAGCGGCCGACTCGGGCTCAGGGCATGATCTCACGGTCTGTGAGTTTGAGCCCCGCGTTGGGCTCTGTGCTGATGGCTCGGAGCCTGGAGCCTGCTTTGGATTCTGTGTCTCCCTCTCTCTCTCTGCCCTTCTCCTGCTCACACGCTCTCTGGGTCTCTCAAAAAAAAAAAAAAAAAAAAAAAAAAACCTTAGTAGAAACACTCAGGCTTTGTTGGAGTTTCACCAATACAGGAATAGGGATGCACCGATATTCATTTTAATTCTGACCAATGTGCCCACGGTAACCTGAGACATTCGGGGAAGCTGGGTGAAAAGCATATGTGGGGATTCTCTGTATATTCTCTGTAACCTTTCTATAAACCTGAAACTATTCCAGACTAAAGTGTATATTAAAAATGAACACTCACGGGGTGCCTGGGTGGCTCAGGCGGTTAAGCGGTCGACTTTGGCTCAGGTTCATGACCTCGCGGTTGGGGAGTCTTGACCACATGCTTACTCTTCCGGAAAGTTCCCTGGCAGTGCTAGGAAAAAATAAAAAGGCTGTGACTCCTGATGAGGCTCCAACTAGAAATTAAGTCAAAATACTGTAGTATTAGTCAACTCAGACCTAGGGTCAGTCTGGAATCTGTGTCCGGTCCTAACTTAGTCACCAGTAAAAGGCTCCTAGGGATTCTGAGCCCGAAAGCCTAGAGCTCAGTGTTTTCCTGAGGGAATTGAGGAAATCTCGTGATAGATCGGTCTGTCTCCAGAGGAGCATCCTGGGGCTTTAATGAGGACCCACCCTCCCTCCCCCGCCTGGCCCGGACCCTCACATGGAGTCGAGGCAGCATAAGCCATCGTGATTCTCTGGGCTGGCAGGACCGACGGCTCCCACGCCAGCCCGTGGGTCACGTGACCGCGTCCGCCTTCCCCAGCCTTGTTCCTGCCCGGGGAAAATGATAGTGGTTTAATCAAAAGCAGGCGGCACCTCGCCAGCTCCAGCCTTCCCTCCACCTCTGAAGCCTCCGAGCTTCGGTACGGGTGCCAGCGTCCTGGGGGTCTTTGTCCACACGGTCCAGAACCAACTCCTTTGGAAGGCCTTTTCCTGAGTTTCATTCTGGGCATGAGCCAGCGGGTCTGAGGGCAAGAGCAGGAAGGTGAGCGGCAAGATCACCCATGCGTGTCCTTGTCACAAGGGGGCTACGGGCCACCTCTGGCCTTGCTGCCTGTGCAGGATGGTTCCAAGGTCGGAGTAGAGGCCAGGAGTGAGTAGAGGCTTGAGAAGCATTTATTTCCATGCTCTCTGGTGCCCTTAAGGGCCGGGGAGAATGAAGACACTTACCTCTGTTGAAAAATATTACAATTAAGTGCTAAAGCCAGTTGGCCTGATGCCAGCTGGTCCTGTTGTCCTGGTATTGGGGACAAGGCTTGTGAGGTCAACCAGGAGGGCGTGAACCAGGCTCCAGCCTTAGTCAGCCACTCAAGCCAGAAGCCAGAAATTCCCCATGGGGCCGCTCTAGAGTCTTCTCTGGCGAGGGTCTCTCCCCACCTTCTATCTTTCCTCTAAAAGACCAGCTACCGTGAGACCTTCTACCCGCAGGAGCAGCCTGGGCTCACCCGTGCATTCCGAGGAGAGCCCCGCTTTCTCCCGGCCGCTCTTGGTGCCTGAGGTCTCGCAGCCAGGGTCTGCTGGGACTTTGGTCCCTTTCTCTGCAGGAGATACAAGTGCCCGGATAGGCTCCCCTCCTCTCCCTGTGACTCGAGGGATCCGAGCCCCCGCCTCCCCGCCCCCGATGCACAGCCCAAGTGCCTCTACCTCCTCCTGGGCCGCCTCTAGAAGAGCCCTCTCTTTCTGCCTGCTCGTCTGTGTTCCGAAGCGCCCGGCCCCGGGGGGTATAAAGCAAATCTGCCTACAACTTACAATGATGCACAGGTTTTTGAAGACTCGGACATGGGAATTCGTCTTCACCCCCTATCTGCCGCTCTGGTGTGCACTGGCCATGTTGTTCTGAATGATCTCACCTCGGAGCCTCCAGTTCCCCATCTGTAAAAGGGGGACAGTAGAGCCCATCTCCTAGACCTGCTCCGAGGCTTAAAGCAGCAAGTGTTTTATCGGGAACGTGCGTGAACGTGTCGCGTAAGTGTTGTCTAGCGAGCAAACCCGTTGAGTCTTCACAAAAACCTCTGGGAGAGAGGAACTCTTCGGTCCTCGCAGGTGAGGAAGCCAGAGCCAGCCGGGTCTCTGCGTCACGGGGCACGCGGCCGGCCGGCGGCAGCCTCCGGATTTCGAGTCTCGGCCGTTGACTCTCGTCTTCTCCACACACTCGGTTTAATAGTGTAGTTGATCGAGCTGATGACTCGAGGCAAGACAGTTTTTCTCTTTGAACGTGACCAGTTGTGTCCTCAGCAACGTTCTCCATCAGGCTCTCAGAACGCTGACTTTTAGCCCATCACTTAGCCGATCTGTTATCCGATGAAAACGTTATGCAATCATGTCGCCAGCTGTGTACTAGTTAACTAAAAACAGGATGTGGAGAAAACAGATACTTCAGAGGAGGGACCGTGTTCATCCCATGGAGCCTGTGCCAACTGCCAGCGTCCGAATACCATAGATACGGGACTACCTCTGTGTTAGAACTCTACCGAGCTTTGCCTCTGTTCTGAGGCAGTCCTAGGAAAAGGGGGTCCTGAGGATGGAGCTCAATTGCCCCCGTGAGTGTCACATGGTAAGAGAGTTCGAGCCAGGTGTCCTGGTCCCCGGGCCGGCCTCCCTGGGACCGACCAAACATCCTCCCTGCCTTCGTCGCCATGCCTCCTGTGAAAGCCAAGTGCACCACGGGGCCCCGGCGGGATGGGTGCGTCTAGCGTGTGTTTGTTATTCCTGCCCCCCCCCCTCTGGAGTTGAGGGTGGGTTGGCCTAACAGAGGACGTTGAGTAATAACTGGAGAAAGGGCCACTCCGGCTCCCAAATAAACAGGCTGGTGAGTGATGAGGGGACCCCTTCCTCCCCGGCCCCACCCGGGGCCAGCTGCCGCCACCCCGCACACGTTTCTCGCGCAAAGGCGGGTAAACACCACCGGGACCCACTTCAAAAGGCTCCGTGGGCAGCCGCGGAGGGGGTGGCTGCTGCTGATGGAAGCGACGTGCCTTTGGGGGGGCTGGGGGGTGGCCTCCGGTAACAGACGGCCCCAAGATGTCCAAATACATCAGCGTGGAGGCCTCAAAGGCCCAGAGACCAGAGCAGGAAAAATAAATAATTCCGTTATCTCTGATGAATTTTTGCCTTTGATCTCGTTTCCCCCCTCCGTCCATCGCTTTCTCCCCACCCCCTTCCCCGATTTTTCTCTCTGCTACCTTTTTTTCTTTTTCTTAAACCTTTCCTCCTCGTAGTTTGATTTATGCCCCAAAGCGCTCGGCGAGGCTGACGTCCCCTGATGGATTGGGGGGATTGTTCTGCTCCGAGACCCTAGCAGGCAGCTGGGAAGGGGGCAGGGGAGCGGCTGCATGGTTCCTTCCGAGCAGGGAATGGCCTGGCCCCGGCGAGGGAGAAGCCGCGTAGACACGTGCAGGCAGACCTGGGTCCTGGGATCAGAGGAAGCGGGCCCTGCCCCAGCTCTGTTTGTTTGGGCCAGCTTAGCAGTGGGGACAAGGATGCCTTTCTGCCTCTTGTTCCTCAGGCGAAGGCTAGTTATGCAATGGCTATTAAGTGCTTACTGCGTACGAGGCTCTAGAAAGCGAGAGGTGAGTACAGGAGTAAGCCAGAGACAGCACGCGTGACCGCTCCATCTCTGTCACGGTGGCTCATGCCAAGGTCTCCGGCTCTTGGTTCAGATTCTTGCTCTACACTTCACTAGTTCTGTGACTGTTTAGGAAAACTCAGCCTCTTTGCTCTGGTTTCCTCACCTGTACAATAGGGTAAACGTCTACACCATAAGATTAATCCTGCAAGCATCTAACAGCAGTATAGGGTGCCAGGCACACCTATCAGTGGGGGGAAAGGCAGAAAGTAAGGAACCCTGGGAATGGCTAACAGAGGCGTGTAAACTAGCCGGAAGCTTCAGAGGTGGTTTGGGGTTAGGAGTGCATGTGCAAAGGTCCTGGGGTTGAAGCACTCAAGGAATTAAAAGTCAGTACCATTAGAGCTTGGGTATTCAAGGAGTAGGAGAACAAGGAGATTGGAGGATCTGGGAGCAGTCTTAGAGGACGGGATCAAGAATTTTTTTTCCCACTATAATGTTTGTTTTTAAGAGAGCGCAACAGGGGTTGAGGCAGAGAGAGAGGGAGACACAGAATCCGAAGCAGGCTCTGAGCTGTCAGCACACAGTCTGATGCGGGGCTCGAACTCACAGATGGGGGAGATCACGACCTGAGCCAAAGTCGGACGCTTGACCGAGCCACAGGCACCCCAGGATCAGGAATTTTTGTATCCAGATGGTAGTGGGAAGCCATCGGGGGCTGAAAGCAAGGGGAGTGAAGTGAGGGGATGTGTGTTTAAGAGTCCCATGTGGCTGGTGCCCAGGAATGGGGCCTCCAGTGAAGGCTGGGAAGGCAGAGGGGTTATTGGAGTTGTCTGGAGGGGAGGGTGATGGGATGGCTGCTTCCCTCTCTCCTCGACCAATAGCAGTGGGGAACTGATGACAGAGCCCAGCCGGACTTGACTGAATACAGCGTGTGGAAAGGTCAAAGCCGCCTCCCAAGTTTGGGAGCAACTGGGCATTGAGGGGGGGGACCCTCACTGCAGCGAGGGAAGACTGCCGGTGGGTTTTCATTTGCCAGGAGGCAAAGGCCACCATTGGAGCAGCTGAGTCGGTCTTGCACACCTAAGCAGAAAAAGGTTTGAAGCCAGAGCTAACAAAACGGTTGCGGGTATATGCTGGCAGGTGGCTGTGCTCCCCAAGTCGGGACCTGGGCCCTGAAACTTCATTGTGTAATCAGTGGTTTCCAAACTTTGCTGTGGATTGGGATTTTCTTTTAAGTACTGATGCTTGGCTCTTGCCCTTTAGACACTGATGCGATTTGTACAAGATGTGGCCTGGCCCTTAGGATTGAGAGCTCCCAGGCAATCCTAACGCGGAGCAAAACTTGGGAACCATTGTAGTAAAACTTTCACATATAATGTCTGTCCAGGCATTGGGCTGACTAGCTTACACACCCTGGCTTTAATCTCCAAGATCTCTCGGAAGGTCTCATGGGTCACCAGGACAGGGGAGATGGGAGTAACTTTAAAATCCAATCACTTGCCCGGAGTGACACAGCTCATATGTGGGTTGTATTTGAGCTTGAGCCCTCTGACTCCGGTGTAGGGCTCATAGCCGTTACGTCACCCTGCCTCTGCGCTCTGAGATAGAGCAGGGCAGGGGGAGTGGTGGGGAAAGCTCAGGGCATAGAGACCGCCATCTTGGAAATTCCTCCAGAGCTCCTCGTGAGGCTCCGTGGAGGCCGGACTGGGGGGGGGGGCATGGGGAGGAGGCACCCAAAGGGGCCTTTCACCATCAGATCTGCTGCGCAGTCCAATTTCCTCATTCATGCTCGTTGGCGGGCTCCCCGTGTTGGTGACCAGAAGCTCTTGGTTGGTGGCCACCAAGGAGAGATGCTGGATTCAGGCACTACTTACTGGGAACACCGTCAAAGGAAGTCTTGCCCCTAGTGTGGGGTTGTACGGAAGTGACCTCTAAATGCTCAACACTTCGATTCTTTGGTTTGGTATTCAGGAGGTCACAGACCAGATTTTGTGCTACCAAGAACTCCCTGTCTTGGTCACCATACTCCTCCTGGGCTGACCTTTCAATTTTGGCTGTGTTGTGGCTGGTCCGCCTTCAGAATCTACCATAACTACGTGGTGTGATTTTTTTTTTCTAATCGTATTTTTATGGCGTTCTATGAATGTGTCAGAGTTACCCATTCTGGTCTGGGCTTTTGGTGGTTTCCAGTTTGGGGCCATGACAAGCAATGGGACTATGAGCATATTTGGATGTATCTTGTGATAGAAGGGGGACTTCTGGGCCACAGGGCAGACTTGCACCTTGATTTAGTGAATGGTGCCAACGGGCTCTCCAAAGTGGTCTGGACCCTCCCACCAGCAGCTCAGGAGAGCATCTCTGTCAACACTTGTCCACCTGGAAGGGGCCAGTTCCCACCTTCCAACATGTCCTCTACTCTTGATGCCCCTCCCCTGTACCTACCTTCCTTCCTTGGGTTCATTTTGTCCTCTGATTCTCTGGGGAAAGAGATGGTAGGCTCCCCATTTCATGGATAAGCAAACTGGTTCCTCCCATCGCGCTCGTGGGAAGGGACAAGTCCAGATCTCCTGTCTACCTTACACTCAGTAACAGTACCTTCAAGGATCCTAGTTCCCCTGACTATAGGGTGTCCTCTGTATCCCCTAGAGTGTGGAGCGTAGGCATCCTCCCCGGGGCAGGAGCAACTTTCCTCGAGGGCGTCTGACTGCATTCTAAAAGTTGATCGTGGGGCACCTGGGTGGCTCAGTTGGTTAAGCGGCCGACTTCAGCTCAGGTCATGATCTCACGGTCTGTGAGTTCGAGCCCCACGTCGGGCTCTGTGCTGATGGCTCATCAGAGCCTGGAGCCTGCTTCGGTTTCTGTATCTCCCTCTCTGCCCTTCTCCTGCTCACGTTCTGCCTCTATGTCTCTCAAAAATAAAATAAAAAAAGTTAGTCGTGGCTTTGCAGCTTCAGGAATTCCAGACCATTACAAGGCTCTTCCTATGCTTAGGAACGTAGGCTGGCCAGCCAGGAGCTGTAAAGAGCTTATACTTCAGTAAAAAGCAAAAGATTTATTCAATCTGAACAGAAACCAGAGTCTAAGAGCTTACACTTTGGAATTCCATTGTTTCCTCCTTCTGAAAACACCTTGCTGCCGGAGTTCTAGTGAGCATTACACGAGAACATGTACCTGGTAAGCCTGCAAATGTCCCGTGTTTTAGGCCTTCTGGAATGTGTAGTTCATACAACCACCACTTCAAAAAGAAAACAGGACACACTCAAGAAAGCGACCTCACTCCAGCAGTTAAGGTATAAATATTGAGGAATGTTTCTTTATAACTCAGAGCTTACACCGCCAGGATTTTGAAGGGAGTGTGTGTGTGTGTGTGTGTGTGTGTGTGTGTGTGTGTGTGTGTACACACACATGTGCACGCCTGTACTGGGGAGAGTTAGTTTCTGGCAGGGGCAGCTAAAGGGCCGCTTTGATTGGAGCAGGGACTCGCCTCGCTGCGGTCACCCTTAGGTCCACACTTCCTGCTAGCCTATCCACTAGGAATAAAATTCTAAATGGATGATATTCCAAACAAAAGATAAAATAAACCCAATTAAAGAGATGGATAAAAGTAGAAGAGGTTAAAATAACAGAATTAGCGTCAAACAACTCCCCGGGCTAGGTTAGGACCCCAGCTGTACGTTCTGAGGCGGCCCGCGCCCCCCTCGCCGGAACTTCCCATGCCGGTAACGGACACGTGGAACCTCCCCGGGTGTGTGGGAGACGGCGTCCCCATCCTCAGGGTGCATCCCTGGGGCGTAGCATGTCCTCGCTGTGAGTCTTCCTTTCTCCCACTCGGAGTTTTTCTATTTAGTGAGATTCCCAGAACCCGTAATCTCCATCAAAGGCTAAGCCGGGGCTTAGAAGCCGACAGAAGGCCTGAGCTAAGAGGGTAAGTGATGGCATCGTGTAGAAAACAAGGCGAGAAGGAGTGTAATAACGATCAAATCCAGCCAGAAGCTAAAATCTTCATCAGCCACAGGGAGCCACGGGGCCGGCCGACATCTCATTCTGTTGTGCTTTTCAGTTCCCACGTGGCCCTGTGGGCTCCTAGCCCTGGCTGTCTTCGGACTGAGGTAGCTGGACTCCCAGAGGAAAACCTTTTTTGCTCACCTGCCATCCCAAGGTTAGCGTTGTCAGCAGGAAGCTGCAAGACTGCCTTTCTCCTCGCTCCCGGCTGAGCAGGGCCCTCTGCCATCGTCTCCTGGGGGTCCCCAGCCTGAGCCTTCATGCCCGCCTCTCTGGTGAATCTCCTTCCTTCAGAAGTAAATAAAAATGGGCATAAGCTCGTAAGCTGTTTCGTTGTCTCAACCCCCTGCCCCGACAAAATCTCTTCCTCCCTCCCTGGCTGAGATGTCGCACCTGCCGTAGTCACCCTCTTTAAGGAATGTTTTCTGCTAGAACTAGTTAATGGCCCCGTGGCTTCTAGGGTAATTTGTGGGGCGTCCAGGCTGGCCAGGGCCACAGGGAAGAGGCAGGCAAGTTGGCACGTGGCTCCACGGGGCCTGTAGCCTTCGAGCGTCCAGAATCCTTCATCTGTGGGCACCGGGTAACTCCACCGGAGAAAGACCTCAACACCGGGGTCCCGCTGACCCCCGCCTGCACGGGCAGGGGACCCGGAGCTTGGTGGTCAAGAAGGCAGTCGGCTGCGGGGTCAGGGGGCCAATTTAGACCTGCTTCTAACAGCTGCCCACAGTTTCTCGGATAAACTTCATATCCCCGGGTCTTGCTTTTCTCTTTCGGGAAAAAGGGCAACAGTAGTAGGATGAAATCGTGTCCCACGTGGTTGGTGGGATTATATAAATTCACAGATGGAGCGAGGCTTTGACCACCGGCCCCTCGTTCATGTGCCCAGACGTGGCTTTTAGAATTCTAGTAGGATTCCTCCTGCGCTTGAGCTTGGCTGCTAGGAGCTGGAAAGTAAAGGGAAATACTCCTATGTCCTCATTCTGTAGCGTTCTGTCTCCCCGAGACCATCGTGAGGATGAGGTGAGGTTTATTTAGACCTTGTATGTTTCATACACAGACTTCAGAGTCCACAGAGCTGGATTGAAACTCTGGACCCCCCACTCGGTGTGTGGCTTTAGGCAATGACTTCCCTGGCTATGCCTCAGTTTCCTTGCCTATAGAATGGAGGTAATAGGGGCTCGAGGTGCTACCGTAAGGATCCAACAAGACGATGCTTGGCATTTGAGGAGGACTCTAAACAGGAGTGATGAAGTGCACTCTCCCTCTTTAATTTCTTTTTAATGTTGTTTGTTTATTTTTGAGAGAGAGCATGAGCAGGGGAGGGGACAGAGAGAGAGGAAGATGCAGTATCTGAAGCAGGCTCCAAGCTCCGAGCTGTCAGCACAGAGCCCGACGCAGGGCTCGAACTCATGAGCCATGAGATCGTGACCTGAGCTGAAGTCAGATGCTTTAACGACTGAGCCACCCAGGTGTCCCATCACTCTCCCTCCTTGAGACAGAACATGCAGTAATAAAGAACAAGGTTTTCACAAAAACGAGTTGGGCATTATAATCGTTGTGCGTTTGGCCTTCCCCCTTTCTTCTAGGGAATTCCACCCCCTCCCCATTCTCTCCTATCTTTCCCTTCCTCTCCGTGGAGGAGAAAGGACTCTGTCTGAGAAGGTCCCAGCCCATCTGTTTCAAAACTCAGGGAAATACGCCAAACAGCCTCCCCGGCTGGGGCCTCGCTGCCTCTGATAAGAAGGATGAAGAGAGGCGAATTCCGAAAATTAAACAAATCCTGGTGTCTTTGAAAGGTCACCTGGCGCTGAGGTTGGCCGTCCTGTCGGTGACAGACTACAGGGCCAGCCGGCCAGAGAGAGGGAGGCTCGGGGACGGGTGAACCGTGTACCTGGGGCAGCCGGACAGAGGCAAGCAGCCCAGGAGATGATGGGCATCCTTTGTGGGTGCTCCACGGGCACCTGGGATGGGCAAACCCCAAGAATCAAGGGACGGTCACCTGGAAGACTCACTTTCTAGCGGAAGCTTAGCCCTTCTGTCTGCTGCTGGGCAGCCGTAGAGAAGTCCTCCGTCCAGACTTCGGATCCCTCAACAGTACCAGCAGGACGCGGAGGGGGTGGGAGTCCGCTCACCTTGCTGGGGTCTGCATGAGTCCTGACGTCCGTTGCTCCCTGGCATTGGACGAGGCAGAGAGCTGTGTTATCTGTTCCAGCAGCCTTGTCTCTGTGGACAGGAGGATAGAGGATCCAGCCCACGGGCCCTGTGGGTGCCCAGGAGGTGAGGAGCAGGACCGGGGCCACAGAGGGAGAGCAGAGGCATGGGGGCCCAACTCTTGGATACCGTGTATTGAAGACGCCCCACGAATATGTGATTCTGGGGCTGGAAGCACAAAGCTCCAATCCTTACAGCAGCCCTATGTGAGAAACAGGCACGTCTATGGTCCCCATTTGACAGATGGCAAAGCAGAGGCTTTGGATCCTGGCTCTGCCACTCCCCTGTAACTCACGGCACAGCGACTTACCCAAGATCCCCGCTCCCAACTGTAACACATTCCTGCCTCCCCATCTCTCGAGTCTTTCCCTTGCGTGTGGAAGTTGAAGGTCCCTGTTCCACCACCACCACCACCCACCCCAAAATCTGGAAGGAAGAGAGTCTGCTCCTTTCGTGGGCTAGATCCTTCTAGAAACTTTAACGCCCAGGGCAGCTCTTCCCATGCATTTGGGAGCTATCTGTGGGTGTCTCACAGGAAGGATGCACAAATCTCTGCACCAGCCTCCAATCCAATGGATCTGAGACCACAGGGGATCTATCCTTCTGAAGCCCTCCAGAAACAACCAGAACTAGAAATGGCTGAAGTCCGTCCCCTTGCCTTTTCCCATAAGCACAGACCGTATGTGTGTGACAGGTGTTGTGGGTCTTATTCAGGCAGGCGTGTTTTAGGCACATCTGTGCGAATGTGTTGTATCCGTACATGTATGCATTCATCTGTGCGTATACCTACATCCATGTGAACAGGAAATGAAGGATACAGGTTGCTTTACTCCAAAGGGATGCTAGCATCTCCCAGGGGTTCCTGGTTCCGTGTACCAGCATGCTACAGAACAGTGTAGGCTAAGAAGCCCTCCACCGCTTCCAAACACCAGCCCCCCACAACTAGCCAGGACTCCAATAATATACCTCTTTCGGCCTCTAGTCTCTCGTGTGTAATGGAGATAACGCATTCATCACTTAACACTTGAGGATCTAAGAATCCTATAAACCGCAGTCTGCATTCTCTCAAAGCATCCCCACGCCTTCACTGTGCCACTCGCCCTCGGCACTGAGGGTTACATGCAGCAAAGGGAAAAACCATCTGGAGGTATTGCTCTCTGAAATTGTCAGGAAAGAGGGTCTCAAAGCCCAGCAACCCCCCCATTCCTCCCCTCCTTGTGTGCGCATGTCCCTCTTCATGCTGAGAGGAGAACTCTTTCTCTCTTCTTGCGTGTGGACTAGCCCTGGGGCCTTCTTTAGCCAACAGTGTGGTGGGGGCTTCTGAGCCGCTGCCTTCCCTTCTCGAAGCCCAGCCGTCACGCCGTGGGGACTCTGTGATGAGAGGCCACGTGGGTGTTCCATTCGAACCACCAGGCAAATGCAAGCACACGAGGGAACCCCACTGCCCAGCCGGGGCCAGAAGAACCAGCCAGCTGAGCCCTGCCTGAAGACGGGACCCGCAACGTAATGAGAAATCAGCATCGTTTGAGGCAACTGAGCTCAGGGGTGCTTGTGTCCGGCCTTCGCTGGTTGCCCCCGAGCTGTAAGCTCTCGTGCCAGGATTTTGTTTTGCTTCCCCTGCATTCTTGGGTCTAGCGTGGTTCCTGGCACTTGGTGACTGGCTTTGACCGTCTGTTAAAACACTCAAGGATTCAAGTGGGCGTGGTGTCTCGTTCACCACTGTAGCCTGAGTTCCCGGGCAACACAACCCCGCCCTCTTATCGATTAGCAATGACTTGTATGCGTTCTTTATCTGGAGTTACCTGTTCTCCAAGCTTACTAAGGGCAGATAGACGCTAGTGATACCCAGCAGGACCACAGGGCAGGGCGACTAGGGAGCGTCCTTGCACTCGCACTCCCTGCCCCCCCCCCCAGGTCATCGGTAAGCCTGGCAGAGACAGGCTGTCACCGGTAGGTGGGATGAAGCAGGTGGCGTGGGGCCTGGCCTGTCTGTCTCATGTTCTTGGCCTTCAGCGTCCCAGCAGGACACAGGGCTGTTCAGGTGAGGTCCCTTCATTACATCCCCACCCCAGGCGAAGGTGAGGGAGGGAGGAGGCTGGCGAAGTTCCCTCAGGCTAGCAGCGCCGACCACATTGGCACCCCTATCCCTCAAGAGGCAAGGGGGTGCTATAGACCGAGTGCTGTGTCCCCCCCCCCAGATTCACATACTGAAGCCTAATTCTCAAGGTGAAGGTATTAGGAAGGGAGGGGGTTGGGGGAGTGATTTGGTCACGAGGCTGGAGCCCTCGAGGATGGGGTTGGGGCTCGTATAACAGAGAGCTCCCTTGTTTGTTCTGTCGGTGAGTCTGCCGTCTGTGAACTAGGAAGCAGGCTCTCACCTGACACCCAGTCCGCCTGCACCTTCATCTTGGACTTTCTAGCTTCCGGAGCTGTGAGAGACGTGTGTGTGTGTGTGTGTGTGTGTGTGTGTGTGTGTGTTTGTGTGTGTGTGGTTTAAGGCCCCCAGTCTGTGGTATTTGTTAGAGCAGCTCAAACAGATCAAGAGGGAGGGAGCCAGGGGTTCCTGGAACCCAGAGCAACGGGCGACATGCAGAGCGCTGTCTGCCCAACCAGCCCACAGGCGGCCCTGCAGGGAGGGAGCAGAGCAGGGCGGGGAGCGCTTTGACCTCCCTCCTACTGTCCAGCTCCTCCTTCCCCTCGCAGAGCTCCCCTCAAGTCCCAGAGCAGGGAGCCCGGTTCATCCGCCCCCACTGGTCGGTCTCCAGAGAGGTGGAGGGTGGCTCTGGGGGCTGACGGGACAGGTCCTGCTCTTACTCGTCCCAGGTGGCCTCGAAGACAACTGGTTACTGAAATAGTATGCCTGCTTCCAAAGATCAGAGCGCCTCCTGGCTTCTTAGCCCCAGAGAGCCAAACACCAATACCGCCTGGTTCATGCGTGGCCTAGTGCAGGGGTGAGGAAACACGGCTCGGGGCCCTAACCTGGCCCACCGCCTGTTTCTACAAATAAAGTTTTATTGGAACACAGCCTTGCTCGCTCGTTAGCGTCTTGTCTGTGATCGCTTTCACGCCGCAAGGGCAAGGTTGAGTAGTCGCAATAGAACTTGCGTGGCCCTCTAATCCTCTTTACTATCCGACCCTTCACAGGGAAAAAGTGTCCACTCCTGGTCTTTTGGGGGGAAAAAATTAGTAAAATAATCTTAAGTCTTTTGGAGAATACCTAGGAAGAAATGAAACATGATCCCTGTTTTTATTTTATTTAATGTTTTATTTTTGAGAGAGAGAAAGCATGAGTGGGACAGGGGCAGAGAGAGAGAGAGAGAGAGAGAGAATCCCAAGCAGGCTCTGCTCTGTTAACATGGAGCCCGACTCAGGGCTCAAACTCACGAACCGTGAGATCATGACCTGAGCCGAAATCAAGAGTCAGACACTTAAGGATCATGTGGGCGCCTGGGGGGCTCAGTTGCTTATCTTTAAAGGCGAGTATGTGATTGGGGAGCAATAAGCCGTCAGGGTCTGGATTAACTAGAGCACGGCCTGAAAGCCGCCAGGTGGCTCTGTCTTTTGAGAGCGAGAGCCTCTGAAACGCACTTGCCTTCAGTCTTAAAAGTTGAACCTGGAATGTTCACGTAGTCCAGGCACGTTTCATCCCCCGCGCCCCCCCCACCCCGCGGCTACTGGGTGTAGGTGGCCCTCGGCGCTCAACGACAGGAACGGGGGTCCGGCAAAATCCGGAATGCCTTCTGAGTTCACAGTATCTTCCATTCCCAAAGCTTCGTCTGGGGAATTCTCCTTCATGCCTCAGCAGACTCGTTCTTGCCCGTCGTTCAGGCGAGGGAGAAGATTGTGTGTTGTTTGTTCACTGAACAAACGTCTGAGCAACTTTTCCAGATTAGGTACCATGGTAGGTGTGGGTGGGGGGGGTGGTATTTGGAAACTATAATTATTTATTCTTCTCCGAGATGGCCCACTTCAAGGCAGGTGGGCCAGGACTGTCTCCCAATCTCCTGACTCAGCTAAGTGCCAGTTACTGACTAGGCATGAGACCCGGGGCAAGCCAATCCTCACTTCCCTTGTCTTCCACAAGGGGACCACCACTTCCTGCGCCGTCTGTTTGAGGAGACTGTTGGGAAGTTGGAAAGAGATCGTAGAGAGACATGTGAGGTCCCCAGGATGGTCAGCTCCAGAGACAGAAAGTAGACGCGGGGTTACCAGGGGCTGGTGGAGGGGGAATGAGGAGCTATGGTGAACGGGTACGGAGTCTCCCTTTTCCAAGATGAAAAAGTCCTGGAGATGAATCCGGCGATGATTGCGCAACAGTGTGAATGTACTTCACACCACTGAACTGTACACTTGCAAAGAAAATTTTAAGGCTGAGAACGAAGTAGGAAAGCTTTTGTGAACGCTGGTGAACAAATAGGGGCGCCTTCTCGCTCATGGCTGTCAGGCTTTGCTGCCACCCACGGCGGACTCTTGAACCCTGAGCCCTTTGCTCCTGAAGCTGTCAAGCAGCCTCGCCACCCCAGCCCATCCATCACTCGGTCCCGGCTCTCCTCCGTCCCCCCAAGGCCATGCCAGGCACCACGCTCATCTGTCAGCTACGCCGATACCGTCCGCCGCTCACCCACCTTCTCCAGCCTGTCCTCTTGTACCTCCGGGACCCTCACTCCTGCCCTTCCCAATCGTCCTCCAACTGAGCAAGATGCAGGAGAGAGAATTACAGCAGGTGCCACAGCAGCAGACATGGGACGACCCTCCTTGGAGCCCATCCCCCCTGCCCCATCCCCGTCCTGCTTCTGGAGACTCTGGGATTCTAAGGCAGCGCTTTGCAAATGATGGATGTGGACGCCAGTCACCCGGGGGGTCTTGTTCAAGTGCAGAGTCTGAATCAGGACATCCAGGTGGGGCCCGATGTTCTGCGTGTCTAACCAGCTCCCAGGGGATGCCGATGCTGTAGGCCGAGGGGCTGCCGCTTGGAGAAGCCACATCTGAGTCACCGCCCACTGCCCCCCTGAAGCCTGGCCCCGGGTGATTGTCAGAGGACCCTGGGAAGGCGCTCGGATGGTATTGAGGATCTTGCTTGAGAACTTTTGGGGAAACCGCAATCAATATAGCTTGAATGAGACAGGAGCATCGGGCGTTGACCCTCCATCCATCAAGCTCATTGTTATCCATCTTGGAGAAAGATGGGGATTTTAGTGGAATTTGAGAAATTCTCTCTTTACAAAAGTAATTGATAACAGGAAAAGCCTTCATTATAGAAGAAATCCAAACAATGTATCTCCCCATCCAGGAGGTGGGGCTTAAGCTGCTTCCTCCCCACTCCCCACGAGTAAGACAACACTGGATGGAAGAAAGTCAAGAACCTGGCAAAAGCCACCTGGACCAAGTGATCAAAGTTAATGCCACCTGCGAGGACAGGTGACTGATGTGATGTGAAGGCACCTCACCTCTGCGGTCTTCTTCCCAGTAACCCGTAACCCCAGGGGCATCGCGACAAGAACCTCAGACAAACTCCAAGTTCATCCTACAAAATGCCCTGTCAGTTCTCCTGAGATGGGTCAAGGTCACAAAATAACATGGAAAGACGGAGAAACTGCCACCAATGGGAGGGGACAGGATGAGTAGATGCTGTGTGGAATCCTGGACGGGACGTTGGCACAAACATAAGACGCAATTGTGTAAAAAGTGAGGACATCCGAAGAAAGCGGATGAGTTTCCCCCAGGAGTTTGTTCCCTGTACCTAGGAGTCTGTTTTAGTTTTTATTTTCACACGTAAGTGAAATCAGACAGTAACTGTTTCTCTGTGATTCCACTGAGCGTAGTACCCTCTAACTCCATCTACATTGTCGCAAATGACAGAATTTCATTCTTTTTATGGCTGAGTAATATTCCATTGTAACTCTTCCGAAAACAGTCAGAATAAAGTTTGGTTAATGGTTCTAAACCAACGTTGGTTTCTTAGCTTCGATGAACAAACGCCCTTGGTATTGGAAGATGGTAACATCAGGAGACGGGGCTTTATGGGAACCTACCGGGCTCAGTTTGCAACTGTTCTGTCGACCCCAAATCATTCCAACATCTGAGAAGTGGTTTTGTTTTTTCCAGAAAGGAATTAGTCTCTGAGACAGTAGCAGAGCTCAGAGGCCGTGTGGGGCCAAGAAGGTGTGATGGGCTTCCGCGCAATGGCAGGACATCGCTGACATCCGTCTCTGTTTTGCTCTCTCCCGCCAGCTCGTCTCCAAAATACTGGTGTGCCGATCACTGGCCCACCGCGGGGAGCGGGGGAGAGGGCTGTGGGGACGGCTGCCCCAAGCACAAACAAGAGCGAGGTGCATTTGTCTCCAAAGAAGGGAAAAGCAACAATAAAAGCAATACCAGTTGGTCTGTTTTTTATTATTTCTGAATGCTGACAATTCTAAGCACTCATGCTTTTTATTTTTAGCTTGTTAGGAAAATCTTTATTAAATGTGTTCTTTTTTTTTTTCTTAATGTTATTTTTGAGACAGAGCATGAGTGGGGGAGGGGCAGAGAGAGAGAGGGAGACACAGAATCCGAAGCAGGCTCCAGGCTCTGAGCTGTCAGCACAGAGCCCGACGCGGGGCTCGAACTCACGGATCACGAGATCATGACCTGAGCCGAAGTCGGCCGCCCAACCGACTGAGCCACCCAGGTGCCCCTTAAATGTGTTCTTAAACTTTGTTTAAATGTTTTCAGCTTCACTAAGACATACATTATTTTACTAGTTTCACGTGTACAGCCTCATGATTCGGTATTTTGATACTTACGCGACGACCCTCTTGGAAGGTCTAGTTACCCTCTGTCATCACACAAAGTTATTACAATATTGTTGACTGTATCCCCTAAGCCGTGCATTCCCTCCGCATGACTTCTTTTATGGCTGGAAGTGTGCTCCTCTTAATTTCCTTCATCTATTTCGCCCCTCCCCACCCCTTCTCTCTGGCAGCCACAAGTTCGTGCTCTCTCGGTGAGCCCGTTTCTGTTTCATTTTTTATATTGCACACATAAGCAAAATCGTACAGTAATTATTTTTCTCTGACTGATTCCACTGAGCGTAGTACCCTCTAACTCCATCCGTGTTGTCGCAAATGGCAAAGTTTCACTCTTTTTACGACCGAGTAATATTCCATTGGGTATATGTACCTCGTTTTCTTTATCCACTCATCCACCACGGCTGCTTCCGTATCTTGGCTCCTGTAAATGCCGCAATAAACACAGGGGCGCATATATCTTTTCTTAAATCATTTTTAAAATGTTTGTTTTTGAGAGAGAGTGTGAGGGGGGAGGAGCAGAAGATCCAAAGTGGGCTCTGAGCTGACGGCAGAGAACGCGTGGACCGTGAGATCACGACCTGAGCCGAAGTCGGACGCTTAACCGACTGAGCCACCCAGGTGCCCCCTGTATCTTTCCAAACCAGCGTTGTGTTTTCTTTGAGTAAATATCCAGAAGTGGAATTGCAGGATCACGTGGTAGTTCTATTTTCAACTTTTTGAGGCACCTCCATACCGTTCACCACAGTGACTGCCCCCGTGTGCGTGCCCACGAACGCTGCGGGGTGGGGAGAAGGGGGCCTTTCCGACACATCCTTGCCGGCACTTCCTGTTTCTCGTCTTTGTCTGAATGGTTATCGCCAAAGAGTGAGGTGGCAGCTCACTGCGGTTTGATTTGCTTCTCCCCGATGATGGAGGATGTTGGCCATCTGTGTGTCTTCTCTGGAAAAAGGTCTCTTCAGGTTCTCTGCCTGTTTTTTTTTTCATCAGATTGCTTGGGGATTTTGGGGGTGGGCGGGTTGAGTTGTAGGAGTTCTAAACAGTCATGCTTTTGATTCAAAAATTCCCCTCGTAGACCTCGAAGATTGAAACCCATATGTGTCTGTATGTTAGACAATACTAAGGCTGAGCAAAAGCAAACAAAACACAAAAAAACCTTCCTGTTAGTTTCAGGACATCTTTGCCCCTAGACGATGAGGCTTAACAATTGACATCATGACAGTTTGCTCACCAAGGTTTGCCCTAAATCTTCACCTTGCTGTGTCTTCCTGGCAAGACCCCCCCCCTTAAAATCATCCAGCCCAGCCTTTCAAACCCTGTAAAAACTCTGCCCTTCTTCTGAGACACCACCAATATTATCGGGGGAGGGGGCTCGCTCTCACCGCAGGGAGTCTTGTAACTCAGTTTTCTTTTTCTTTTTTCTTTTTTTTTTTTAATGTTTGTTTATTTTTGAGAGACATAGAGACAGAGTATGAGCAGAGGAAGGGCAGAGAGAGAGGGAGACACAGAATCTGATGCGGGCTCCAGGCTCTGAGCCGTCAGCACAGAGCCCGATGCGGGGCTCGGACTCACAGACCGTGAGATCATGACCTGAGCTGAAGTCGGCCGCTTAACCAACTGAGCCAGCCACCCAGGCGCCCCACAGTTTTCTTGACTTACAACTTTCTCTGGGCATCTTTCTGGAAAGTCGACAAGTGTATCCTAGGAAAATAATACTGCACATGCTCAGAGATAAACAAGCAAAAATGTGTGTGTAGAATGACTAGCAACGGGGACAGCTGGTACCCAAGTGCCATCAAGGAAGGAGCAGTTAAGTGGCTACTCAGCAATTGCCTGCAGGACATAGTGCTAACTGAGCCACAGATATGGAAGCTGAAAACGTTCCACTCTACTTAGAGACACAGTACATTAAAATCACTGTCTTTCAAAATGTTATGTAAAAATATATGAGGGGAGGGGCGGTGCGCCCGGGGGGCTCATCCAGTTAAGCTTCCGATTTTGGCTCAGGTCATGATCTCGAGGTTCGTGGGTTTGAGCTCCGCATCGGGCTCTGCTGACAGCTCAGAGCCTGGAGCCTGCTTCGGATTCTGTGTCTCCCTCTCTCTATGCTCCTCCTCTGCTTGTGCACGCTCTCTCTGTCTCTCTCTCTCTCAAAAATAAACATTAAAAACTGTATTGAAAAAAAAGACTGGTGAGTTGCTTCAGCTCATGGCAGTGGTGGCCTCTGGGGAGGATCAAGGGAGATTTTGCTTTATCGATTTGTGTGACTTTCTCTTTCATTATACGACAATAAAATGTTCTTGTTGGATTTTTGGGCTGTGTGTGTGTTTTACAGATTCTCTCTCTTTCTCTCCTGGTCTGACATCCGGTGTGTCCCTAGCTTGTCCTCCCACCCCAGGTGGTCCCACCCCAGGTGGTCCCACGTGTGAGTGATGATACGGCTGGACACCTACTTCGTGCGTGACCATGAATGAGCACGGCCTTCCACTTATTCCTCATGATAGCATTCGTGAGGCAAGTAGCTGTCCCCGCTTCCAGAGCTGGGGACTGAAATTCGGAGGTTGAACTTTTTGAAGGTCACACTGTCATTCTTTTCTGCCAAAACAAGCCGAGGAGACCAGTATGAACCCCCAGTTCAGACTACAGCTGAAGGAGGAGTCCCCAAGGTCATTCCAAGGTTACCTCCATCACCTCTGCCCCACAGATGTCTCTGCAAAGAACACTGTCTCACCACTCATGGCTCCGGCATCCTGCAGGCTTGTTGGAAATGCAACATAAGGGACGCCTGGGTGGCTCAGTCGGTTAAGCATCCGAATTTGGCTCAGGTCACGATCTCACAGCTTGTGGGTTCAATATCTCTACCGGGCTCTGTGCTGGCAGCTCGGAGCCTGGAGCCTGCTTTGAATTCTGTGTCTCCCTCTCTCTCTGCCAGCCACCCCCCCCTCAAAAATAAACATTAAAAAATATTTTTTAAAGAAATGCAATGTCCCCATAGCCCAGCTGAGGATCTAGCTCAGCCTCTGACATTATAGCAGCTCAGGGCCAGGCAAGGAGGCTGCCAAGTTCAGGGGACCAGCTGGATGGAGTTTCCATCCGGGACTCTAGGGATGGCACCACCTCTTCTAGGACCACTTCCTGGAAACAGCAGTACCTGGAGAGGCAGCCTAGGAGGGCTGGGCGGTGAGCCGGCCAGGAGGACCCCAGCAGAATCTTTAACTGATTCTTGAAAAAGAAAAAGAAAAGAAAGTGTATTTGAGGAAAAAGCACATGCAAGTGGGAAAGGGGCAGAGGGATAGAGAGAGAGAGAGAGAGAGAGAGAGAATCCTAAGCAGGCTCCACGCTCAGTGCAGAGCCCGACATGGGGCTCAATCCCAGGAAGAACTCGGGGATCATGACCTGAGCAGAAATCAAGAGTCAGACTCAACCAGCTGAGCCACCCAGGTGCCCTTCTAGTTGACTCTTGAATGGCCGGGCTGGAGAAAGGAAGGCCGAGCCTAGTAACCGCCCCCCAAGGGCACACCACAGCGGTCGCCTGCTTCGGCCGAGCAACTGGCCAGGCATTTTGCTGACCTGAGCCTCAAAGCCCTTGTAGGTTTCATCCAGGGACTTCTCCTGGCACAGACTCGGAGCTGCGGGGGCTAGAGCCAAAGGCCCTTCCGACGGGCTGGGCTAGATCATCACCTCCCCGGGATCCAGACCAAATCGCTCAGCAGCCTCAGAACGGAAGACACGGTCCCGAGCTCTGGAATTTTCAGCTCAGACGGCTTCAGTCTGTCATGTGATGAGTGGGGCTTCGTGGATTGGAGGACCTGTCATTTCTACAGCGTATGCCCCCAGAATGAGTGTTTTTGGTTTTTAATTTTTTTTCAATGCTTATTTATTTTTGAGAGACACGGAAAAGACAGAGTGTGAGCAGGGGAGGGGCAGAGAGAGAGAGGGAGACACAGAATCCGAAGCAGGCTCCGGGCTCTGAGCCGTCAGCACAGAACCCGACGAGGGGCTCGAACCCATGAACGGTGAGATCAGGACCTGAGTGGAAGTCGGACGCTTAACAGACCGAGCCACCCCGGTGTCAAGGTGTGTGACCTTGAGCAAATTTCTGAAGCTCTCTGGGCCTCTGCCCCGACTTTGAAAGGGGGGATGATGATAGTGGCTGCCTCACGAGATGGTGGCAAAGATGAAATGGGCGAATATGACTGAAGTCCTCAGAACGCTGCCTGGGGCCAAACCCATTTCCTCACCTGGGTAAGCCCTGCTGACACTGTGTTCACACTCTCCGATGTTCTTTTTAAATTTAAGAAGATCGGTACGAGAGGGAAGGAAATGCAGAGTACATTTCTCCCTAACTACCGCTGACCCCGTTCCCCCACGATAACCGATGTTAGGAGCCCTTTATACTCTTCCAGGAAAAAAAAAAATTCAAGTTAATGATATACCCTCACGTGACCGTGGACAGTTGAGTAGTCCCCACGTTCTGGAAATGTAAGTGCTCGCGAGGCTGTGTGTGGGAGAAGCCGGGCATTTGTGCATTTCCTTTTTACTTGGGCCCTGGGGCCGAAACACCGAAGGCATGATCTCAAGTCACACAACTATAGGGTCCAGATACTGTGACTGTTTCATTTCACAGATGGGGAAACTGAGGGCTACAGACGATGAGCGAATCGCACAAGCTTCCCCAGCGAGTCGTGAGCATAACGAGCTATTTTTTCAGGCCGCTTTCTGAGATTTAGGCTGATAAAAGCAAGAAGCGTACAGACTTCTAGTTTCCTGATTCGCACCGTCCAAAGCCCCTTAGGGGGTGACGCCAGCTTCTCTGCGGCAGCGCGTGGGAGCTTGAGGTGCCCTTGACCCTTCTGCTGGATGCTCGTGACAGGAACCCTCCTCATCCTCAACGGAACCCTCCGGGGGCATTGCCAGCCTCACAGAGCCTCGTGGGGCCTCACGTCTGCAGACTTCGAGAGGAGACTCCTGAGCAAGGGACTGATGAAGGGATGGTCCCCAGGAGAAGCCTGTAAGGGGCGGGGCGGGGGGAAGCAGGAAGGAAAGAGATCCAGGAAGAAGGGGATTTCAGGCAGAGTCTCACCCGGGTCCTGCAGGCACTCAGCACCGTGAATCCCGCCCCTGAACGCGTCCGGCTCCAGGCGAGGGTATGGGTTCCTCAACCCCCCACCAATCGGCCACTGCCTAAGGGCTGCCCCAGGAGAACATGAAGTTCCAGATACTTCTATCTCTCTGCCAATGAAGGCAGAGCAACTCCAGTGCCCTCCGTGCACTCCCCACTGGGGAGGTGCACATGCTCGTCATTAGGAGTGGGCGGATGGGGCCACCGGCAGCATAAAGGGACCCAAGGGGACCTGGGCGGCCACACGAAGATTCTCCTTCCTCCCAACCCGGGCACCCCATCCTTCTGTTTGATCGGAAGTCGACCAGAGCTCCCAGGCTGCCTCCCTTCTTCCGGCCACCACCGTCCTGGTCCCAGGGACAGGCACCTCCCGTCCAGACCTGCAGTCTCCTCTTTTGTGAAATGAGGAGTAGTCCCACCAGAATACTGTGATTCGTATTTATTTGTTTTTAATTATTAGTTTTTTTTTAATATTTATTTTCATTTTGGGGAGAGCACCAGCAGGGAAGGGGTAGAGAGAGAGGGAGACAGAGGATCCAAAGTGGGTTCTGTGCTGACAGCAGCAAGCCCGACGCGGGGCTCGAACTCACAAACGGCGCGATCATGACCTGAGCCAAAGTCAGACACTCAACCGACTGAGCCCCCCGGGCGCCCCTGGACTACCATTAATTTACTTCCGCTGTGAAACACGGCTCAGGAAGATTTCCTCCGACTGCCTGGTACAGAGACACCTTAACTCAAAACAGGAGAGGAGACACTGGTGGTTTTCATGGACAGTTTCATCGATCCCCAATAGAGCGCTCAGACCGCACGGAAATGGGCACCCAGGGGACTGTTGGGGGGTAGTGTGAATTGCTAGCGATCTAATAAAGTCTACTAAAATTCCATAAGTACGTGCCCTCTGACCCTCTTCTGAAACTCTGTCCTAGTGAAACGGGTGCAGGAAGGGCTCACAGGACACGGCAAGGGTTTTGGACGGTGACACGTTTTATAACATCAGAGAAGCCAAGCCCCACCCTGGCGAGAGCTGCGCGTCTTCCCGCACAAAGGGGAACACTCCTGTGTGTGTGCGTGTGTGATCTGGGGTCCGGAGAGAGTGGGGGAGTCACACACACACACACACACACACGATGACTGCTGCAGGTCCGCTCAGGGGGATGGGACGGCACAAGCACCCCTCTGCGCGTCTCCGTTGTCCTCAAAGAGCCGTCATCACCACTATTCAAAGGTACAAAATCAGGTAGTAAAACGAAAAACCCGAAAACCCGGAAGAGCTGCCGGCTCGAGGAGAGAGTGGAGAGGCAGCCTGGGCCTCCCGTGTGCCCCTCTGCCCCCAGCCTGTTCTCCCCGGCGAGGTGGTACGTGGCAGAGGGTCGCCCCCTGTCCCCCGTCCCCCCCGCCCCGGGCCCGCCCCCGCAATCCTCCTGGAATGTCTCACGTTGACAGGGTCCATGCCGCCCGCCAGCGCTCGGCAGGCCTGCTGCCCCGGCCCTGACCCCAGATCTCCGAGGGGTTGAAAGGCCGCAGTGAGATAACCCAGCTCGGTGCCCCCACCCTGCAGAAGATCAGTTAAAAGGCATCGATGCGGAGAAGCCCCCTTGGCTGCCTGTCCAGGCTTTCTTCAGAGCCTCCCGTGCCAACAGTCCCCAGGTGCCGGGCCCTTCCAGCATGTGCCAGGCACAGTGCTGGGCCCTTTAAAGCTTCGGTTAAGAGCGTGGACTCTGAAACAAGGCGCCTGGTATCTCCAGGACTTAGTCTGCTCATCTGTGAAACAGGAATAATGAGAACAGTACCCTCCTCACATGTTGGGAAGGTTAAAACGTTCTGTGTGTGTGTGTTCGTGCATTATCTACCTACAGACACACGTATAACCTTCTCTCTATATATTCTGTTTCCTCTAAATGTTTCCTTGTCTATCTCTATCTACATATATGCTAATTTTTTTTTAACATTTATTTATTCTTAAGAGACATAGAGACAGAGAGAGGGAGACACAGAAGCCGAAGCAGGCTCCAGGCTCTGATGAGCCCTCAGCACAGAGCCCGACACGGGGCTCGAACTCACAGACCGCGAGATCATGACCTGAGCCGAAGTCGGCCTCCCAACCAACCGAGCCACCCAGGCGCCCCCATTTATGCTAATTTTATACATATGAGATGGATAGGTAGAAACGAGCATGCGTAGATGCGTAGTTTAGAGCCGGTGTTTGCTAAGCTTCCTGGGAAGCCGTCTTCACGGTAGGTGGGAGCTCTGATGTGGGGTTCCAAACCCCAGCTCCGCAGATCATCGTCTCCCAAAATGACTGCCAGGGAGGCTGGGAAAGTGTCCCCTACTGCTGCCCACCCCCCCCCCCAGAGAGTTAGTGTCGGAGGGGACGTGGCCCTGCAGAATTAGAGCCCCCTTGCATGAATTTCTCCAACAACAGAAGACACGCAGGCAGGGCTGTGGAGGGGTTTCTGGACCGGAGGGTCTGTCCTCGGTCTGCAGAGGGGACGGGCGAGGAGCCGGGTCAGGTCGCTGCACGACTCTGCACTGCACTCCACCTCGACAGCGGCTCCGGCCCCGGGCAGGACTTCCGGAGCAGAGGCAGCAGGAAGCTCGCTGGCCAGGAGGTGGGGGCGGGGCCTTGGGAAGCTCACCGTCCCCTCTAACCTCCTGTCAAAGGCTGAGCCTGATTGATCTCCTCCGTGTTCTGTGAAATGGGGACATTAGCAGAGTAGGACCATAAGGTACTAAAAACAACAAAATTATCCATTCGTGGTTGAAAAGTTAAAATTCAAGCAACCAAAACTCTTGGCGAGGTAAGTTCCGCATGCGTTTATCCTGCCCCTGAGGCTCAGGAGCGGGGACCACTCGGATCCTCATTTTATTTTATTTTAATTTTTATTTATTTTTTTAACATTTATTTATTTTTGAGAGACATAGAGACAGAGTGTGAGCAGGGGAAGGGGCAGAAAGAGAGGGAGACACAGAATCGGAAGCAGGCTCCAGGCTCTGAGCCGTCAGCACAGAGCATGACACGGGACCCGAACCCATGAGTGAGATCATGACCTGAGCTGAAGTTGGACGCTCAACCAACTGAACCACCCGGGCGCCCCATTTTAATTTTTTTAATGTTTATTTATTTTTGAGAGAGAGAGAGAGAGAGAGACAGAGCCAGAGTGTGAGCAGGGGGAGGGGCAGAGAGAGAGGAAGACACAGAATCCGAAGCAGGCTCCAGGCTCCGAGCCATCAGCCCAGAGCCTGACACAGGGCTTGAACTCACAGACCATGAGATCGTGACCAGAGCCAAAGCTAGACGCTTAACCGACTGAGCCACCCAGGCGCCCCTAATCTCCATTTTTCAGGAAGGAAGCGGTGGCAGACTAGAGAACATTCTGGACACCGGCCACTCACCGAGCGCCAGCAGGCACCACGCTGTGATAATTTGTAACGGAGTCAAAGGAGGACCATCCCCAGTGCTCGGAGGGAAATACTGAGGAGCAGAGAGGTCGCATCACCTGTCCGGGGCCCCGGGCCGGGAGGAGGCAGAGAGCTGGAGAGCCGGTGACAGCTGAGATGCAAACCAGACTTTCTCAGGCTCGGAACCCCTTCCTCCTTGGGCAGGGTGTGGGGGACCCCTTGTGGCTAACTTCTGTCTCACCTGAGAACAGCCCCACCACCAGGGGAC
The DNA here is from genome assembly GCA_030068075.1 of Paguma larvata. Classification (NCBI taxonomy): domain Eukaryota; kingdom Metazoa; phylum Chordata; class Mammalia; order Carnivora; family Viverridae; genus Paguma; species Paguma larvata. Next base: position 79,550,744 of record CM057835.1, read on the forward strand.
GGGTCGGTGGGAGGGATTGTGGGGGGAGGGAGAGCGGCGATGGGGGGGGCGGGGGGGGTGGGGAGGGAGGCTCCCTCGAAAGCCGCTGAATGATTCCAAACCTGGCCTCGGGAAGAAGGTGAGAAATTTAAAGCGACGCAAATGTGCGACGTTTGTCTTCCGGCCCCGGGCTCGCGTGGAGGGCAGTCTTAGTTTCCGGCACTTCTGCGCGGGCTTCGTTCTTATTTGTATTTTTTTCATTCGATCAACCTGCGGGCTTTTCTTTTTCTTCCGGAGGACAACACGGTCCTGTGAAAAAGAGGCACGGTTCTCTTGATCAGCCTATTCTAGAAGCACGCCGCTGCTCTGGGGGCCGGTCTACCCACCTGCAAAAGGAGATGACCAGACGCATTGTCACGGACTCGGTTGTGTCCCACCACGAGACCCGCCGCTCATGTTTCGGCCCGTCCTAGAAGTCAGGGCCGCCGCACGAGGGCTTCCGGCGGGGGGTGCAGGGTCGTGCCGTCTACGGCTCCTTTCGACCCCTTCCCTCCCGAGAACGGAGGGATGTCTGCTCCTACCCCCACTTGTCAGCAGGGCAAGTCGCCAGCCACGCGTGCTTCGGGCTTCCCCAAGTCCCTCGTGAGCTGCAGCTAAGAAGCCCCCAAAGGCGGGGGTTCTGCCGCCCCCACCGGACACAGGAAGGATGGGCGCAGAGTGTAATTTCAGGATGAAATCTGGGGCGAGTGCCCTGCGGGGGGCTGCCAGAGACCACCTGTGTCCCCAGCCCCGTCCTCCGGCTCCAGCCAGTCCCCACTCCCCTCTGGCTCTCGCAACTTCCCCCCTCCAGAAGGCCCCGCCTTCCCGCACCTGCAGGTGGGCTTCCGGCTCTTTCTGCAGGAGCATCTGAGGTCGATCCAGCCATCAGTATCAGGACACCCGGGAGCTGCGGCCAAGGTCGTTGCGGGTGCTGGGAGCCTGGTCCTGAGCCTGTCTCTGCCGCTCGCCCTTTGTGAGACATCGGGCACGGCCTTCCCCCACCCCCAACCACCCCCCCCACCGTCTCACCCGGGAAGGCGCCGAGGCTCAGGAGGGGCACGAATTCACCCAGGGCCACGAATTCACCCAGGGCCACACGGCCACTGCGTGGCAGAGTAGGGGGTCGATCCCGGGGTGGTCCGGAGCGGCCCGGGTCTTTCCGCATGCACACCCGCCTTTCCTCCCATTCCGCTGCTTCTGCTCCGTCTTGACGCAGGGCTGCACCCTAAATGCGAAAGGCAGGCATCGCGGGGATACGTGAGGCCGTCTGGGCGGCAGGGGCCTGGCATCGTTTGGGGTTCAGGGCAGGGCAGTCCTACCCCCTCCCCAATCTCTCCGCTAACTGGTGGCTAGTCCCAGGTTGGGGATGTTGAGCAAGCCCTGGGTACGCAAAGGGGGGTGCAGGGACCACGGGGCCAAGCCGCAGACCCCACCTAGCCCTCCTGCATCGGAACATATATAATCGTCCCTCCTCTCCCTCCCTCCCCTCCATCCACCCCTCCATCTCTCCCCCTCCCTCCTCCCTCCTCCCTCACCTCCTCCCTTACCTCCTCCCTCACCTCCTCCCTTCTCCCTCCCTTCTCCCCTCCCTCATCCATCCATCTCTCTCTCCCAAAAGGAGTTAATACACGTAAAACCCTTAGAAGGCGTTCATCCATCGTCGTAGGCACCTAACTGTCCTCGTCACCGTCCCTGCTGCCTGTAAGCACTCAACAGTGATGCTCCAGCCTAGGCCAGAGTCGGACCTCAGACCCCAGTCTTCTGACCCCAAGTAGAATTCTCGGCCCTGGACGCCACGATTCTTCATGACATCGTTTCTAGAGGTCGGGCATCAGCACAGAGCATGTTGGAAAGATTCGGGAGAGGGGGGTGAAAGAGCTTCCCAGAGATCTCTGAAGCCCGCCTCGCCCAGCTCCGGCTCCCTCCACCTGCCCAGGACCGTCCTCATGGGCCCATGAAGGCTTCTGCCGCCCGCCCGCGTCTAGCCTGAGCAGCCCAGAACTTCAGTGTGCATTCCCGACTGTGTGAGCGAAGAGCGGGGTCTCCTGGGGCAGCTCCAGGGGCTCGGGGTCCAGCCAGGGAGGCTGGCGGCCGTTTCTCGGAAACAGTGGAGCCGGCAAGGCCTCAGTGGGTGGAGGTTAAGGTCGAGCCCCTGGCGGGCTCTGCACAGAGTTGTCTGGGCTCTTCTTTCTCCGCGAGCCTTGGATGAACAGAGCAGGGGCTAGAGGAAGTCTCCCCTTTTCCACATGCCCTGGCCGTCACCGCGGAGTTATCTCCACAGCAAAAGTCCCCCCACCCCGCCCCCCAAGACCCCCTGCCCCTCGCTCACACAGTCAGGGATGCCTTTCACCCACACCCACCCCGCATTTAGAGGTCACACACAGTCCTCGGCTCGTGGCCGCTTCCTTCGTCTTCAAAGGCAGCCACACGGCGTCTAAATTTTGGTCCACGGTCCCATTTCTGACTCTCTTCCTCCTGCTTCTCTCTTTCCCAGTTTAGGAGCCTTGCGACTCCATTTCCCCACCCAGACAACCCGGCATAATCCCCCCATTTTAATGTCAACTCATCAGCAACCGTGATTCCGTCCGCAGCCTCCATTCCCCTCTGCCAGATCATATCACACAGCCACCAACTCACAGGGATTAGGACGTGGACATCTTTGGGGGACCATTATTCTGCCTGCGACACTCGTAGATACCCCCAGAATCGTGACAACCAAACATGGCTCCAGACATCGGCAAATGTCCCCGAGGTCGGGGAGGGGTGATCGCCAGGTTTGAGAAGCACTGATTTAAATTTCTTTTAATGTTTATTTGTTTTTGAGAGAGACAGAGAGAGAGAGACCATGAGCAGGGGAGGGGCAGAGAGAGGAGACATAGAATCCAAAGCAGGCTCCAGGCTCTGAGCTGTCAGCACAAGCCTGATGCGGGGCTCGAACTCGTGAACTGTGAGATCATGACCTGAGCTGAAGTCAGGTGCTTCACGGACTGAGCCCCCCAGGCGCCCCATGAGAACCAAGGACTCAGAGGATTCTCGAGCACTTGGAAAGCCCTGCCTCTGACAGTCATGCTCGTGCAGTGAGTTAATGAGCATGACACAGAGCCTGGGGGGGTGTGGGGGGAGCACGTGTCCCGCACATAGTATCAACTCCCAGTGACACCAACTGAGCAAGCGACGTAGCCAGTGGAAGCCTTCAGTTCCTCATCTGTACCACGAGGGACATGAGAACTACATCTGGGATGCCGAGATTCAGGCAGAAAATATACGGAAAAGGCTCCCACACGGTGCCCGGGGAATAATGATGCTCAAATGTTCGATGCTGAGGAAGACGGTCTCAAATAGACAGATAGTACCAACCGTGCTATCTCGGCTCCCCCAAGTCAGAGCCCAAGTCAGAGGCGACTGGAGGAAGCGATCAGGGAGCTGGGGCGGGGGCCGATGGGTGAGGACCAGAGGAAGCCAACTCGAAGGCGCATCATTGATCTGGGCGCTACTGGGGACCGGGGCTCAGTCCCACGTGGGCACCGGTGAGGAACCACATAGGCTGTGCCTCAATGTTTCCACCCAAGACAGAGGAGGACATAGAGAGCCTTCATCCACCGGCTCCTGACCCCGTGAGTCAAGGTCGCCCGGCGAGTGTTAACTCCTGGATTCCTCCGGGTGTGCGCACGCGTCCAGGTGGTCGGAGGGTATCTCACGGCGGGCAGAGAAACTCAGAGCAGAGACCCAAGGCCTGAAATACAGATAAGGTGAGGGTCCGTGTGTCCGTATGCAGCTGGCTTCCATGGCAATGGGACGCTGGGGCAGAAAGGAAACTGGAAAGGAAAAAAAAAACAAAAAGGCGGGGCTAGGAAGTCATGCTCTTGCTCGCGCAGGTCAGGGGTTCACCTGGAGTGCATGGGGGCCCGGGTCCGAACCCCAGCTTCGCCTCTGGCCAGCCTCGGAACTCTGAGGAAGATGCATCGCCTCTTTCCGCCTCCGCTTCCTCACCTGTGAAATGGGGACGTCGAAGGTGCCAGCTTCACAGGACGGGACAAAACCACGCAGGTAACGTGCCTAGCGGTGAGGGGCTAATAAGCAGAGGTCCTCAGGATGGAAGCACCCCCCCTGTTGGAGAAAGTACCCCTGCTCCACTCACTTTTGGAAGTGTCTGCAGAACAGACCAGAGCATCCCTGCCTGCAAAACGGAACTAATCACAAAACGGAGCTCCCGGAGTATCGTGAGAAGGAGCTGAGGGGAAGCGTGGGCACCCGCAGACGGGTCCCCAGCACGTGACAAGTGTAAGTTGAGGCACCAGGAGAAGGAAGACCCTGTTAATAAATTATCCCTGGGAGGAGCGGGGAGCCCAAGCAGTGCCTGCCACGGGGGTGACAAAGGAGACGTGGGGGACAGGCACAGAGGGCTGGCTCCCTGGACGACCACGATTCCCGGCACTGCTCTGCCCTCCCCTTGCTGTGCGACCTTGGGTGCGTCCCCTTCCCTCTCTGATCCAGCGTGCCCGTCGGAATAGCGAGAGTGTAGACTGCAAACCAGCCGTAGGGTCTCCCAGCCAGACACTCGAGGGTCGCTTTTCCTCTCTCTCCTCCCCCCCGCCCCCCGTCCATCTCTCTTTCCTCCCTGGATTCTCATCCGAGCCTGGGGGTTCTCGTACCCCAGGAGCTAGGGACTGTCAGGATTACCCCTCCAGGGAGTGTCGCCTGGCCGTCTGGTCTTCACGGCCATCCGTCCAGGGCACATGGTGCTCTGGGACCTGTCATCTCTGACTCCTCCCGCTTGGTTTCTCTCCTTACCTCATCCCCAAGCCCTTGGCTGGTCCCGCGCTCTGGGTGGTAAGAGCCACCTGGGGAGCCCGCAGGGACCTAAGCAACCTGATGATGGCTTTTAAGAGAGGCAGCATTGGGTGGCTCCGTCCGTTAAGTGGTTAAGCATCTGACTCTGGATTTCGGCTCAAGTCAGGATTTCACGGTTTGTGGGTTCAGGCCCCTTGTGGGGCTCCGGGCTGACGGCGTGGAGCCTGCTTGGGCTTCTCTCTCTCCCTCTCTGTGCCCCTTCCCTTCTCTCTCTCTCTCAAAATAAATAAATAAACTTAGAAAAAGATAGTCAGCATCTCTGCAGACCTCTGCCTGGCCTGGACGGGGAGCCACCTGCCTTCTCTTCCTCTGGGAGTGTCCGGAGGTTGCCTTTTTATATTTTGTATTTTCTCCATGTTTTGACGCCGCTGGTTTTACTGATCTGGGAGAGACTGCCCCTCCAGGGCCAGCTGATCCCTAGACACAGTAAAGGACTTGCCCGGAAGCCTGTCTGTCATATGCAAACCAACGAAACCGGAGCTCACTCCCCACCCACCCCTCCTTGGGCTCTCCCACTCCGGGCCACTGTCCCCCTGCCCTCATCCCCTCAGGGCCAGGTACCAGACAATCAGGGCCAGCCTCAATGCTCCGGAATCCCCTCGAATTATTCACACCAGCTCATCATAAGCCTGCCCCACCCCCTCTCCGCCCTGGCTGCCACAATAAAGGCTCTCGCCACTCACCGCCCCTGCCTCCCGGCCCACCCTGATGCCTTGGCTCCCACTGGTGCCTGGACGCGGCCTTAAATAACACTAGAGTCGTCAACTCCACCCGCGCTCACTCATTGTTAATTCCCGTTCCGGCTTGTGGATTACCTGCAGGGTAACGCCTCCGCTTGGGGCTGGGGTGTTAGTTTACTTTGAACCACAAGGTATCATTTGGAGAATACCTTAGCCTAAAAAACGGTTTCTCCCATTTTGGCTGAGCACTGGAATCACCCCGGGTGAGGGGGCTCTGAGAAATCTCGATGCTCCGGGGAATCTGATGGAATGAGTCAGAATTTTTTTGAGCTGTCCCCTTGAGTCTAAAGTGCATCCAAGTTCAAGGACCCCAGGTTGATAACAGCCTCAGTCCCTGTGCAGTCCTGACGCTCACGAAGCCCTAATTCCAACAGGGATCTGGTAACTATTCCTAAGGGGCTGGCTTCACTGCAGCACGTGCTGGATGTCACAGTCCAGAAGCTTCTTTAAAACCATTTAATACAATAAGTATCCCTGGCCGGGGGATGGGGGGGGGGACGGTATATTCATTCTCGGCAATGCAATCAAACTAAAAACTCAACCATCCCAAAATGACGGCAAAAAATTTTCTGTGGTTTGCAATACACTCTCCAGGGTCAACACCCATTAAGATATTGTGTCCCTCCCCGCCCCCCACCTCGGAAGGTGACTGTGTGTAGAGACAGGATCTTTCAAGAGGTAATAACGTTAAAATGAGAGCCATTCAGATAGACCTTAATCCTGACCGGTGTGCTCACGGAAGAGGAGACGTGGACACAGACGCGCACGGAAGGAAGCCCGCGTGAGGACATGGAGAGGGAGACCGTCTACAGGCCGAGGAGAGAGACTTCCGAAGAAACCAGGCCCGCTGGCATCTCCATCGGGGGCTGCCAGGCTCCAAAACGGTGAGAAAACGCATCTCTGTTGAAGCCACGCGGGCCGTACGACTTTGTTACGGTAGTCCGAGCACACGGATACAATACCGTACACCTACCTGTTCAAAATCTGCTGCGTTTGAGACAGCTTGCCCTTTAAAACGATTTTTTTGAAATGTTTATTCATTTTTGAGATAGAGACAGAGTGTGAGCAGGGGAGGGGCAGAGAGAGAGGGAGACACAGAATCGGAAGCAGGCTCCAGGCTCTGAGCCATCAGCACAGAGCCCGACGTGAGGCTCGAACTCAGGAGCCGCGAGATCATGACCTGAGCCGAAGTCGGACAACTAACCGACTGAGCCAGGCGCCCCAGACAACGCAGCCTTTTTAAACACAGGGCTGCCCAATCACCAAACCAAGGCTTTTTACACTAGGAAAGGGGAATAAAAGGCGGGATTCTGGAGCCCCAAGCTTGAGTCCACCTCTGACCAGCTGCGTCTTCCCTCAGTGTCCCACCCTCTGCCCAGTGCTTCCCGGCAGCCCTCCCAAACAAACCGTTTCCACTCGATTCCTTGCCTCGGGGTCCGCTTCTCGGGGAGTCCAGCCCGAGACACCCCACCCACCGAGGGACTTGAGTCTTTGATCTGTCCTGAGCTGGAGCTGAGGTCGTTTTCATGTGTGTGATGTGTTTGGCTGAGCCTGCCTCGGCTGCGGCTAATATTAGGAGAGGACAGTTGCCCAGGTTGCGTACTGAGCTGCCCGGTGTGGCAACTTTCCTCTTCAGCGGAAAGCAGCCAACTTTGCTCTTGTCCCCTTTCAAACCGACAGTGCCCCTGTGGTCCTTGACATGGCGGGATTCATGCCTGGGTCAGGGGTCAGCGGGGGCTCGCTGCCTTGACACCCCATCCTCAACGTGCTACCTACCGTGTGAGAGATTCCCAGTCAAATTCCACTCAAAAGAGAGTGACCAGTAGCCTGAAGAGGCTTACGTAAACCGGGATATCGCCAATATCTCGGCACCTGGAGACCATAAGGTGACACGTTTGGAAAAAAAAAAAATCTTCCCTAAAAGTTGAGAACAGAAAACCAAGTTGCCGTCAACATTCTCCAAGCACTAGGCAGGAGCGGACAGAAGAAAAAAGCTCTCTTCACTGGCTTGCCCGTGCATGGGCGGCCCCCGACCAAGATACCTTTCCTTTGGCTGTAAGGTTGTTTTATGCGCTGTTTTGGGAAAAGAAGTAAAAGAAGGGTTTTGTCATCGGATGCTTCCAGAAAAACTCCGGGCTCCGACCAGAGCGGCAGGCGGCATGGCCTTGCCCGGGCCTCGGCTGCTGGGGAGTTGCAGGGGGGGTGGAGGGGGGAGTCTGGCCAGCCCTGGCTGGGGCCGGCGGAGCCCAGGGCAGAGGAGGTCAGGCTCACGGAGACGCCAGTGGACCACCCCGCGCGGGGCTGCCCCGCAGGGCTCACAAGGGGCCCATTCTCTCCGCGACAGCCAGGCCCCGGGCTCGGGGCGGGGGGGGGGGGGGGGGGGGGGGGGGAAGGTGGAGACTGTGTGTCTTGGCAGAGCAGGGAAGAGGGTCAGGGAGATGGTCCCTCAGGAAGGTCGCCTGCACGTCCCATCCTAGCAGCAGGGGCTGATTCAGGGCAGCCCTCGAGAAGGAGCGGAAAGCCGGAACACCCTCAGGATCTAAGGTGGCCCGCCCCTCTCTCTGGAGAGGGAGGAGGAGGGGGTGAAGAGATGGCCGATGTGGGAGAGCCGGGTGCCAGGGTCTCTCTGCCTTGCAGACGGCAGTTAGGGGACGAGGTGACCCGGGACAGGAGAGCTGAGCCCTAGGTAAGGGTCGCCTGTCCTCCGAGCTGGGGCTTGGATCGACCACCGCCAGACTCCCATCCTCTGATATATTAGGAGAGGGACCGGGTTTAGGTAACGTCTGGAAGCTGCTTCCTGCTGGTCGCTTTGCCACCGCATAAATAGTAGGACAAAGCCTCTGGGAAGCCAGGTTACCTGCCGCCTGCAGGGAAAACTTGTTTTATGAGGCTCCTTCCAGAGGAGGGGGCTTGAGCTACCTTCCACGCACGGGGTGCCCAACCGCCCCAGGTAGGTTAGGACAGTCCTGGTTTTACCAGATTATGCTCTCGGACCCCCCCTGAGGGTCACCCTGGGGAGGCCACGCTTCACCTGAGACCTCACCCTGGCTCGCGGCCCAATGCTGCTTCCTCACTCCCCTCCATCTCCCTCCCACCCCCAACCCTAGTGGCTCCCACAATCCCCGCTTCAGACTCTGCTTCTAGAGATCCTGACCCGGGGCCTGGCCCGTTGTGGGCACACCCCCTCGGGCGTCATCTTCCAGCTTTGCTCTTTCTATTGCCGCCCCCAGAGTCCCCCTCACCGGGAAGGACCACACAGCTGGCTCCTCGGCCGCCCTGCCTCCCCGCCCCGCGCCCCCTGCAGGCCACTCGCTGAACTGCCAGAGCCGCCTCTGAAAGGTAGAAAAAGTCTGCTCGAGGGGGCGCCTGGGTGCCTCAGTCGGTTAAGTGTCTGACTTCAGCTCAGGTCATGATCTCCTGGTCTGTGAGTTCGAGCCCCAATCAGGCTCTGCGCTGACAGCTCGGAGCTTGGAGCCTGCTTCGGATTCTGGGTCTCCCTCTCTCTCTCTCCCTCCCTGGCTTACACTCTCTCTTTCTCTCTCTCTCTCAAAAATAAACAGTAAAAAAAAATTAAAAAGAAAGAGAGAAGGAAGGAAGGAAAGAAAGAAAGAAAGAGAAAGAAAGAAAGAAAGAAAGGAAAAGTCTGCTCAAAGTACTTACTCCTCCACCAGTGCTCTGGGAACCGAACGCCCTTTCATGAAACAAACAAAAACACTCGAGAAATCAGGGACAGAGGGAACTTCCTCAACCTGGAACCCACAGCAAGCGTCAGACGTGAAGATGAAAAGCCAAAAGCCTGGAGATCAGGGAGCAAAACCCAGATGGCCGCTCGCCATGTCTGTTCTCACTGCACTGGGGGCTGCAGCCAGGGAGTCAGGGGGAAGGGGGGAGGGGAAGGAAGAGAAGGAAGGAGGGAGGAGGGAAGGCAGGAAAGGCGGGCAACCAGATCAGAAAGGCAGAAGGAAACCTCGCCTCTGCTGGGGGATAACGCGCTGTCCTGGGCACACGGAGGGAGAGGTCCTGGTTTGTCGCGTTTGGTGACTTCTGTGGCCCACTCGAAACATCAGTATGGCGTCCCTGAGGGTGGAGCTGGGGAGAAGCGCCCAGAAGCGGCCCCAGGAATTAGGAGGGCGTATACAGAAGAGACTCACCACTGACTAAGATTCTTCCAACGAAAGCCCTTCTCTGATCTTCACTCACACCGGGTCTGGCACCAACTCACTTCTGTGACTTCCATGCATTTTAAGTTAAAACCGAAAACCTTGGCTGTGGCCCACAAGGCCCTGCGAGATCTGGTTTCTGCCCACCTTCCCGATTCATCTGGGACCATGTCCCGCCTCGTGTACTGTACTCGGCCACCTCATCCTTCCTTCTCTTCCTCCAGGGACCCGAGTTCTTCCCACCTCAGGGCCTTTGCACATGCTGTTTCTTCTCTCAGCCTGCTGCCTTCACTTGGCTCTTACTCACAGCTCGCGCCTCGGTTTAACGCAGTGGTTCTCAACTGGGGAGCATCTGCCAGTGTCTGGAGACATTTTGAGAGGTCAAGGATTCTACCCAGCACCCACCAATGCCCAGGACAGCCCCCAAAACGAAGAATCATCCAGCCCCCAATGTCAACAATGCCAAGATGGAGGGGCGCCTGGGTGGCCCCGTCTGTTAAGTGTCCTGAACCTTTGGCTCAGGTCATGATCTCATGGTCTGTGAGTTCAAGTCCCATGTCGGGCTCTGTGCTGACAGCCTGGAGCCTGCAGCCTGCTTCAGATTCTGTGTCTCCTTCTCTCTCCGCCCCTCCCCCACTCAGACTCTGTCTCTGTCTCTCTCTCTCAAAAATAAACATTACAAATAAATAAATAAATAATGTCAAGATGGAGAAACTCTGGCTTAATGTCCAGGCGTCTGCACTGATCATGTTATTAACTGTATGAACTGACGCTTCTCCTGTGATTCTCTGTCATACTGTCCCCTGCCCCTCCCTGTTCTCGGACGACTCGGCGACACACGGACCAGACCCACGGCCGACAGCCCAGGATACCTGGGGAGATTTTCTGGGATGCTCAGAACAGACTACACGGCCCCGCTTATGTCAGATTCGCAGAAGCAGGAACTGACACGAGAGTCTTAGGCACGTGATTTATTCCGGAAGCGCTCGGGGGGAATCGAGAGGCCAGGCGGGGGCGGGGGGGACAGAGCGGCAGCCAAGCCAGGGCAGGGTTTCGGCAAAGCCTCGGCCTAGCCTGATCCCGCGGGGAGCTCAGGAGTATAAATTATGTCCCCGAGCTTGTCCCAACTCCCTCGAGACCCGGAAGGTGAGCTTTCACACCCCTGTCGCAGCCAGCAGTTGGCTGAGGGTGGCTCCCGAGCGGTGCCCGGGCTGCGGCCTGTCTCCAGGCGCCCCGGCCCTCTGGGCTCGCAGGCCGAGCAGCGGCAGCCTGGGAGCAGCCTCCAGAGACAGGTGCAGCCACCGGAAGCAGGAGGCCACCGAAGCCAGAGGTGTTCGTAGCTCCCCCGAAGAGGGAATCCGGATGGAGCGCCGATGGTCCAATCGGGACGGCTGGGCTTGAATGAGGAGCCCCGTGGAACTTTCTCTGGTCTGCAAGCCCCAGACCTGTTTAGAGGTCCCCTTTCCGCAGGGACAAGCACCGGCGGGCAAACCCCCACCCCCCACGAACCGGAAGCTGTGCCGTTGGCTCAGTGGGCATCCCTTGGACCCCATCCTCGGACTTCCGCTGCTTGGATGTTTCCATTGGGAGAAGCGACAGGCGTCTCTCCCTTCTCACGATGTATGTGTCTACACAGATGGATCTAAAAAAAACCCATCGGCACAGGGAGGCTTCTTCACTCCCGCGTGAAACTGCTCTGGGTCTCGAGCCGTTACACCATCTCCGGAACGTCTCTTGAGTCAGGGACGACGGGGCTGGGGACGTTGGAGAACTTCCGGAAGCTGCTTCCACAATTCCACGCGGATATGCGTGCTTGCACAGAGGACCTGTTGGTTCCGTGGATGACGTGGGTGTCCCCCGACCCAAAACAAGTCCGGAGGTGGAACGTTCTCTCCTTGGCAGCGCCGAATTCTCTATTTCCGGAGGCTCATTCATGTGCCGAGGCCGCCATGCTCGAGCGTGGGTGGCTCAGACAGCAGAAGTTTATTCTCACGGCTCTGGAGGCCGGAGGTCTGAGGTCAAGGTGGTGGGAGTGGGGCTTTCTTCTGAGGCCGTGAGGAAGAGTCCGCGTGTTCCTTGCCTCTCCCTGGCTTCTGCTGGTTTGCTGGCAACCTCTGGCTTCCTTGGTTTATAGATGGCCACCTCCCATCTCTGTCTTCATCTTTGTGCGGTGTTCGCCCTGAGGGCATGTCTGCGTCCGAATGTCTCCGTTTCATACGGACACCAGTCACACACGATTGGGGGCCCCCTCGGCTCCGGGGTGACCTCGTCTGAGCTAACTGTATGGGCTAGGACTTCAACCTGAGAAAACTGAGAAACACAATATCAGGAAGTCTTAAAGTAAGGCAGGCACCATCTCGTGTTGTCGGGGAGGGTGTCAGAGCCAAAGGTAGAAGGACAGTGGTCACCAGGGTGAGGGGCGGGAGGGGGAAGGACTGACGAGGGGGGAGGGCGACCAGTTAGCCGTGGAGAGAAGGAGCCAGCCCCAGCCCGTGGAGCGCCCAGCGTCTCCAACACTTTGGTGCACGGCATCCGCCTACTCAAGCCCACCTTCTACCCCTGCCGCCCATGCGGAGCCCGGCTCGCCAACCCACAGCCTAGACGTGAGTGGGAGTTCACAGTCGCGGGGTCGCCTTGAGCAAAGGAGGGTGGGTGCCGAGCTGCTTTCTCGGTCCTGCAGGACACACACCAGCCGCCTGCAGCCACGTCCGAGTCGGTAACACACACGCACACTGACTCTTCCTCCTTCCCCGGCCCTCATTCCCACCCTCTGGGATCACTTCCCAGGCCCCCCCGGCTGCACACGAACCCTTGCCTCAAGCTCTGCTTTCAGACCCAGGCAAAGATACTCTGCAGGCTTCGACCATAGGGGAAGGGGAGCGGCCTTCTCCCTGGTGCCCTCGGCACACCCCCTGTACGGCCCGGTGTAGCTCCTGGGAGAGAGAAGCGGGAGGTAAGAGGAGAGAGGTGTGGGGGCTGTGGTACCCAGTTCCTGAGGGCAAGCGGCTGGCTGCTGCGTACGAGGAGGTCGTGGGCATCAGTAGAAGCCCCCTGGGCCACTGGGCAGCTGTTTTCCTAAAAGCGCTGCAGTGTTACACACCCTCTCGCCTCCAAAAATTAAGAACGCACTCCCCCCCCCAATCCACCCCCAAGAGCATCCTCCCTCTCACCGCCAAGAGCACACAGCCCCCGCGGCCAGGCCTTGAGGCTTTGAAGCTTTGCCCACCGGTGTGTGGCCCTGGGCAAGTAACCGAGATTCTTCCGCACCTCAGTTTTCTCATCTGTAAAATGGCCATCACGACGTCCCAGCCAGGTTGCTGCAAAGTCTAGGCGTAGTTTCCTGCCTTGCCTGGTTCCCAGGGAGCATGCAATAAATAAAAGCAAAGCTAAGCAGTTTCAGTGGAGGGGCGAGGAACTGGAAGGGAAGGCGAGGGACTGTCTGAGGGGCTGGGGATGTCGGCCTCTGCCCCTGGCTGCTGGTTCCATGCGTGTGTTCAGTCTGTGACAATTCGGCGTGCTGACACGTGCATTCTAACTGCATGTGCTACTTGGATAGGAACCGGAAAGCCAAGAAAGGTTAAATTACCTGCTGCTGGTGATGTTTTGGAACCCAGTCTGCAAGAGAAAAGCGGGAGAATGCTTGGCTCCAGGGGAAAACCCAGTGATTTTGCACCCGGCCCCCAATGTGGGCGGAGCTCCCAGGTGGGTAAAATCAACCAACGGGGACTGGCTCCTGGCTCCTTGACGTCCCACCTTCAGCCCTCGGTCTCTCCAAGGGTCAGGTGGAAAGAATTCCTGCCTCATTTCAAAGTCTGGTTATGGTTCTCCATTTTCCCGAGGGGGAAACACGCCCCAAATGGTTCGCCCCAAATCGCAAATGAGGAGGCTTTTGGAAAGATGCAGACTCTTGTCACCCTGTCGCAGACCCGGCTCTGAGAATAAGACCAGCCTCACAACGGCCGGCTCTCCCTGGGAACCAGGCAGCGTTCTAAGAGCTTTTCGTGTCTTATCGTATAACCCCATTTTGCAGAGGGGGAAACTGAGGCACAGAGCGCGAAGGTTCCCAGAAGCAGACCGCTTGCTCCTCCCCGCTGCCCTCAGCGCCAGGCCCCTGCGGTTGAGTAGGTGGCTCCGGGCTCCGCACCCACCCGGGCCCTCCCCCCTCCCCCACCCCCCCCACCCCCACCCGTACGTTTAGTCGGGCTGGGTCCTCGCCAAGTCTAGGCTGTCACAGCGTTCCCACCTTTGATCACCAGTCAGCGTTCTTGAAGTGCCGAGTCTCCCAGATGTTGGCCTGATCAAAGGCAGCTGTTGCCTGGACCCTCCCCAGAGCACACGGTGGTAGACGCACGTAGGAGCCTGGAGAGGGCGGGAGGGACAGACACGTGACGGATGGAGCCGCTGCGCCGGGGGCGGGGCTAACCTGGGCGGCGGGGGCGGGGCTAACCTGGGCGGCGGGGGCGGGGCGGGGCGCCGGGGGCGGGGCTAACCTGGGCGCCGGGGTTACCCTTGGCCGCGCTCTCGCCCTGTTGCTGTGGGTCTGGGGAGGACCCGGGTGCAGAGAAGCTGATGCGGGGACCCGAAGGCGATGGGCTCCCCGTTTGGAAACGCCGGCGGTAGCTTGCAGGGGCCTTACCGCCTCAGAAGGAGATCAGAAGGGCAGCATCATCGGAGATCCGTGCGGAGGCTGCCGGCGGCTTTGATAACGACAGTAATTCCCGTCTGTTACACGACGCGCCCCATTGACAACATCTTTTCTTGCAGGTCGTCCGGAGCTGAATTTGATGTTTACAATTCATTAAAAGCAGAGCATGAAACAGCATGCATAGGATAATCCTACGAGTTCTGGGTTGTTGTTTTTTTTTTTTTTAAATACAGTGATAGGAACAGAGGAAAAATCTGGAAGAGCACATAGCAGAAAATCGACAGGGGCCGTTAGTGGGCTGGTTTCCTTTATCTTCATTCATGGAGTCAACAGATTTTATGGCCCTGTTCTCAAATAATAGTACCTAAGATCTATTCAGTGTTTGCTGGATTCCAGAACCTGGTTTATCTCTATTTTGCATAGTTAATATGTGCTGTTTCTGTAATAGGAATTTTAAGATGTAAGCAAAACAGGAAATGGTGTGTGTATTTGGATATTAATTTTCTGAAAGCTATGATGTAACTGTATAAATGATAGAGGAGAGACAAAGACATAAGGCTGGGAAAGAAATGAACTTGAAATACACAAGGAGCCTCCAGAACCTGCGCCTTGACCGGCGGGTGGCAAACCCCGTCTGCCTCTCTCGTCCGCTTTCCATTTCCCCGAGGAGAAAGAGAAGTGGAGGGCGTGCCAGAAGGCCTATGTTCCCACCCTCCGACACCCCGCAGAAGCCACAGACTCTAGTGGGTCAGGGATAAGGCAGACCCCTTCATTTCGAGTGCGTGATCTGTGGGGAGCCCTTTGCAGGCATTTTCTCCAACTCTTAACACTCGCGGCAAGTGGACTCATCCTGGTGATACCAGGACACGGAAGGACCAGAGACACAGGTGTGAGCCGATTGCTTGATTTTCAAGGATTCTGGGAATCCGTTGATAATCATGGCCATGACTAAAAATTAAATTATGTACACTTACAGTGAAATAAAGTACACTAAAAACAAGAGAAATGCTCAAAACTTATCCCTTTTTTTTTTTCAGGTTTATTTATTTGGAGAGAGAGTGAGTGAGAGCAGGGGACGGGCAGAAAGAGGGAGAGAGAGAGGGAGTCCCAAGCTGGCATGGGGTTTGAATCCATGACCCATGAGATTGTGACCTGAGCCACAATCAAGAGTCAGAGGCTTAACCGACTGAGCCACCCGGGCACCCCAAAACTCACTGCTTTTTAAAAAAAATTTTTTTTGATGTTTATTTATTTTTGAGAGAGAGAGAGAGAGTGAGCAAGGCGAGAGTAGAGAGAGAGGGAGACACAGAATCCGAAGCAGGCTCCAGGCTCTGAGCTGTCAGCACAGAGCCCGTTGTAGGGCTCGAACCCACGCACTTTGAGATCATGACCCCAGCTGAAGTTGGTGCTTAACTGACTGAGCCGCCCGGGCGCCCCCAAACTCATTGCTTTTTAATTGTCTTACAACATTGTCCTCTTACCTGTGCTCTTAGCATACTTCCAGCTGGTGGAAATACTGTGTGACAGGATGCTACTGCGTTCTCTCTTTCCGAGTCCACGTTTAGGGACATCGCAGTCCCAGGAAGCAGCCACAGTCGGGAGCGTATGGGTCAGGGAAATTGGCGAATGCCTCGTGGCAGCCACGTTTCTCCAGAGAGCACTGTTGAACATTCAGCACCACACGCCATCCTCGGTGGTAAAGTCAGGATTTGAAATATGCGAGACCAGAGCCGGTGCGCCGAACGCCCGCGCTGAGGACTCCAACTTGTCATTTAAGCCTGGCCTCAGAGCCACCAGGTACCGGCTTTCCGGCTACGCGAGGAGATAAGTTCAAGTTGCACGGAAGCACGGAAGAGGTGGTCTACTGAGAATGACAAGTGCGTGAACCGAATCCCATTCTGTCGAGGCCGCGGGTTTTGAGCACAGGTCCCAGCCCTGCCTCTGGCCCTGACGGGTGCCTGGATGGGGACGGCGCGGGGCGCATAGCGGAGAGCCACGCGGTGCTGGCGAGATCCGCGGCTCCCTTTAGCGAGCGCTTACTGTATGCCAGGGTGTGGGCGGAGCCCTCTAAGGCAATTCTCTCGTGTCTTCCTCCACAGCAGGTGTCTGGACACTCAAAGATGCTCAGGAAAACCCACCCCCCATCACGTATTGTTCCGCTTCCTCCGGGCAAGGCCCAAGCATTCCGGGACTCATTCGCCTTGGGAACAGAAGGGCCTAAGTGGCCCAGTATCTGGCCTCGGTCCCCAGACGACCTAAGACCAGCGGCAGCAGAAAGTCGCTGGCAGTAGTTTGGAACCCCATCTTCCTCCGTGCGAGCCGCCGACTTCCCCCCACCCCCACCTCGGTCCTGGGAACTGTGCCCGGTCGAGCGGTTTCAAGTGAGACGCACCACACCACTCCCCTGCCCCAGATCTTGGTGCGGCAACCCAAAGCTCTGTGGTCCATGTCCAAACTCCTTCTCAAGGTCAAGGTCTGATATGGTTGGACTCACCTCTGTGTCTCTAGCTGAGTCTCTCTGGCTCCCTGTGTTGTCCCTTGTGACCCCGGCAGACCAAATATCTCAAGGCCTTGGGTGCCAAGCCCGCCCCACCTCTGCCCTGCACACCCAGGCTGTGCTTCCTCCCTGGAACCGTCTCGTCACCCGTTCCTCAGCTACCTCCTTCTCCCCCTTCCAGCCTCCACCCCGGCATCCCCCGTTCACTTCCTCCCGGCCTACCCCCGCTGACCACCCCTCCCGTGTGGGCTCTGGGTTCTCGCAGGCCGTCCTCTCTGCTCAGCCCTGCCTCCCCCCCTATCCTGCCAGAACACTCGAGGCCCTCTCTCTGTCTTCCCCCTAAAAATGGGCACAAGCGGAAGGTAGGAACTGTGTCCCGCCATCTCGGTCTGCCGGTATCTGCTGAGTGCCGAACGGAACCCGGCCTCACCGGTGCCCAGCTCTGTGTGCACTGAGCCGCGTCTGTAGAATGGGTCGATAAAGACACACGTGGTGTGCTTTGGCTTAAAAGAGGCAAGGCTTGTCTAGTGCTTAGCGGGAAGAGTGTGATCATCCGATAAACGTAGCTGTGTGTGTGTGTGTGTTGGTTTTACCCTCTCATCAGCTGGATGGGGCATTCCCTCCAGGACAGACAGGGGGACACGTGGGCACTGTGGAGGTACTAGCCGAGTGGCCCACCGCCCCGCCTCCCTGTTCCCAGAGCAGCCATCTCCCCACCCCTCCGTCCTGGCCTGGAAAGAGCATGAGACCAGAGGCGCTGATCAATCAGCAGGACTTTGAAGGCCGCCGGCTTCCATCCCCCGTGTCCCCCGATGTTTCTCTTAGCTACATGCTAACACCCGTTTGTTTAGAACTCGCGGCGCATACGTCTCGGAGGGGACTTTGATCCCTGGCAGCCGAGTACGTGTGAGTGAGGCAGAGTCCCAGGGGCAGAGAGAGCCCGGAAAGGGGGCAGGCTGGGCCTGCCTCTCTCATGCCCTCTGAGCTTGGCACTTCGCCCCCGCCCGTGCGCGCCGCCCTTAGGACCGAGAGCAAAGGCTGAAGCTCCGAAGTCAGAACGTCCTGGGTTCAAAGGAAACCGTACACTCTCCGGCTGTATGACCTTGGGCAAGTCCCTTAACCTCTCTGGGCATCACTGTCCTCATCTGTCCAGTGGGCATAATAGGATCACGCACGAAAAAGCACTTGGGACGAGACGGGAACTTCGATGTTTGAACGAGCGGGTATTTTGGCTGTTTGAGGAAAACCACAACACAACACGTGACAATTAAAAGCGCAGGGTGAGGGGCGCCTGGGGGGCTCGGTCGGTTAAGCGTCTGATTCTTGATTTCAGCTCAGGTCATGATCTCACGGTTCACGGTTCCAACCCTGCATCGGGCTCTGTGCTGACAGTGCGGAGCCTGCTTGGGATTCTCTCCCTCCCTCCCTCCCTCCCTCCCTCTCTCTCTCTCTCTGCCCCTTCCCCACTTGTGCTCTCTTGCTCTCTCAAAATGAATAAATAAGCCTTAAAAATAAGTAAGTAAGTAAAAGCAAGCTCAGGGTGAGGTGCCCGATGGCGCCCCTACTGTCTAGCCGTGTGACCTTGAGCAAGTGGCTTCCCCCTTTTGAGCCCCCATCTCCTCACCTATAAAACAGAAATCAAATAGTCCCTGCCTTATAGGGAGGGTTAATATGAAAACTAACTAAGGCAGTACCTTCGAGTGCTTAGCACAGCGCTCGGGACATTGCACACGCTCTAGAAACACGGCCTCCACCACCACAACGGTCTGCTGGGACCGCCCCCGTCGCGTGATGGTGTGTCCGGCCAACATCGCCCCTGCCTCTGAGCAGATTCCTACCAGGAAAGGGTACCGGTAACACTGAAGAGCTCACAGAGCTGGGGCGGGCGCCGAGGCGAACCGTGTGGGGAAGAGCCCTGTGCTATGGGGACCCTCCCGTGAGGACAGTTGATGAGACGGGCCACGGGGTCGTTCAGCTTAACTTCTATTCTGTCTCCCCGACCTGGAACATAGGAGGCTCCCTGCCCCCACACCAGTGATGCAGACTCGGCATCAGGTGTGGACTTCTACGCGGGAGTCAGAGATGCCACACCTTTCTCCGGCCTCCCTGAGATGTCCCCACTTCATGGAGGGAACTCGTCATGACCACGTGAGACGCGGGAGGCGGGAGGTTGTGATGTTCTTCCTGTCCCTCTCTTTCCAGCAACCAAGTCAGGGGAGGTCTCCCCCGATGGCTCAGAGGTGAACACACACGAAGGAACCCTCTCCCCTCTCCGTCCCCACCGTGCAATCCAAGGTGCCGTCGCCTCTCACCGGACAGCTGTGGCAGCCTCGTCCCCGGGCTCCTTGCATGGAAAAACCCCCCCCCCCCACCTCTTCTTCTTCATTAATAGGACTCTGAGTTCACCTGAAAAGACTATTTCCCAACATCCCTTGCAGCCGAGAGAGCCACGTGGCTGAATTCTGACTGACGGTTGGCGGGTGGAAGGTGTGGGCGAGGGGGACTTCGGGAAGACTTTTTAAGGTACCCCATTCTGTTGGCCGGGAGTTTTGCTCTCCCCTCTTCCCTCCTTCGTCCTGTCTGGAGTGCAGACCCGTTAGCTGGAGCTGCCTGGCCACTTCTTTATCACTGCTCTCCCATTTTCAACAAGCGTAGCCTCCACCTCGTGGTCCGAAATGGCTTCCGAGCTCCTGCCTTCGTGCCTCCGTTCCAATCAGATGGAAGCGGGGGCAAAGGGGACTCGGGAACCACGGATGGGCTGCCTACAATCCCAAACTGACCCATGGACTTGATTGATGCACTCATTGATTGATTTCGTTCACAGAATTGTTTTTCTTACTTTATCAGTTCCGACACTGAAAGGCTAGGAGAGGTCATGTGAAAAATCTAAAATTTCGGACTTTTTTTTTTTTTTTTGAAAAATTAGAGCTTTCAGGGGCGCCTGGGTGGCTCAGTCGGTTAAGCATCCGACTTTGGCTCAGATCATGATCTCACAGTCTGTGAGTTCCAGCCCCGCGTTGGGCTCTGTGTTTGATGGCTCAGAGCCTGGAGCCTGCTTCAGATTCTGTGTCTCCCTCTCTCTCTCTGCCCATCCCCTGCTCATTCTCTGTCTCTCAAAAATAAATAAAAAACATTTAAAAAAAGAAAAAAAAAGAAAAATTAGAGCTTTCAATATTGGGGCGGCCTGTCCACAGGCCAACACCCGCTGCAGCCGGGAAGGACCCCATCGGGTGACCCACTTACGCCGGTGAAACAAGCCACCTTCGCCCTCACACAAATCAGGGTGCAAATGGGTGTGGGGGGGAGGGGGTGCTGGCGAATTTTATATGTAGAATTACAGCTTTTAATGACACACACTTTTTAGGAAATTAATATGCCCTTAGGCTTAGATAGGTACTATTTGCAAAGACTACAACATTTTAATGTTCGAAGATGGTTTAAAACACAAAACAAAGCAAGGGTGTCTCCCCCACTGCAGCTCCCTTTCCAGAGAGAGAACCGCGGCTTCCTCCACCAGACACAGACTCCAAGACCACGATTTGAACAAAAGTCTTTTGTTTTGGTAGCGGGTGCCCAGAAGCACTGGCTGGGGAGCGGGGAAGTAAGACAGAAGAGAGAAAGAGAACGGCGCCCCGATGGCGATGAGCTGATCCCTGCTGGAAACGCCTTTGCCATTTGGCCTGGCAGGTACTGTGCCCGGGGCCCGCAAGCTCGAGGGCTCACAAAAGGGTTTTAATATCAATTTTTTTTTTTTACATTTATTTATTTTTGAGAGACAGCGAGAGGCAGAGCACAAGTGGGAGGCGGGCAGAGAGAGAGAGAATGAGACCCAGAATCCGAAGCGGGCTTCCACACAAACCTAAAATTTCTGTCAGCACAGAGCCCAACGTGGGGCTCGAACTCACAAGCCTTCGAGCCGTGAGATCCTGACCCGAGCCGAAGTCAGCTGCTTAACCGACTGAGCCGCCTGGGCGCCCAGTTAATTTTTTTTTTAATCAGGAGGAAAAAAAAAAAAGAACATCCTAGCCTGGATTATATTCATACCAACATAGTCATAAAATAGGTGTAAGATTATTATAATAGTTACATGACTATGTATCATGTTACACCTAGTATACCATATATGACCCTGTGCTATATACTGTGTATATATATATGTTCTGTTCTGTTATACATATATTATGTATTTATAAATCTAATTGCATATAAGATTGTGCAGTTATATTTACATATATACATTTTATATGTATAACATGTGGTTATATATATATACATAAGATATATGTATTCTTTATGTACAGGACATAGACACGTGTGTGTATGTGTGTGTTTTAAGGGGAAAGACACCTCAAAGACAAACGTGTCCCCATCCTACAGGACTCATGAGTCCCGCTGTGGCCCTGTTACTGACGGGGACAGCTGGGCATCAGTCTAGCTGGAAGAGTCTGGGGAGACTGTCCCCTTTCACCGAGGGATGAGGAATCTGGGCTATTTGTCCACCCACTTCATCGTGATCCCGAGAGCCTGCCCGGTGCCAGGGTGTTGGCAGGAAGCCCTTGGGGAGGGAGATGCCGGCTCCACAAGAATCGGGCACGGTGTAAGCGCCCAGGGAAGCCTCTCTTACAGACATCGTCGCCGCCAGTTTCTTATATCTTTCCAGAAGGCGTCTATGCATATATAGGCGTGTGTGTGGGTGTATACATCTTCACACAAGTGGTAGCTGAATAAATAATATATACACGTATGAAGCCATCACCAGGATACTTGTTACGGTGAAAAAATTAAAAGGTGCAGAACGGGTTTTAAGCCAGAGTGGGATCATACGCTACGTAATATTTGGAAGACTGCAATTAATATATATTGAACATCTTCTCACGGCATTATTTTTGTGAGTTCAGTGAACTCCATGGCGTAGAGAAACTACGGTTTAAGAAAATCTTTTTAAGGTTGGAAAGAATTCTGGACTGTTGGACATTTCTATAGCTTTGACTTTTCACTGTTATAAACCATGCATACTCAAAACTTTCATATACGTATTAAAAAGTATTTCCTTGGGGCACCTGGGTGACTCAGTCAGGTGCATCCGACTTCCGCTCAGGTCACGATCTCACGGTTTGTGAGTTGGAGCCCTGCATCGGGCTCTGTGCTGACTGGCTCGGAGCCTGGAGCCTGCTTCAGATTCTGTTGTCTCCCTCTCTCTCTGCCCTTCCCTGCTCATGCTCTGTCTCTCTCAAAAATAAACAAACATTTAAAAATGTTTAAAAAAGGTATTTCCTGCAAATGAGCCCCAAGAAATGCAACTGCTGTGAAAAAGTCTCCTGATGTGATTTCCGAATAACCGTTCCAGAAAATTTTGCACAACCTTTCCCAGAACATTAAAAGTTGTCCATTTTCCAACACCTTCGCCAATACTGATTATTATATTCTTGTTTGTTTGTTTGTTTTTGCCAAGTGGGAAACTCTAAGCTGATTAGTAAAGTTATCTTTGGAAAAGTATTCCTAAAGCGTCTACGTTGTAGGTCCCTATGTTGTCTTTGTAGAAGACGAGAAAACCTGTCCAAAGAGCAGGCCGTCCAGGAAAAATGGGAGATCTTGGCCAGTTTCCCTCCCAAGCGGGGCACAGAGAGGGCATGCTGGTTATGATCCCTCATCCTTCGGCCCCTGCCCAACGAGGCCAGCCTGCATGGACCCCATCACGCAGGCCTCCCCGCATCCACACTGCGCCCGTCAGCCGGGTTCAGCCAGTGGGAGGCACCGTCAGGCCCTGGGCGGCAGGAGACTGGGAAGTTAGATCTCCCCCGTGCCCAGGGTGACAGTGTCACTAGGCAGTAGCTGTGTCTCCTGTGCCCTCAGCTCCCCTCTAAGTAGCCCTGGGCAGTGACCCTCCCTCCCTCTACCCCCTTTAGACCTGCAGAAGCAATGGGTCTATATTAGTTTCCTGCGGCTGCTGTAACAAATTGCCACAAACGTGATGATTTATTGTCTCATAAGGGTTCTGAAGGCCGGAAAACAGAAATCAGGGTCGCTGGGGGGAAATTGAACCTCCATAGGGCCCCTCGGCCTTAGATAGGCTCTGGGGGAGGATCTGCGCCTTCCCTCTTCCGGCTTCCCTCTTCTGGCTTCCCTCTTCTGGCTTCCCTCTTCCGGCTTCTCTCCTCCGCCCTCTCTCTTCCGGTTTCTCTTTCCGGCTTCCGGTGGCTACGAGCGGTCCTTGGCTTGTGGCTGCGCAGTCCGGTCTTCACCACGGATAGCTTGAAATTGCTCTCTGCTCCGTTTCCCGTCACCTTTTCCCTCCCTTCGGTAAGAGTACATGTGACTGCATTTCGGGTCCTTCCGGAAAACCCTCGCTAGTCTCCTCATCTTCATCTTAATCACGCCTATGAGGACACTTTTGTGGGTTTTTTTTGGCCACGCAAGGTAACCTCAGGTTGCAGGGATTATGGCGGGCACATCTACTGGGGTTCCGCTTCCCAGCCTGCCATGGGTCCCACTGTCACGGGGCCTGGTCCTGGGTCCTGGTGTCCTTGGCATCTCCTGACCCCGCCCAGGGCTCTGGAGCTGGCCTCTCCATTGAAGTGTCTTCAAGACCCCAGTGAGCTTTTCCCAGCCTGCTAACCTGACCAGCACACTGTCCTTGCCTTCCTTCTTAGAGACAGATAACGCTCTCTCTTGCTCGTCTTCACACAGACACCACGGGTCTTCTTTAATTTCCTCTGGGTTCAAATCCATTTATTTGATCAGAAATACTTACAGACAACCTAGAGTCAGGCGCTGAGTTTAGCAGGGTCCTGGGGCAAGGAGGCAGGGTTCCATCTTCCTAGTGGAGTGAAGTCGGAACTAATCTCCATCCATTGTCACCAGGCCAGATTAGACCTATAGCTCTGCTGCTCTTGCGGGCCTGTAGCCTAGAAACTTCCAACTTGAGATTTCCGCTTCCTTGCTCTGCGCGGCGCGGGTTTATACGTGATCCTCTCGCGCCCCCTGCTGGTCTGTCTGTGGAATTGCAGGCAGCCCTTCTAAACTTGGCGGCACAAAGATCCGCTGAGTGAGGATACGTCTCCTGTGCTAAGGAAAAGGACAGAGGGCGCGAAGCGTTGCGGAACACCACCGACATCTAGCACTGAGAAACAAAAACCTTAAAACCAGTAAAGAGGAGGCATCAAGCTTGACCGTGACCATCTGTGGAGTGGCTTCTACGCCGATGCCGCAGTCAATAGGACACAGGGTCTTGGTTTCTCGCCTTCTCCTTCCTGAGTGAGCTTGGTTGAGTCACTCCCCGGTCAATGCTTTAGAGTCCTCATCTGTAAAATGGAGCTAATAAACGTACCCACATCACTGGGTTATTGTGAGGTTTAAATGAGCCAGTTCAGGGGTGCCTGGGTGGCTCAGTCAGTTAAGCATCTGACTTCGACTCAGGTCATGATCCGTCGGGCTCTGTGCTGACAGCTCAGAGTCTGCAGCCTGCTTCAGATTCTGTCTCTGTCTGTCTCTGCCCCTCCCCAACTTGCACTCTGTCTCTGTTTCTCAGAAGTAAATAAAACATTAAAAATTAAAAAAAAAAGCCTCGAATATGTCTGTGTGTGCACTTGCATAAAATATTTATCCAGAGCAAACGTTGGCAAACCGTGGCCCACGGGCCATATATTGCCCACGGCACGCTACTGTATGGCCTGCAAGCCGAGAATGCATTTTCTATCTTCAGAGGGTTGACACCGAAGCAGAGGGAACAGAGTGACAGTGCCACTCTGCCCTTGTCACTGATGTTGGCCCTGCTGGGAGGCAGCCAACATAGTCCCAGCAGGGCCCCCTGCCTTGTCACTAACGTTTCATTGGAATAAATACAACCACACTCATTCATTTGTGTGTTGTCCGTGGCCGCTCGCGATGGCAGAGCTGAGTGGCTGCGACACAGTCTTTAATGGCTCATGAAGCCTGGCATATTTACCGTTCCGCCCTTTACAGAAAAAGTGTGCTGACTGTTGGCTTAGGAGATCCAAGAAAGAAAGAAAGAGAGAAAGGGAGAAAAGGAGGAAGAGAAAGAAAGAAGAAAGAAAGAAAGAAAGAAAGAAAGAAAGAAAGAAAGAAAGAAAGAAAGAAAGAAAGAAAGGAAGAAAGAAAAGAAAGGAAGGAAGGAAGAAAGGAAAGGAAAAGAAAAAAAAGAAAAGAAAAGAAAAGAAAAAAGAAAGAAGAGAGAGAAAAAGAAAGAACCGAAAAAGCTAGGCATACTTTGCCAAGAAGCCTTTTAGAGGCAATGAGGGTGACTGGCCTGGATGCTAAGGGCAGACACCTGGAGGGGGTGGGAGGACCATCGAAGTTCAAGTTCATTCATTGGCCACGAACAACTGTTCTACACAGTTGGTACCTCTCTCCCGCGCGTGCCCAGTGTGGAGGCCTCCTCGTGCGTGGGCTTCTCGGGGCGCCGGCTCTGAGATGGAGTTTAGCACGAGCAGGTTCATGAGGGGGTGCTCTTGGGATCGGCGGGGACCTGGGCAAGGACAGGGAAGGAGCGGGAAGGACCAGAAGGGTGAGCCCGGCTGAACGGCTGTGTCGAAAGAGGCCTCGGCTGACCTCGTGGTGAGTTTTGAAGACCGGCGGAAGCTCCAGGGTGGCCCCTTAATTAGGGGGAGGAGGCTGAGACTCTACAGCCGCCCCCCCCCCACCCCCGACATCAAACAGTCAGTGGATTGAGGCCAAACAGGTCGGGGCAGGACCTGGAGGAAGGCGGCTCTCTGCAGCTAGGAAGAGGCTCTGCAAACAGTCCTTGGTGGAAGGGGGGGCTTCCCATCACCCACCATGGTGAGCAGAAGCAGACACAGCCACGCACCCCCCCACCTCCGCTGAGGCGTACCTTCTAGGTGGGGCAACACTGTTAAAACCCGTAGGCACACAAACACCTGTGTAATTACAAGCTGCCGGAGAAGGTGGCGGGGTGTTCAGAGTCAAAAGCTGAGGCTCGAGGGATGAGCAGGCCTCGGTCAGGTGAAGAGTTGAAAGAAGAACTCTGGGGGCCACCTGGGGCGCTCCGCCGGTTAAGCCTCTGACTCTTGGTTTGGGCTCAGGTCATGAACTCACGGTGTTGTGAGTTTGAGTCCCCCCATCAGGCTCTGTGCTGTGCCTGCTTGGGAGTCTCTCTCTCCCTCTCTCTCTCTCTGCCCCTCCCCAACTCACGCTGTCACTGTCTCTCTCAAAAATAAATAAACTTAAAGAAAAAAAAAAAGAGCTCAGATCATGCAAAGGCCCTGAGGCGCTGTGTCAGTGTCCCTGAGCTGCTGTAATATATTACCATAATCGGGGAGGGGGTGGTGTTAGAACAACAAAAATGTATCTTCTCACACTTCTGGAGACCAGAGATGCAAAATGAAGGAGTCGGCGGGGCCCTGTTCTCTCTGTCTCTAGGGGAGGACCCTTCCTCACCTCTTCTGGCTTCTGGCGGTCGCTGGGACTCGTGGGCTGCTGGCTGCCTTACCCCAACCCGTCCCCTGCATCACAGAGTCCTCCCTGCGTGCGCGTGCGTCTTCACGCGGCCTTCTTGTAAGGACACCAAGTCCCTGGGGTTAAGGCTTGCCCCAAATCCGGGACGCCCTGATCTCCAGATCCTTAATTACATCTGTAACGACCTAATTTTCCAATAAGATCACGCTCGCAGGCTGCAAGGACTTCTAGACGCTTTTGGGAGAGACGATCCAACCCACAGGAGGGGAGGGCGAGGCCTGCACATTCGAGAAGCAGCAACTGGCCGGCGTGGCTGCCGCTGAGCGGGTGGGGAGCAGGCGGGCGGTGGTTGGACCTCGCAGAACCCTGAGGCCAGTCAGGAAACGAACTCCCTTTTCAAACCAGCCTTTTGATCCTCCGTATATGAGACAGGGGCACCTGCCCGCAGCGCAGCTACAAAGTAAGGAAGGAAAGGACGGTGATTCTAGCCTTACCCCCAGATGATGCTGTCTCAGGCCTCCAGGCCGGGTTCGACACACGCTGGAATTTGGAGGCGCCAGAGCCTGGGATAAGACCCCCACGGGCTTGTCTTCTTAGAACGGGTTCGGTTTTCCCCAGCCTGTCCGTCTGATGAAGGATTTGTGATTTCTGTGTGCTTCCAGGTGAATCTTTACGGTTCACCGCCAAGAGCAGCAGGGGCCCCTGCGTCTCCAATGTCGGGCTCCCAGCAGGGCCAAGAGGTGGAGGGGAAGGCGGAGGCTCAGCTGCCCCCTGTCACAGGAAAGCTACTTGATGTCCACACAGCTGTGGCTCACACTTGGTCTCCCGTCTCAAGTTCAATGGCCTCCTGCATCCCGCAAGATTCCTCTGCAGGTGCCTGGAGTAGGGGGCTGCTTTTCCGGGGAAGGGGGTTCTGGGGTGATGGGGCAGCGAGTGGCTGGGGCCACACTGACGGCGTCAGGCGGTGACATACAGGGTAACGGTCTCCGGCACCTCCTTCGCTGCCCTTCCTTCCTGAGCCCGGGGAATGGCCACAGGTGAGGAGCAAGAGGAGGCCAGCTTGAACCTGGCCTTGGTTTCTGCTCCGTGATCTTGAGCGAGCGTTCCCTTCTTTGGGGGCCTCGGTTTCCCTGTGCGTCAATGAGGGTAGGCAAGGCAGTTGCCCGGGACTTGTGTGTCCCCATAGCAACTAAGATCGACTGCCTCTGAGCCTTTCTGAACACTGGCTAATTTTCTAGAAACCCGTGGGCGATTTATAAATGACAAAGGGAAAACCCTTGCAGAGGAGGAGTCTGGCAGACAGCCCTTACCCTGCTGGTGAGCGTTCCCAACACCCGCTTTGCAACAGACCGACGACATGGCCCAAATTCAGTCGTGGGGAAATGTCTGTGGTACCCAGGCTGAGGGACAGGCTGGAACACAACTGGCCTGCCGCCTTCCAAACCGTCAGGGGCATGAAAGGTTGGCGAAAATCTTGCAGACTGAAGGAGGCTGTAGAGACGGGACAGGGGATTGCATGGGCCGAATCACGGACCAGGGGAAAAAAATGGTGATTGAGACACTTGTTGAAATTCGAATACGCGTTATGAGAGGAAAAGTATGGTATCAATACTAAATACGTCCTGAATTTGATGATTGCACTGTGGTTACGTATCGGATGTAAGGAGAGTTTCAGGGGGAAGGGCCGTGATGGTTACAGATGGCTTTGTAATAATATATATATATAGAGAGAGAGGTAAGTCAAATAAGGCGAGAGTTAATACTCAGCGAGCCTGGTGAAGGTGCGTGGGCGTGGAGAGCTTATTTCAATAAAACGTATTTTAAAGTATCCTGAAAATACACACTCAGGTGTTCCCAAATGCCGCTTTTTAGGCCCATTATCAGATTTTATTTTCACTTCACGTTGGGTACTACCATTACCCAATTTTATAGAAAAGAAAACAGGCTCAGCTACCAACACTTTGCTGGGGACCGCCTGGCGGGTATGTGGTGAGCCGGGATTTGAGCCCGGGGCCACCCCTCTGCTGCGTCTTAGAGTTTCGCTGCCTTCTCAGTCCCCACCAGGGCCCGCCATGCTGTTCCTTGCCTACAGGCCTGCTCTGCGGCACAGAACTTGCTGTACCTTCTGCCAGAAAGTACTCTCCCCTCCCCACTCCCTCCCACCCCCTCCAAGTCACTCCAGGAGGTCTCGTTAGAAGCCCCGGCCTCCATCGGGTCCTCTGGGGACCATGCCCGAATTCTCAGAATGCTCACTGCACCTGTAATGTGTTTTCTTTCTTTTTTTTTTTTAATATTTATTTATTTATTTTTGAGAGACAGAGACAGAGCATGAGTAGCGGAAGGCCAGAGAGAGAGAGGGAGACACAGAATCCGAAACAGGCTCCAGGCTCTGAGCTGTCAGCACAGAACCCGATGCGGGGCTCAAACCCACAAACTGTGAGATCATGACCTGAGCCGAAGTCAGACGCTTAACCGACTGAGCCACCCAGGCGCCCCTGTAATGTGTTTTCTAATGTGGGTTTCCGCCGGAGCACAGGGACGGCACTTATTAACTGCCGTGGCCCCAGTACCTGCACGAGAGTCACTCAGATACTTGCTGGTTTGCGTTAAACTAACAGGTGTCAGCATCCCCAGAAAAGCTGCTGTTGGAAGACACAGGAATGCTTGGAACAGAGACAGAACCTCAGGAAAAAAACGCAGGACGTCCAAACAAAGCATGGACCTGAGTTAATAACAATGTATCCAAATCGGTTCCATTGTGACGAATCGTGACAAAAGCACCAGGGAGGTGCTAACCTCAGGGAACCTCGGTGCAGAGTGTGTAGGAACTCTGTAATATTCTCACGACTTTTCTGTGACTCTAAGTGATCCTAAGATTAAGAGTTAGTAAAGCTTTTTCAGCATATTTTGAAAAGTAAAAGGATTTGAGAGTTCGGCACTTACAGATGTGGGGATAATCGCTAAGGTGTATTCGAAAGGGCAAAAAGCAAGGTGCAGGAAACAAAAGGTTCTCTGCCCAGGCTTGCTTCTCCACGCAGGTCTGCCAACGACTTCTGGGCCAAGCTGGGCCAGCCACCCGTTCCTGTACGACCAAGCCAAGAAGGGTTTTCCTATTTTTATTTATTTTTATTTTTTTTAATGTTTATTTATTTTTGAGACAGAGACAGAGCATGAGTGGGGGAGGGGCAGAGAGAGAGGGAGACACAGAATCTGAAACAGGTCCAGGCTCTGAGCTGTCAGCACAGAGCCCGACGCGGGGCTCGAACCCACAGACCATGAGATCATGACCTGAGCTGAAGTCGGCCGCTTAACCGACTGAGCCACCCAGGCGCCCCAGTTTTCCTATTTTTAAGTGGTTGAAAAAAAAAAAACAAAAGACGCATACCATTTGGGGGACCCGTGACACTGACATGAAATTCAAACGGCAGTTGTCCGTGCATGAAGTTTTATTGGAACGCAGCCACACACGTCCACTGCTGCCTTCTCTGCGGGTGCTCTCCTGTTGTGACCACCACAAGCTCGGGTGTGGAGGGAGATGAGGAATTTGAGCAGTGATTTCCTGCAGGAAGGAGAACAGGTGGGGGAAACAGGAGTGATGGCTGCCGGATGTGTTTCTGACCCATCTTTAAAATTCTAATTCATTGACCAAAAGGAATTTCAAGAAGGAAGGTGGCCTTCCCAGGGTCCCTGGGAAGGGGGTTGAGACGTCTAAAGTAGAAAGGATCATTCCTGGGGGCGCCTGGGAGGCTCAGTCGGTTGAGCGTCCGACTTCGGCTCAGGTCATGATCTCACGGTTTGTGGGTTCGAGCCCCGCGTCAGGCTCTGTGCTGACAGCTCAGCCTGGAGCCTGCTTTGGATTCTGTGTCTCCATTTCTCTCTGCTCCTCCCCTGCTCATCCTCTGTCTGTGGCTCTGTCTCTCTCTCTCTCTCTCTCTCAAAAATAAACATTAAAAAAAGAAAAGAAAAAGACTCTCATGTGGAGGAAATCAAGACTCCAATTTCCTCTCCTCTCTCTATCCTGCCTCTACCCTTCCAAGTCCTTCCCGCGAACTTTTCCTCCTGGGAAGGTAACTCCCTCATGCTCCAGACACGACTTCCCACAGTCCCCAGTACACTCGTGAAGGCAGCTAGAGCGTGCTTAGACCTGCCTGATGGTTTGTTAATCCTTGGGTGTGATCGGAGAGGCGAGTCTGGGGGAGCCCGGGTGTCCCCGGCTTACATCTGCTGGGAGAGAAAAGGAGGCAGGAGACAAACCGGCAAGGAAGGAGAGCAGAAAGATTAATAATAATGGTACAACGTGGCTGTTTATTAAATGCAACATATTAAATGCAACTGGGATATACAATACGACCCGGGAGCGGTCCTCCGTCCCGGACATGTGGCAACCATATTTTCCCGGCCCAGCGTTGGGACACACAGATTGGCAAAGAGCATTCCATTTCCTTTAATACCTTTGAGAGCCCCTCTGATTTGTGAATTTCTTTAGGGAAGGCTACGTTTAGTTGCACATTTTAATAAAGGCAGTTCATGAAAATAATAAAATAAAAGTACACGGAGCCAGGACCGGCGGGGCAGCCCGCACTTGCCCCCTCATAAAAGGCTAATATCCCGGACCTGCCTTATAAAGCCTGCTCCAGCCCCTCCTGCCCAGGGTCTCCGTGTGCAGAAAACAGCCCCCTAATTGTCATTTAATTAAAGAGCACTTTCATGAATATCAATAAATATCTGTTGAGTACACGAGTGCCATCAAAACAGAGCGACTCCTTAAATCATCCGCTCTAGGCGTGCGAGGGTGCATTGTTACATGTGTGTGCGTGCTTTCTTCCAACAGACTGCAAGAGGCGGAGAGGGTGAAATTCGATCTTCCGCATAACCCTCTACACAAAGCAAATAAATCCTGTAGGGGGTTCAACAGCGTCCCCCAAAGAGATACACTCCCACGCCCTAAACCTTGGAATCTACCAATGTGACTTTAGCTGGAAAAGGGGTCCTTGCAGGTAGAAAGTTAAGGATCTCGCGATGAGGTCATCCTGGGATTGAGATGGGCTCTAAGCCCAGTAAGAGAAAGGAGAGCCGAGTGGATTTGCACACAGATGCACAGGGGAGAAGGCATTGTCAACAGGAGGCAGAGACTGGAGGGACGCAGGCACAAGGGCCACTGGGAGCTGGACCAGACGAAGAAGGATCTTCCCCTAGAGACTACCAGGAGAGTGCAGCCCTGCCCACACCCTGATTGGGGGTTTCTTGCCTCCAGAACTGTGAAGAAATACATTTCTGTTAAGTCACGAAACCTCTGGAAATGTTATAGCACCTTTGGGAAACCAATGAACCTCAAAATCCTAGCTCTTAAGACTACTTAATGCTGTTTAATATGTAACGGCTCTGTGACTTCGAGCAAGCTGCCTTCACCTGGTTCCCAGTCGACTGGCCCGCAAAACAGAAGTGTTTATTTCCAAAGGACACATTCTAATATTTACAAGTGATGGTCATATAGACTCACGGTGCCTTTCTGAACCTCAGTTTTCCCATCTCTGAATGGGAGGCAAGCATCCCTAATTCTTAACCCTCTCCCCTTCTTAGAGCTATTTTAGGACTCAGTAATAAAAGAAAATAAGGAGACTAAAACGACTTCAGAGTATTTCTCAGCACTCAAACATGCAGACCCGAGCCAACCAGCGCCCCCTGCCGATTGCGCTGCTTCATCGGTTTCTCCTAGCGCGGCCAGACAGCCTGCGCCTGCGCAGAATGCAAACGCTCAGGCCCGCCCCTTGAGGGGTGTGACTTCCTTGGGTCGCTCCGGTTCGGCCCCGCCTGCTTCCGGAGAGGGCGGGCTTACGCCTGAAGCACGTGATCTTGTTCCGGCTCGCCAAAGATGGCGGCCCCCAGAGCGGGAGCGTGAAAGCTGTTTCGTGAAAGACGCTGTCCACCCGTGCTGGAATCGAAACAGTGGGGACCTTGCGCCATGTCGCGACTGATCGTGAAGAACCTCCCGAATGGGGTGAGTGCAGGGCCCGTTCTTGAGAATCTGAAATTAGGACCAGCCACCCGGGGGCTAGGAAGGAGGTGGCTGGAGAGAATTGAGGGGCTTCGGCCCCGGAGCAGGACTCAGGACGTACTCGAAACCCACGAGGGGCTGGATCCGTGGCAAATCCCCCGTTTGACAGTTGGCGGACGGGGCTAGCGAGCCGGTCCGAGGGTACCTCCCTGCCTTCCATCCCGACAGCTTTTCCTGGGGAGATGCCAACACCCCACGTGTGCCGAATGCTCGCTCCCACACCCCCTGTGGTCCGACCACGTTTTGTTGTTGACTGGTTGACCGGGTCGGACCCTGCCGCCCTCGTGTTCGCCTCCCAGTCGGGAAGCTGTTGGAGAGGCAAATGGGGAGTGTTAGGTTGACGGACCTGCGTTACTATCCCGACGCCAGTGGGCGTAATTCAAGGAAACTGAGTGCGTGCGCAGGGCTTTAAAGCGTTTATCCAGTAGGTAGGGAGGGGTGAGCCGGTCATACTTGACACTCTTTCAAGAGCCCCGCGCATGTGGAACGGACGAGTGAAGAAATAGCTGGAAGTATGTGGTGCTAGATGCCTGGAGGCGCTGTGCCTGGGGTTCATCCTCACCTATCTTACTATAACTTTTGTTGGGATGAAGAACTCCCACACCACGGGCGGGCCAGTAAGCTCGTTCCCAAAATACAAAATGTGCCCTCCGGCGGGGATGAGAGATCTTCTGTTCTCTTAACTCTGACTCCTCGGGAGCTTCTCTCTTTAGAAGGAGTGACAACACAAAGCCCTTCCTGTTTTATCGTGTGTGGGTTTTGTTGTTGTTGTTGTTGTTGTTGTTTTGTCTCCCCTCCCCCAGCGGTGATGGGGGGGCCTATGACCGGATTTTAAGAACTCAAACAGCACAAATCAAAAAAAGAATTCAAACAGTACAACGGCGTATGACACGAGAAGCGAAGTCTTTCTCTCCATCCTACCTCTCTCTTTCTCTCCATCCTACCTCTCTCTTTCTCTCCATCCTACCTCTCTCTTTCTCTCCATCCTACCTCTCTCTTTCTCTCCATCCTACCTCTCTCTTTCTCTCCATCCTACCTCTGTCTTTTTCTCCAGGAGGAACCATCTTCAGTGGTTTGTTTTTAGGACTCCGCGTTGGTATTTCTTCCTGTCTATATATATAGTGTGCCGTCTCCTCCATTTCGTGGTCTATCTACCTCAATGACTATCTGCTGACCCTCCTCTAAGCAAGATGAGGAATGTCGATCATCTGTTCTTCCCTCCCAGTCTGTTATATTGTGATTTTTAATTCTTCCATTGTTGACCCTAAGGAGTAAACCTTCAGAATACGTACTGATCCATCCATCTGCTTGAGGCAGTGTCTCTTGGCGCCTCAGTTTGATGGATGCGGAGTTCAGCATGGCCGTCCTTCCTTCCCTTCCCAACCTGCGTCTCATTGGGCTGACTGTCTTACCACTGCTTGTCTTATCTGATGAATGAAAGAATTCGCAAACAAACAATAGTAGTAGTAGCTGAAATATTGAGAGCTCCCTGCGTGCCGGGCACCGTACCCGCTGCTTTCAGTAAAGTAACTCATTTATTCCCCTGCAGAACCGAAGGTAGGTTCCGTTATTACGCCCGTTTTAAAGGCGAAGAAACTGAACGACAGCAAAGGAGGGTGGTTTGCCCGAGGTCACACCCAGCTGGTAATTCGAAGAACGGGGATGGACTTGAGCAGTCTGCTTCTCGAATGTGCATTCCTGACCCCTACACCATACCGTCTCTTTTCTTAACTCTTTCCCCCATGTCTGTGGTCGTGAGTGCTCGTTATGTTGCCGAGATTGCGAAGAGTGGGGGATAAAGTTCAAACCGCACCTTCACAGCACGAGCTGTCTAGCAGAGATCAGATGGCACATCACTGTGACCTAAGGTGCGGGGATCGAAGTAGGACCCCCCGCTGTGTGAGCACAGGCGGCTCGCTCGCCTGCCCCACCGGAGGAGTCCGGGAGGGCCCCCCGGGGGGAGCCGACTGAATTGAGATCGAGGAGCTAGCCGGGGCCTGCTGGGAAGATTGCACCCACAGGAGACGACCTCGAGGTGAGAGTCAGGGGAGGCTGCGAGGAGTCTGGCAGGAGGGGGTGCTGAAGGGGTGGGTCAGGCCAGGTCACGGAGAACCTCGTGTTTTACCTCAGCTGTTCCTTCATGAGCCTTCGGTGTCGGAAAGTCACCAAGAGGTTTCTGACAGGGGAACGAACCGGGGGGGTCGGACTTGAGTGTGGCTGCTCCCAGGAAACAGGGGAGATGAATTCACTGTCTTTTGTTGTGTCTGAGCTGAGTCACAGACCTCGATTCTGCAGGCCTTGGGTAGACCATCGACCCTCTGCCAGCTTCATTTTCTCCTCTATAAAATGTGGATAATAATCCCTAACTCATAGAGTGATAGGAGATTTTAATGATCCGAGTTATTAAGAACCTGCCTCAGAAAATGTGTTTTTCCTTCCTACTGGGCTGCTGAGGTCTCCAGTGTTTTTAATTTTCGACCACGTTTTGGCTGTTTATGGGGTTCTTGGTGTCCCCACTACTACACGCACACAGATTTCCCAGTCACTGTTTAAAAAAACTCACCGAATTGGGTGGGTAGTCTGGCCGGAGTGAGGATGAGGGCCAGGAGCCAGTTTCCATAATGGGGGGCCCCTTGACCAAATCATAAGAACATTAAGGAATTAGTTTTCTATTGCTTCTGCAAGAAATCACCACAAACTCTGTGGCTTAGACGATACACACTGATAATGTTAGAGTTTTGGAGGGCAGAAATCCTTTTTCTTTTTCTTCTAAATGTTATCATTTATTTTTGAGAGAGCGTGCGCATGTGGGGGAGAGGCAGAGATAGAGGGAGAGAGCGAGAATCCCAAGCAAGCTCCACAGCGTCAGCGGAGAGCCTGTCGCGGGACTCGAACCCACGAACCAGGAGATCGCGGCCTGAGCCGAAGTCGGACGCTCAACCGACTGAGCCCCCCGGGGGGCTGAGACCCTAAAACCAAGGTCTTGGTAGGGCTGCCTTCCCTTCGGAGACTCCGGGGGAGAGTCGGTTTCCTTGCCCTTTTTAGGTTTCTCCAGGCTGCCTGCCCTCCTGGGCCTTGGCCACAGCCTGGGGGTCAGCGCCAGCTGCGTGGCATCTTGCAGCCTCGTTCCGTCTCCAACATCCCAGCACCTTGTCCAGCCCCGACCCTCCTGTCTCCCTCGCGTGGTGGGACAGCGGACATCAGATCCGCCCAGACGGTCCAGGAGAGCTCCCCCATCTCAAGACCCTTGATGCGATCCCATCTGCGAAACGCCTTTGCCGCGTGCGGTCACATCCTCACGGGTCCCAGGGATTCGGAGGAGCACACCTTTTGGGGCGCGGACTCCATTATTCCCTCCACGGCAGTGAGCAAACATGAGGAACTGACCGTGTTGGTTCACGCATTTATGCAGGCGGGTCCTTACCGGGTGTCGGCGCGGAGGCCCCGGTGCGGTCGCTCCCCTTCTCCTAAGAGCCCGTAGGCTGGGACGGTTTCGCCGCAGCCGTTCTCTGGCTTTCTTGATTTCCTCAGCAGGCGGAGCGGGCGAGCCAGGCAGCGTTCCGGCCGGGTCCCGCTGCAGGGCGCCCTGTGGCGCTGCCTTGTCGGAGCTTCAGGGAATCCCGGGGCCTCGGGTTTCCAGCCCGGTTTTGTCCCCGTGGCTCGAGGACCCCCCGCGCCGCCCTCACTGCGCCCCTTCTGCCCCAGATGAAGGAGGAGCGCTTCAGGCAGCTGTTCGCCCCCTTCGGCGCCCTGACCGACTGCAGCCTGAAGTTCACCCAGGACGGCAAGTTCCGGAAGTTCGGCTTCATCGGCTTTAAGTCGGAGGAGGAGGCCCGATCGGCCCTGAACCATTTCAACAGGAGCTTCATCGACACGTCCCGGGTCTCGGTGAGTCCGCGTCCGCCCGCCCGTCGCAACCGACCCCACCCGGTCTTCCCCCCTCCGCTGCCTGTCCGGAGCCTGGCCGCTTTCGGACCGCCGGTCCGCCTCGCCGGTTCTCGGACCGTCATGCGGACGAATTCCCCGGAGAGCTTTCTCCGCAGTTTCCGACTCGGCGCGGGGGCGGGGGCGGGGGGGGACCCAGGAGCGCGCGGGTCCAGAAGCTCACCGGGGATGCCTCTGGCGCCACGGCCCCACACCGGCACTCACCCCTGCGGCCGACGCCCCGGAGCGCCCCCCGATGCTGGGGCTTCAGAGGAACGTGGTGCCCCGGCCCCGCCCTCCTGGGCCAATAGGACGAAGGCGCTGCTTTCTGTTAGCGTCGTCAGCGCTGTGACGGGGAGGCGCCAGGGACCGTGGAGACGGGATCTCGGGGGTGGTTGTTCAGGAGTCGGTTGTGATTCGCCTTGGCCGAGTCAGCCCGCAGGCGACAGCCCCCTTTGTGAAAAGGCCCGGCTCCCAGGTGCCGGAGGGGAGCGCCCGTGCCGGGCAGGTGGCAGTGTCCCCGTCACCCTCTCTCTCGCACACAGGTGGAGTTCTGCAAGTCGTTCGGGGACCCGACGAAGCCGCGAGCCTGGAGCAGACATGCTCAGAAAACAGGCCAGCCTAAGAATCCCTCCAGGGACGAAGGCTCCGTCCCCACAGAACCTGAGAAGGTGCGTAGGAGGTCGCTCCCTCCCGCAGCCCCGGTGTCCGCAAGGCGGTCGCCCTGGGTGGGCCTGGGCGGCGGGGGCAGGGGTGGCCAGTCGTCCCCTGCTCCGGTGGCTCCTGAAGACGGGTGCTCCCCGGGCAGGGTGTTCTTCCCCTCCCGCCTCATCTGTGACCCTCACCGGCTGTGCCTTCTGTTTCCAGGACGACAAGACGAGAAAGGTGGCGGGTGAGCTGGAGAAGGTGAGTCCGTCCTGTTGACCAAGAACGCGGGTGCCCCGGGAGGGCTGCGGCAGGCTCGGGGGGTGAGGCGGGCCTCGTCTCTCCTGGCTGCGTGTCTGTGGCTCCGTGGTCGTCTAGTCTAGAGTCGGGGACGTGAGCTCTGGGGGGTGGGGGGGATGCCCTTGCCCTTGCCCTCCGGGGAGGCGGGTGGGCGCGCCCTCGCTGAGCCTTCTCTGCCTGTTCTCCTGTGTCCCCGGCCCCGGTGCCACCAGCTGAGAGAAGACACCGAGTTCCAGGAGTTCCTGTCGGTTCATCAGAAGCGGACGCAGACCGCCACCTGGGCGAACGATGCCCTGGGCGCCGAGCCCCCGGAAGGGAGGGGCAGGCCTGCCAGTGACTACCTGAACTTCGACTCCGACTCGGGGCAGGAGAGTGACGAGGAGGGGGCCGGGGAGGACCCGGGAGGTAAGGGCATCCGCGCGCACCCTCCCTGCCGGAGCACGCTCCCCTGCACGTGTCCAGGCCTCTGCGGGCGTGACCTTGGGCCCCTCCGTGCCAGACATGGGAGACGACCATGAGAGACACGGTTCTCATGGGGAGCTGGTTATCCCATCCAGGATCTGCCCCGGCCAGTCCCGGTCACAGTCAAGTACCTGCTGAGCACCCGCCGAGCGCCGGCTCTGCTTTGGGCATTGGGGACGTGGCAGTGAGCAAAGGACAAGGGTCCTGCTCGCGCGGGGCCGCCCTTCCAGTGCGGGGGGGTGGGGGGGGGGGACCCATAGGAGATGAGGTCGCCTGTCGAGGATGATTCCACAGACATGTGCCACAGAGAGGGGCGCTCCTGGGGGGGAGGGCACTCCCGGGGGAGGCCTCTGAGGAGGTGGCCAGAGAGGAGAGCAGATAGTGCCTCTGTCCTCAGCAGGGGCCCGAGATATCGCGTAGGGGCGGCCGCGAGTGGGAGCAGCCGTGGGCCAGAGCGGCAGGGGCTGCGGTCGTGGGGTTGGGCATGGATTTCGCTTTAAGGCGGGAGAATGAGTTCCACGTGGGTTTTGTGCCCGGAAAGCTTCTGGCAAAAGTGGAGTCCGGAGGACTCGCTGGGAGTTGGTGGGGCACAGCGGGGGAGACGGAGGAAGGGGGTCACGGGCGGAGGGAGGAGCGTGGCCGGGGCATGGGGCAGAGGGAAGTGCGGGAGCTCGAGGGGGCCCCACGCGGTTTGGGGTGGCTGCAGGGAGGGGCCAGGGCCGGGGAGGAGGGCGGGTGTCCCGGGAGCGCCCGGAGACCGCTGCGGGGTTTTGACCTGGGTGCGACGGTCCTGTCTGTGCTCAGGAGAGCACTGCCGGCCGCAGCCGAAAGAGCAGGCTGACGAGGGCAGGGCCGGCCCAGGGAGCCGCGCAGCCCCGCGAGATGCCAGGACTCCCCACAGCTTCTCCCCGGTTAATGCCACGTGTCGGAGGACCTGCCAGGGCCGCCCCCGGCGGCGCTCCCGTGCCCTCTGCCGCCCTCGGCCTCCGCTCTGCTCCCCGCCGTCACTGACCCCCTGCCTCCCCGCTTTTCGCAGAGGAGACTGGCCGCGAACCCAGGGCGGCCGTGCGGGAGGAGCTGTCGGACATGGATTACCTGAAGTCCAAGATGGTGACATCCGCGTCGCTGTCGTCCTCGGAAGAGGAGAGCGAAGACGAGGCTGTCAGCTGTGCGGACGGGAGCGAGGCCGAGGAAGAGGCCGCCTGCACCGCGGCCCTCCAGCGAGACGGAGGGGGGCGGGCGGCCGGCCTGGAGCAGGGCGCCCCGTCCGGGAACAAGACGGCGGGGGCGGCCAGAGCCGAGGTGTGTGTGTGAGGGCGCACGGGGCTCGGGAGGCAGAGGGAGGACCGGGGCTGGGGTGGATGACGTCTGCCACCGTCCTCGCCCAGGCTCCCTGCGGCCCCTTCGCTGGCGGCGTGTGTCATACAGGAAAGACCGCTCTGTGGCTCGGCCCTGCCGCTTGCTTGCCGGGGGACCTAGAGCAAGCACTCCCCCTCTCGGTTTCGTTTCTGTGGTGACATAGAGAGGTCGCCTCCCTTCCGGAGCTGAGGGGTGTTAATCAGCCGGCTGAGGGGTGGGAGCCGACGATACTTTATATTTAGGAGCGGGGTAGGCAGGTGTGAGCCCACAGTCGACAGTACCGATGGGATTAATTGAGCACTTACTACGCGCTGGGTACAATGCATGCTTTGTCATTTGTCAGGGACTCTTAGGACAGCCTTCCAGGGAGTGGGGGCATGCAGGGATTCTTGTCCCATTTTATAGGTCAGGAAGCCAAGGCCCAGAGGAGGGAAGCGGCTTTCCCAAGGTCACGGCTGGGAAGTCGTGGGGTCAGGACTCAGACCTAGGGCTGCTGGGCTCACATTATAAATGTGGGTGCACCCTTCAGGGACAGCCGCCTTGTCCCCCACCAGGCCGTCCTCTCTGCGTAGGGACCTGGCAGGTCATGTTAGGGCCCCGTGCCCTCACCTCCCTGTACCCCCCCACCCCCCAGCTCCCTTCAAGGCTCCAGCGTCCTCTCTCTTTTCTCTTTCCTCACCCTCCTCTCTCCCTCGTTTTCGGCCCCTTCAATTGCACACTCCGTCCTTTTCTCCTAAAAATGTGTATTCTGGGCAGTGTGTCGCATGTGGCGAAGTCAGAGAGCCGTGAGCTCAGAGCCCAGCCCCGACACAGAGTCGCCGTGGGACCCAGGGCGAGGGCCAGGGCGAGGTGCTTCCTCGTCTCGGACGAGGCTCAGCATAGCGATGGCCTCTTGTCCGGTTTCCAAAGCCCCTGTGCCTGAGCACGCGCCGCCACTCAGAGTGTCCGAGTTGAGGAAGATCCCCCCCGTGCCCATGTGGCGTGGCACTGCAGGGGGTCCGGGCAGCGCGCGCGCGCCATCAAGCGCCTGTGTTTCCGCGGCGGAGCCAGAAGCAACCACGCCTGCCCCGAGGGGTAAAGGTCGACTGTAGGCGGCCTCGCGTCCGCTCAGGGCAGACTTTCCTAGGCAAATGGCTTCAAGTCATGGCAAGTGTGGTTCCAAAGACATTATAGGAAACTCCGCATTTTTCAGAGCTGTTTGGGTTCCAGAATTACAGAAAAGATCCTGTACCCATAATCCTCTAAGGATTTGAAGACTCAGTAGGACAGCAGCGTTGGCAAAGTGCTTCAGACAGTGTCAGGCACACAGTAGGCCCTAAGTCAACGGCGGCGAGTGTCATGGCCCCTCAGGGCCCCGTTGCGGGCTCTCCGCCCCTCCTTGCAGCCTGGAGGACCTGCCGCCTGCCGCAGCTGAAGCCAGGAGCTCACTGGCCACTCCTGTTCTTTGCCGTCTTTCAGGCAGACACACTGGCAGCCCAGAAGGAGCCCACCACCCCCCACACCGTGAAGCTGCGGGGAGCCCCGTTCAATGTCACAGAGGTGGGTGCCGACGGGTGACGAGGGGAGGGAGCCCCCAGGGGAGCAGGAGACGGGGGTGGGGGGCCCGGACGCTCTGCTGCACAGGGGCTTAAGGATCAGCTGAGACTTGAGCCGGAAGGAATTGGGATCAAATGGGCGAAGGCAGGTCTCCGGCGTGGGCAGGGTCAGGACCACGTGGCTACACAGGGGCCGAGAAAGACCGGTTTCACGCCCTGGTTCCGTACGCTCGGGTGGGAGACGGTCTCTGGTAAAACTGCTTGAAAAGGATGAGCCGGTGAACACTCGGGTCTCTGTCATGGCCGCCGGACACCGAGGCAGCCCCAGGCGACAGGCACGCGATAGGGACGGCCGTGCGCTGGGAAAACCTTACTGACGAAAACAGGCCTGCGCGCTGTGGCGTGCGGACGCTGGTTTGCAGAGCAGAGAAGGCTTTAAAAATTTTTGTCTTCATGGAAGCAACAGAAGTTTAAAGTAGATTTTTTAAAAAGAGCTAACTAAACAGAAGTAAAATTACTTAGAACTAGGATGAACTTATAAAATGTTCTTTAATCTTAATCAATCTTAAGTTGAGGGTGAGAGGAATGCTAACCAGATAGGGAGCCAGGACGCAGGCCTACTTCCTGCGGGTGTGTTTCCTGCAGGGCTACTTCCTGCGGGTGTATTTCCTGTAGTGCTACTTGCTGTTGGTAAATTTCCGGTGGGTCTCCTTCCTCTAGGCATAATCCCTCCAGGTGTACCTCCTGCGGGTCTACTTCCTCCAGGTGTACAAGTACTTCCTGTAGGTGTAATTACTGACCTGTCCCAGGCGAAATGGGGCAGCTCCCCCCCCACACATATATCCCTACATCCTTCTCAGTGACAACCACTAATAAATTCTGAGTTGATCTTTTTAGACATTTTTTTCTTAGTATATAAACACTAACCTGTCTTCTAGTCTTAAAAAGCATTCCTTACAGTAGAAACTGTTTTTAAACTTCACGATATGTCAGCAACATTTTTGAGTATTCTGCAGCGTTTTGGTTTTTGTTTTGGTTCTAGGGAGGAAAAAAGTGATTGTTTTTTATGTCATTAGATTTGCAAAAAGACATCTAATGTTTACTTAATTATTTTTTAAAAATTTTTTCAATGTTTATTTAGTTTTTGAGAGAGAGAGAGAGAGAGAGCAAGCTGGGGAGGGATTTAAAAAATACTTACATAAATGGAAAGCCACACATTTCTAGAAAGCAAAGATACCAATTCTTATAGAAGAAGAAGTTCATCAGGATGGGGGGCGGTGTAGAATATTCCACCAGCGTCGTTGTTCACACTGCACGTGACTTACTCTGGACGCATGGTGATACGTACTCACCCAGTCCCCTAAGGTGGGGGCGTGGGAGTTGTTTCCAGACTTCGCTGTTAATAATAATGCAGTCAGCATTCCCGGAGACCAGAAGTCAGAATTTTTTCTGTAGAGGTCACAGAGTTTAGGCTTTGGGGGCCCTGTGGTGTCTGGAGCCCATTTCTTTATTTTAAAGGACGCTTCAGAAATGGAAAAACCATTCTTAGCCTATAGGTCACACAAAAGCTGGTCGTGGGCCACAGTTTGCCAACCCTTGCTTCGGAGAAATATTTTATGCAGGCGCACGCACGGGTGTCTTCAAGGCCTTGAGGCAGAGTGCCAGGTGCCCTGGGAAGCCTCGCTAATTTATACTGTCTTCAGCAGAGTGTGGACGTGCCCACTTCTGTGCACCCCGGGTGTTCGTCTGGGTCAGCGCGACAGGAGAAAGTGGCATCTCATCCTAACTTATGTTCTAAGTTATTGGCGGGTCAGTCGCCGTTCCACGTCTGTAAACCGCGTGCTCGTCCTCTTTTGCAAAGCGCCCAGCCGTATCTTTGCCTTTTCTTCCTCTTGAGGTGTTCATCTTTTTTGATAGTCTGTGTATTTACCGGTTTTTAAAAATTAAGCTCTTCCAATTTCATCTCTGCAGTCAGTGTTTGGGTCGCACTAGAATCTGAGTTATCTGGCAATTTAGAGTCAGAATCCTTTTAATACGAAACATGCAAGGAAATCATGCTTCAATTAAAACAGTAAGTAAACATGATGGGGCGCCTGCGGGGCTCAGTTGGTTAAGGGTCCGACTCTTGATGTCAGCTCAGGGCATGATCTCACAGTTTGTGAGTTCGAGCCCTGTGTCTGGCTCTACGCTGACAGTGCAGAGCCTACTTGGATTCTTTCTCCCTCTCTCTCCGCTCTTCCCCGGCTCGCTCTCTCTCTTTCTCTCAAAGAATAAATAAACCTAAAAGAATTAAAAAACATAAATAAGTAAACATTAGATGTCTTTTTGCAAAAGTAATGACATAGAAAATAGTCACTTTTTTCCTCTCTGTGAACAAAAACAACATACGATGGGAGAAAAGATTTGTGGATAAGCCAGAAAGCAAGCCTGCCTCTAGGTGTTCTGGTGAATGTTACATATGTGTGTGTGTGTGAAGAGAGGCTTTCTAAAGTTTTCTAGGTTCTGTATAAGAAAACATTAAATTCCAGTGAGGGATTTTTAAAAGAATACTTAACATAAATAGAGAAGCCATACGTTTTAAGAAAGTAAAGATACTGATTGTTGTAAAAGAGGAAGTTCATCAGGATGGGGTGGTGTAACAATAGGGAATGTCTCGTAAGAAGGGACCCTCTCTCTTCAAGATACTGAAACATGATTAGAAGCGACAGCATTTAAAACAGCTGTGGTTCGGGCAGAGTTGTGGACACATTGATGGAATACGGTAGACTCCAGAAATAAACTCAGCCTCTGTCGCCGTTTACTTTAGCATCGTGGGGGTGGTTCATGTCAATGAGGAGAAGAGAGATTTTTCTGTAAATAATAACGGGACAACCAGTGAGCTTTTCTGCAGAAAGAAGGATGGATCCCTGCCTTGCTCCTTATAGCAAGGTAAATTTCAGATGGCGCCGAAAGCTTTACAAAACGAGACTGTGAAAGTTACAGGAGGAAGCATTGGGCGAATTTACTTACAGTATCAGCATGAAACGCGGCCCTCTAAGCCGTCAGCAGAACCTGGTGGCCATAAGGAAGAAGATGGATTAATTGACTACACAGCACCTTAACACTTCCGTAGGACAACACATGTCATAGACGAAGTCGAGAGATGACAGACATTCATCACCAAAGAACAGGCGGGTTTCTTTAACTTACAGATGAATAGATTGATATTGGGACCTGCGACCTGATAGGAAGATGGACAAAGGGTAGGAGGTCTTTTAAGGAAAACAGCTCATCTGGCCGGTAAAGATGCCTGAGCTCACGCAGCGTGGAGGAAGTACAGGTCCAATCTGGAAGATTTCGTTTTGCAAGCATTTTTCAAGTTCGATTTAAGACTGTGCAGTGCAGCCTTTTGGAGGGCAGTTGGGAACTTCAGTCAAAACTAAGAATCCGCATACGTTCGACCCAGCCATTGTAATGCTAGGAATTTGCTGGAGGCGAATGACTCAAATACACCAAGATTTCAGCCCGAGAATGTTCCCTGCAATTTTCTTGTATTACTGTTTTATCGATCACTTAATGTATCCATTTATGTCATGTTATTTATAAAGATACAACAACAGTGAACAACGTTTGCAGTCTGTCCTTAGAGAAGTGGTGAAGTTAGGGGGTCTCAGCTGAGGATGGTTTGCCCCCTCTAGGGGACACCTGACAATACCTGGAGACATTTTCAGTTGTGGCAGCCGAGGAGGGAGCCTCGGGGGGCGGAGGGTAGAGACGCTGCCAGGTTCCTATAGAGCATGGAACAGCCCTTCCCAACAGAGAATCATCAGGCCCCAAATTTCAGTAGTGCCCGTATTGAAAAACACGCGGTTTAGTTGACTCACACGAACTGGAGTTTCGTTAGCTGGAGTTACCTCAGTGTGGCACATTGGAACAGCAGGACGTGACGGGTCATTGAAAAGAATGTCCTGACGGAAGACCCGCAGGACATAACAGCAAGTAACACACACAGCGTACGGAAGAGTGTAGATT
Source organism: Paguma larvata (assembly GCA_030068075.1). NCBI lineage: Eukaryota > Metazoa > Chordata > Mammalia > Carnivora > Viverridae > Paguma > Paguma larvata. The sequence goes on from CM057835.1 coordinate 79,595,378, forward strand.
GGTGATTTTTTTTTTTTCGAAGAGCTGCACCTTTTTTTTTTTTTTTAAATGATTTTAAATGTTTTATTTATTTTGAGGGAGAGAGAGTGCAAGCCAAGGAGGAGCAGAGAGAGAGAGAGAGAGAGAGAGAGGGAGAATCCCAAGCAGACTCTGTGCTCTCAGCATGGAGCCCAGTGCCAGCCTCAGTCTCTAGAACTGTGAGATCATGACCTGAGCTGAAATCAAGAGTTGGACGCTTAACCGGCTGAGCCACCCAGGCGCCCCATAGAGAAGACACCCTATCATATATGTTAGATTTCTCAGTAAGCACATAAAAATGAGGAAAAAAGGTTTTTTGGGGAGGAGAATTTAATAATTTGGCATTTTTTAAAAAATGGAGGCAGTAACAGCAAAAACTCCTAACTTTATTGGACTTCTTTCATTCATTTTGTAGTGCCTTGATTTTAATGGTCGCTTGGGCGTTATTCTAGCTTCTCTAACGGGGTGAAGCCAGTACACAGATGAGAACGGTTCCCCTACTTTCATTTTTAATAAAAAGCCAACAAGAGTGAGCTGCGCATTGGAATTCGGGGTCATTTTTGTTTTCTTGTTTTGTACTTTTCGGCATTTGCTAATATTGCACATATCTGTATGCGTCTTAAGAAAATGTGTTCAGGGCGCCTGGGTGGCTCAGTGGTTAAGTGTCTGACTTCAGCTCAGGTCATGATCTCGCGGTCTGTGAGTTCGAGCCCCACGTCGGGCTCTGTGCTGATGTCTCAGAGCCTGGAGCCTGCTTCGGATTCTGTGTTGCCCTCTCCCTCTCCCTCTCTCTCTCAAAGATAAATAAAACGTTAAAAAAGAAAAGAAAATGTATTTAAATCACCCTTAGTCCAAAAGAGAAAGAGTTCAGAAAATCAGGGGACCGTCTACAACAGCCCTTTAAATTGCTGTGTGTCACCTTCAAGAAGTAACACAGACAAATATTCACGCTCTAATGAGAAGCGACAAAAGCCAGAGTTAATCCCGACTGTGTAAAAAGGAGAAAAAACGATCAGAAACCACATCTGAAAATGCTGATCAGGACATTACTTTTTACAGATACATTTATACCTTTCACTCCCAATTTTTTTCCCCAAACCTTGTCTAAGGTGGTTTTAGGATGGAGAAAAGATACGTGTTATTTAGAGGCGAGAGACGCTGAAGGGTGAGACACTGTGGGGACCTCTCTGAATTCAGAAATTTGGCCCACGTTTCTTTATGGGGTTGCACGTCTGTTACTGGCTCGCTAATGGAGGAAAATCTTTTCTTTTTGTAGAAAAACGTCATGGAATTCCTGGCCCCCCTGAGACCAGTGGCCATTCGAATAGTGAGGAATGCTCACGGGAACAAGACAGGTGAGGCCGGTGCCAGCTTCGGGGGAGGCAGGCCGTATCGACGGAGGGTCGGGGCAGCTGCTGGGTTTGCTGTTTGTAGGGCCCTGGTCGCTGGAGGGGCTGAAGCGCTCAGAGCCAGGGTCGGCCTCCCTCGGCCTGGCCGGTCATCTTAACCTGCCCCTCTGCCCTCCCCGCCCCACCTCAGCCCACACTCGCCCTCGTGGGCTCCCCTGTTCCATTTAAACAGATGTCCCTGGGGCGCCTGGGTGGCTCAGTCGGTTGAGCGGCCAACTTTGGCTCAGGTTGTGGTCTCACGGTTCTTGGGTTCCAGCCCCACATCCAGCTCTGTGCTGACAGCTTAGAGTCTGGAGCCTCCTTTGGATTCTGTGTCTCCCGCTCTGCCCCTCCCCTGCTCACGCTCTGTGTCTCTCTCTTTCAAAAATAAGTAGACATTAAAAAAAAAAAGCAGATGGTCCTTGGTCCTGGGGTTTGCTGGGCTGGGTCCATGGGCAGCACTATCGAGCGGCTGAGAATGTGGGGCGTTGCTCCCATGCTGCCCTCTTCGGCTCCCCTTCCCACTCCTGGCAGCCGGCCCACTCTCGAGGCTTCACAGGGGTGGGGAGCATGCTGGAAGGAAGAGCCCCCTTGCTGGCCAGGCCGGGAGGCTGCGGGCTATGGAGGAACTGCGTGGGGAGGCCAGCACTGGGCACTCGGGGCACCCTGGGCGAGAAGACTCTGGCATGGGCGGGGGCTCGGGACTGGCGTCTGGGGACGAAAGGGCTCCCGCTTTGGGGGTGGTCTTGTCATCTTCCCTCTCGGTCTCTGAGCATGCATCCTTGCTTACCAGGTGGATTTGCACGGCCAGCACCCCCTCCCTCCGTGCACACCTCTCCGAGTGCCGTGGGGGACGGGGTGACGAGTGCCTGCCTGGGCTCAGGTCCCAGCTCAGCCTCTCACGAGCCCTGTGACCGGGGACGAGGGCCTGCGCCTCAGTTTCCTCATCTGTGTAGTGGTAGAGTTAATACAACTCATTAAGTCGTGTTAGCTCCTTCAGTGAGCTAGCACACACACAGCGTCTCCACGGTGCTGAACGCCTGCTGCACACCCCCCGAGAGCCGCGGTTAACGGTCGTGGTGGGCCCCTGCTTTCACGGCACTGCAGAGACCAGATGGTGAGCAGGGGTTGGCCAGAGGGAGCAGGAACGAGTGTATCAGAGCTGTCAGGGCCGAGAGAAGACCATCCTGGAGGCCCTGGAACTGGAGGGAGCAGGCACGTGACCTTGACACTCTTGAGGAGGGGCAGAATGTCCCCTTAGAAGGGCTGGCGAGGACGCAGGACCTGGCCTCCAGGCCCGGGGCTTCCTAACGACCGTGGACTTCAGCCTGGGTGCGGGACCCTGCCAGTGGTTTAGAGCATGGGGAGGCCACAGTCGGATACAGAACAGTCCCCTGGCTGGTGACAGAAGTCCTGGGGCAGGGCCACGAGGGGCAGTGGGCCGGGTGGGGCTTTGCACCCTCCCGGGAAGGACCGGCGCAGTGGTGGGCTGGGCTGGGGTGTGGCAGAGGGGGAGGGAAGGGAGAGAGGATGTTTATGGGGACAGATGAGGAGCCTGCCTTTGGGAACAGAGAGGCTTTCGACGAGGGTACAGCACTGCCGCCTGTCCGCCGTGATGCTCCTCTGCCTCACGGGGTTGAGGCCTTGCAAGGTGGAGGACGTGAGGCCTCCCGTGCTCCAGGAGGCTTCTGAGTCCTCCTCTGTGCGCACCGGGGCCTCAGGCACTCCCAGACCGTCGTCGTGGGGATGGCCACGCGGGCGCCGAGCTGACCATAACGCTTCGGCTTCGGGCATGTCTCCGGAGAAGGCCGTGGGGGATGAGGCTGGAAGGGACGTGAAGGCCTCCTGTGCTCCTGACTCCTGGAGTCCCTCCATCTGTACAACCAGGCCACGGGGGCTCCACGCTCCCTCCCTGCGAGCAGAAGTGTGGCCTGGGGGGGAGGGGGTGGCCGGGAGTGTCTGCTTGTGTTTCGGAGACTTGGCAGAAATAGGAGTTTCCCCCACTTTCTGCTCAGGTTCCCCCAGACACCTAGCACAGCACGGGCATTCCTGTGTGACTCCCAGCGGCGTCTGCAGGGTCTGTCTTTGTCGTTGTCCCTCAGGGTACATCTTTGTGGATTTCAGCAGCGAAGAGGAAGTGAGGCAAGCTCTCAGATGCAACAGGGAGTACATGGGTAAGGAAGCCCGCCTCCGCCTGCTCGCGGGGCTTCGTTCGCTCGTTCATTTGCTCCGTAAAGTCGTGGAGGGCCCGCCGGGTGCCAGACACCGGGGATACAGCAGCGAGCAGGAGGGACCAGTCTCTGCCCTCCTGGAGGTTAAGAGAAGGCAGACACGGAGCGGGCAGAGACCGGCAGCCGTCAGAGGGGCTGGGTTTGGAGGAGCCGCGGTTTAAAATTGGACCGCGTCCACGCGGGCCTCGCCCAGAGGCGACATCGGAGTGAAACCCGGAGGAGCAGGGGCGCTGGCTCTGGCTTTGTGGGCAGGCTGTTCAGCGGAGGGGGGCAGCGGAGGGGGCAGCAAGCGCGCGTTCCCACCGCTGGCGTGCAGGGGGTCCACGGGTGCCGTCTCTGACGCATCCCGGTGCGGACGGGTGGTTCAGGGCCAGCCGGCGACGCCCAGCGAAGACACGAGTGCTGTTAGGGAAGGCGGGAAGCCCGAGGAGTCCTGTGAGGTCAGGCGGTATTCATTGAGCACCTACTACGTGCACGTGGAGGGATGATCAGGGTCTAATCGGGCACACGGGACGGTGCACGGAGACGGGTCAACAGCACGAGGCGGTTCTCCAGCGCTGGCTGTCACGTGACACCCTTGCCCAGGCAGAGCCGTCAGCACTGCAGGGAGTCTGCCCTGTGCGGCGCAGGGGCTTGGGCTGGCGAGGCAGGCTCCCCCAGGGTGGAAGCAGGACGGGTGAGATTCGGGGAGACGGCCCTCCAGATGCAGGCCCAGCACCGGCCCCCAGTCTACCACCCAGGAGCAGAGCCAGTGCCAGCGCTCTCACCTTGGCCGTGGCACCCGGAAGGCGGCAAAGGAGTGTGGGTTCTGGGCCTGCTCCGGAGCCCTGACTCCTTCGTCCTGCAGGCGGGCGCTACATCGAGGTGTTCAGGGAAAAGAACATTCCCACGGCCAAGGGGCCCCTGAAGAATAGCACCAAACCCTGGCCGGGCAGGACCCTCGGGGAGAACGAAGAGGAGGAGGACCTGGCCGACTCTGGGAGGCTCTTCATACGAAACCTGCCCTACACCAGCACCGAGGAGGACCTGGAGCAGCTCTTCTCCAGATTCGGTAGGGGCCCTGTCTCCAGCGTACCGCGTGTGCCCACGGCATGTGGGAGCAGACGACCGGGTTCGAGTACAGTCTGCCTCCCGTCAGCCCCTGACCGCAGGCGGCTGGCTTCACCCCTCTAGCCTCTGTTTGCTCATCCATCGATGGGGCTATTGAGCCCTGAGTGGGGGGGGGGGTGCGTTCGCATGTCACCTACACGGGGGCTCGCAGGGCTCGCAGGGCTCCCAGGCATCTCGTGCTGTCGGAACCCACCCTCTCCTGCCCTCACTGTCTGGACCCAGGACGGACGAGCTTTGGAAACGTTTTGCTGAGCTTTCCCTTGCTGTCCGGACTCTCGCTCCGTGTCTGAAGTCCAGTCACCGGGGGTGTGCTCTTCGGTCTGAGCTCCACCGTCTGAGGCCTCGCTCTCCAGACCGAGTGTCCCAAGTGCTTTGACAGCAAGGGTCACGTCTGTCCTGATCGCTGCTGCTGTTATTCCTCAGGCGAGGATTGGAAGGCCTGGGGTTCGGCTCGGCACGCAGGGCTGTGTGTGTTTGTGAGGGTGTGGCTGTGGGAGGGAAGGAAGTGAGGGTTTGAGATGGAGGGCGAGGCCTGAAAGCCATGGGACCCCTCACTTCCGTTTGGAGGCTGGCCGTGGGCCGTGAGGACCCGAGCTCGGCTGAGTGCCTGTTGTGGGGGCAGCGAGAACTCTGCCAGCGGGCACGGTGGTGTAATCTCCCAGCCCATGGCCACTGCCCCGGTTTGCACAGCAGAGCTGGGCTGCACAGACCAGGGGTTTGGCAGGTGTCCGTTCGGGAAGACGAAGACTGAGAGGGTGTTTAGGGTGGAAGCCTGTTCTGTCATGTACTTTGAGTGTAATGATCGCGTCACAGCAGAAGCCTCTGGAGCGGGCACCGTTCAGTACCCTCCACGCATTGACACCTTGGAGGTTGTGTGACAGCCGCCCTGTGAGCTCGGTGCTGTTCGGGTGCCGTGTTACAGATGAGAGACCGAGGTGCATGGATGCCCACCCGTCCGTGTTGGAGGCAGGACCCAGCCCAACACCTGTACTTTTCGGGCAGATGTGTAAAGGACTGTGGATCAAGGACACTCCTGACCCTCCAGGTGGTCTCACGCCAGCCACTTGCCACATTGTTCTTTGGGCCAAGTGGCCCTGACCGACCCAGAACAGCAGCTTGTGCACGTTCAAGCCCAGGCCGGCCCCAAGATGCTGACGCCTCTCCTGTCCACAGGCCCCCTGTCCGAGCTCCATTACCCCATCGACAGCCTGACCAAGAAACCCAAGGGCTTTGCCTTCGTCACCTTCATGTTCCCCGAGCACGCCGTGAAGGCCTACGCGGAAGTGGACGGGCAGGTGTTCCAGGTGACTGCTCGGGGCTGGCGGGTGGCGGCTGGGCCCAGGTGGTCGGGAAGAGATGCGGCAGGAGGTAGCTCCGTGAGCGCAGGGCCGTTCAGCACCTAGGACAGCACCCAGCACTCCGTGTGCACACACCACCAGTTCCCTCTCCGTCCCCAGAAAGACCGCTTGGAAGAGAGTTTGGACTCGGTCATATTAAATGGCTACAACAGGGTATAAGAAACTTTTTTCCTTTTTAATGTATATTTTGAGAGAGAGAGAGACAGAGTGTGAGTGGGGGAGGGGCAGAGAGAGAGGGAGACACAGAATCCAAAGCAGGCTCCAGGCTCTGAGCTGTCAGCACAGAGCCCGACGTGGGGCTCGAACTCACAGACCGTGAGATCATGACCTGAGCCAAAGTCGGACGCTTAACCTTCTGAGCCCCCCAGGCTCCCCCTCTTTCCCTTACGTGGTGTGCTTATTAGCACGCCTGCTGAGGCCCAGGCCGCCTCGAGCTTCCTTCCTCCTTTTTGCCCCACTCATTCGATGTGATTTATCGATCTCTCCAGCTAGCCCTGGCTCCCACCCGGGCGGGGCCCCCACCTCCGTGCGCAGGGACGGGAGGGGCCCCAGGCTTGAGGGAGTGAGGGCGGCTGCAGGCATCTTATAAACACAGTTTCCGTTGCGAGGCTGTGTCAAAAGGCCCCCACCAGTGTCAGGTCCCTGAGTCCCGTGGCCAGGCCCCCACGTGGTTCTACCCGAGGCCCTGTCCAGCCTTCCCAGCCTGCCGGGGGAGGGACTGGTGTCCTGAGGCAGGCTGTGGACGTGCCCTTTCCCCTTGTCATCATCTCCCCCAGGGCAGGATGCTCCACGTGTTACCGTCCACCATCAAGAAGGAAGCTGGCGAGGACGCGGATCCCTCAGGGTCCTCGTCTTACAAGAAGAAGAAACAATCTAAAGACAAAGCCAACAGCTCCAGGTCCTTACTTGCTCCCAGCCTCTGGGCCCCGCCCCTCCAGCTGCCCGGGTGCTCTGGCCCCTGGAGATGGGCTCAGCCTCTTGTCCATGACCTGGCTGAGCCCCACTTTCCTCATCTGCTTAATGGGGGGAATCACAGTGTGCCTTACTGCCACGGTATTGTGAGAATTAAGGGCGTTAGCATAGCACAGTGCTTCCTTGGGGGCACAGAGTAAGTGCTTATCAGACGTTAGGGCTCATTAGGGCTCGTGTCTCCGGGCCCCGGGGGAAGGGCGGGCAGTGGGCTTGCTTCCCTGACGCTTTGCACCTGAGAAGATACTCGCTGTTCAGCCTCTGTCTGACCTCCCCATTCTGCCTCTGCCTTTCAGCTCTCACAACTGGAACGCACTGTTCATGGGCCCGAATGCCGTGGCCGATGCCATCGCGCAGAAATACAGCGCCACCAAGAGTCAAGTGTTTGACCACGTGAGTGGGGGTCCCATCCGACGTGGCCGGCTCTGGGCCGAATGTGGGGGGAGAAGGAGCAGGGGCAGGGCCGTCGTTCGGGGGTCATCTCCAAGCCTCAGGCTGGAGTTGTGGGCACCCTTGGAGCCTCCTCGGGAAGTGTCCCCTCCACGCTTCAGGCCTGCGTCTCCCAGGCTCGTGTGGAGCCGAGCCAGAGGCCGCGGTTCAGGCCGAGCTCCCGGCTGTGCGCTCTCCTCACCGCAGCCCGGCGACCTGGCGCTCCTAGGGTCCCACGTTCCAGACGAGGAAACGGGCCCAGGGACATGAAGCAGCTTGCCCAGGGTCACGCACCTGGAAAAGCCTGAGATGAGGTGACACCAGGTCCGTGTGAGTCTGGTGCCTGTGTGCCGAGCCCTGTCACACGCCTCTGCAGGGGTGGCTGCGCCCGGTCCCTCGGCCCGGGGCAGCCCCGGTCCTTGTGACGAGAGAAGCGGAGTCCTGAGGCTCTGTCCCTCTTCTGTCGGAGTTGAACCCAGTTCCTGCTGACTTTTTCCGCCCATGTCTCCAGCGCCCTCAGATCACACACCTTCTTTAAAATACACATGTGTGTACACCTTTAAAATACAAGGTGTGTACAGCTTGGCGGAGTATAACTTAGGCAAAACCTCCGAGTGTGTTTTCCAGCAGTCAGCAGAGGGTTCCATGTGGTTGGGCCCATAAGCCCGTTGACCCGCTGTCATTTACTGCTGCCCAGCACTCGAGGCCAGCCCCGTCCACCGGAGTGGGAGCGTGTCGCCCGCACGCTCACCAGCATCCTGGCAGCTGCGTTTCTAAGAAGCAGGAAGAAACAGGCCACGTTCACTCTCGGAATCGGTTTCACTTAGTTCAGCGTGGCTGCAGCCCGGCCAGGGTGCCGCGTCATCGTGACACACGGTGTAAAAGATGACGAGGTGTTTTGGTTTTCCCTAAGTGCTTGAAACCCAGCACGTGGTTCTTACTCAGAGCACTTCTTGACTTGAACTTACCACGTTGCAAGTGTTCAGTGGCCGGATGTGGCTCAGGGCCGCCGTGTTGGGCAGCTCGGCTCCAGGCCTCAGCTGGTTAGGAGGTGCATGGCCCCAGACAGCCCGTCCTCCGCACCCAGCTCCCCACACAGAAAGCCCTGCTCTTCTAGAACCTTCCAGAGGAGGAAGACACTGACAGGTGCAGCCCGTTGCGACAGCTACGAAGAAGTTAAGCCGAGTAGGGGAGAGGGTATGCGAGTGAGGCTGGGCTGCTCACCAGAGTGACACCTAAGCCGAAAGTAGATGGAGGGAGGGATCGTGGGGTAAGCGGCCTGCAGGCGGAGGCCAGCAAGTGCAGAAGCCCCGAGGTGGGCGTGAGGTCGGCCTGCATGACCGGAGTGGAGGGTGGGGCCTGGAGCTGGAGAGGCAGGTGCGGGGTCCCTGATTTACTGTGAGGCACAGGAGCCAGGGGCACACAATCACTGTGGGTACGTGAGGGGCATTGGGAGGGCCTGGCCCCATCCAGCCGCCGCCTGGGGCTGTCAGGAGATGGGACGGCTGACCTGTCCCCTGCCCGCCAGCCGACAGGGCCTCTTCCTTCACCCCCCCCCGCAGGAGACCAAGGGCAGCGTGGCCGTGCGCGTGGCCCTAGGGGAGACCCAGCTCGTCCAAGAAGTGCGGCGCTTCCTCCTCGACAACGGGGTCAGCCTGGACTCCTTCAGCCAGGTGGGCACCGGCTCGGCGAGCCACCGGCCACCGGGGAGCCGAGGGCGGGGTTTCAGATCCGGGTGTGCCGGCAGGTTTGAGGACCAGGTCTTCCCAGGGTGACTGGTATTAACCCTTAAATTGTCTCTAAAGAAAGATTTCACGAGGGCTCAGACGAGGGACCCATCTGACTCAGATGGTGTCTCCTGGGGTCCGGGTTCAGGACGACTACCCTGTGACTCACGGCCTCTCCACCCAGATCAGAGGGGCCCCAACCAGCCCGTTCCCCCAACCAGCCCCTTACTAAAAGCACCTGTTATCTGGGGGCTTAGACCTTCCTCGGACCTGGTAGGAGACAGGTCAGTACTTGAATGTGCTTACGCTCCACCAGGTGAGAGGTTAGAGTAACGGATGGTCGAGTGTTAGCGGGCCTGCCGAGGCCCCCTCACACCCACCCCTCCCTCTCAATAGGCACTGAGGCCCAGAGGGGAGCGGGGGATTCGGAGGTCACACGGCGAGCCTGTGGCCGGAGCTCAGACTAAATCTCAGCTTCTGACTCCCAAACAGCGCTCTCCCCGGCTGTCCGGGCCTTCAGTTTTACTGTAGGAGGGCAGCTGGGAGGAAGGCGGGGCCGGGTGTGTCAAGCAAACTTACTAGTGACTGACACTCAGTGGGACTGACCGCAGCGGTCCCCTATGCGTGTGTGTGTTGGTGGTGGCACTCACGGGACAAGCCGGGAAAGCAGCACTACTCTGCTCCCATCGTGGTCCTCGGATGGGGGACCACAGGCACAGAGAGGCCAAGTCTCACGTTCTGGGTCCCACAGCAAGTCAGGGTGGAGCTGGATGGGAAGGCAGCCCCAGAGCCCGTGCCCCTAACCGCTCTCCCTGCGGCCGGAGTTGGAGCCCTTCCCACCTGCAGACGGCTTCCACCTGACCTGCCTTACTCAGCCCTCGCAGCCGCAGCGAGGCCAGGAGGATGGGTGTGACTGTTAGCTAGTCGATTTTGCAGATGAGAAAACAGAGGCCAGAGGGAAAGCAACTGACCCAAGCTTTCCAGTTAGATTTGTGGCCCAGCTGAGACTCCTGCTCGGATACTCCAAATGCCCGGAGTGTTTCCATTCCGTCACGGCTCCTTCGTGCCCTTCCCACATTACATTTCAGTGTAGTAACCGCCGACATTTACCCAGTGCGCATAGGAGCGTCACTAGATCCGTCCCTGCAGGCGTCCCGTGAACTAGGTGCCGGGCCCTTACCGTCATTTGAGGGGCTGAAGCAGAGTCCAGTACGGCTCTCGGGGCTGTATAGTCAGCGTCTTGGTTTGCCTGCTCCCCAAAGCAGACTCTGAGACAGGTTCAAGTGCATGCAGTTTGCTGGGCAGCACAGAACACACTGGCGAGACAGGTCAAGGGAAAGGAGATCAGTGCGGGGGGGGGCCTGCGTACTACAGGCGCTGCTGCTGCTGCTGCAGGGAGGGGGCCGAGCTCTACCTGGGGAGCTGTAGGGCTCACACCTCACACGTTTCCTGCCGGGAGGATGGGGGCGGGGAGGCGGGGGGGACATGAACTCCCGAGAGCCGTGGGCACTCCCACGGCGTTAGCCCCTAGGCCCTCCCTGCCTGCCCGACGTGTGGTGTCTGCAGTTCCAAGAAAAGGCTCTAGGCCCTGAGGTGCACATCCTGGCCATTGGCAGGCTGGGCAGGAACACTCTGGAAGGTCCAGAGAGAGCTGTGGTCAGGCATCGTCAGAATCCGCCACGGCTCAGAAGGGGAGGGGCCGAGATTGGACCCTGGCTCCAGAGCTAGAGCCCTCCCCCCATTCTCCCCAAAAAGCCGCCCCCCAGAGCGGCGTGCCCACAAGAGTGGGGTCTTGGGGGCATGCTCCCCAAGTGCCTGAGGTCGTAAAGGGGCACCCAGTTCAGAGCCAGCCACAGGTCGGTGCTGGCGTCGGGCCGGGGAACTCTCCCACCTGACGCCCCACGTGTGTCCATTGCCCGCCCCGCAGGCCGCGGCCGAGCGCAGCAAGACCGTGATTCTGGTGAAGAACCTTCCGGCAGGCACCCTGGCGGCCGAGCTGCAGGAGCTCTTCGGCCGCTTCGGCAGCCTGGGCCGCGTGCTGCTGCCCGAGGGCGGCGTCACCGCCATCGTGGAGTTCCTGGAGCCCCTGGAGGCGCGCAGGGCCTTCAGACACCTGGCCTACTCCAAGGTAGGGCTGCGGGGCCTGCTCAGGAGAGTGCGAGGGGGCGACGGGCCAGCAGGCAGGCTGCGCGGCGCCATCCGCAGACCAGGCCTCTCTGACACGATCTGAATGTTGGCCCAGCCCTGAGAACGCCTCGGGGTGGGAGAACGTCCCCCAGAAGGCATGGCCTTGGCTCCTTGCCTGACTCCGGCTTTCCTTGGTTTTCTGTCCCTGTGTGACTCGGGACCATCCTTCCCGAGCTTCTGGTATCTTGTACTCGCAATAAGTTGAAAGTCACTGCTGTAATCGGCCCGTCTCCTGTTTCTGGCGTTACGTGTACGTACACGTCTGTCGTAGCGTGTTGGTTTCTCGTGGCCTCCGTTACAGATGGCCGCAAACGCAGTGGCTTAAAGCAGCAGAACCGTATCGTCTCACGGCCCTGGAGGCCAGAGTCTGAAATCCCGTTGTCCCCGGGCCCTGCTCGCTCTGAGAGCACCCTTCCCTGCCTCTGCCTCTGCCTGCCGCCGGCGGCACCATGTGTCCCTTCACTGGTGGCCGCGTCCCTCCGGTCTCTGCCCGTCTTCACGTGGCCCTCTTTCCCTCCGTCCCCGATCTCCCTCTGCCTCTCTGTTTCGGGGACACTCGTCATTGGGTTTAGGGCCCACCCCGGTAACCCAGGTGCTCTCAACTCAAGATCCTTGACCTAAGCGATGCTTGCGAGGGCTTCTTTTCCAAGTAAGGTCTCGTTCTCAGGTTCTGGGGCTTCGGATGTGAACCTGTCTTTGTAGGGGTGTCACCATTCAACCCACTAGAGTAGCTTCTGTTTATCGGGCCCTTCAGCGCTACGCAGGCTGTCAGCGTCCGGGTTATTCTCTCTTGAAAGAGAAAAACTTACGACGCACACATGTACACGCATTGGCTGTGGTATCGGCAGTGGGGGGAGGGGGAGGGAGAGAACGTGGGTTTCTGGGGGTCCCGATCCCCTTCGTCCCGGAGGGCTCTGCTTTATCAGTGGTCCTCTTCCCTGTCCCACTCCCCTCCGTGCCCTGCTCGGAGAAAACAAAGGAGACACAGACGTGTCCAGGGACAGCGGATGCTCGGGCCTCTCCGCTGAGCCCCAGGCTGCAGCCAGGGGGCCCCGTGTTGCCCCCAGGGATCGGGCGGCACAGAGGGCTCCTGGCTGTGCTGCTCCCTTTTTGCTCCGTTCCCCAGGGCGGGGGGGGTGGCCCGTGGCCCGTGGCCCATCCTCTGAGCCACAGGCTCTTCCTCTGCAGAGGGAGCTGAGCCCCTCCCCGTCCCGTCTCTGCAGTTTCACCACGTCCCCCTCTATCTGGAGTGGGCTCCGGTGGGCGTCTTCTCCAGCTCAGCCCCGCAGAAGAAGGAACCCCGAGACCCACCGGCAGGACCTGCGGCAGAGGACGCAGGCGGGGCCAGAAACCTGTAAGAGCCGAGATCGGGGTGTCCCGGGGCAGCGGGCAGGTGGAGGTGTGGGGGGTGGGCGCTGGTTGTTCGTCCTGGAGACCAGCGCGTCTCAGCCTCTCGGACTTTATAGGCACGTAAGATGTCTTAAAGAGGTAGAATGTAGAAACTGTAGGCGTGGCGTAAAGGAGGCAACTTTTCGGTTTGTCGGTTAAAGGCTGACAGAGACCCCTGGCGTCTCCCAGCGGGGTTCGGAGCAGAGCAGGTGAAAGCAGCCTTGTCCGTGCGTCTGCCAGGCTGCCTGGCCAGGGAGGGCGGCTCCGGGAGATGCTGTCACTCCAGGCCCTCAGGGCGGCACAGCGCCCGCTGGCCACCGACAACCGCGAGGGCAGGAAAGGGCAGGGACGCTGGGGCAGGGACGGGGGTGACCCACCCCCAGGCGGTGCATCACACTTGGGCGCGGAGGGGGCACCGTCGGCGTGGAGACAATCCAGTTCTTTGTCGGACCGTTGTGCGAGCTGCGAGGCGTTTCGTGTCCCCGGACTCCCCCCCTAAATGTCAGGAGTTGCCCCCAGTGCTCGTGACAACCTAAAACATCCCCTGCGTCCCCCGGGTGTTCCCCAGACGCCCCCTAGGAGGGGAGGAGCACTCATGGGGACTACGGCCACCCCTAGAATCAGAGACCTGGAGAGAAGTTTTGAAAAGGACCAGCGGTCCTCCTGCCCCGGTGTTGGGGCCTTGCTCACCAGCAGTGCCCCCACTTCCGTACCCCCCCCCAGGACTGCCGTTTATTAAAGGGAGAATTGAAAAAGTAAGCCTTCCCTCTGCCATCTCCGTCGCTCCCAGAAAGGCTGCTTCACAGCAGATACGGGGCGAGCCAAGTTCTCAGGTTAAAGAACCGTCCTTTAATTGGTGAGAGCTCGCGGCCCATACCGCCTCCCCGTGTCACGTCCTCGTGAGTCAGTAAGGCCTTCTTCAGGACCGGCCCAGTCGGCACAGGGCACCCGGGAGCCACTGGGGTGGTATCTCTGTTCCCATCGGGAAGGGCCATTCTGCAGTGTCTGTGTTTCCAGGCTCCGGGAGCCTCCCCGGTCAGCAGGGTTATTGACTGTTGGTACGAAGAACCTTCCAGAACCCTTCCTAGCCCCTGTTGGTGAGTTCGTTTTGTCCACACATTGGGTTAGAGTTCCCATCAAAACCTGTTTCTGTCTCTGTCACAAACAATTCTTGTGATGTAGTTATGTTGTTTTTTTAAATTTTTTTAACGTTTATTAATTTTTGAGAGAGAGGGAGACAGAGCAGGAGCAGGGGTAGGGGCAGAGAGGGAGACACAGAATCCAAAGCAGGCTCCAGACTCCGTGCCGTCAGCACAGAGCCCGATGTGGGGCTCAGACCCGCGAATCATGAGCCAAAGTCGGACTCGGCTCAATCGACTGAGCCACGCAGGCGCCCCAGCGATGGGGTCGTGTTTTATACCTAATGAGCCCCGCCCCCAAATCATCAGCTGCCTTAGAGTTCACCTGCTAAACCTGAACCTGACCGATATTTTTAGGCCGTAGCGAGTCCTCCTTTCAAGCTCACTGATTTGCCAGGAGCGAGGGCCCCTTTCCTACCCGCTTGGCAGGACCACCGAGGCTGGTGCCTCCCCCGGTGACCGCGGCCGCGTGGCCACACTCGTCTGCTTGTTTCCTGGTGTGGCCCTCCCTCCACTCGGCTCTTCTAAAGCTCATTTCATTCATCTGTTTTTCTTGTGGAATATCCGTCTCTGGCAGACGGCAAACCGCGAGGGCAAGGCGCGGCTGTCTTGTGCACTGCGGGGGGGCCCTGCGCCGTGAGGCTCCACGAATGTGTGTGGATGGAGTGAGAGGAGCAGCACGAAGAAGGGTTTCCGCACCTCTGTCTGTGCCTGCGAAAGGCGGGGGCTGCTCATCCTCGCCTTTGTGCCCCAAGCCTCCAGCACACAGTAGGAGCTTGTGTGTCCCAAGCCTCTGGCGCACAGTAGGAGCTTGGTGACGGAGGGTTTGTTGTCTGATGTTAGTCCTGTGTCAGAGTGGAAAGGAGATGTGCCAGCCGTGATTACAGGGACAGTCACGGCTCCTGCTGTGGGGACGGATCGAAGCCCGCCCCGCGAGCTACCCTCTGCCTTGTTCTAACCCTTTCCCACTTCCTGCAATTGCACTGTGCACGGGTTCACTGCCTCGCTGTCCGTCTGTTTGACTTCCCGGTTAGTCCATTCCACAGGGCAGCTGGCTACCTTGTCCGCTGGCGCACCCCTGAACCTCAGCACCGGGATAGTGCCCGGCACCCGGTGGGAGAACTGTGCGGGGCGAACCCACGGGCGCTCACTCCATGCCGGGCCCTGCACTGAGCACTTCGGTGCCTCCGTGGGGATCACCGTCTGGGATCACCCAGAGCTCCTGGGGGATCACCGTCCTCCTCGTCATCCCCTCAGCCCTGCGGCCGAACACGCGGCCAATCCTTCTCTGATGCTCAGTTTCTGCATCTGTAAAGTGGGCGTGATGGCTGCCCCGACCTCAGGGGGCTTTGGGGAGGGCGCGGTAAATCCCCACTCCTCCGTCCCCGTTCATTCAGTAGCAGAAGCCAGAGCGGATGGCCTGTCATTCGGCTGCGAACTCCGGCTCCTGCCCGGCTGCGCTGACCTGGGCTGACCAGCGGGTGCGACACAGACCCGCTTCCCCAGAAGAGCCCCGACGGGGGGCGGCCGAGGCGTCATACTGGTCGTAGGAGTGGGCCCCGCCTACGGAAACGTCCCGCAGCTCACGAGCGGAGGCTTTGCCGAGAGGTGAACCGCAGTCTGCGATTACAGTGCCGCCTGCCTCGCTGCACCCCGCTTCCTGGGGCCTGTGTTGCCGCGTTGAGAGTATCCCTGACAGACTCCCCCCCGGCAGGCCCTGCCCCTCGGGGCTGATGAGACTCACGCAAGTGAGGCCGTGGGGCCCGGCGGAGGGGCCCGGCAGCAGGCCCGATTTCCGGTGTGGAGCCGCGTGTGTCCTGGACCGGCGTCAGGCCCTGCCGAGTCCCACGTCACCAGGTGGATGCCCACAGAGCTCACCTCCTGCGCCTCTCTGTGCCCTTTCTGTTCCTTTTCTCCCGCGAGCCGCATCCGTAGCCCTCCTCCCAGCCTGCCGTGCTCTTCCTTTACACCTGCTCCTCCCCCACGCTCGCCCGGGCCCCTGCCTTGTTCCTGAAGCTTTCCCGATCCTCGTCCCCGCTGCGCGGGGACTCAGCCAGCCCCCGAGCCCTAGGTTTTCTCAGGCTCCTAAGGGAGGGAGCAGAGAGGGGAGTGGACTGAGCTTTTATTCCCCCCCCCCTTCCTTTCTGCAAAGCCCTCCGTTCTCTGTACCGGTCTCGAGGGAGGGGGACAGTGTGTTTTATCTCCCCACAACCAAGACCCTCACCTCCAGATAAAGGGCTCCGAGTCGGGGGAGGTCCTGAAAAGCTGCTCGCAACTGATAACAGTCTCTGCTGTCAGCCTTCAGCGCCCAGAGCTGGGAAGGGAGGGGGGGCCCCAGCAAATTCTGCGGCCCGATTATAATAAAGCCCCATGTGGCAATGCGTGACTGCGGTTTATTGTGCTAACTACACACAGAAGCACATTCTCCCCTGCCTGTCCCAGCCCCCTCCAGCCCACCTTGCTTTTAAATCCTTACCCCCCGCCCCGCTCCATGCACCGCCCCCCCCCACCTCTGGCCCAGCCCTGCTTCCTTCCTTGCTGCTTTCCTCCGTCTCTGGTCCCTGGTGACTTTGTTGGCAAACATCTGTTTGAATTTCCCAGTATCTCACTTTTCCTCCCCGTCTTCGTCTCCCCAGTCTGGCCGGGAGCAGAAGTGTCCGGCCTCTGGACGCAGGGCCTGGCCTGCCTGCTCGGGGAGCGGGAGCTCTTCTCGGGGATGTGGCCAGCGGGGACACAGTCCCCCAGGCCCCGAGGTGTGGCACAGGCAGCACTCCCTGCAGGGCGGGAGCCGTGGGCTCCCTGCAGCTGCCGTCTTCCTCTCTCGGCTCAGGGTGAGGGACCTGTGACTCCCCACCCCCCACCCCCGGCTCTCTCATCGAGGCCTGGCCGGGCGGTGTGGGCCAGTGGACTGTTCTAGATCACCATAGGCCCAAACTTTGTCCCTGTAGGCTTCGAGAGCATCCTGCGAGTGGGCCTGCTTCCAGGCATTCCCTGCTTTGGGTCGTAAGAGGGAAGCACAGAGATGTTCAGTGACTTACCTGAGGTTGCACCGCCAGAGAGAGCCGGATGCTTCCAGAGCCACCAGCCCTGAGGCCTGCGCCCTGAGCTACGACCCCACAGCTCCTCTCGGTCACACTCAGCGCCATTTGCAGGGCACCGGCTGGGTTCCGGGCACGTGCCTGGTGCCAGACCTCGTCCTTACCCACAGGTGTTTTCGGAGCATCTGGCCGGGGCTCAGTGCTGGGGATGCCGTGGTGGCCGAGTCAGACGTGGCCGCATCCTCAGGGAGCTCCCCCGATCGCTGCGGACACAGAGAAGTACCCAGATAAGGTGATTTCAGAATGGAGTAAGGGCTTTGAGCCGACGGGGAGTCCAGGGGGACGTGTTGGCAGGTGGCCAGGCCTGGGCTGGGGACCCCTGGAGCTGGAGTGGACAGGACGCGCTCTGAGGGGAGGACACTGAGCTGAGACCTGAGGAGAAGCCAGGCCTGGAAAGACAAGACAGGAACAGAACAGGCCGAGGGGACTGCAAGCACAGAGGCCCTGCGGTAGGGCTGGGTTTGGCAGGCTTGGAGATCAGCACAGAGGCCAGTGCAATGGGAGTGGGGGAGAGGGGACAGGTGGGACATGCTGGGGACACCATTGGGGAGGCTACTCAGTCATCCAGGCGAGAGGCACCGACGCCTCGGACCAGAGACCCTGTGTGTGGACGGAGTAGCGGACACTTGCAGACAGCTCAGATGCGGGTGTGTGTGCATGCATGCGGGTGCGTGTTTAACTCCGTGTTCTAGGCGAGGGTGCTGAGGGAGCTGTGTCAAGCCACTCACACAGAACCCCCCCCCGCCCCCCCCAGTGTGCGGCATCACCGGGACTCTGACTCAGGTCACTTATTCCTCGGGTCTGTGTACTTTACACGGCTCGGTGCTTCCCGGCTAGTCCGTGGGCCCCTTCTCGATTTTTCCAGAGCCCCCGTTTGCAGCAGATCTCAAGACTGGCGCCCTTGTCTTGTTAGTTCCGCCAGCATCCCCGGGGCAGTTACCGGTGCAGGCGGGTGGCTGCTGGAGACACAAAGGTCGAGAGAGAGAGCAGACCCTTCTGCTGTTGGGGAATGGACGGCCCACACCGAACCACGTCCTTTATCTCAAGCCAGGCGTTTCTCCTGGTCGTTGGGGGTCAGGGCTGTTGGTTGGCCTGTTAGCAGCTGGAGGAGCCGGTGAGCCAGGCCTCCTCACCCCAGGGGAACCCAGGGAAGGCATGGGTCCTGGCCGCCCCCACAGTCCTCTCGTTCTTCCACTCGCCGTGGACGGGAGCCTCCTGCCAATCCTAGGGTGCCAGCCCAAACCATGAGCCCCGCTCAGCTCTCACTACGCCTGAGCGGCTCCTGGGCGGGGGCCTCGGATCCTCCCCGCAGCTCTTTGAAGCAGAGCAGCCTCCCGTCGGGCAGGAGGCAGGACGGGGTGGGCTCTGGTTGAGCTCGGAGCCCCTGGGCTCCCCCGAGCTGCCATGCTCGTGAGGCTTTGCTCCCCTGGGGTGCCGGGAACTGGCTGGCTTCTGGGCCCTTGGGAGGGGCAGAGGGAAGGGCTGGCGGCCTTCGCTGGCGGTCCATGCTCTGACCGGCCGTGGGGAGCAGTGCTCAGAGGCCCCGTGAGCTGGTTGGTGTATTGGTTGCTCGCCGCCTGGCCCAGAACCCACGTGCCATCGAGTTAGTTCCCAAGATGGAAACACCGCGGGATTTTCTGTCAAAAGGTAGATTTTCAGCTTCTCTTGAAAGACGTGGACGTGGGCCCACACGGAGTTGACCTCCCGTGGCCGCCGTTGGCCGATATCACTTAGGAGCTGCCCCTCGCGCTGGCCACGAGCCGCGCTGGCCACGAGCCGCGCTGGCCAGTGCCATCCCCACCGCTGTTTTCTCTTGAAAAAGTATTCCTGTAGTCTTCGTGAACCTCTCTCGCAGCCCGAAGGGCCCTAAGATTTAGGGTTCAGACGCAGCAGCCTCCAGCATTTTCACGGGCCGCCCACTTTCTGTGACGTGGTACCGTGGTCATTAATGAGGTCGTCCACCCGGGGCCTCGAGCCCAGCGCCTGGTGCGCGGTGGGGGGTCTAATCGGCCTGCCTTCACCCCCGCTTTGCTCTCCGAGTTGGGGGGCGCAAGGAGAAGCGGCGGGGTGGAAATGTCCTTCCCGCTGAAGGCTGCGGTTGCCATTCCCGTCGAAGCCGTCGTTCAGAAGCCGGAGTCCAGCTCCTTTGCATAGCTTTGCTTCCCCCTCATTAGCAAGGCTCTGCCCACCCTGCGGGGCTCTGAACGTGCAGCGCAAATGGCCGCACCACGGTGCCCCTTGTTGGGTAGATTGTGTTAGTTTCTTAGGGAGGGGAGGGGCCTTTGTGTCGGTTTCTTCTTTTTTGTCCTGGAGCGAGGGTCTGGGTTCTGGGTTCTCCTCCGAGGGAGCGGGAGGGGCAGAGGCTGCCCGTTCAGCTGATGTTCAACAGACAGTGTTACCACCACCGTCCGGGCTTGAAAGGGTCGTTTTATGACAAAGCGGTTGAAACTTAATTAGGACTTGCAGACATTAAGCTCGCATCAGAAGGGGCCGGGGAGACAGGCACGAGACGGCGCGGGTACTAGGTGTGAGCGCAGGGGATGCGTTTGAACCCCAAGGAGCTGGGACTGTGTGAGGGCAGGGGTGCGGGAGGAGAGGGCTGTGGCGTCAGCCCGGAGCCGGCGCGCACGGCTGCCTCCCTGGGGCCCGCGCCCGGATGGGATCTGCGGGGAGGGACGGGCCGCCTGCTCAGAACCACACGGGTGCGAGGGCGCAGCTCACGGCTGCGTCGAGGGACCTGCGGGACGGGGGTCGACCTCCCGGGAACCGGCCCAGGGAGGAGCTGTGGAGGCTCGTAGGCGGAGGTGGGGTGCGGCCCTGCGCCCTGATCGAGTGCCTCGGGGAGGCTGAGCCGACCCGGACACGCTTCCTCACAGCAGGACTTCTGAGAGGTCACCGTGCTGTTCTCGGTCCTCCGAGGCTTCTGTCACCCGGGGTGACCCCGAGCCGCACCCGCACACCCGCCCGCTCACGCGCAACCTCACGTCCGCTCTTCCCTCTTCCCGAGACGCCGTTCCTTCCAAGTACGCGCGGCAGGGGCGCTGGGGGGACGGAGCAGCAGCCCTCTGCGACCCCGTCCCTGGAGGCAGCCCGCAGCACGTCTCCCTTCCAGCCTCGCCTCCCTGCGCGTGCCGCAGAGCCGTGTGTGCAGGACGGCCGGTGGGCTCACGCCGCTCACCGTTTCACATCTTTGTTTCTCTCATAGTTTTTATGTCGTGAGCTTCGTTCGGCGTCATTACACATTCTTTGCAAACAGCATTTTTTAAGTTTTTTTAATGTTTATTTTCGAAGGAGAGAGAGGCAGAGCACAAGTGGGGAGGGGCAGAGAGAGAGGGAGACACAGGATCCGAAGCAGGCCCCGGGCTCCCAGCTGTCACCATGGAGCCTGACGCGGGGCTGGAACCCATGAGCCATGAGACCATGACCTGAGCCGAAGTCGGACGCTGAACTGACTGGGCCACCCAGGCGCCCCTGCCACTATCACTTTTAATGAACACATTTCATCCCGGCCTTTTGTGGCACTGTTCCCGGGTCCCGTTTATGAGTACTGAGTGGTTTGTTTCTTTTTTAATTTTTCAGTGTTAGGTGTAATTCTGGGTTTATGTCGTTGTGTGTAGGTGAGGTATACTCCATATATAGGGCTCCCTGAAGTTTTGTACATTGGGAATTTTAATTGAACATAACGTCTCTCAGGTCCGTGGGATATTTAGAGGGTTCTAAGTTTTGCTTCTATTCTGTATTCTGTAACTTTTCCAAGAGTTTTGAGTCATGTTTTAGTTTGCGAGCTTGCTTAGTATTGTTCTGAGGTTTGGGGTTCAGTAAAACAGCTCACGCAGTAGTTTATTTTGAAGTTTAAATTAGCATGGGTTAGTCCGTGGCTCAGACTTCTGGTCTGTGTTTCGTATTTGTTTCTCTTTAAGTTTTTATGTAAGTTTATTTATTTTGAGAGAGAGAGAGTGAGTGCACGCGGGGGAGGCGCAGTGAGAGGGAGAGAGAGAATCCCAAGCAGGCCCCGCACGGTCAGCGCAGAGCCCGACACGGGGCTCCAACTCCCGAACCATGGGATCATGACCTGAGCTGAAATCAAGAGTCAGTCAACTGACTGAGCTGTCCTGGTGTCCTGCCTTTCTGTTTAAAACCGAGGCAGGAGGCAGGACAGCCTCGCCCCTTCCCCGTCTTCCCCAGCCCCCTAAGAGTTGCCGGAACCCCGTGCAAGCTAAGAATTGGGGCCCCTACCCAACGCTGTCTGCGCAGAGGCAGAACCCCTCTGTCTAGCAGGTTCTGTGCTTTAGGCCCGGGGGCTTAGACATTTAGTGGATTTCATGTTTAATGGATTTGTTTTTTTTTGGGGGGGGGCAGTGCCAGCCAACGAGACCCCAGAAGGTGAAAAGGCAACAGAGGGAGGAGCGGAGGACACTCCAGCGAAAGTGGAAGACGAGGAGGAGGAGGAGGAGGAGGAGGAGGAGGAGGAGGAGGGGGAGAGCCTTCCCGGGTGTACGCTGTTTATTAAAAATCTCAACTTCAGCACGACAGAGGAGACCCTGAAGGAAGTGAGTGATGGCTACGAACGGGGCAGGGGTCGTGGGCCCGGAGGCCGGTCTGCTGACAAGGCGCCCACGTGGCTCGTGCTGGTTTGGGGTGTAACAGCCGGCAGCCGCCCACTCGACGTGCCTGCGGGCTGTCCCGTAGACCTCTCACCCGGGGACCTGAGCGGACCAGCCAGACCAGCCTGGGGGCTGGGAGGGGCACCCACGTACACGGGAGGGGGCACGGCGGGAGGGGGCACGGCAGGACGGCCAGGGGCCCGGCGAGGCCATGCGGTGCGGAAGCCGTGGTCGGTGTTAGCATCGCACGTTCAGAAAACGAAGCCTCCCGCCCCAACTGTTTCCGGGGGGCTGACCACCGGAAAGCAAATGTTAGCATCGCCCCCGTGCCCGATGGGAGCGGGCCGGAGACACAAGGCGGAGCGAGGGGCAGCCCTGCCTGGAGCCCCTGGGGGGGGTGTGGTTCTGCATCCTTGGGAGGGGACACAGGGTGAAAAGATGGGCGTCTCCAAGTAGGCGTTTGGGAAGTGACAAGCGGGTCCTGCCCTGAATGGGGCTGGGGGGGTGCCTGAGAAGGAATTGGCCAGAGATCAGCCAGCGGGGCCTCCAGTTCCGAAAGGCTGGGGCTACAGGCGCCCCCACAGGTCTGAGAACCGCTTCACAGGGAGGCTCTCCCGCTGTACGCGCTGGGTTTGGCACTTCCTGGTTTTAACTGCATCAGTCGGTGATTGTTAGCAGGCCGACAGCCATGCTTGGTTCTGGAAAGTAGACGGCCGTCAGGATTGAACTGACTGACTCGTAAAGATTCTTGTGGGTTCTGAGATTCCACAGGTAGACTCACGAGGGGGGCGGGGTCCCCGGGGTCCCAGAGGCAGGAAGGTGGTGGCTGGGTGGAAAGGAGGCCAGCCTGCCTCTGGGGGCAGAAACCGGGGTGTCTCCTCTTTGGGGGAGACAAGAGGTCAGAGCCTCGACTCCGAGGCCGTGTGGCTCAGGCTCTGTGACGCGGCGTCCCCTTGCCAACGAGAAGGGCGGCCAGGGCAGAGGGTCCGGGCGAACGCGGCAGCCTCTAGGGCAGAGATCCACCCTCCCCAGCAACCAGAAACCCAGCCGCGGACTTGGCGCCGGACGCCCCTGAGGCTGTTTCGGGTGCTGTGCGTTGGCTTTGGTGAGCAGGCACACGCCAGTCGTGACGATGACTGCGGACAGGGCAGCCTGCCTTGCGTCTGTGTTTCACGTCCTGTCCTCCGGCTGTCCTGGGTCTGGGACGGGAATGCTGTCGGGAAGTGATCGTCCCTGGAAGACGCACCTGAGCTTCAGGCTTAGGCGTGTCCTCAGCACTGAGGACTTCTGGGGCGGGGGGCGGGCGTCACGGCCAGGGCGACCTAGTCCAGCTTCCTCCCGTATAGACGCGAGGACTGAGCTTCAGCCAGTTCACGGTCCGGGGGCCACATGCCCATCGGGGCGCTGCCGGGAGCAGCGTGCAGCCCACAGGGCTCCCCTCGCGTTGCCCCGAGTTACCGGTTAGCCTGCCTGGACGTGGATCCTGGCGCTAACGGTGCGACCCTGGCGAGCCCTTTGGCCTCTCTGTGCCTCAGTTTCCCCATCTGTAAAACGGGGGTGTCAGGAGAACCTTCCTGGGGAGTTGTTTTAGAGATTTGTTTGGGACAAACGAGGCCATCCGAGCGCCCGACACTCGGATTGAGAGTCTGTGAATGCCTGCACCTCGAGCGCGATCCAGGCGGGAATCACAGCCCCCTCGGGGCCCGTGGTCACGTCACGTCCGTGGCCTCCGTCTTTCAAGACGTGCCTGCGCGGGCTGCAGGGTGAGCCGGACGTGCTGCTGACGCTCGTGACGTTCCTTTCCAGGTGTTCGCCAGAGCGGGCGTGGTGAAGAGCTGCTCCGTCTCCAAGAAGAAGAACAAAACAGGTATGCCTCACAAAACCGCAGCCAGGAAGGATGTTTCCAGAAGGCCCTGGGGCTTGGGGGGGGGCAGGGGTACCGCCCGCCCTTCTGGTCTGGAGCGTCGTCCCCTTCAGACCCCCGGCGCCCCGCCTGAGACGGGCCCTCCTCCTCTGTCCCCCGGAGGCAGCCGTGCACCTCAGGCTCTTTGCCGCCTCGGACGGGCCCGTGGTCTCAGAGCATTTAATGGGCCGCCAGCGTAGACGCTGTCCAGTAGCGGAAGCCTCTCTCTTCTCTGGGCTCTGGAAGTTTCCTAGAGAAGAGCAGGAAGAGACCGATCTTGACCTTTCCCGCTTTTCCTCCAAGAGAAACAACCCAGAGACAGAACTCTGGAACGTTCTACATGACGGCCAGGCCACACGTCCTTCCTTTTTCACAGCCATTCAGTCCCCGTCCCTTCCGTTTGGCGGGATTTACGGGGACGCCACATGAGTCCGCCAGAGCTGTGACCTGAGACGCAGATGAGCTGGTGGGCGCAGCGAGGGTGACGGGGGCCCGGGGCCCAGCACAGGCATCTGCACGTCAGCGCGAGGCCAGCGGGTGGGGACAGCGGCGGCCAGCTGGAACAGGTGTGCAGAGGAGGGAGGCAGGAGGGGCTGCCACCGCCGGGCGCCGTCCCCGAGCGTGTTGAGGAAGACGCAGATGCACTTAGAAGGGCAGGCCGGTCCCAGGTCCCGGGATGGCTTCCGTGCCCCGCGGAGGAGTCGCGCTTTTCCCCAGAAGTGGGGGGAAAGCCACGGCAGGAAGGATTTAGGTAGATGCGGGGCACAGAAGTGAGGGAGGTGCCTGCGTTCGCCTGCTGGGGCTGCCGTCACAGAGCCCCGAGCCAGGAGGCTGCAGCGACACAAGCTCATCCCACAGTTTGGAGGCCGGAAGGCCAAGGTCGAGGTTTTTGCGATTGGTTCCCCGTGAGGGCTGCTGCAGCCCTCCTCCGCGGCTTGTCGGGGGTGGTCTGAGGGGCTCCCCTTGCAGGAGCCTGCCCTGTGTCCTGATGCCCCCCCTTCTGGAAGGCACGAGTCATACTGGGCGCCCTCATTTTTAACTCGATCGTCTCCGTAAAAGAGCCCTTCTCCAAATAAGGTCCGTTCTGAGACGCCGGGCTTAGGACTCCAGCATAGGAACAGAGGGGGAACCGGCTCAGGCCGAAACATCCTGTTCCCTGGGGGCCCACCCGGGACGTAGGGAAGGCAGCCAAGCACCTAGGAAGGGATAACGAGGCTCAGTCGCAGGGGCTTCGGAAAAGGGGGCGCCCCCTCACATCCAGGCCGTGGGTGGGGCCGGCAGAGCTGCCCCCAGCTCCTCCCGGGGCCATCCCCGTGGCCGTGGTGTCGCCACGCCCCTCTCTGCAGTCAGGCGGCGGGGGAGGCCGCCTCCACATCTGCCCCTCGGGGGCACTGGAGCGACTTGGAAACTGTTACCAATCTCCGTGTCGCGAGCCCCTTACAACCCGCGCTCAAGAGCCTCTAGTGGAGAGCCTTGCTCGACGGGGCTCATCCTCACGGACTGAGGGAAGCAGACCGCGTGAGGCCGCAGGGGGACACGGGGAGCACACTCGGCGGGTTGTCGAGGAGACATTTGTAATGACGGGGCCAAACGCGATGGTGAGGGCCTAGCGGAAGGGACCCACGGGGAGGTTGAGGCAGCAGGGCGGGTCAAGCGGGGAACGCCCCTTCCTCAGTGAGCCCCAAGGGCCGCGGGAGGGAGCGGGGTGACCAGTCCCGGGGGACGCCAGCGCTGCCAGAACCACGCCGAAGCAGGGAGGGAGTGGGGCGCGTGGAGGGACCTGCACCCCCAACTCTGCCTTCTCCACCTGCCAGTCTCAGATCGGGGCCTCCGCTGGCTGGACCCCGCGGGAAGCCGGAAGGTCAGGGAGCCCAGGTAGCGCGGCCCGCAGGGGTCCGCCTCCCAGGGCGGGGGCAGGGCAGAGAGTGGCCCGCACAGCGCGGGGGCGGGCGACGGACTTGACCTTCTGCAGCTGCCGTTCACACGCTCGTACGCACCTTCCAGATGCCCTGTGCCCTGTGCACACAGACCCCCCGACCACCCTCTGCCCGGAGTCTCCTTCCTGGGAGAGCTTTCCGGTGGGGAAGGGGTCATGGGGGGCGCTGCCTGGCAGCCAGCAGCTCGGGCAGAGACTCCCTCCCGCGGCCCGCAGAGCCACGTCCGGACAATTCACTGGGTTTCCTGCTGCGCTGGGGCCTCACTTGATAGCCCACGACCGCGAATGGGCACGGGCCCTCAGGGCACGAGGCGGGGCTCGGGCCTCACCGACAATATGGCAGGTGCGAAGAAGGGGCTGCTGAGCAGGCCGACGGTGGTGACTCTCGGTCCTCACTTGGACCCGTCAGACTCGAGCCGGGCCTCTGACTTCAAAAGTGTGTGTGAAAAAACCGGATGTATCTGTACGGCATGCGGGCGAGGAGGCCTGGGTCCCATCCTGTGACCCGGGGCAGGACGGAATTAGACCGATGCCCCGTAAAACTTCTCCCCCCGCCTCCCGCCTCGTACGCAGGTCCGTAACGCGCATCTGTCTGAAGTCGGGAAGCAAACGTTTCCGATAAACTTGAGCTCTCCCTCGCTCTCTGAACCCTTGCTCCCACCACCTAGAAGTGGGGGACCAGATAGGTTCGAATGATTCAGCCGCTCTCCCTGTCCGAGTTGGTATCTGAAGCCCAGGGCCAGCTGTAATTGGACGGTCGGAAATACCCGTAGAGAGGAAGCCTCGGTGCCTGGGCTCTCGTGCGTGTATCCGTCCCGCGTGGCGTGCGTGGAAGCGGGGCTGCCTAGGTAGGGGCTGTGCCGTTTGTCACGGCGAGGGTCATCCCTGCTCGTTCCTGCTCCCTCCCGAAGGCGGAATTCTATTACGAAGTTAATTATCATGTCAATCATCTGTTAATTAATAGTCAGCGGGCCTCGGGTGACCGCTGTGTAACTTTGCCGGCCGATTCCTCAAGATGACTGGTGATAGATGGCCAGCCAGGAGCTGAAACCTTCCTGGGAGCCCAGAGGGGTGTGGGGAAGAGAGCAAAGAGGGGCGTCCCGGGGGCTCCCGCTCCTTCTTCGCCTTCCCGCCCGCCCGCCTCACCTCTCCCTCTGCCTCGCCTTCAGGAGAGCTGCTGTCCATGGGGTTTGGGTTCGTGGAGTACAGGAAGCCAGAGCAGGCCCAGAAAGCGCTCAAGCAGCTCCAGGTAAGGCGGGGGTTTCAGCCGAGGTCCACGGAGGTACCTGGAAGGTGGTGGTGGCGGCAGCCTGGGGGGCGGGGTGGGGACGGGGTGGGGGCGGGGTGGGGGCGGGGGTCCGGCCTGTCAGCACTCCTGACAATGAGCAGGAATGCCGGTTATCCACGTTTTCTTGGGCCTCTCGCTTCCTCCAGTGCTCCAGGGCACCGCGGCCCAAGAACAGTGAAGAACCTTCTTCAGTACTCTGTGGTCACTGTAGTGTGTTCATGAATCCACAGCCCTGTGCCAGGTCGCGGGGGCGCGGGGCTGGCAGAGTAGACCTCTGAATAAATACACAAGACTAGATCATGAGAAGTGCTTGGATGGAAGTGAAGCAGGCATCGTGATGGGCAGAGAGGGTTACTTTACACTGTGTGGTCAGGCAGGCCTCTCTGAGGAGGTGACCGTTGAGCAGATGACTGATTGACAAGAAGGAGTCAGCTACACAAAGATCTGAAGGGAAAGCAGTCTAGGAGGGAGAGACAGCATGTGCAAAGGGCCTGAGGCAGGGACTCTGAGGTAGGAATGAGCTTAGTATGTTTCAGGGACGGAAAGAGGCCACTGTGGCTGGGGGAGGTGCGGGGTGGACGGTGTGTGGACCCAGATCTTGTCAGCCTTTTAAGGACCGTGGAGTGCGGTGGAAAGGCAGTGGGATTGTCAGAAGGCTTGGAGTACGTTGGGGAAGGGACTGGCTTATGTTTCCGGGCAGTCTCCCCAGCTGCTGTGCAGAGAGCGGATCACAGTGGGACAGGTGAGAAACCACGGCGTCGTCCAGGCAGGAAAGGGTGTAGCCTGGGCCGGGGTGGAGGCAGTGACGAACGAGGTCAGGGGGACTAAACCCCGAGGCGTTAGGACGTAGGCTCCGCCTAGAACGAAGTGCAGGGTCAGATCGGGGCGCCCGGTAGCAGGAGGGGAGCTGAGCTGGGACCGCGGCGGGGAGCACGGCCTGGGATTGGCTCCGCCCCAGAGTGAGGCCGAGACCCTGTCCTCAGCACTCTTCCCTACTGCCCCGCGCCCCAGGCCCGTCGGCGGCCTGCGGGCGGGGGCAGCGCCCTCGCACACACCTGCCGTTTCTGCAGACCTGCTCGCTCCCCGCCGTCTCGTGCTGACCTCTCGCTCTGCAGGCCGGGTGCTCCTGACATACCTCTACATCAGGCTTCTTTCTAGACCCAGGTCCCTGGTGGGGCTTAGAGGGTTTTAGGCCACGTTCAGAACGTCCTGTGTCTGTGTGCGCTGGCCTGAGGCCAGGCGGCGTGAAGGTGAAATAGAGTTGAATCGGGCCAAGTGCAGGGGAGCCCGCTCACCTGACCCCGGCTGTCGTTCTCCCTCTGACAGTGCCCCTGGGCCAGGCGCGGCCGGGCTGTTCTCAGGGTGGAAAGGGCGCCCGTATGGGGCCACCGCCCTGTCCTGGCAGAGCTTCCTGCGCAGGGGAGAGGCCCGGGAGTATAGGAAATGTAACGATACGATTGTTTTTGTAGAGTTTTGACGACCTTGTCCTTGGCTCGGGGCAGCTTCATGAAGGGCTGAGTCGGATTCGGGTGGGATGGAAAGCTCGGAAAGCTCTGCCGTCTGCCAGGGCTGCAGCCTCAGACGCCCCCGGGGGCTAGTGGGCAGCGTGAGGGAGCGGGGGGAGGGGGCAGGCAGCACCCAGAGCAAACCCTGGGCACTCGCGCCCTGTCTGAAGGGCGCCACTTCTTGGCCTCAGCCGGTTACTGCCTCGGGGGGCGGGGGGGGGGCGGCGGCGGGTCTCGGCAACACCACATCTCTGGTGTTTGCTACGTTTGTTGTTTTTCAGAGAGGCCCTGGAAGCCCAGCTTTGTCACCAGATGCCGTGTAGGCGTTTAACTGGGTTTCAGCTCTGCACGCGCAGCGGTCCGTTCTCTGCCGCGTAACGCGAGACTCTGTCACTCTCCACCTTGCACGCGTTACGTTCCCTACCTCCCTGTGTGCGTGCAAACGTGCATATTGCCACCAAGAGTTGTGTACACGAAACTACCCGTGCTGTATTTTATGGGAGACTTAAAGGATTTTCGAGGGTAATTTTGCTAATACGCCAGTTTTGCCTTAAGGGACCCACGCGAGAGCCTAGCTTTCGCCGCAGCTCCTCCGTGGTTTAGAAATGGTACTTTTCAAGCACACGGTCTAGCCTGAGCTCTTTCCGCAAGCCGGAACAAAGGGCCTTACTTTGCCTCACGGTGCTGACAGACGATGGAAAATTCCGTGGCCTCGAGTGGCATAAAGGTCAAGGCCCCCGCACGGCCAAGAGGACGCTGGAAGGCTGGGTCCCTGTGACCACCGGCGGCCGCTGCTGGGGCTCCGCGTGAGCCGTTTCCAGGAGAAGCTCTTCTGTGTCCTTGGTCCCAGCTGGCCCGCTGCCTGGAAGCGTGCCCCCTCTGAAGTTTCCTTTCCTCCCCACTGAGGCCCGCTCCGGCGGAGAGCAGCGGTGGGGGCGAGCATGTCTGGGAAGACAGAGTGACAGCTCCACGGTCTTATCTCCTAGGGGCACGTCGTGGACGGCCACAAGCTGGAAGTGAGGATCTCGGAACGAGCCACTAAGTGAGTCCTGAGCGCCCCCTCTCTGCTCTCGTCCAGGGTGGTCCTCTCTGCTCTGGCGCTGGTACCCCGGCGGGCGTGTCATGGCCCCTCTAACGTGCCCTCAGCCCACCTCCTCACCATCCGGGAGTCTTCCGAATTAAGCTCATGTCCCATTTGCCAACTCCGAGGCCCATCTCTGCGATGGGCTGGGACCACTCCGGTCCTTGGGGTAAATGTTTAATGCACATTTGTCGTAATCAAAGTAGCAAGAGCAGGAGAAACAGGCACATTCCGCTCGCCTCGGTGTCGTAAATAAACCGACAAAGAATTGCCCGTTGCTGGTGCTTCGGACGAACCAGAGAAGCGATAGAACCTTGGTGTCCAGTTTTACAGGGCTTTCCTTCCTGGAGGTGGACAGCAGAGCCCAGAGACCGCCTCCAGTTAATTTGAAAGAGATTCAGTAGGTGTTGGAGTTGGAGACAGACCAATCTGCCCGGTGACCAGTTTCCTGAAGTAGTGTTTTGGGTTTGTTTTTTTTTAATAATTTATTTTTGGGGGGCAGAGCACAAGCAGGGGAGGGGCAGAGAGAGTTGGACAGAAGCTGTGAAGCAGGCTGTGCACCGACAGGGTGTCAGCACAGAGCCCAGCGTGGGGCTCGAACCCACGAACCACGAGATCATGACCTGAGCCGAGTCGGGTGCTTAACCCACTGAGCCCCCCAGGCGCCCCGTAGGAGTTTAGTTTTGTTCCTCCCCTCCTGCGCGCTTACACGTCTAAATGAGGTGCTCCGGACGGTGCCCAGCACACAACGTGCCCGGCGCGAGCACTCTCATCATTGTCACGATCGTCTACCAGCCCCGGGCGATGAAGTAACAGTCCTAGGGCTGGTCGAAGATACCCCTTTGGTAGTTTTCAGCAAGCTGGGCATTTGTCGTGGTCATTGAGCAGGTTGGCTGTGGGTGCCTGGCCTCGAGCTGCTGCCTTTTCTTCCTTCTGTGTTTGCCCTGCTGCTAGTGAATCCAGCCCGAGGCCACCTCTGGTGTTGGTCGCCCACCCAGCCTGTGCCGTGTGAGCACACTCGGGGAGGAGAAGGCCTGGTCCCGGAAGGGCTCCTGAGCTGTGACGTAACGGCGGGCGCCCAGGCGTTGAGCCCCACAGCCTCGGGTTCTGGCCCAGGAGCTGCGTGACCTGCGTGGCTGACTTTGCCCGTGAAGTAGTATGTGCTCGGTAGGGGTTGTGCATGAGGCATCTAGAACATGCCTTGCACGTGAGTGAGTGAGTACTCAGCCAACGGTGGCGATCTGTCTTTTCTGGTCCCTGTCCCCAGGGAGTCAAGCTAAGGTCACCTCGCAAGCTTTCAGTCCCTCACCAGTATGGATTCAGTCTTCCTTTTATTCAACAAAAAAATTAGAGGAAGCCCACCGTGTACCAGATACTCTGCCCAGGTGCCAGAAATGGGGTTTCCTTGTGGGGTTCGCATTCTAGGGCAGTGTAGTTGATAGAACCTTCTACAATGGTGGGATTCTTCTATCGTGTTCTACATCCGCGCTGTCCAGGATGTCAGCCACTTGCTCGTGCAGCGTTTGAACATGTAGAGGTGGGGAGCACAGTCGTGTTAGTTATCTGTCCCTGTGGAACAGAGTGTCCCAGGCAGCCTAAAACAGCAAACATTTATCATCGCACAGTTTCCCAAGTCAGGAACTTGGGAGCAGGTTAGCTGGGCACTTCTGTCTCTGGGTCTCTCGGGACATTACAATGAGGATGTTGGTCAGGGCTGCGGTCTCATCTGAAGGCCCCCCTGGGGCTACAGGATCCACTTCCAAAATGGCGCCCTCCCATGGCCGTTGGCACGAGAGCCCATTCCTCAGCACGCTGGCTCGCCCCGGGATCGCACGGGGGTCTCTACGGCCACACAGCCCGTCTTCCACAGACAGAGCGATCCAAGGGACAGCAAGAAGGGAGCGGCAGTGTCTTAGTCCTAGTCCCAGAAGTCACCGTCGCCTCTGTCTTCTACTGATCACGCAGACCTGCCTGATGGAACACAGGAGGGGCGTGAATGCCAAGAGGCAGGGGTCTCTGGGGACCGTCTTGGAGGCCGACTATCCCAGCAACTGGGGAGTTGAATTTTGAATTTTTTTCGTTTTAATAGAGGCTTTGTTGGCCATATGTGGTTTGAGGGCTACCGTATTGGACAGCACAGTTAAGGGAAACACAAACAACCTGTAATATGTGGTTAGGGGTGGCGAATGCCAGAAAGGAAAACAAAGCCGGGGGTGGGGAAGGAGGGGGTTGCCGCTTCAGTGGGGATACTTAGGGAGGGCCTTCAAGGAGGTGGTGTGGAGCGGACCTGAAAGAAGTGACTCAAAACACGGGGCGCCCGGGTGGCTCAGTCGGTTGAGCATCCGACTTCAGCTCAGGTCATGATCTCGCGGTCTGTGAGTTCGAGCCCCACATCGGGCTCTGTGCTGCTGGCTCAGAGCCTGGAGCCTGCTTCAGATTCTGTGTCTCCCTCTCTCTCTCCCCCTCCCCCACTTGCACTCTGTCTCTCTTTCTCTCTCTCAAGATACATAAATATGATAAAAAATTAAAAAAAAAAAAGTGAGTCAAAACCATCGTCTCGATGACAGCAGCTCTGTTTATTAAACATTTAGCACACGGCGGGCACCACGCAGTGTCTGACGGGCCCTCAACCAGTATGGCGAGGTCGGTATTCTTTTTAGGTCCACTCTGCACTCGAGGAAGCCGAGGCCCAGAGAGGTCAAGGTCCTTGCCCAAGGTCACTCAGGTCCACGCCCCGGTCGTCCACCCTGCACTGCTTCGATGCAGCGGCAGGTTGCGCAGGCGAGCAGGGGCAGGGGTGAGGGGGGAGTGTAGCAGAGATGGCCTCGGGCCCCGGGATGAGTTTCTCCCCTCACCCCTGGCCCATCCCCAGGGCTGGAAACTGCTCCAGGCCCGTGGACGATGCCGCTCCAATGTGCCCTGTTAAGTCTCAGAGAAGACCTTTGGCCCTTCGGGGTCTTTCCATAGCCAGAAAGGGACCGTAGAGACCGGATACGGTGAGGGTAGCCCCTGGGTCTCTCAGACGTCGGGCAGGAGAGGGCCAGGGGCAGGCGTGCTCAGCGGGTGTCCACAGCCGTTGTGAGGAGAAGGTGGTTACGCCCCGAATTGCCCAGGGGAGCCCGCCTTCCTCCCCCTTCTTCTCTGCCGTGTCCACACCAACTCCCTGAATCCCTCGCCTGCAGAAAGGACCAAAACTTCAACTCTTGGAGGGAGGGCCAGCGGGTCAGTGCAGGCTGGCAGCTGCCCACACCCCAGATAACCCGAGCCCTTTCCTGCAACCATCCAGGCCGGCCCTGACGTCCGCTCGGAAGAAGCAAGCTCCCAGAAAGCAGACCACCTCGAAGATTCTGGTGCGCAACATCCCCTTCCAGGCCGACCGGCGGGAGATCCGAGAGCTCTTCAGGTGGGAGCGCCGGCTTGGGCCACGGGCTGGCGCACGCGTGCGTGTGCGTGCGTGTGTGTGTGTGTGTGGCGGGGAGCCGCCGGAGCCTCGGGAGGCGCCTTCGGGTCCTTGATGGCTCCACCGTGGGCCGGCCCAGTGGTCTTTCAAAGGTCATCTTCCAGCTGCCTTAGATTTATCTCCCTCGAACTCACGCGCTGTGAGCGCTGTGCAGAGACAGGCAGGCCTCCTCCTGCGGAGCTGAGACAAAAAAGAGAGGGCGGCCGGTCCTCTCCGTCGCCGCCCGAGGGAGGATGGGGCGGGAGCCCAGGTAGCCAAGGCTCAGCCTCGGGCAGAAATTCTTGCACCCAAGGCTTTCCTCTGCTTTCGGCCAGTGGTTCTCTGCCTCTGCTGTTTTCCTGTCGCCTGGTGACTTTCGTAAACGGACCTTGGCTCAGGCCCCACCCCCGCGGAGTTGGAAGCTGGGGTCGGGGTCGGGGTCGGGGCCGGGGCCCTGACATCGGCCTCTTGGGCAAAGCTCCCCGGGGGATTCTGCCGTCCAGAGCTGGGCACCGCCGTCTACGTTGCTGTCTATGGAGGGAGGTCGTTTTGAAAGAAGGACGAATCCCCTGTGTAAATGGTGCAGCCCAGCGGCAGCTGCCAGCGTGGGGTCACCGCCTCCAGGCACCGGGACCTGGAGGGAGGCACTGACCGCAGGAAGGCCAGCGCTGATACCCGCAGGGAGGCCGATTTAATCAGACCAGTGTCCCTATGTTTCGAAAGAGAAACCGGCATTCTTGATTTTTAGGGGCAGTGAGTCGGCAACTAATTTACTCTCTGAAACACAGGCGGTGCAGGACAAAGTCTGCCTGTGGCCAGACACAGCCCGAGGGCCACCAGTTGGCAACCCCTGTGCTAATGTACTACACCGTTCCGCCTTGCAGGTTAGTTAGGTACCACCCAGAACCGAGCCCCGGATCAAACATCTTTAGGAAAGAGGGTAACAGGAAGGCGTTTAAAGCTGAGGCCGTCCCAGGTGTGTGCTGGGTGGCCCCCCGGGGCTCCCTGGCCTGCAGGATCCAGAGAGCTGCGTCCCTGTTAGAATTATCGGTCAGTATCTTACTAATTAGATCAATTACCGATGTCAGCTGTGGATGCCAAATATAGATCCCCTATTTGGGGGACTAGAACGAAGTACCTTTGTGTGAAATCTAGCTCTTTCTCTCTCACTCGATATAAAGAATAGGGAACCATTTATGGGATTTGCTTCAAAACTTCTCACCTCCATCGTCGTCCTCACCTCCGCTCTAAACCGTACGCTGGGCGCGCCGTTCGTCAACAGACGTGGTCTGCTGGTGCCGGCA
This sequence comes from Paguma larvata, assembly GCA_030068075.1. NCBI lineage: Eukaryota > Metazoa > Chordata > Mammalia > Carnivora > Viverridae > Paguma > Paguma larvata. The sequence continues at coordinate 79,629,481 of CM057835.1, forward strand.
CGGACGCCGGTGTCGGAGGAGTGGAGTCTCAGCCGTGACCCCGGGTCCCCTGCGTGGCAGTAACAGCCTGGTGACGTGGGGTCACGACCTGGGGGGGCGTCTTCCACTTCTCCGCGCCCAGGGAGGTGAGTCGAGAGGGGTACGTATCCGCAGCCTCGCGCGCCGGCCTGTTTTAACGCGCTTCTGCTTTGTAAAGAGAGTCCAATTTAAGACCTGCCAGATCAAAACAGGACTGCTGCAGACAGCACGTGTTGATCAGGAGATAGTATCCCGCCGAAACGACAGGCCCACTTGGCGCCGCAGCCTGTGTGGGATGACACTTACCCAGGGAAACAAAAGACCGGGACGGGAAGGGAAGAGCGCTTTGTTTGATCTCTCGTTTTGTATTTATTTTGAGAAGACAGGGAATTAGCGTCCGCGGAACGTAATTACGCGCGGGGTCTGCTCCCCCTGCCATTGTTCCGAGGGTAGCTTTCCTCAGCCCTGGGAACGGAAAGCCGCCTCCGAGGGCTCACCTTGCTTTGTTGTGCTCTGGGGCTGGGGGTGGGGAGGTAGAGGCAGTTCCCAGTGGCGGGCGGCAGGGGGCGCTGTGAGCCTGCTCAGGGGGCCCGCCGCTGGTCCTGGAAACCACAGACCCGATTTCAGACAAAGCCGGCGGCCGGCAAAGGTCAGAGCCAGCGGAGGATTTCAGGGTTTAGGGGAACCCGTCGGTCCGTCTCACAGGCGTCTCGCAGGCAGGTTTTGCGGGTGTGATCCAGGGTCCCAGCTCCCTCGGGCAGAGCGCTCGCCGTGCGTTGGGCCCCAGCTGCGCGTCGGCCCCGTGCAGTGTCTCCTCTAAGCTGCGTGGCCGCGCTGTGGAGGAGGGATGCTGTTCCCTGCTCTGCACCGGAAGGATGCCGGAGACCCGGCAGGCGAGGCGTCCTGCCCAGGACCTGCAGCCGAGCCGGGAGTGGGAGTCCAGCAGTCTGACCCAGAGCCGAGGCTCGGCACCGCTGCTCTCTGCAGCCTGTAACCTTCTGCAGGTCTAGAAGGACACTGCTCCCTCGGTCATGCCCGTGGAACCGCTGTCCCGCGAACGTGTAGTTAGTGCTAGGCGTCGGGCATGTGGCTGTTCCAGGAGAGACCGCCTCCTCCCCCGGGGAGCTCGCTGTCTGTGGAGGACCCAGGAGCAAAGTGACAGTGGCCGTGGGGCAGTGACCCTCCCGCGACACGCGGGAGTGAGCATAGGGCTGTGGGACAGCACGGCCAGGTTCTCGAGAGCGCCCGCCGAGGGGCCGCAGCTCGCCCGGCCTCCCGGCGCCCCTGCACGTGAGCCAGGGCCGCACCTGCCTGCGCCCTCCCTTGAGGCCCCCAGCCGTGCAGTCGGGCCCCCTGGCACCGCCCGCAGCCCCTCGAATCCAGCGCAGCCGGGGGGTCAGAGGCCCTGCGGGGCCGTCATCTGGGACAGTTCAAGGCTCGCCTAGACCCAGCAGGGGCCTCTCTGCCGCCTTCTGGGGCTCTGTTTCCCCTGTGGCACAAAGTAGCACTGCGGGGAGCATCCGCCCTGACTTACAACGACCGACCGTGTAGTGAGGACGTGTTTGTTACCAGGCAGTTTCCGAGCCCGGTCTCTCTGCCGGGCGCGGCTCTGCGTCATTACGGGTCTGTTTCCCGCAACAGCCCCTGCGGAGTAGCCCTGTGTCCGTTTCCCAGGGAGGAAGGCGGCTCCCCAGCCCCGGTTCCCACCGCGGGGCCGCGCGCAGGCTCTGCCGCACCCAGCAGCTCCCGCACCCCGCGACCACCTCGTGGGCCGTTGAAAGGGTTCCGTGGGAGTGTGCTTGTGGGGAGTCTACTACAGGGCCTGGGATGGGGTAGGTGGTTAGTAGACGTTGGCTCTGGCCGTCACACAGCACGAGACTGGCGGCACCAGGCTTCGAACCCAGGGTGGGTCTGACTCGACAGAGCCGGTGTCTTAGATGGCACTGCGGGTCCCCGACGGTCCTCCGTGGCATTTTCTCACTGTCTTTCCTCCTTTCCCTAAGCATGTCTTCCTACCCTGAGACCCTGTCCCCCTCCAGCCGGGCCTAGGCTGGGGAGAGTCAGTCCCGGGGGACGCTGGCCTCTCCTCCCTGTACAGGAAACACGGAAGACAGACGGGGATTCCCCAGATTGTGCAAGCGTGTGCCGGCGTGCAGGGAGCAGACTCCTCAGCCCGCAGCCGGAGCGGGGGTGAGAGCGGCCCCCGGCTCGCCCTGTGGTGTGCACAGCCGTGAGCTAGTGTCCATTCCAGAAGAAGAAGGGTGTAGGCTGGCTTCCCTTCCTGTCTGGGTTTGCTCCGGCGGAGTCGGGTGCGTGCACCTGCATGTGTGTGGGAGCGTCGCCGCGTTGCAAAGCCTGGATTCGAAGGTCCCTGGGACAGAGGAGGAGGTTCAGAGACCAGCCCCACAGATAGGGCCTACGCCCGTACCCCAGCTGAAGCTGGTGCTCAGGGCCCCCCCGAGCCTCACGCATCAGCGCGTGTGCAGAGCCAGGCTCGCTGGGCAGGTCTCGTTCCCGCCTGAGTTCCGAGTGCCAGCCCTGAGCGAGCACAGAAGCCTGCGGAAGGACGTGGCTTACGCTCACAGCACTCGGGAGGCATGGGGCCCCGGGCTGGCCACATCTCACACGCCTGAGGTACCCGTGCATCGCCACCGTGCCGCCCACCAGGCCCGCAGCGTGCATTTCCAAGTCGAGGAACCTGGGACCCAGAGACCTACAGGGGCTCTTCCTAGAAGGACCCTTGGCCTGCCCGTTTCTTTTGCACCCCACGGGCAGCCTTGGTGCGAGCTCGGTTTCCGGAAGGCGGTGGGCCTCTGGAAAGGAGGTTCTACAGACAGGGCTGGCCTTGTGAGCACATGACCCCTGCGGCCCCGCAAGGCCCTGCGCTCGCCATAATGCCCTGGTGTTCTTAATGTTTGAACAAAGAGGTCCTAAGTTTTCGTTTTACACTGGAGCCTGCAGGTTCTGAAGCTGGTCCTGCCTGCACTCCGCTGGACTGGCGCCCGGCCCAGCGTAAGCCCAGATCTTCCGTTTGAAATAGGCCTTCAGCGCACCCTTCCTCGGGCTCAGCCCCGACGCCCAGCCAGCGCAGCCTGGCCTGGCCCCTTCTCTCGAAGCGCCCAGCCCGCCTCCCGGGCCGCCCTTGGCGTGCCGTCCACGTGCATGTTCCGTGTCCCTTTCCCCCACCCCAGACCGTAATCTTGGACCCTCTGGTCGCTGCCATGTCTCCAGGTCCCTGGTACGTAGAGGGTGGTCAGCAAATGTTTGCTAAGCACGTAGATGAGTGTTTGCACAGACCAACCGTGCAAAGCCTTGCTCCATGGACTCCTGAGAAAGGGCACGTGGGGCACAGAGAGGCTGGGGAGTTTGCCCAGGGCCACACAGCTCTGCAGTGGCGCCGCCTGGTCTCTCCCACGTCGGGGCCCCAGCCACCCCCTCGGACCCGTCCCCAGGGGTCAGGGGTGTTGTGCGGGAGCTGCTGGCTGAAATGCCGCCTCGGGGGGGCAGCGGCCGAGGGCTACAGATGGAGAGAGCTTTTCATCCGATCCTCTTTTTTTTTCTCCCCCCTTGTTTGGTTATTTCGTACTCAGAAGCGTGAACGCCTGCTGGGGTGTGAATGGGTGACTCCCGACGGGTGTCCGGAGGCCAAGGCCGTAGTGACACAGCTGGCATCTACTGTCCCCGTTGCGCCCGTCGTGCCCGCTCTGTGGACAGCGTCCGTTGTCCCGGGCCTCTCTCCTCCTCATTTCCTCTCGCAGCGCCCGTGACCGTGACCGTGGAGGGAGGGCTGCGGAACGGCGTGCCTGCCAGGTTCCCCCGACTCCCTCCCTGGCTCGGCCCCGTCGCCCCGGGGCGGGGGCGCTGCCTGGCGCGCTCCTGGTTGTCGGCAGTACTTCTCCAAGAGCCGGGAGCCAGGAGCCCTGGGGTCTGCTCTTCTCGGGGGTCCCGGACTGATGGGGCCTTTTGCCGCTCGCCAGGCTCCGAGGGGAGCAGCTCTGTTAAGGCAGCCTTGGGGTTCGAGAAAGGGCTGGGGGAGAGAGAAAACCTCCCTTCCGAAAGGGGGGCAGGTAAGGAGGCTGTCTCTCCCCGCGTAGGCCGTGCCCCCACACGCAGCCCTCCAGGGAGCCCCCAGAGGGAGGCCCCCGCGTCCCCTGTCCAGATCCGGCCTCACTCCTTCCTTCTAGCACCGTCGGCTGCCTTCTGCCGCAGCAGAGCCTGTAAAATACGGACCGTCTGGCCCTTGACGGGCAAGCGTGCTGCTCCCTAGACTAAGTTAACCTCAGGGCTTGCGCGGAGATGGGGCACGCCCTAGGGGTGTGGGGCGTGGTCTTCTAGTTTTAATTACCCACCTAGTACATTCTTCCCCTTTTTATAAGACCCGGGGACCCTGCAGGTAGAGCTGTAGCCCCGTCGGCCCCCACTGAGCTCTCGACGTGAGGCCCCGGAGAGCTGCTGTGCTCATCCCTGCAGCCCGCTTCCCCACTCTGTCCTGTTTTCTGTCGGGGCATCCCTGCTCCTCCTGGTCGGCTGGGGGCTCTGTGGTTTAGGAGTTCTTTTATTTATTTATTTTTAATGTTTACTGAATATTGAGAGAGAGACAGAGTGCGAGCGGGGCAGGGGCAGAGAGAGAGGGAGACACAGAATCTGAAGCAGGCTCCAGGCCCTGAGCTGTCAGCACAGAGCCCGACGTGGGGCTTGAACCCACGAACTGTGAGATCACGACCTGAGCCCCCCAGGCACCCCTTCTTAAGAGTCTTTTTCAGAGCAGTTTTAGGTTTCTAACCCAACGAGAGGAAGGTGCCTAGTTTGCGTGACCCCCCGCCTCCACACACATACCCCGCCCCCCCCCATTATCGACAGAGCGGCAGGTTCGTCGTGCTCAGTGAACCTATGTGGACGCATCATCATCACCACCCCAAGCCTGTGGTTTGCAGGAGGGTTCCCGCTCCACGGTGTGTGTCCGGGGCACTGAACGGATGTGCGATGGCGTGTCTGTCATTACAGCGTCACGCGTGCCATCTTCACTGCCCTGAGAGTCCTCCGTGGCCTGCCTGTTCCTCCCCGCCCTCCCCTTTGCCGAGGTGTCAGAGGACGGCGTGGATGCATTCGTTCATTCATTCATTCATTCGTTCTAAACTGAGCTGGGAGCGGCTCAGCCATTAAATTTAGGACCCCCCCCCCCCGCCAGCTCCAGCGTGACCTCCCCGTACCTTGATCCCATCTGCAGAGACCCTGTTTCCAGTCAGAGCCTATCCACAAGCTCCGGAAGGCACGAACTGGGGGGACACGTTTCGCCCGGTACAGGGTGTCTTAGATGGGGTGGTCAGGAGAGGCTTCTCTGAGGAGGGGACCTTCGAGTGGGGACCCGTGGCTACGCAGGGGCGAGCTGCATGCAGACATGGGGGCGGCGGGGGCCGTGCCCCGAGGGGATGAGCTGGGTCCCCGGAGGGGAGCGGGTAGGGTGAGCAGGAACAGAGGGACGGTGCTGAGGTGGGAGGAGTGGACGGGGCACAACCTCGTGGGCCGTGGCGAGGGCTTCGGACGGCCTCTAAACTTGTCGTTCATGTGTGGCCAGCAGCCAGCCCCAGAAACAGGGCAAGAACGTTCCCAGCCTGTCCTGTGCCCGGTGCCCCCTTCCAGTCACCGTCCCCACCCTCTCCCTGCCCACCACCCTCCTGATGTCTGAAAGCATGTCTTCGTGCTGCCTGGTTCTGTTTTTATGTAAGTGGCATCATCACGCGTCCACTCTCGGCGTCTGTCCTCTCTGCTCAGCGTCTTCGTCGTGAGTTGCTTCTGTGTTTTAACGTTACCGTGATTTGCTCATCCTCGTTGCTGTATAGAATTCCGTTGTGCAAATACGTTGAAATACATTTCTCCATTTTACTGATGAGCACGTGGGTAGTTTTCAGGCTTTCGGCGATTTCCGGTAAAGAATGCTTCTGTGAGCAGCCTCGCGTATGTGTCTTTGGTGACCACGTGCGTGCGTTTCTGTACGGTGTCCGTGCCGGCGTGGGCTCGCTGGGTCCCAGGTGTGCCGGTCCCGGCTGTCGTGAACCTCTCAGTCAGCTTTCCGAAGGAACCGTCGGTGTGCACGTTGCCGTCGGCTTGAGAGCTCCCGTCGCCCCTGGCCCTTGCCGACACTTGGCATTGTCTTTCTCTTTCAGCCAGTCTGGCGGGGATATGATGGCATCCTCATTTTGTGGTTTTAATTTCACCTCCCTGGTAGCCAAGGACACCGGCTGGTTCTTCATATGCTCGTGAGCGCGTGGCTGTGCTCTCGTGGGATGCCCGTCCAAGTCTTCTGCCCGTTTTTCTCGAGACTGGGTTGTCTGGTTTTTGTCCTTATTGTGTTTCTAATTACTTCTTATATAACTTTTTGTATTCTGGCTTCGAGTCCGGTGGTGGGTATACGGTGGCCAGCCCCTCGTTCTCCCGTTCTGTGGGTATCTTACTGGTGTCCTTTGATGAACATACGGCTGTTAACTTTAACGTTGTCAGTCTGTTTTTTTACCTTCGTGGTTAGAGCCTGTTAAGTCCCGTTGGCGATCCCTCCCTCCTCCAGGCTGGGGAAGATCGTCTCCCGTTTTCCTCCAGAAGCTTTGACCTCTCACGTTTAGGTAGACAGTCCAGCCGGGATCGATTTTTACGTACGGCGTGAGGGAGAGATCGAGGTACGCTCCCCAAGTCCGTTGGCCTGCGTCGTGTATTGTGAAAACCATTCTTTCCCCTGTGCTGTGCGGTATTGACTTTGTCGTAAATCAGAGGACTGTGCTCGCGAGGCTCTGCTTCCGGACTGTCTCGTCCGCTCCTCGGGTCTGTTTGTCTCTCCCGTGTGCCAATACGCCCGTCTTAATTACTGTGGCTTTGTAAGTACGAGCTTGGTATCTGGGGTCTTTGTTCCTGCCTGATTGCCTTGACTGTTCCCTGCCCTTTGCACTTTGGGCCTTCGTGCCTTACTCCACTGCCGCCAGGAGGGCAGAGGGAGTGGTTGGGTGACTTGTATTGGTGAAAAGGTCTTGAGAGAAGGGGGTCAGAGCGGGCGTGAGGGGCCGGAGGTAGGTGATCGTGGTCTGGACCAGGCGGCGGCAGGTGGGAGCAGGTGCCGGGTGGGTCTGGGGGTGCGTTCGCAGACCCCCGCTGGGGGCTTGGTGCAGACCGTGATGGAGACGGGAGCGGGGGACTGCTGCTCCATTGAGGGTCCTGAGCCACTGGCCGGGTCATGGGCCACGTTTAGGGGAGGGGCAGGGCAGCGCGAGGGAGGTGTCGGCCCGCTCCACACGCCTCCCCTTGCTCCCCCGTGTGGGGTCGCACCTACCCCTGGCCACGGCGGCAGTGCCAGTCGCGCTTGTCAGTTGGTCCGTGCAAGCGCGTGCGCGCTGGGGGCTTCCAGCGAGCACTGCCTTCGGGAACGCGCTGCTTGCCCCGCAGACGTCAGCCCGGCACTGCCGTTGCTGCGTCCCTCGTTGGCACATGCTGTGCGGCGTGAAGGAGGCGCTGCCCACGGGCCCCCAGACGTTTGCACGGCTCCTTGAAGAGGGCCCCGCCAGCGCCAAGTGCTCCGGTGCTCACGACTTCACTCCTCCCGCCCCCCCCACCCCACGCGGAGGCAGGTGGCCGCCCGGCCATCACACCCCGAGCGCGTCGCAGCCGGATTCACGCTCCCCGTTCCTCCCTCTCCTGCAGCCTCTCCCACGGCAAGGCCCGGGGTTTCCTGCACCCATGCGGTGTGTGTGTGGGGTTCTTTCCGTACGCTGGTCTTGGGCAGTCGTCACCCTGAGGTTTCCCGTGTCTGTGATGCTGGCTAGGGCCAGCGTGCAACTACTCGACGCGGGCTTCCTGTGAGCGGGCCGGCCCCTGCCCTCAGGATCACCGCGTTCGGAAAACAGTGCCGGCTGCAAGGCTGTCACTGAGATACGCCAGGGAGCCCGTGCTCCCTCCAGGAGAGCGTCCCAGAGACAGAGTGCAGGAGTCCTCGCCGGACGCGTTCGGATGTAGGAAGAAGTTCTGGGTTCCCGGTGCACTCCAGGCTTCGCCCTAGCCCCCCGTGGGTCAGGGCTTGGCAGAGCGACCTGGTCCAAGTCCCAGGTGTCTCTCCCTCTCTGTGGCCCGGCCGCCTCTTGAACCCAGCTTCCGATGTGGGCCAGCTTGGTTTCGGAGGGGGCATGGGCTAGGCTCTGTCCCCTCAGAGGCCCAAAGGCCGGCCAGCCTACACAGGCGTGCCCGGGTGGGGCTGCTGGTAACCGCGGCAGGCGTCCCCAGGGGTCGGACTTGTGCTCAGAGTAGAGACGAGTAACTGCATGTACACACCCGTCAGAACGCCTGGGCGCATCCTACAGCAACTCGGGGAGAGTATGGGCGCTTTGTTACAAGCGAAACACGCCCTTTCCGTGCGACCCAGCGGTGGCACTCCTGTGCACGTGCACCAGAGAAATGGAAACTGACTTCGGCTCAGATCCTGATCCCACAGTTTGTGAGTTCGAGCCCCACATCGCGCTGTCTGCTCTCAGCACCCAGCCGCTTCGGATCCTCTGTCCCCCTCTCTCCGCCCCCCTCCACACATGCACACATGCTCGCTCGCTCTCTTTCTCAAAAATAGACATTTAAAAAAATTTTTTTAAAAACAAATACTCTAATCCATGAAGGGTTACAAAAGGCCACACCCTGCCGAAGTGAGTTGCCCGTCACCGGGGGTAAGCAAGGGAAGACTAAGGCGACCCTCTGTTAAGGATGCTATAAAAGGGATTTCTGACGAAGTAAGAGGCCAGGCTCCCTCCCTTCAAGACACTGGACCCCAAATATTGTCAGCATTAGCGTCCCTGGGGGTCAGAGAAAGGAGAATCCTCCAGCCTTTGGGTCAGCTGCAGGTAGTCCGATCCTTTGGTCAGAAGGAAGTCAGCACTCAGCAGACGCACGGTCAGTAGCCAGGTGAGGAGGGGCGGGAATGAGGAAGAGAAATTACCCAATTTTTATATGCTGTGTAAACGGTGTGTCCACCTTCTCCCTGAAATGTGGGCTAAGTGAACCCTAGGAAAGGAAGAGATTGGGCTCGTGTGTGTATTTGGTCTCCGGGAATCCGCTTCTCTTTAGCAGATTCCTGCACGAACCTGGTGCTGTATCCAGGAAAATATTAAGCGTCAGTTGTTTGCAGCATGAGAAAACCGTGGTTCCGTGTTTCTGCCCCGTTTTCAGAGAGCCGAGAAACCAGCACGTCGCTCGCTTAGGCTCTTGTCGCTTCTCCGTCCCTCCAGACCCTGGGTCCGCCAGGCGGGGTGTCTCAGAGCGGGCCCTCCCCCACCTAAGAGCCCCAGGAGCCTGGCCCCGAGGCATTTGATGGGGAAGCACACCGGGCGATATGGTCTTCATTCATTCGAGAGGCCCGCTCGGCAGAAAACCTGTTTCTGACCCTCTGCCCCCCCCCCCCCCCCCCGTTTTAAGTACCCTGCTCCCAGTCTGTCCACCAGGGGATGGTTGGGGGCTGTGAAGTCACTGCTGCTCAAACCGGGATGAAGCGGGGTTCGCCCGGCGGAGAGGATCGCCTGGTTGCCCGAGTTCTCCTTTCTCGTGCCGTCCTTGTGCCGCGGCCGTCAGAAGTCAGCTGTCAGTTTGGAAAGGAGCCAGCGCGGTTTTCCAAGTGAGCAGAACACTGGCCAGGGAGTCAGGAGACCTGATTTCTGGCCCAGCTCTGCCTCGCGCCCTTGAGGTCACCTTGGGGCGGTGGCGCGAGTCTCCTTTGTTGAATGAATCAGGGAAGGGGTCGGGCGAGGCCAGCCCGGAGGGGACGGCGGCTTCCTCCTTGCCAGCGGAGACGAACCCGTCGGCCCTGACCGCCCGGAGCCCTGGGCAGGAAGCCCGGGAGGCTGCCTGGTGGGCTCCGCGGGAAATGGCACTGTAACCGATCAGCGATGTCCGCCACCGACGTGGGCGCGGCACCCGCGGTACCTGGGCGGCCGCAGGTCTTCCGCCTGAGGGTGAGGCACGAGCGCCTGTCCCCGGGGCTTTCACGTTTCCAGCCGCCGGCCCGGCGGGAAGAGCCGTCCCAAACCAGGGCCCCTGGGGAAGCTCGCTTAGTTTTCCTCTTTCCCAAAAATAGTAACAAACCGGGAGTCGAGAAGGGTTTCTCTTTTCGTCGTTGCTGTTTTCTTCCTTTGCAATTCCAGAGATCCGGCCTTCCGTCGCCGCCGCCGTATTCTTTCCCTCCGCGCCCAGCCTCGTTCCAGGAGAGGCGACAAAGGCCAGGCGGTGGAACGGGGCACCCTGGGGAGAGCGCGTGGGTCCCGGGGGTGGGGGGTGCGGTGGGGGGAGGCATTGTGCGCCCTGACTCCTTCCCCGCAGCCCGCTCTAGTCTTGCTTTCACACCTCCGCTCTCCGCATTCAGTGCCTTTTCAGCTACAAGGTCCCTGCGCTTTGTCTGGGCTTGTGGAGAGCGGCGGTCGGTGGGGCGCGTTGTCACAGCTGATAATTGTGCTCCGCGTCTCCGGCATCCTGGGTGCTGAAAGGCGGCGGGAGCCCCGGGCTGTCTCGGGGGGCTTCTGGCGGGAGCAGCTCCTGCCCGCTCACGTGACGCGGAGCTCTCTGAGAAAGGGAAGGGGGGGGGCCTCGACGCACTGCTTTTTAGTTAAGAAGTACCTCGCCGGTTTAGCAGATATTTACTGAGCGACTCTGATGAGGCAGGGACTGTGCCGGGTGCGTGCCGGGTTACAGAAACACACGTCACCTCCAGGACACAGGGGGCCGCCTTGGTTTAGGCGGAAGCGGATACGCGTTCTCACGGCAGAGGCCAGGTCTTACACGCCGACCACGTCCCTGGGACCCAGTGTCTGTCTCTGGAGAATGGCCAGGTTACCCGCGGCGTGCGGTTTGCCGGGAGGACAAGGTCCGCAGAAAAAGCACTTGGCTTTTCTGTGGCCCGGGCACCGCTCCTCTGCGTAGTGCCCGGGGCTCCTGGAGCGCCCGGCCCGGCCACCAAGAGCCCTGCTCCCTCGCCTCGAGCTCTCCGTCTTCCCGGTCCTCCCCGAGGCCACTCAGAAGCGAGGGGCTCGGCGCCGAGGTGGTCTCTGAAAGAGTTTTCCGTCTAAAGGAGCGGTCCCTAAATCACAGGCCGCGACAGTGTTTCTCGGCGCTTCCCTTCCTGACGAAGGTATCAGGAGCCCTTTGGAGGAAAAGTACAGTTCTCGTGGCCCTCCCCCCACAGAGGCGACTCGAATGTTCCGGTCACTGCGCCGCTTAACCGTGTGCAAGCGCGAAACTCGGAATAAACTGACGGCTTAGGCCTCGGGCCCTCTTAGGGCTTTAAGACCAAAACCTGCCTTCAAATTAAATACAAACGAGAGTTAAAATCTGAAATATTCAAATCGACCACATTGTTTCAGCGTGATGGGTGATGCTGTTTTGCGGCAACTAAATTCAGAACGTGGGTTTTTTTTTGTTTTTTTTTTTTTACGTTTATTTATTTTTGAGAGACGTAGAGAGTATGAGCAGGGGAAGGGCAGAGAGAGAGGGAGACACAGAATCTGAAGCAGGCTCCAGGCTCTGAGCCATCAGCACAGAGCCCAATGCGGGGCTCGAACCCACAGACTGTGAGATCATGACTTGAGCCGAAGTCGGCCGCTTAACTGACTGAGCCACCCAGGCGCCCCAGAACGTGGGTTTTAAGGTTAGAAAGAGCAGCCTCAGGGAGGCTCTGTAGCGCGTCGGCAGCGCCAAGGCGGGGAGCACCTGTTCGCGTCGGGAACGCCGGCTCGCGGGCTTCAGGCGCCGGTTCGGCGCCATCAGGCCTCCGGCCCCTCTGCGCTCAGCCGGCCGTCAAAGCCGCCCGGAGCGCAGGGCCGCTCAGCGGTTCCGCAGAGCCATCTCGGCCGCTCAGAAAATCACAGTTAGCGCCTGGCGTCCCTGACACCGTCAAGGAGCCGGGAGCCGGTTACTTCGGAGCGGAGAACAGCCGGGCCTGTCACTGTTCACTCGGGCCGACCGGTCTCCTGTCGCAACCTGGACTGTGGCAAGACGGCTTCCATGCGATCCCGGGTCCCCCATCACCCTGGGGCCGGCGCCGGCTACCCCGGCCCAGGGCTTCGGAGGTCAGCGTGCCCGTACCGCGGAGCCGGGGTGTCTGTAAGCCCCGTTCTAACACACGTCTGCGCGTGTGTGTTAAAAATTAGGTTTTCTAAGTACACCCCCAGATTTTTTAATTCTATTACCCCTGCCTGTGCCCTCTCTCTCACACACACGCACACACACGCACACACACACACACACGCACGCGCGCACGCATCGGGGGCGCCCACACCTGTCAGCGAGGCGGCAGGCCTTCTTTGGAGGAACCCGCTCTGTCAGGCAGACTCTGACGAGAGCACGCGTGTTCCGTCCACAGGCCCTGCCGGGTCCACGTGGACCTCTAGATCTCGGTCCCCGCCGCGCCCCCCGCGGCCGGAATACCCACCACCAGGTTTACGCAGCCGGCACTGTGGGAACCGACGGTTCTACCGATTGGTCCCCAAGGGTCAGGGAGGCTTCTGGAGTTCTCTAGTCTGTCCTGCTCATCTGAATTGGCCAGGGAGGATGTGGGCAGAGGCCCCTCAACGTGATTGTAGAAGTCACATGAAGAGGCAGTTCAGTGGAGGGGCTGGTTCAGCCGGCGGCTCTGTGTTCGGTCTGACACCAGCCGTCAACTTCGTGATTGAGAGCGTCGGTATGGTAGTCTGTGGCAGTGGCACCCTCCAGAATGGCGCAGTGTCCAACCCTCGCAACTGAACATGGCAGCCCTGGTCACCCATCAGTTCCAGATCAGTGTTTAAATGTCAGCTCCCCCATTACCAGCCGTCAGACTTGGATAAGTCACGTACATACCCTGAACCTCAGTGTCTGCGTCTGTAAAACGGGGACCACGGTACGTACACACACGGGAAGATTCCAGGAGATGATGGAAGTAAAGCCGCTAGCCTGGTGGCCTGGGTCCCAAACTGTGCACCGAGGCTCCTTGGGGTGCCTCAGGGAGCTCCCGCGTGCGCGGTGGACTGTCTCAGTTTTGAGGAAACTACGGCGGCAGCTGTCAGACGGCGATGCTGCTACGTGAGTTGTCTTTGTGAGGCTGGACTCTGGAGCGGTCACGACCACGCTGTCGGGTACCTATTTCTTACGGCCCGCGGACGCCGTGGAAACGTAACCGAGATACCAAGGGGCGCTGCGTGCAGGCCGAGGGAGTTTGGGAACCCGTGGCCTGGCACTTGGGCAAATCTCCGCACCCCGTCAGCCATGGAGGCCGTCGTGCCACAGTCTCCCCAGAAGGGCCGTGCGGGCCTCAGGGTTCCGTGTTGCTTCGAGTCTTCGCCCGTTTCACCGTGGGGCCCGCCCGGGGCCGGCCTCCAGGGCGAGCGTGCTGTCCCCCCTGCCTCCCCGCTCGGCACCTCTGCTCACTCGTAAAATGCATTTCGGAACATCCGTTTCCCAGCTAGCTTTTGGAAGAGCCCCAGGCCGCCTGCGGTCATCTCGAAGGGGTGTCGTGACGCGTCCAACACATAAGAGTCTTAGAAAAAAATTAACTCGCTCGCGTGTCCCTGCCTCAGAGTGTTCCCGGCAAGGCCCAGCGCCCTTGGTCCGCACCCGGGCGTCACGGCTGGGGGTGGGGAGGGCTCCTCCCAGTCAGGGGGCAGACCCTGGCTGTGCGGCCTCATTTCCACAGAGCGTGGCCTGGGCCTGGACCGCCCCAAGCCTTCCAAGTGTACTCGGCCTCCAGCTGGGAAGCCCCCTGGCCCCCCAGCTCTCGGCAGGCTCCGCATCCTGTGTTCTGGGCTTGCTGCACCCGGAGAAGCCGTCCGCCCCTGCCCGTCCCTGCCCTCCCCGCAAACAGAACCCACATGTGAGCCCAGGGCGGGGGGTTTCCGGTGTGGTTACGGTGGGTGTGTTTCCATTCCCCGCCTCCGCCCGGCCCTCTCTGGCCGCTGGGCGGATCGGGGTGCCCGCTAGCCTGCGGGTGTTAGACTTCGTAGGAATGCCCGGGTGGGGCCGTCTCTGACCTGCAGGAACTGCCCTTACTTAGTTCGGCCTCACCGTAGTTGTCCCCCCGTGCGGGTCCCCTGGCGCGTGCGTGCGTGCGTGCGTGCGCGTATGCTCACACACACCCTCTCTCTTTCTATATACGTGTATACACGTATGTGTGTGTTACGTGTACGCACGTGTCTGTATTTCATTTATGCATGGCTTATACGTACGTACGATTACCCATTTTTAAGAAACAAAATTTACTTGCACGATTGACACAGCAGCGTGTTTTCCTTGTTGAGAGAAGATTCCCTTCCATTGACGGTCACCCCCAGGCAGTGCCACCCTCCTCCTTGAAGACGCCCCTTGCGGCACCTCTCCCTCCAGAGCCTGTCCCCGCGCTTCATACACGGGGGGGCCCGTAGATGACACAGGGGGTCGTGTCGCACCCGTTTAGACCAAGACGGCGCCGTGCTTTCTGTAGCGTTGGGTTTTTCCCCGTGTCTGAAAGGCGTCTCACTGACCTTTCTGGTTTAGTCCACGTGGCTCTGCGTGGTCCTTCTTTTTTTTTTTTTTTTTAATGTTTATTTACTTTTGAGAGAGAGAGAGAGACAGACAGACAGAGAATGAGTGGGGGAGGAGCAGAGGGAGAGGGAGACACAGAATCTGAAGCAGGCTCCAGGCTCTGAGCTGTCAGCACAGAGCCCGACGCGGGGCTTGAACCCACAGACTGTGAGATCATGCCCTGAGCCGAAGTCGGCCGCTTAGCCAACTGAGCCACCCGGGCGCTCCTGCGTGGTCCTTCTTAATGCCCTCTGTCACCTCTTCCGTCTGAGGGAAACTCGCAGCCCGTCGTCCAGATGCGGAGAGCGGAACCCAGAATGGAGGGGAAAGCCACGCAAGCAGGCAGATGTCCAGCCACTTCTGACCCCCAGCCCGGGCTGGGTTCTCTCTGCTGGCGGCCCCTCCCCCGGCCCCGCAGCCCCGCGGCCTGCCCTGTCCTCTGTCACAGACTCACGTGTGGCTCCTCCTGACCAGCTGAGCGGAGGGACGGGCCTTCCGGCCGCGCCACCACTCAGGTTAGGGGAGAGCTACCCTCCACACCACGGATGGCCAGTTTCCGAGGAACTAGAACAGAATAAAATATACTTAACATTGGAACTCGGCCGAGAGTGCAGTTGAGTCTTCGATGATCCAGAAGGTGATTCGGGGCCCGCGGGGCCTCAGGTCATCGTCACGTGCATCCGTCGTCACTGCGCGCCGGGCAGAGCCTCGGGTAACGGGGCTTCCTGGCTGCGGGCCTGAGCGGCTCTCGTGGCGCATGGCATCCCCCGTGACGAGCCTTGTCCTCTGGCCAGAACAGAGGACACTTGACCAGTACCAGGAGGCTCAGGGCCTTCTGTGAGCGCGTGGCTGCCCGAGCTGTGGCTGTGCCGTCGGCCGGCAGGGGCGCCCCAGGAGCCTCGGCGAGGCCCTTCCAGCCGGAGCTCCGGCTCTGAGTCCTAGCCCGGGCCTCCTCTCGGTAGAGGGAGCAGGGCCACTGCGTCTTCCCTTTCCGGGTCTCAGCAGCCTATCCAGGAATCTATAAAGTGTCCTCGTATTTTTTTTCTTTATTTGCAACTCAATTCCTCACCTACTTCCGGAACGATCAAGGCCCCAGTTCGGTCAGTGCAGAATTTAAGAAGAATGTCATTGGGAAGGAGATTACGTGAGGAGTTGCTCCTTCCGCTTCGTTGCTGGGGCAAAAACAACTCCCCTCTCGGGGACATTCCCAAAATGAGGAGGACTTCAGTAAAGGGGCACTAAACTTCAGTCTGAGCTCCCTAGCAGCCAGAGCAAGAAGGGGAAATAGCTCCGAGTGCCTGCGAATTCAGAATCTACCTCCCAGCGCCCTAACGAGATCGCCCGCCCCCGGAGGGTTCCCGCGGCTCCGGCAGGCTGAATGGAGCCTCCGGTTCTCAGGCTACAGAGCGCGTCCTCTGTCTGCATTCCACCTGAAACCACAGACCAACAGGCATCGCCTCCAGCATGCGTGAGTCAGAGAGGAAGAAAGTCGTGTCTTTCTGTTTTTGCACAGACATGGCCCTGTCGTAGGGCAGAATGCAAAATTACACGAAGTGTCGCGGTAAGCACAAGACACCCGCGAGGTACGCTCACGGAGGCTTCAGAAGTTCTATTCTCATTCTCACCTGCTATTTCGGATACGGTGTGTTGCTGGGAAGTTTCTCGAAGCCTTGGCTTAAGTCCTAAGTGGAGAGAAGGATCGGGAAGTGGGGGTGGGGGAGATGATGCCAGGCTGGACGAGGAGGGAAGCGCCAGCCAGCAGCGCCACACTCCCCTCAGTGCGGTAGCCTGTGCTGCGAGTGTGTGGCGTGTTCCTCTAGAACGTTCCGTGACAATAGCCACGGAGCTCCCGAAACACGATTTGCATAACCGAGGAACCCAATTTCAATTTTATGTAATTTTTTAATGTTTTTTTAAATTTATTTTTGAGAGAGAGACAGAGCAAGTGCGAGAGAGGCAGAGAGAGAGAGGGAGACACAGAATCCGAAGCAGGCTCCAGGCTCCAAGCTGTCAGCACAGAGCCCGATGCGGGGCTCGAACTCACAAACCGTGAGATCATGACCTGAGCCCAAGTCGGAATCCCAGTTGATTGAGCCCCCCAGGCGCTCCTCCTTTCAATTTTAAATAGTCTCACATAGCAGCGGCTACCATGTTGGATGGCGCCGCGTGAAAATGGTCATACTCTTTGATCGAGGCTTTCCGTTTGTAGAGTTTTATCCTAAAGAAATAATTGGAAATTTCAGCAGATTTTCCGCACACAGGGGATCACCCTAGAAGGGTTGCTTATGGTAGCAAAAAATTGGAAACGCTCTGAATAATCAATGGGTTCGATAAATTACGGATGGGGTCAATAAATTATGGGCGGAATGCCAGGAAGACATCAACAGTGTCTGTAAAGAATGTCCCCGAGAGGGAAGTTGTTTTTGACCCAGCAGCGAAGCGGAAGGAGCAAGGATGGAACAGCACAGCCTCCGATTTCAGAGTAAAGACACGTAGGAAAAAAAGACGTGAAGGAAAGGCAACTGAAGCAACGGGCCTTGTCAGCGAGCTCGCTGGACTCACCGTCTCCCCCTCGTGTTACCGCGTGCCTCACACAGTGTCTACAACACTGCTCGTGGAGGGTCCCGAGGGAAAGGTTATGTCTCCAGAATAACCCAGTCGCCCACTGCTCCGTGAGAGCGGCCGGGGGAGGAGGGCGTGGAGGGTGTCCTTGCAGTATTCTGGGGCGCACCCGGCCAGCCCCCTATAGTAAGTGTGCTGAGCGGCTCATCGTCCCCTTCCCTGGTGTCTGCTCAGTGTCGGCTCCAAAACCAGCCCCTTTAAAAAAATCAAACTGAACCGAATGCAGCCAGGACAGTATGGCTTGCGTGGGGGTTCTGCCCAGCACTTTCTGTGACTCCAGAACTCTCGAATATACGGAAGCCCTTGGACTCTTCCTGTTATTAGCAAGTCAACGTTTCACCCTTTTACAAATTCTGTCTCAGGGCGCCTGGGGGGCTCAGTCGGTTGAGCATCCGACTTTGGCTCAGGTCATGATCTCACAGCTCGTGAGTTCAAGCCCCACGTCGGGCTCTGTGCTGATGGCTCAGCCTGGAGCCTGCTTCAGATTCTGGGTCTCCCTCTCTCTCTGCCCCTCCCCTGCTTGCACACATGCTCGCTCGCTCTCTCTTTCTCTCTCTGTCTCTCAAAAATAAACAAACTGAACAAAATACTGTTTCTCATTAAAAGCTGTAACTTGGTTCTAGAGACTTTGGGAAACGGAGCGAAGGCAGGAGCACGCCGCCCACGTCCCCAGCACGCGGCGCGGCGGCCCCCCTGACGCGCGCCTCCGTCCTCCCCTGCGCCTGCGCCTGCGCCGGCAGGGCTGGTGTGAATATCACCATTTCACAGATGAGGAGCTGGCGGGTCAGGGAGGTTAAGTGCCTCGCCCGAGGTCTCGTGGCTGGTTAAGTGGCAGAACCGAGGCCCGAGCCTGAGTTCCAGTCTGCCTTCTCTCCCTGGCTCCGGGGGCGAGGTTGGGCGCACCCCCAGATAGGCTTCTCACCTATTCATGGGATGCTGAGAGCCTCTCGTCCTTCCGAGCGTAGCACTTAAAAGCCTTCTATAATAGCTCGGCTCACGGAGTAAGTTACACCGGGGCTGATCCTTTCTTCCTGGGAGTTTACGACTTACGGTAGGCACGGCCGCCGCAGACGGGGTCATTCAGGATGCGCATTGTCACACGCAGACGGAATAAGCTGAATGTTTACCCGACGCACGGGCAGGGGGATAAAGGCTTTCTGCGGGGAAATGAGTGGGGAGAAGGAGAGAGGCGTGTGGGAGAGGCTTGAACCCCGGCAGCGCGGCCGCACTTCTCCGGGACAATTACACTCAGCCTACCTCGCATTTAAACAAAGTCCCTTTAACGGGCTTGTTTGCAAAGGCACTCCCCCCCCCCCCCCCCCCCCCCCCCCCGTCCCCCGGCCCTGCCTGAGCCATCACCTGGGCTTCTCCTAACGTAGCCACGCTCAACCCAGAGAGTTTAGAAAGGAAAAGTCAGTGGGTTTAGAAGGGCCTCTAAACCTCCCTGAGTATGGCCTGTGCTCTGGAATTTTCAGAGACCTACTGCGTCCTCGGGTGTCAGGATGTCACGGTCCCCCGTCTCCTCCTCTCACCCGGAAGCCCCCGCCCCGCCCGCTGCTCTCGGACCCGGCCTTGAGCAGCCAGGAGAGAGGTCCCAGGCAAGAGCCGACCCCGGCGACGGGGACAGAAGTCTCAGACCCGCCCGCCTCTGCTCCCCTGAGCCCCTCCAGTCCTGGGAAGCGCGGAGAAGTGCTGACCACACACGCTTCCTACTCCCTGGGGCTCGTCTGTGCTTTTCTAAGCAAGTTGTGCTAACGTGGGCTTCCCCACGGGAGCAACAGCCCAAGTTTCAGGGAAGGAGGTGGCTTGACAAACGCAAACCGAAAAGGAGCCCAGCAGCCGGGCCGTGAAGGATGGGCGCGGGGGGGGGCAGGGATTGGTGCCACGTCTCCTGGGAAGGAGTCCGCGCTTCTCTCTCCGTCTGGGGCTCCCGAGGCAGCCTCCCCAGACTGCTGGACAGACGTGCCCCTCCCCCCGGGTGTCTCCACTCCGAGCCGCCGTCAGCACCTCGGAGCGTACGGCATCCCTTGGGGACAGGACTGAGGGCCCGCTCTGGGACCCCGGTCAGCGGGGAGCGGGCGCAGCGGTCCCCGTCCAGCTGGCTTGGTTTGCTGTTTTAACCCGTCCCCGCACCGTGGCCAGAGCTCCGCTCCAGCGTCCCCGGGCGTCCCCGCCGCGCCGGGGTGGGAGAGAGTGTGCGCGCGGCACGCCCCCACGCACGAAGAGTCACTCATTTGTATCTCATTTTCGAGTTATTATCGAGCCGCCGGTTGTGAGGGTGTTTTGACAGCAGCTGTCGGCAAGGTGCAAGCGGCTGCCATCACCTCCGATCGGCCGAAGGCACCCATGGCAGCGCCTGAGTAATATCCGGGCCAGCCCGCCCCCGCCAGAGGGGAGCCACGGGAGGCACAGCACACGGAGGAGGAGCAGAGGACGGGGGGACGCCCCGGCCACTCCAGGCCCAGAGCCGGGCGGGCTGAGCCCGGCGGCCCCAGAATCAGAATCGTTAGCGTTTTTCTGACTCCTGCTAGAGAAGGCGGCCGGATGGTGTCTCGTGGCTTATTTGATTTATTTTACTTGCGGTTTGGGGCAGCGAAGGAGTTGGTGGGGGTGGATGAGAGAGGATCCATGCAAACAACCATTTAGGCTTGTCGGAGTTCATTTATCCGGTTAGCGAGGTTACCGCTCCCGGGCTCCCCGCTGCCGGCCCCGCGAGGCCTGGGCGCGTGCCGCCGAGCAGTGGGGAGCCGGGGAGGGCGGCGCCCATCAGAGAACGGGGCGCCCTGATCAATCACGGTTTCTTCTCCCCTCCCCGCCCCCCCCCCCCCTCGCTTGACTGAAGTGCAGAGGGACGCCTGCGTTTTCCCTCCTTCCTCGAAGAGCCTTCTCTCTCTGTAATAGAAATTGTTCCTCGCGTGTTCTTTCCAAGCTCTGTGCATCCAGGCTAGGGGGAGTAAATAAACCCTTTGTATTCACTGCCTTTTACCTAAGCAGTTTCAAAATTCAGTCTTTTCTCCTTCCTTTTTTTAATGTTTTTAAATATAAAAAAAAAAAAATGCCAGCGACGCCAGAAAGCAGGTGTTTTGTGATCAGGAAGCAAGCACGCTTCCGCCTTAAGTCGAGGACCCGTGGGGGTCGCCTCAGATGCGCAGTGACCGCGAGAGAAGGTAATCTTTGTGTACCAGGCCGGGGACACCGCGCGCCATTCTTCTTTCCTGCCCACGGAATTCCCAAGGTCAACTCGACCTCACAGCGGGGTCTCTCACCCCGGGGCTCGACTACCACCGTCACACGTGGGGGCCACAATGACTTCGGTGCCACCAACGCACACCCACGGTGTTCCTGATTTCCCTCGCCTTTGGTGCCAGGGAGGCAAAAGGAGCCACGTTCTCAAGGGTCCGTCTGTTTCTCTACGGCTTTGGTGTTCAGTCGGGGCGCTTGCGCCCGTCCAGGGACATTCGGGAATGTCCGGACTCATGTTTGGCTGTCACAGCACGGAGGGTGCTGCTGGCGTCCAGTGGTCTGGTGGGTGAGGGCAGGGAGGCTGGTGACATCCGAGACGGCACAGAACGGCCCGACCAGAGAGAAGCACGCACCCCCCCCCCCCGCCCCCCGCGCGCACACACACACCAGCTGTCCGTAGCGCCGATGTTGAGGTTGAGGACAGTAGGGAGAGGGACCTTATTTGCAGAGGACACGGCCGAGGAGCTGGGCGTACCCACCCCAGTGTATCTAAATAGGGGTGCTCCAGCATGGGGGGGGGCACTGTCCTGCGCCCCTGGGGTATTTCGCATGGGTGGCCGCCACTCAGCAGAGGCTGGTCGCGCTCCCCATCGTCGTGAAATCCCAAAACGGCTCCCACAGATGCCCGGAGGCCTCCTGGGCGCCAGTGCCGCCCGAGAACCACCGCCTCTCATCCTGCCGGTAGCGATGCCCGTGTGCTCGGTGCCGGCTGAGGTCCCGTGCACCCGTTCCGTTCGTCTTCCGCGCCATCCCGGGAGGCGTGTGTGTTTGCCTCCGGGTCGGAGGAAGGGAGATGGCGCCCGGAGAGCTGCGGGCAGGGGACCGCAGGAAGCAGGGGAGGCCAGCTGGAAGCCCAGGCCCGGGAGGCGCTAGGGTCTCAACCGCTCCGCTCATCACCGAGCCCTTCAGAGCCTCCGTCGCCTCATCCACTGAATGGGGGAGAGGGGGGAGAGACGGTGCCCATCCTCACCCCTCGTGTTCTTCTTGAGAATCTTAAGAGAGAATGCACGTAAAGGGACTTCGAAAGAATACAGAGCACGGCGGTGAGGAAATTGCAGTAATTATTGTCGCTGCCGGGAGAGTAAAACCACGTAAACGGTCCGCTGAGTCGGCGGCCGCTGGAATTGGCGCCTAGAAGGTCAGGTTTGAAGCCAGACAGGGTCTGGGCTGAAATGGGCCTAGTAGTTGTGAAGCAACGTTGGGTATCCTTTGAGTGATGGGACGCCGCTGCTTCGGGATTATAACAGGTTATGTCGTTAAAGAGATAGGTTATATAACAGTGTCCAAAGGGCATGTTTTAAAATTTTTTTAGTGTTTATTTAGTTTTGAGTGGGGAGGGGGGAGAGAGAGAGAGAGAGAGAGAGAGAGAGCGAGCGCAAGCGAACATGAGCAGGGGAGGGGCAGAGGGAGAGGGAGACACAGAATCCGAAGCAGGCTCCAGGCTCTGAGCCATCAGCACAGAGCCCGACGCGGGGGTTGAACTCACGAACCGTGAGATCATGACCTGAGCTGAAGTCGGATGCTTAATCTGCCGAGCCACCCAGGTGCCCCCAAAAGGCATGTTTTTAAAGCACTGTGTTCTATAAAAAGCGGCTCGGGCATAGTGGCCAAGGCCCCTGGGTCAGAGCCAGTGGTCTGTGCCCGCCTCTCGCCGGCTTGGTTTCGGATGACGGGGATGGGCAAGTCAAGGGAACCAACCACAGGCCGTATCCGGTTCACCCTGGGGGGCTTCCAGAAAGGCTGGCCCGAACCCCAGCCAATTAAATCAGAACCTCCAGTGTATTCGTTTAAACCCCCTCCCACCCCGAGGTGGTCCAGTCCACAGCCAGGGGCGAGAGCGAGAATGGCTTGCCTAGATTAGAGGTTGAGAACCTGTTTCCCCGTGAAGGGCCAGAGAGGAAGTGCTTTCAGCTTTGTGGTCAGGTGGTCTCTGTCTCTGTGACTCCATCCACCTAGTCCCTGTAGCTGGACAGCAGCTGTAGGCAGTAGGGGAACGAGAGGGCAGGGCTGGTCCAGTAAATCTTCATCACGGACGCTGACGTTGAAGTTTCTCAGCATTTTCTTATGCCATGAAATACTATTCTTTCGATTTTTTTTTTCTTTTCCATTCAAAACTTGGGGGGGGGGGGGGCGGAGAAAACGTCCTTAGTGCACAGGCTCTGCAGAAACGGGTGACGGGCCAGGTCTGGCTGTGGTGTGCCAGTCCTGGGCCTGGAGGAACAGTGAACCCTTCCAGTGCAGACTTTCTGGAAATCTCTAAGGAAACAGGCTTCCTTCTCCAAATCGTGTGTCCTCCTGGCCTCCTTTGTTCCTGTGCGTGATGACAGACTTGCCGCCCGTCTCATCAGCGCCGTCTCCAGCCGCACTGTGCTCCTGGCCCCCTCGGCACCTTGACCGTGCCCGGAACCCTCTGTTCCAGACACCCCCACCCTCTGCTCCTTCACGATCCACCCAGGTGTCCCCTCCCCCAAGACGCCTTCCTTGGCCACCCTGTGAACCCACGGTGGCCCTGAGCGGTGGTCCGTCCTCAAGAAGCTCACCACCCCTCCGCCGGGCCCTCCCTGCTGGCCGTGCCCATTTTACAGACGGGGACGTGAGCCCAGCGCTGACCCGTCCCTTGTCCGAGGTCGGGCAACTCACCGGCGGTCACGCAAACCCTTCGAAACATCGACCCCTCCGTCCTGGGGTTTCCTTGGGCAGAACCAGGCCAGAGGTTTGTTTTTCCTCCTCCTCGCGGCTCCAGGCCCCGCCCCTCCGTGTCTCGGCCTGGCCGTGGGGGCTGGCCCGTCACTCCGGCCTCTTAGCCAGTGACGCTCTGCTGGAACTTTCTGCAGCAGAGCAGACGGGCAGCGTGGGAGGGACCGTTTGTTCCCCAGTGCGCGATAAGCCGCTTTCTTCTTTGCCGTCACTTCTGCCGACGGCTCAGCTGGGTAATCTCAGCAGACACCCCGGCCCGTGTCTGGCTCACCGTCAAAGGGGGCTCTGTCTGCAGTGGATGGTGACCCCCCACCCCTGCCGTCCTGCCGGGACCAGCCCTCCGCAGCTTCGGCCCGTACTGCCCGAAACGCCAACTGCGTACAGTGTGTCACCACCCTGCCACTCTCATGGCCACTTTGGCTGTCAAGGGCCCCTGCCTGAAAGCTCTGGGTGCAGAATGTTCTCAGGGAAGGTGGCCTGTCTTTTTCCTTTTCCGTTCCCCAAAATCTCTCTCTCTCTCCTCTTTTGGCTTTTCCAAAAAGATGTTTAGGCTCACCGTTTCTTGCACGGTGCCCCAAGAACCTCATGTTGCCCCCTGACTCCCTGCCCCGGGAGGAAGAGGGCGGCCTTAGTATCACCGCACAACTCCCCAGGGGGCACAGGCCTGGGGTAAGAGCTGAGCCCTGAACCCACCTCTCTGGAGACTGCAGCGGCTCCAGGATCTCTCCCGTGAGGGAGCCGGGCTTTCCGCAGGGGCCGGTCCAGGGCCACGCGTGCACAGTAACAGAGCCCACGCCTGCACTTAGACGGTGGGTGGCGTGGGGACCGATGGAAGTCCCCAGGGGTAAGGTGCCCCCCAGCCGCACCCCCGTCCGCAGGAGCCAGCCCTGGCCGTGCGGCCGCCCCCCTCGGCATTGTGGCTGGCCCAGCCCCCGCCCGGCGCTGTCATTTGAAACTCACCTGGCTCACGGTGCCTTCTCTCTTCGTGCTGGGGCCCAGCGGGTTTCGTCCGGGGACCCCTTTTAGCATCGGCTTACATGACGCGTGCCAGTCCCTCACATCTGAGGAAGAGGGTGCCGGAACGCAGAATTGGGGCGGACGGGGATGACACTGGGCAGCATGTGGGCCCCTTCCGGGAGCCCCCTGTGGAGGAGAACAGGCCTCTCAGGCTGGTCCACGCGCGGGGTCTGTGGCTGCCTTAACATCCCAGAGCCCCGAGGGCCACGTGTTCGCTGTCTCTGAACAACCAGTCGGAACGAACTGCCCGGCTACAGGCCGCGGTGCGTCTGTCCGCCCCAGGAGGAGCGCGGTTTTCTGTCGTCAGCCCGAGCAGGAGACCCCGGCACGCAGTCTCCTCCTGTACGGCCACCAGACAGGTCCGGGCCGCGCCGCCCGCGGGCAGAGGCCACCAGGTGCTGCCGCAGAGCAGGTGCCCGGGACGCTGGCCGGGTGCACAGTCAGTCACGAGCAGGGGGGCTCAGCCGGGGGCAGAGGGCGTGCGCACACCCTCGTGGGCAGCCTTTGCACGGCAGGGGGACCGGCTTCCTATGAGAGCTGCTCCCCGCCCCCGGGTCTTTCTAGGTGTTTTCAGGGGCCCGAGGAAGTAACAAGTGGCTTGTTGAACAAAGGGTTTTCTGCAGCCTGTAGAAGCAGCCTGGTCTCCGGTCAGGGAGACAGCAGGTCACGGGGCCAGCGCGGTGGCTCCACGTATCCACGCCCTGTCCCGTCTCCAGCCCCCTCGTCCTCCGGGGCAGGAGACCTGAAGGAGGGAGGAAGCCGTTGCTTTAAAGAAAGACTCCCCAGGCTCTGGATATAAACAAAACATAACTGGCGACCGGGGGAAGACACGGTTCGGATGTCCCCACGGTGTTTCTGATTCACTTGCAGTCCCCCCGCCTCCCCCGGCTCCCCACGAGGGCAGATAGGTCAGGCACCCCCACCCGGGTCCCGGCAAAACACGTTCTCGCCTTCTGTCTCTGCAGCCGGGGCCCTTCTCTGGCTACGGGAAGTTAGATTATGTTTCAGAGGTGGAGACGTCAGGCCACACGACACTGTCCTCCTTCCTCCCTTCCGCATGACAGATCGTTAAATTATTCCAGGGGCGCCGGGGCGCCGAGGCTGAATTACCGCGACGGCCGTATCATGGCAACTGTACCTGCCTCCGGTTCTATCACTTTCTTCCGCAGCCGCCGCCGCCACCAAGAAACTTGGTCGAGAAAAGTCATTATCGGGGCCAGGCGGAGAGTCCAAGACAATGGGTCTTCCAGAGCCCGCGTCGGGCAAGCCTCGCACGTGTCACGAGGCAGCTTGGGGACGCGGGGGCGTTTAGTTAAATGTGACGTAGGTGCTGCTGTGGACAGGCAGACAGGGCTCCTCGCTGCGGTCCCGATTGTTACCCTCCAGACCAGCGGGAGCCCGGCCCCGGAGGAGCTGCCGTGCAGGCGGGGAGATGGCCAGGAGACAGGCGACGTCAGACAGGGACGCGCACTGATGGCTCGTGTCGGGGGATGGGGTCCGTGGTGCAGGTGGTCAGGGAAGGCTTCCTGGAGGGGGTGACTCTCCTCTGAGATGTTGAGCAGACCTCGTGGGGACTGAGGCAGGCGGAGCCCACCGGCCCTGGGGCGCTGTGGCTCTAACCCAGAGTCTAAACAGGCGCAGCAGCTCACCCCAAGAATTTGAGGCCACTTGAAAGAGGCCCCCCATCAGGACAAGGCTAACAGAATAGGAGCCGTCGTATCTGTCGGGGTGCCAGCTAGAGACAGAATTCGTGCCACGGCTGTAAATGGGTGCTTGACAGACGCGAGCGGGGCTGTGGGGCCCACCGGGGGACCGGCGGAGGTTGGGGGAGGAGGCGCCTGGAGACCCCACAGCAAAAATATGTCACTACACGGGTGTCAGATGTAGCAAATAAAAACCCCACGTTTAATTTGAATTTCAGATTTTAAAAATGTTTTAAATACAGCGAGGTGAGGTGATATGTTCCCGGTTTTTTCTGTAGGGTGAGTGAGCGTGTCTCACGCAGTGTCTGGGGCCTGACGGGGCTAGACAGGGACTTGCTCTTTATCTGAAATTCTCATTTAACCGAGTGTCCCATGTTTCATCTGGCAGCCCCCGTCGCTGCCCCTGGGGCCGGAGTGACAAGGCGGGGAGCCAGATAGCAGTCCGGGCCGGAGGAGGGACTTCCCGGGGGAGCTTCTGTTGTCGCGGGCAGGACAGGACCGCTGTCGGTGGGGAGGACCCCACAAGGGAGCCGGGGCGGTGCCCTCCATAGGGCACCTGGGGAAATCGATCCGGGAGGGGGCACGTGGAGCTGTGTGCGAGCGAGCGCCGTATTGGGGCCAGAAGACTTGGCCTGGGAGGGTTCCTGCAGTGAGAGACTGGATGTAGCATGAGCTCCCTGGCAGCCTAGGGAAGAAGGGAAGCAAGTGGTTCTCCTGGGCACCTTGGATACACGGATCAAGAGAGAACATTATTTTCTTGGCGCTACACTTTTTAGGAGGGAGGCATGGACTACAGTCCGACTGTGGTTGGAGGGACCAGTGATGGAGGTGTTGGTGGGTCTTCTTTTTCCCTTAACGTTTTTAAACATTTTTTAATGTCGAAAAATACTTCAGTCGTACACACGTATATGTGTTATGTATAAATGTATTTATTATATTTATACATATGTATGACTGTCTTCCAGAAAACACCAAGTAGCATAAGAACTATAAAAAGACATAGAATAAATAGCAGGTACATGTATTAATTTGCTTCTTCCCAAACTGGGAGCCCAGAGACTTCGGAGCAGACAGTGTGGTGGCAGGTGACCCCGGGTAGCCTGGGAGAACTGGATGCAGGAGGAGCCGATCCCATAGAGACTCCCGAGCAGAGTACAGAATGCCTTCCAGAACAGTCCTGAGCTCCCGTGGCAGCATCCGGGCTGAGGACGGCCCCCGAGGCCAGCACTGCCCTGCCCCCGGGTTGAGCGAGCTGGGGCAGAACCAGTGGCCCCCGGAGGTGGGGAGGCTGGGAGACGGAAGCCAAGCTGTCACGGAGACGGGCCACCCCAGCCTTGGCCCAGCTCCAGCCCTGGGCGGGACACACACAGTCTGGCCCAAGGTCCCGTGTTTCACCCCAGAAATAACACCGTACGCATACACACCAGTGTACGTGTCCTGCCCCCCCCCACCTTTTTTTTTTTTTAACTCTTTGACACCTGGCTCTTTTTTCTCTCTACTTAATCACGTTTCTTGGCAAGGATTTAGTTTAGGGAGTACTTTCCTAACATCGAGCCCCAGAGAGGCGACCTCGGGCCGCCCGCCTCCCGTCTCTGAGGTCTCCGTGCTGTGGTGAGTTTTTGGGGTGAGGATGTGCGTATGGTGGGGGCAGGGAGAGGGGGCGGCACGGTGTCCTGTCACAACCTGGGCAGGGTGGTCGCACAGGTGTCCCCCCTCCCGGGACCGCTGCGGGGGGGAGCGAGTTCCGCCGTCGGCAACGGCAGGGAGCTCCCGGGCCGCAGTTCCGCGCGTGGGGAGGCCGAGGCGAGGCGGCCTGACGGAGCTTTGTGCAGACCTGCCGAGACACCAGCCGACGTGGGTTTTCTCACGGCCTCTGCTGAGTGCAGCAGTCGGGACGTAAAGACCGTGGTGTCCGGGGCGACGGGATGAGGGCACAGCAGTGCAGGCCGGAGGCCCGGAGCCGGGGGGCGGTGACTGGGGAGCGGGCTTGGGGTTCGGGGAGGAGATCGCTCCAGAACTGGACTGGCCAAACTTCCTGTGAGGAGCCGGTGGCAGTGCATCTCACGTGTCCCCTTGCCAGGGCCGCTGGGTGCCCAGAGAGCTGGCGAGACCGCTTTTCCGGTGCGGCTGGCCGGGAGGGTGTTCTGGGGGGCATCAGCGTTGGGGCTGGCGGGGTGAAGAAAGCGGTTGGTCCTCCCGGTGGGGGTGGCGCCCACCAATCCGGGGAAGACGGTGACCGGGCCCCCCGCTCATGCTGGCACGTCTCCTAGACATCGCTCTTCTGGTTCCCGGGCCTCCAGACCCCGGCCCCCGGTTCTCGAGCCCTCGGGTTTGGTCCACAGCCGCAGCCTCCCTGAGCCTCCAGCTGGAGGACAGGCAGCAGAGGGCGGAGCGCGTGGGCGCGCGTGGGCGCAAGCCCGTCCCGTGGAGCAAGCCTCCTCCTGCATCCCAGGCACATCCAGCTGCCTCTGTTTCCCTGGAGGACGCAGAGCCAGAGAGTTCGTGTCTTCGGCCTTCCGGGCCGTGTGGTCTCCGCCCAGACACGGACTTCTGCTGCCGCGGCTTGAACGCAGGCGTCGATGTGAGCTGCGGGCGTGCGGCCTTCCAAGACAAGCTTACGTACCCAGACGGGTAGAAGGCCAGATTCGGCCCGTGGGCCACGGCGTGCCAACCCCTAGTCACCGCGTCCTCATTATCGTTTGGAAACGGGAAGAGCCATCCTAGTGCCGAAGGACTCGAGAGCGCGGGCAGGCGCGAGGCCTCCCCGTCCGCGCCTTCTGCACGCCTGGCGGAGTGCCGGGCGCATTGGAGGTGCCGCCCGACCGCACGGAGAAACCAACCGGACTTGGATGCTGGAGACCCGCCTCCCGGAGCCCCCTGGGACGGGGTCTTGGGCTTCTGGGCTTTGCGTCGAGGCGCCCGCTCACGCCGGCCTGGCCTCTGCCCCAAACGCTTCTGTCCTCAGGCCTGCGTCAGTCAGCATGGGCTGCGTGCGCTGCGGGAACAATCCCGCCACTCAGCGCGTGGTTTTCGGGCTTCTCCTTGGCCGGGGGGGGGGGGGGGGGGGGGGGGGGGGCGGAGAGAGCCGGACGGCCGCGCTCAGGCTTCCTTCCGCTCACGCCTCCAGGCCAGTTCGAACCTCATAGCCTGAGAGGGGCCGGGAGGCGTGGGAGCCGTGGGTATGCAGAGAGCAGGTGATGGCTCTGCCACGGTAACTGTCCCCTCCCCCGGCGCACCTTCAGTAAATGTCCCCGGGACCCAGCCATGGTCACTGGTGTCGCACAGAGGTTCCAAAAAGACCCTCGTTCCAAGGGAAGTCGTCCCCCAGAATCCCAGGGTGAAACAGATGGAGCCTCCCTGTGGCCACAGGGACAGCCCACTGGGAGAGGGATGCCGATCCGTGGGCTCCAGGCCCACCTCGGTGGGTCGGCTTCTTGAAGGTGGGGGGGTGGGGGCCTCGTCTGGAAGGTGGGGTTCTGGTCCCGGCCCAGGACCCCTCCCCACGGGCTCCGAGGGCGGGAGGGGGCACGCGCGGTGATCCGTGCCCACCTGATGCCAGCTCCCTCGCCCATCCTGTCATTCACTCCGTGTGTTTGTTCTTCTCTGCGAGAGCTCGCTGGGGGCCCAGCTGCCCATGGAATGCTTCAGACGTATTATCTCATTTAATCCTTAGCACAGCTCTGTTGGGTGCTAGGTCTTATTTTACAGATGAGCATGCTGAGGCAGAGAGTAGAGACGCCGACTGGACCCCCAGCCTGTGCTCGGTGCCCTACGTGCTATCTATGCCTCCGGGCCCCCGACCTCTCCCAGTCGGAGTGGGGGCCGGCCCAAACACGGGGCGCGCTGGGGACTTGAGTGCAGCCGGGAACCAAGTCTGGTTTTAATTACCTCCCGCTCTGCCCCGGGAGGGCCCAGGAACCTTTGACCGTTTTCCCCTAATGACAGTTGCCCAGCCCAGTGCATGGCCACCGTGGGCCCAGGTCACCGCAGACCTGCTGCCTCAGAAAAAGCAGCGGCCACGCCCCCTCGTCCTGCAGGTGGAACGAGGGAGGGCGCAGCCCCTCTCTTGCTGCCGCGGGGAGCAGGGATAAAGCACATGGGGGGCTTGGTGCGTCGCCCAGACCCAGTGACTTACCTCCCCCCGCCCGCGCACTCTGCGACTCACTGCAGAGACCGTGGTTGTTGCAGACGGGGCCCCTGCCCCCCAGCTGCTGGGCTTTCTCTTCTCCCTGCACCCTCCTCTGCCCGGGGCTCCTCGGTCGGCCCGCCCCCCAAATCCTGCCTGGCCCCGATGGGCTGTCTCATTGGGGAAGAGCCTCCCCACGCCACACGCCTGGGTCAGACCCCCGTGGCGCTGATCCTGCACCCCCCCCCCGCCCCCTCCTGTGATTGAGCGGAGGTCTGCGTGGTTCGTTCGGCCCCAGACAAACAGTCCCGCTCGCGAATCCATTTCCTCCTCTCCCTGCGTCCGAACACTCGCCAGCCACCCTGAGCCTGAGCTGTTTTATTGTTGTTTTCCTTCCCGGACTTTTAAAAATAATATTTGTCCCGGCCAGGGCGAGTGCCTGGCCTCCCCCTGGGCGCTGGCGGGCTCAGCGCCGTGAATCACTGGCCTCGCTCGCTGCCTCCTGCCGCGCCCCCGTCCGCCGACTGGCCCGCGCCGTGGGTTTGCCGCTCTGGCCTTCTTGCAGAGAAGTCTCGGCTGTCATCCCCTGTGGCCGTAGGCCTGGCGTTCTTGGAAGATCAGATGTCGAGGGTGCTTGGTCATCGGAGGCACACCCCAGTCTGAACCCCAGCGGACCAGAAAAGTGGTCCCCTCCCAGCATGGACTTGTCCGTCTGGGGCCTCCTGGGGAGACATGGCGACCTCGCTCCCCGCCTCTTCCCAGCTCAGGGGACGCGTCGGACTCTCGCCAAGGTGGTGGGCAGCCTCCGTGGTGGGTTTTCTAACACCCTGGGGGTCTGGAGAGTTCCTCCTAACGGCAGGTGTCAGAAGCCTCTAGAATGCCAGGCTCTTTAGAAGCTGCTCGCTGTGTCTGTCGTCATCGCCTCGGCCTCTCCTGTGCTTCCTGCGTCATCTGCCTGGTGGCTTCCCAGTGGCCGGCGGGCTCCGGCTGGAACCCGAGGAGTCAGTCCAAGGGCAGAAGCGGGCTGCCCTGCCCAGCGGGGCACAGTGTGGCAGAGCCGGCAGTCAGGGAGCTCCCCGGGCACAAGCCCTCCGACGACCTCCCCTCGGAGCCCCGCCCCCCCCCCCCCCCCCCCCCCCCGCCCGCGGGCTTGCTCTGAGCCCCGAGGGTAGCGCATCTGGCCTGGCCTGGCGCCAGCCAGTGCCGGCCCCCTCCCCACCCTCTGGCTCTCGCGTCCGGTGGTGTCGAAGGTCTGGGTCCCAAGAGTGACCAGAAATGGGCGCCTGAGTGGCTCCGTCGGGTAAGCATCTGACTCTTGATTTTGGCTCAGGTCACGATCTCGTGGTTCGTGGGATCAAGCCCCACGTCGGGTTCCGCACCGAGTATGGAGATTGTCTCTCTCGCTCTGCCCCTCTCTCGCTCGCTCTCTGTCTCTTAAAAGAGAAAAAAAAGTGCTGAGGAAAAGAAAAGCGAAGAGAAAGTGAGCATCCGTTCACCGCTCGGTCAGCCAGCAGCCTCCAGTCTGCACAGCACTCACGGGCGCAGGCGGTCCGGGCCTGGGTGCTGGGCACGCGGTCGTCCAGCAGGGGAGGCGGACGCTGGTCCTCCGCAACAGCACAGAAGCCGGGTGGCATCGAGGGAGAGGAGTGGGCCGGGCGACCGCAGACGCGGGGCCCGGGGCGGGGGGCAGGCGGGCTGGCTGGGAAGGTCTCTGAGGTGGCGCCCCCCAGGCTGGCGTTCCTCCCCTCACGCTGGCGTGCGCACTTGCTCCCGTGCCGAGCTGCTCTCTCGGCGGATGGCGAGATGCAGGTGTCTGAGCGCCCCGGGGCTGGACCCTCACCGCCAGGCGCACACCCCCAGGAACGAGGAGGGTTCCCCAGTACGCGACTTTGCCGCCCTCTGCCTCTGAGCATCAGGCGTCTCTGAAAACGGTGACCACTCGGCGGGAGTCTTTCTAAAATCCAGAGTGCCTCTTCCCTCCTGGACGTGGGACGCCAAGCCAGGCTGCCACAGGGGTGCCGAGCGGAGCCGTCCAGGCGTGTCTGCTGTTTGCCCTGCACGTGACGTGACTGACGGTGCCGGGCTGCTGCATCGTGCCAGAAATATCATGTTTTGGTTGTTTTTTTTTGGCCTAATTCAGGGCTTGGCACAGTAAGGCTCACGTGGTGCCAGGCACTCCTCCCCGTTCCTTTCTGTGTGTTTGGCAAATAAAGTTTTATCGGCACACGGCTGCGCCCTTCGTGTCCACGTTGTCCGTGGCTGCTCGCACACCGCGGTGTCAGAGCCGGGCGGTTGTGAAGCCAACACTGCTTGCCCTGCGACTCTCCATAGCGGCCGCGTGCGGCGCCCTGGTCTCGCCCGGGGCCATCAGTTCCCGCTTCGTGAGGCCTTCCGGGCACCTGCCTCCCTGAACCCCTGAGCCCCTCTCAGCAGCTCCGGGACCAGAGATGAGACAAACACGTTTGTCAAGCAGAAGTGAACAGGCTTCCGGCGGGCCAGGGGCAGGGTCGAGGGCTTTCCGGCAAGCCAGGCGGGAGCCAAGTGTGGGTGTCGTGGCGTCGTCGCTTTTGGGGGTCTCCCGCCTCCGTTCCGGGTTCGCGGGCTTCTCGGTGAGAGTGCAGGCGCCGCGCGGCGTAGACAGCACACCGCCGGCTCTGCCCCGAGCCCCTGGCTCCCTGAGTCTCTGACCCCGGCCCCTGAGTAGTGGTGTCGGCTCCCGCCCAGCGTGCATTCCCAGGAGGTTCCCCGGTCCCGGCCACCGTCCCACCGCTTTCCAGAGCCGCCGTCGGGACCTCGCGTGGACTCGGCTGGATGTAGACGTGCCGCCTCGTGCTCCTCCAGAGAGGTCAGGGGAGAGGGGGCCCGGAGGCCGCGAACGGGGCCCGTGCGCCGGTGCACCCCGACACCCGCAGGCTGCTGGGTCGTCCGGCTCCAGTCCCCCCACCCCCCTCCACGCCTTCCTCTCGATGAGTGTGCAGAGGCCTGTGCTTCCTGAGGACTGCTGTTCGGCACTCCTAATGGTGGGGGGGGCGTCCCTGGAGTTTTCTAGCCCCCCCCCCAAGATCGTAACTCTCTACTGCCCCGCCCGGCCCCCCGGGATCGCTGCGCAACCTGCAAGCCCAGCGGAAGCTCTCGCCTCCGTGGGGCCGTTTCCCTTCGCGTCCTCCTCGTTCTTGTCCACCTGCCCTGCGCGTTCCCCAGTCAGGTCACCGGAGACCCGAGCCCGTGGTCTGAGGGGCCGGCACAGGCTGAGACTCGTTTGAGGGAACAGCGTCAAGCTGACGGGAACCGACCAGAGAGGACGGGGACTCGGGGTGCGGTGCCGTCCTCCCGAAGGTTCAGAGCACTGAAATGGAGCCGAAGGAAATGCGGTTGTCCAGGTCCTTCCTGAGTGTGGGAGACACGGCAGGGGCAGGGGTGGGCGCTGAGCGCGGGTGGCAGGTGCCCAGGAGCGGAGCAGGCACTCCTAGTTCAGCTTTCCCAGCAGGCCCGGACCCGACCGGCAGGGGCGGAGTGAGGGGCTGTGGGCCAGCGGTAAGGGCAGCCCCCTGCTCGGCGCCCCCAGGCCCACCCGACACAGGGTCCTGCCAGCTGCTCCGTCTTGCACGGGAGGTCACCCCAGCTTCTCCTGCCTCGCTCGGAGCCCGGGGACAGACACTTTAATCCAGTGTCAGAGGCTTTGGAGTTCGGTGGCAGCTTGGGGCCGGGACTTCATCCCCTAGGGGTCCTTGCAGGAGCAGCAGCCGATTTGGGCGGAGTGAAAGGTATGGAGGGGCCCCTTCCGGGTTCGCTCCACCCGCTTCGATACTTCCCGGGGCTACCGTGGAGATGCCGGACTTGGAGATCGTAACAACGCGCGAGGTCCGTGGAGGATCCATTCTTTAACCAGATTTAAGCCAACGAGAAAGAGGCTGGGTTTTCTTTTCTCCCCTTTTTAATTTTTCCCTTCCTCTCCTCCCGCACTTCCTGCACTGAGGATAATGACACCAAAGGGTGTTAAATTGGTTCTGAATGTCCACCTCTGGCTGGCCACATTCTTGTAACGATTTCATTAGCCTGAATTATCCACTTTATTTCCTTGTAATGGGATTAGCTGTACTTGAGGCAGCTGAAGACTAGAGGGGGAGCGCGTGGGGGGAGCGTCCACTGCGGGTTTCATTAACTCACCCCAGCGGAGGCGCGGAACTGACCAGAACGTGCGCCCCAGGCCGGGGCTTGCGTCCCCATCCTGTCCTTCCAAAAGGAAGCAGGAGCACAGGCTGTTTCGGGGGACTAGCTCGGCCCGAGGGAAGACAGGGGCGCCCGGGTCTGGCTGGGGGGTGCCTCCCCGGAGACGGTTTCTTCCAATTATCTCGCGAAACTGGCAGGCCACGTGCGGAAGACGAGAATTGCTGCCTCTTCCAGGGCCCTGAGAATCACGGGATCGCAGCTGGCCCTCCGGCCGCAGCTCTTTGCTAGACACCCCGGGGGTCTACCCGGAGGGGCCCCACCGGCCCCGCCGGCTCCTTCTCGGCTTCGGCCCGAAGCGCCGTAGGGCTTGGAATCCACCGCTTGCTTGGCGCCCCGGGCAGATCCTTTTCATGGTCAGGAGCGTTGCTGACAGCAGCTTCTGCTTCTTCCTTCCCGTTCTCTGCCGGGAGCCGGGATCCGGCAGCCTCGTTGGGCGGGTGGGTGGAGTGATCGTTTTGCAGGTGATGCAGCTGAGCCTCAGAGAGGGGACGGCAGGCGTAGGGCTGGGATCCGGACCCACACCTGACTCCTTGCTTCTCTTCTTTCACTGATGCCGGAACTTGGCCCCTTGCCATCAAAACTACCCCCCTGCAGCAGCTCCTCACTTTTCAGAGCCCCCGGCAAGTTAGAAGCTTCACTCCAGCATGTGCCCTCGGGCCCTCCATGGTGACTGCCTGCCTTTTCATCTCCCAAATTATATTTCCCAACTGTGTCCTGAGAGATGTTAATAGGTTTTCCTGAACGGCGGTAGGAGGGGTTCGGTGACCAGATAGGTTTGAAAAATACCAGGTCTTCTCTCTCGCTTCCAGATCCATCTTGCACGTACCTAGTACCTCGAAGGCACTGACAAGGTCTGCAGCAGAGAAGCTTGCTGAAGTCTGTTTAATCAGATAGCTCTCAGATTTGTGTAACTCCAGAAGCCTTTTTATGGAAAATACCGATTAACATCTTTCAGGACTAGGTTGAAAAATCGTTTTTAAAAAGTTGCCTTTTACCTTAAAACTATTTTTATGACATTTTCTGTCTAAGGACTCGACTCAGGTTTAGCACAGACCGTATTCAGCCTTCATTTGCTTCTTAAATCCTTCAGCCATGCCCAGATGGACCCCGCTTTATTGCAAGGCCCCTGTTGTTAAGAGCACAGGGTTTAGAATTTCATCAGGCCTAGGGCTGAGTCCTGGCTCTACCATTTGATACACGGCCTTGTGAGTTTGCCCTTCAATCCCTTAAGCAGACTGCGCCTGAATTTCCCCATGTATAAAATAGGCGCGTAACCCCTGCTTTGCGGATCGCCGTGGACGGCAGCAAGTTCTACGTGGAAAAAACTCCCCACTCCGGGCCCGTCGCGTGCCTTCCAACGCCGTGACCCCGAAACCCTGCCTGTGACAGTCAGTGAGGGGGCAGGAGAAAACCGGTAGAATTTCCGTTCCTGTTCATGTTCTATCTCCTCCTCTCAGGGTTTCTGATTTTTAAGTGTTTAGAGACGAACGCAGGCCGTGAAACAGCAGGACACACACGTTTACAAATCAAAAGTGTGCATGTGTCGGGGACGAGTGGTCAAAACCGTCTTGCCGAGAACGTGCATCACTCCCGGGGTAAGAAAAGAAAACAAACCAGCAGCGTACAATCCTCGAGGCAGAGGCTTTGCCCCGTGGACGCCCGAGCGCGTCTGGCCCGCCGTTCCTTCGCAGCACAGAGCTCCGCACGCGCTCGGGAAGTCGTTGCCGAGTGAAGGAAGGACCCGTGCGGTGCGTGAGTGGAGGGGTTAGAACTCCCACCGTGCCTCCAGTCTGGGCCTGGGTCCCGGGGGGGGGGGGTGGCCAGCAGGCGCCCAGCACGTGTGTCGCCACGAGCTGTCAGTACTGGGGTCGGTGCTGTGGAGCGAACCGTGCTGGCGAGATGCTCTCTCCAGCGCGAGGAGCTGAGAATCCCACCGAGGTCTCGACGAGCAGGGGGCTGGGAGAGACCCTCCCCCGTCCCGGGAACGCGGAAGTGAGGAGATTCCGGCGCTTTGGCGGCCGACCAGTGCTTCCGATCTCCTGGAACCAAACCAGGACCGGAGCCCAGACGTGGAGGTGACGAACGGGAGAGCCCACGGGCCACGTCTGCTCTGTCGTACTTGGCAACACAGTGTCTGAAATGTGTCGACTTTGTTCCCGGCATTTAAAAATCTCACTTCTCAGGGGCGCCTAGGGGGCTCAGGTGGTTAAGCGTCCCACTTCAGCTCAGGTCATGATCTTGTGGTTTGTGAGTTCGAGTCCCGCATCGGGCTCTGTGCTGACAGCTCAGAGCCCGAAGCCTGCTTTAGATCTGTGTCTCCCTCTCTCGCTGCCCCTCCCCTGCTCGTGTGCATGCTCCCTCTCTCTCTCCCTCTCTCTCCCTCTCTCTCCCTCTCTCTCCCTCTTTCCCTCTCTCTGTCTCCTTCAGACATAAATAAAACATTTAAAAAAAAAAACCCACCTCATTTCTCAGAAGCATCTAGACCATAGGCCTGTTTAGAAGAAAGAGAGGACCTGCCCGCCTGGGCCCCCGTGTCCGGCTGGCCATGCAGACTGGGGCCGAGCGGCCGCTGCCCCCTCTGGTGGTCCTGAACCTAGATGCCCTGCTCCCCTGTGCCCATGTGCGCGTGCTCCCCCCCCCCCCCGCCCCCATTCATCAGTCCTCAGCCAGGGTCACCAGCTGGTGAGGGCAGAGCCAGGCCGGAACTCCCGGCTCTCAGGGCCTCGTCCCCTCCTGCCAGCAGCCTCTCAAGAGAGTCCGCGGCCCCAGCTCTGGCCCAGGGGTCCCGTTTAACTGCCGCTCCCGGTTCCTCGTCTGGAAAACGAGGGGCTCACGCTCGCCTGGAGGGGACCCCGGAAAGGCTGTTGAGAAGAGCCGAACGCTGTCCCCCGCGCGTCCCTCCTCACTTCCTTGGAACCCAGGCCATTTTTCAGCCTCCGAGAGGCGAAGCTGGAAGGGAGGGCAGCTCCCGACGGTGAAAAGGTCACCTTTCCACATCCGGCCTCCCCGGGACGCGTGCCGAGTAACTGGAAAAGTTCAGTCTAAACGCCACCCTTGAAAAAGAGAGCGAGTGGGTACAAAAGAGGAAAAAACTGCACGCCCCAATCCGTGTCCGTTTAAACGTCCCTGAGAGCCAGCGCCCCGCGAGGCTCCGGCCGTGGCGGGTCCGCCTGCGCGCGCCTGCACCGTGGCCGAGGCCGTCGGAGGGCCCCACGTCCGCCCCGGCCCAGCAGGGCTCGCCTCTGAACCCGCGGCCCGGGGACCGGCGCCCTGGTAGCTGCTGGAGGCGGCGCCGTTTGTGCGTCCTGTTGTTTATTCACCGCAGCCGAGGGGGCAGATGCGGGTCCCTGGGAAAGGGCGCCGGCCCCAGGGGCCGCACACTCCTTGTGATACCCTGTGGTTGTGGTACGTGAGGACTGTGCAAGGACAGAGGGACGGAGAGTTCTGCCCCAACAGGTGACCGCGTGGCCGCAGGAGCCCAGGCGCGGTCAGGACAGAGACCTGGGTGTCCGGGGGGTGGGGGTGTCCTAGCCACAGTCCCGGACCCTGCAGACACAGGAGAGACCGAGACCTGTGCCATCTGAGCTGTTCTTTCTGCTTCTCGCACAGGGAGGGCAGAGGCCGGAAACCAGCCATTTCGGGCAGTGCTCAGACGTGACGGTGGCCGGTGGGGTGGGCAGCAACGTCACATGGAGAGGCCTTTGTGAAAAGGCGGCATCTGAGTGGATAGTAAGCGACAGGAAGGAGGTGACTGTGGGAGCATCTAGGTAAGAAGAGGCCCAAGGGAACGAGAGAGGTCAAGGCCCTGGGGTAGGCTTAAGTTGGTAGGCTTCGGGGACCAGAGGAAAACCAGTGTTGTTGGATTAGCCTTCCTTTCCCCATGTGTGAGGTCGGAGGGCTGGACGCGGCGGCCTGGATCAGAGGCTCTGGTGTGGATGCACCAGCTGGGGGTTGGGGTGACGGGTCCCATACTGCAGAAATCACCCACGGCAGACGGAGGGATGGGTTTGCCTCCATTGCCCCCGCTGGGGCCCTTATCCACGTGGATCCTTTGGAAGGGAAGGCACAAGGCGGCACGCCCGGCAAAGCCACTGCCACCCTGCCGCGTTCTCTCACCTGGTGGGCGGTACCGGCGGGTCCGCGAGCTGGTGGGTGGGCCCGTGGTGGGCACGGGGGTGGGGGGGCGGCAGAGCAGTGAGCAGAGACCAGGAGCCCCGAGCTGGGGCGCCGAGCGGCTGAGATGGGCGTTTACTGCCGAGTCCTCTTGTGTCTGCAGGGCAGAGGGGCCCGCTGCCCGCCCGCCGGCTCCTCCCTGTCAGGCGCGTGTCGGGCCAACAAACTTCCCCACGTGACTCGTTCCTCCGGAGGAACGTGGAGAGGACGCTCCCACCCTGGGGACAGAGGGGCCTGGGCCCTTCGAGGGGCGCCTGACCCCCACCCGGCGTCGGCCCGCAGGCCAGAGGGGCAGGCCGCCTTGCGGCCAGCTCATTAAGGCCCGGAACCCAGGCCCTAGAGCAGCTGCACGACTGCCAAGTCCGGCATCTCCGGAGGGTTCTCTCTGCCTCCCGCTCGCCTCTCTGTTCTCACTCCTTCCTCCCGATCCCATCGCCTCAAACCAGGAGGGCGAGGAGGATTCATCCGTTTTCAGCAGCACAGCCAAAACCCCAGCCGTCGCCAGCCAGGGCTCCGGTCCGGCCCGGCCCGGGGGGGTGGGGGTGGGGGTGCCTGGTGTGCACCGGGGGCGGGGGGGGGGGGAGTCCCTGCATGCGCGCACGCACGCACGCACACACACACGCACACACACACACACTGTGCCTGCGTTCGGCCTGCGTGCAGACATGATTTGCATGCCCAGACCTGTTTACGAGGGCCGGGCATAATTGGCTCGCCACGCTCCACACCTCGCACCCCCCTCCCTCCTCCCCCCCCCCCCCCCCGCAAGCCCGGGAAGAAATTAGAAACGTGACAACAAACTCCGGTTTCGGCTGCGGGGACCCCGCGAGGAGCCGGCAGTCACGCGCTCTGGGTGCGGCAGAGGGGGTGGGGCCGCGGCGCGGGGGAGTAATTGGTGCACCCAAGGTGAATGGAATAATTGGAAAAGTGAGGTGTGAGTTTGTTATGAAGTGTGAGCGGGTGGGGGAGGGAAGGAGGGCCGTGTTTAAAAGCCCGGCCTGTCCTCTGTATTCACAGCTTCTGATACAGTAATTGCTATTTTGTGGTTTCTATTATCTACACAGTGGGGAGCGTCCGCGTCTCCTTCCCCGAGCGGCAGGGTCCGGGCTGCGGGGGGGCGGTTCCTGGGTGCCCTGCG
This sequence comes from Paguma larvata, assembly GCA_030068075.1. Classification (NCBI taxonomy): domain Eukaryota; kingdom Metazoa; phylum Chordata; class Mammalia; order Carnivora; family Viverridae; genus Paguma; species Paguma larvata. Next base: position 79,668,986 of record CM057835.1, read on the forward strand.
ATGTCCCCTCCCTCTCTGGTCCCTGGCGGCCCCGCCCGGCCTCCCCCAGGCAGCGGCCGGTGCTCCCAGGAGACGGGGGCACGCAGAACTTCCTTCGAAAGCCGCTCTTAAGAATGGCTCCGTGGGCCTTCCTGTGAGATAAGAACCTTAATAATGGCTGGTATTTATATATCGCTTATCTCCAGGGAGCTAAAGGTACTTCATCGATTTCCACACCCCGCCCCCCCAGCCTTTTTTTTTTTTCTTTTTCTTTTTAATTCTCTTTCGATGTAGCCGCGAGGTGGTTAGTATCGGCCTTACGTTACCCCGCGCGGTTACGCAGGCAGCCGGAGCCCTCTGCCTTCCCCGGCACTGTTCTCGGGCGGGAGAAGCGGCAGCCCGCCCGGCCGTGGGACGAGGGCAGGTCACTCACTGGGCCTCTCTGGCCTCTGGCTTTCTCACCCGGGGAAACAGAGGCAGCGGCACTAGTGCCGCACGGCCACCACACCTGGAAACTAGTTAAAAATAGTTCTTTGGATGTTTGCTTCTTTTTGAGAGAGTGAGAGAGGGGGAGGGGCAGAGAGAGAGGGAGACACAGAATCCGAAGCAGGCTCCAGGCTCCGAGCTGTCAGCACAGAGCCCGACGCGGGGCGCGAACCCTCAAACCCACAAACTGCGAGATCATGACCTGGGCCGAAGTTGGGCGCTGAACCAACCGAGCCACCAGACGCCCCCAGAATCTGTGTTTAAAAGGCCGAGCGCATCACAGGCATTCGGTCATCGGCGCCCAGGGTCTCAGCAGCAATCACAGTGTCTGGAAGCCTCGCCCGCTCATTTCAGGGCTCCCCAGACATCGGGGAGTTCCTTCTAAGCTCGAACCCTAGTCTTGTAGCTGCTCTGGAAGCCTCCGCGCTCTCTGGTGCTGTGCTCAGGAGGAAGGGAGAAACATGCCCACATAACCACCTCCCTGGCCCCTCGAGGAGGAATGGGGTTTCTGAAGCTGCCAGCATCTGTGGACGTGGCATCTCCTGCCGTGCAGACGGGGGCCGGGCCCTCCCCAAGGCCCCCCGTGGGCCTCTGCACGTGGTCCCTCAGGATCCAGGACCCCGTCTGCCGTGCTCCCCGCCCCCCGCGCCGCGCCCCACTCTCAGCGCCGCTTCCCCAGGCCACGTAAGCACACCGCCTTCAGCCTCGCCTCCTCTGCTTTTTTCTCCACCTTTTAATTATTTTCCTTGCCTTCCTCCAGACCCGTAGCTGCTTGCCATGCACGGAGCATCCGCGGCTCGCAGTGCGCGGCAGAGGGAAGAATGAGCCTCAACCGTCTCTCTCTCTCTCTCTCTCTCACGCACACACTCACGTGGGCCAACTCACCAGAAATTAGACAGGGCTAGGAGGAAATCCGGGCAGAGGCCACCGGGACCATCGAGGGACAGGATGGTAATCGTGGGGGAAGAGGCAGGAGGCTGGCACGTGGCGTGAGCGGGAGGAGCTGGGCCTCCGTCACCCTCTCTTGCCCTGGGGTCTTGGGTAAGTCCCCGGATCCGTTGCAGTACGAGCAAGCCATTCCTAGCCCCCGCCTTCCAGCCCGACGCCAGACGGGGCCAGACCACCACGAGACGCCCCCCTCCTGACAGTGGACGGACGACTGGACAGTCCCCGTCCAGACAGTCGGAGGAAAACGAAGCACGGTGCGGGGGAAGAGAACTCCGGCCCGACGTCAGACCCGCCCGGGTTCGCACCCTGACCTCGCCGCCTGCTAACGGCGCCGCTGCCTCCCTGAGCTCAGTTTCCCCGTCTGTAAAATGGAGGTGGCAAGACTAACTTGTGTCTGCGCTGTTCATCCGGACCCCGCCGTCCGTTTCCGGGCGGTCCTCCCACGGCCCCGCGCGTGTTGGTGGCGACGTGCCAGGGGTCGTGTCTGTAGCCCGGGACTGCCGTTTCCTCGCTCGTTCGTTGCACCGAGCCCAGGCACCGGGCTCCTTGCCGCGGCTCCCCTGAGACGCAAGATAGATGCGGCTTCTGCTGACTGCAGAGCGGAGCTCCAGCCGCCGGGGAAGGCAGAGGGCACAGGCGTCCACACCGGCGCCCTGGTCGGGAAGCACAGTGAGCCTGCCGGGGGGGCCGTTGAGCCCAGCCCGAGGTGGGGGGTGGGGGGTGAGCAGAAGCCCGCTCGCATTAAGCAGCGGTTAAGCCAAGGTCTAGGAGAGTCTGGAGCCCGGGGCAGGGATGGAGACCCCAGCGCACCCATCGGCTGTCTGCACCCTTATCGGTACAGCCCCCAGCGCAGCCGGGGCGCAGAGGGGGTGCTGGCCGAGGTCACACTCTGCACCATCCCTGCATTCCCCCCCCCCCACGTGTCTCTCTGAGGAATCTGGAGCCCAGGGACCACTTATCCAAAGAGCCTCCAAGAAGACCTGGCCAGCCCCCGGGCTCCCGCGCAGGAGGCGGCGGTGTCTGTCATGGGCTGCGTCGGCCTTTAGGTGGCAGAATAAAGCAGGCTTTGCCGGCCGGCCGGACTCCTCAGCCCTCCCTCCCCCTCACCTCCCTGCCTTTCCCCACCTGCCCAGCCCCTGGGCCCCAGCCCTGCCACGAATGAAGCCAGAGAGCCTCAGCCGGGCCCCCGAGACGGACAGGCCTCCAGCGCCGGCCCCCGCCAGCCCCCGCCAGCCCCTCCCCTCCCCGGGAGGCTGGCCTCCTCCCCGGCACCGGGGCAGCTGCCGGGGGGAGCTCCGAGGAGGCGTGCAGGTTCATTTTGAGGATTCATAATGCCGCATTTACACACCATCCTGCCTTCAGAAATTGGGCTGGCAGATGCCTGGTCATGCTGGCGGGGCCGCGGGTTAACGCCTCGGATTTAGCTTGTATCATTTCGCGAGAGCTTACGGCCTTTACTGTGTTTTTTACCCAATTGGTCTTTGGCCCCGAAGCACCCTAGGCCGTTGAGTGTGTGTGTGTGTGTGTGTGTGTGTGTGTGTGTGTGTGTGCCCGGGCGCCCACCAGCGTGTGGAGATTTCCCAGTAAAATAACACCTCTTCAGGTGCCGTGCACATTAAATATTTATCGGTGGCGATTCGTGCATATGTATTTGATAAGTGGACATCAGGATGGGGTTGGGACTGGGAAGTGAGACGCAGAGCCAGGGAGACCCAATCCTTTTGTCTGGGAATTTCTCAAACATTTATGGGCGGCGGGGGGGGGGTAGGGGAGGGAGAAGGGGGCGGTCCGAGCTGTGTTTACCTGTTTGATCCCTGTCGGGCGGAGCCAAGCCATTTTCTCCCCCCCCCCCCCCCCCCCGAGCTTTGCCTGACTTTGGCTTCGCAGATATCAAAACTAAAGCCCGGAGGTAGGGGCTGTGGGGTGTAGAGGGAGTGGCGGTGCCTGGTTCCCGCACAGAAGCCCCCCGCGCCCCGGGTCTGGGAGAAGCGGCTCGTCCTGCCTCCTCGACGCAGGCGTGCTGTGTGCTCGGCTCAGCCGTGCGGGCGGATTCAGGTCAGGAGACCCTGCTGACTCCGCGTCCGGATCCCTGGCTCGCACACAGGAGCGGCCCCGCGCCCCGGCCCTGCCGGTGCAGGGCTGCATTCCACGCCTCCCCCCCCCACCGCCCCCTGCCGCTGCCAGATCCTCAGCCCCACGGGCGAGGGGAGGCCGAGCGTGCCAGCCCATCAGCGGAACTGGAAATTCTCCATCGGCCTCTCCAAGCCCATCATCCCCCCCACCCCCCGCCCAGCGTGATGGCCGGGATCTGAAAGGAGGAGGCCGGGCGCGCCCCGGAGCGTGTGCTGGCCGGCGGGAGGCAGCACCGGTGTACAGTGCGCGCGCGCACGTGTGCACCTGCGAGCGCTTCTCTTTTCTAACCGCAGGGATGAGTGCATGAGCTGGTCCTGCCCTCACACACACGCCCCAGCCCCTTCGTGCGCCCCGGTTCCTAAATCCCCCGTGTTTTGCCTTTTGTCTCTAGCACCTTCGGGGAGCTGAAGACCGTCCGCCTGCCGAAGAAGATGAGTGGCACGGGCGCGCACAGAGGGTTCGGCTTCGTGGACTTCCTCACGAAGCAGGACGCGAAGGTGAGGCGGTGCCCTCCCCCGCCCCCCCACCTGCCTCCCGGGCCCTTCGTGGAAGCAGCGAAACGTCTGGACGGGTGTGGGCATGTCACTGCCCCCCCCCCCCATGTGGTTTTCCCGGTCTTTCCCTCACCCTGCTGATGCGTGCAACTCCCTCGGAAGAGAAGACCCTGGGCTTTGTGTTTGGAGAGGGGGGTGCGGTCCTGGGTCCCCCTCCCCTCCTTCCCTCCCCCGCCCACCCAGGTGACAGAAGCGGGACACCAAGTGGGGACGCTAGCGGGTTTCCCAGGCCTCCCCAAGTCGGACAGAGCTCCCGACCGTGAGCGCCCCCCGAAGGCGGGGTCCAGGGGGGGCGGCGCCAGGAGAGGAGGCTCCCACGGGACCCGTGTCTGTCCTCATCTTCCCACTTGTGGCTGGGGCCTGTCGCTCAGGCCGTTGACAGGCGAGGTCGCCCAGGCAGGTGCTGCCATGTAGAAGCACGTACAGAATTCTCCAGGCTTCTCGGGGACAGAAGGCCTCTCGTCTCTGAAGCAAGACGGCCTGTCGAGATCTGGGCCGGGTGCAGTGCGGCAGGCGTGGGAGCTCAGGCTGTGTGGTCAGGGGTCTGGCTGCGTTCTCGGCCTCTGGATCTCCAAGGGAGGTGGCAGTGTCACCATCACCTCGGGCTCCCTCACAAGCCTGCGCGTTTCCCCTCTGTTGGCCTCCCCTCTCCTCAAGGGTGGGAAGCGACGGGCGGGTCCCCCCAGCGCTGGGACCCCCTCCGCTTCTCCCGAGACCTTCCTGGGAAAAGCAGCGTGTTTGTTAGAATCACACGCGTCGGCCTGAGCGAGCTGGCGTTGCCGGAGGCTCGGTGGGCGGAGTCGAAGGTGACATCTCCGGGACACAGCTGCGGCCTTTGTGGGCCCTGGGAACACGCACAGGCACAGAGGGCACTCCTGGGACCTCAGGGAGCCTCGCCAGCCACCTTTGTCTCCGCGTCTTGAACTCAAGTGCCTGTTTTGTCGACACGTGGCCGCGTTTGTCCGGACATCTGCTCCCCTTTCTTCTCGGCTGGCAGCCTCTCCCTTGCCTGCCGTCCGTGGCGGCATCCCTGCGTGCAGCCGGCCCCAGCCCCAGCCTCCGCCAGCAGGGCAGCCACCTCGGGGGGGACCCGCACGGGCTCGGAGGGCAGCCACCAGGGCAGCCGTCCAGAGCACCTTCCCGCGGCAGCTTGGCTCCCCGAGCCCTGCCCCGTGCCTCAGTTTCCTCATCCGTAAAGCACCCTCACAGGGTGGAGGCATACGGTGCAAGTGAAACCGGACTTGTGCCGGACACAAGTGAGTTCTTCCTCCCCCCTTCCCACCAGCCATGGTCGTCGAGAGCTGGCGTGCCTTCACCCCAGACACAGGGAAGGGGTGTGTAGGGAGGGGGCATGCAGGGAAGGGGCTTGCAGGGTGGGGGCATGCAGGGAAGGGGCTTGCAGGGTGGGGGCGTGCAGGGAAGGGGCGTGCAGGGAGGGGGCGTGCGGGGTGGGGTTGTGCGGGGTGGGGGCATGCAGGGTAGGGACATGCGGGGAGGGGATGTGCAGGGTGGGGGCTTGCAGGGTGGGGGCTTGCGGGGTGGGGATATGCAGGGTGGGGGCGTGCAGGGCAGTGTTTTCTCCCCAGCCTGCCATAGAGCTCTGGGCGTCTGGGGCCGTTGGGCGGGGAGGGAGCGGAGCCGTGTCGCCTGTTTGAAAGCAGGGTTCCCGTATGAGATTGTGACCAGGGGAGTAAAAGTTGGGGATTCCCTCCCCACCCCCAAGAAATGCCTCTGATGAAGGGGCTCGTTGTTGGAGCGCCGACTCTGGAGCCAGAAGGCCCGACTTGGGATCCTCATACCGCCGTTGCCTGCCGAGTGACCTCGGGCAAGTGGCTAACTCACTTTCTGTGTGCCTCAGTTTCCCCAACCTTTATGAGGCGGAGAGAGGATTTTCCTCACTGAGTCGTGAGGTTCGGATGGGGTGATGTTCTTGGGGCGGGCTGACCCCGGGGGCTGCGTCTGTTAGCTGTGACGAGGAGGAGGAGGGAGGCAGTGGTGACGACAGGGGTGATCTCGGAGGGAGAGGGGGATGGGACGGAGCCGAGGGGAAAGGTGTCGGAGCCCCGCAGCTGGAAGGCGTGCCTCTCGCGCAGGCGGCCTCTCTCCTCCCCAGGGCTGGGGCCCATGTCAGAGTTGACGCGGCTCCCGGGGCCGGAGCGTCAGACCAGGCACGGGCTTCCAGCTCCAGCTCCACGCGCCGCGTCGCCGGGACGCGGTCAGTAAGTTTTGTTCCCCGGGATCTCTGGGGCAGGAGGGGCTCCCCAGGTGGACGGGGCGGCGCTCGGCCCCAGAGCCGGGCTGCAGGCGGGATTTCCGAAGGCCAGCACAGCACGCGCTCGGGGAGCCGTGGAGGTGGCTCCTCCCCCTCCATCCCTTCCCCGCCTTCGGTTCCGGGCTCCAGGAGGAGAAAGGGCAGCCGGAGACGGCAGGGACTCCGAGTGCCCACGGCCCCTCGCCTCCCGCAGGCGGCCGCCGGCCCCCGAGTCCCCGCAGCGGCCCTTCCTCTGGGCGCGTGAGGACGGGGTGGGGGGCCCTGGGTGCCCGCCCCCGTGCGAGCTGGCCCTCCACGCGGCGTGACCCCGCCAGGCGTGCGTCTTCCCCGCACGCCTCCCGTGGCTCTTTTTGCCTCCCGGGGACGCTGCTGCCTCTCCTCCTCCGAGCCTGTCTCAAGAACTACATTGTCTTCCGAGTGGCGCATCCAGCACCTGGCCTGGAGAGCCGTGCGCACCGCGCGCCGGCCAGCGCGGTTCCGAGGGCCGCACGTGTCGAGCCGGCTCGAGGGTGGGCGTGAGTCTGAAGGGGGGGGCGGGGTGCAAGGCCGTGAGCGGACCCCGAGTAAAACACCCCGCGATTTTTACTCCCACAGAAGGAGTTTGTGGGAATGTTGGGGGGACGTGCCTCGTCCCCATCCCTCTGGCGGGTTCCCCCTAAGTGGCTGTCCTCTTTCTGAAGCACTCGGGGAAGGAGACCTCCTCGAGAAGCTTTTCCGGGGCTTGATCGACCCCTGGCCCCCCCGCATCCCTCGCTGGGGGCTTCACTCCCATCGCCCTGCAGGACGCCCTCCGTGGAGAAGGAGGGCGTCACTCTTGGCATCGGCCACCCTCGAACCTGGCGTCAGAGCCTCCCCTGGGGGCCCCCCCAGGGCTGCGCTCAGACGGGAGGAAAGGAGAAGGGGAGGGGAAGGTGAAATGGGGGCAGGGGGGCTGGGGGAGGAGGGAGAGGGTAGCTAAGGCTGAGCGCACAGCGTCGAGTCTGGGAAGCAGCGGAGAAACTGATAGTTTCTGGTCGGGGCCGGGACCCAGACATGTTGGCTCCCAGTACAGTGCTCCTCCGCCAGCATCAGCCAGCCGCCTTCCCCAGCCGGCCGCGGAGAATTAGCCCCCGTCGGTCCCTGGAGGCAGCCCCTCCGCGCCGTCCCTGCCCCCTGCACCCTGCGCTCTGAGTCTTCTGACCTTCCTCCACGCCACCGCCTTCCACCCCGCGCATCAGCAGGGACTTTGTCACCCGTCGGGCCCCTCCGGGGGGAGCACACACCCCCAAACTGCGAAGAGAATCCTAGCACGAGGCTCCGCAGAGGCTGTTGTGGCAGAGCTCAGTAACCAGGCAACTGATGACAATAGCCAGAGGCCCCTGCGACCGACCACGCCGGCTTTGCATGTGACATGAACATCGCCCGCGCGTTGTCTCGTTCCAACCTGCAGCGGCCCGGGAATCGGGCGGGAGGTTTGCGTAAGTCCCTCCCGGTCCCCGGACGGTCGCTGAGCTCTGCCTGTGCAGCCGCCGCAGAGCCCCGGGGACCGAGCCCCGCGGAGTCTGGCCCTGGCCACCAGGGCCAAGGCGCTAAGCTGGAGGAGACCCGTCCACCCTCGTCGCGGGCTCGGTCAGCCGGCACCCTCCCCCATCCTAGGACGTTCGTCAGCCCTCTGTGTCCAGGGCAGTAAATGTCAGTCCCTCTGAAAGTGCCAGCGTTCCCTAAACCTCCACGGGTGATGAGCCAGAGCTTTCCGAGAACCTTCCCCTTCGAGGTGGAGCGGGCGGGACAGAGGCTGACCAGGGAAGGCTGGACGCCAAGGGCTCCAGCCGTCCCAAACGCAGGGGCCTTCCCCGGGTGGCCTGGGTCTGATCTTACGTGCACAGCTGTCTCTCTGTCTCAGGTGCCCCACGGCTCTCTGGGCCCTGGTGTTTCTCGAAGGGTAGCATCTTGGCAGCGATCAAAACAGTCAGCTGGTAGAAGCCCGTCTTTGGCAGGGAGGCTGCAGGGCATCTGTGTTCGTCACTTTTAATCCTCCTGGACTCTAGGAGGTGAGTGGCAGGTGATTTGACACGTGGGGAAACTGAGGCTCAGAGGGGTGAAGTCCCTCACCCGGGGTCATGCATCCAGAACCGGGCAGAGCTGGGAAACCCCGTGTGCTAACCAGGTGCCGAAGCCTGTGCGTCCAGGGCTCTCCCCGCTTCGTGTGCTCGTTCACTTAAGCCGAGTGCCAGCCCCTCCCCTCCCCAGCACACCCGCCGCGCCCCCCCCCCCAGCCGGCACCCAGCAGAGAGAAGGGTTTGCCTGCTAGAGATGTTTCCAGGGAGGGGCCAGAGCCTCCCTTGGGAGCGCCCAGAAGAGCGAGCGCCCGGCATTGGGGCCATGAGCGCATGTGCCGGCGTCCAGCCCTCCCGAGCCCGAGAGCAGCGTGGCCTCGGAGAGGTCACCAGTAGCCCCAGGGATTCTGTTTCGCAGCCGCCCCCTCCTCCGCTCTGCCCAGAGCCGGCCGGGCCTACGGGAGGAAAGGAAGGCCAGCCCGGAAGAGACGGGATGGGAAGAATGGACTCTCAGCCCGGAAACCGGAATATTAATTTTTTCCCCCGTGCGTGCGCCTTTAACTTCCCCTCCCCGAGCCCGCCGCGCCTTTGTACTTTTGCAGTTGTGGCTGTTTTTATTTGCCGCCGCTGCTGTTGTTTTAAAAGGTCTATTTTCACATGGAATGTTATCCAATTAGCAGAGCAATGTGTTGGCTTAAATAAACACTTGGGGGGAGCCGGCAGTAGGGAGACGTGATGGCGGCTGGTGCTGGCAGGCAGAGCTGTTCTCACCGTGGTAAACAGCCGCGGCTTTAATTGGGGGGTCGCACCAGCTAACGTGTCCCTGCCCGGCTCTCGCTTCTGCACGGTGCCGGGGGAGGGGGATGGGGGGGGTGCGACATGGACACAGGGCCCAGGCCTGACCGCACCCCAGCCGCCTCGAGGACTCTGTCGTAATCAGACCCGTGGTGGGGAGAGGGGGACCGCGAGGGACCCGACTTCTCGGGCAGGGACGGCTGCCTCCCCGCCGGGCGCCCGGAGGGGCGGCGCAGGGCCGGGCCGTCTCGCCTGCCCCGTAAACGGTGACCGCCGTCAGACTGTCAGTGGTGTGAGCTCAACGCTTGCTTGCTTAGTTGAGTGTGAGGAAGGAGTCGGGCACGGTTCCCGCGGGGCCTCATGTCCCCGACCCCCAGGTTACTCGTCTGTCCCCAGGCTGGAAATAATACTGGCCCCGGAGGCGAGTGAGGAGATGAAGGGCTAGGCCGTGGCACACGGCAGCGAAGAAGGGGCTCAGGGCTGCTGCATTCTGAAGCCTGGGTACCGGTTGTTCGTCTCCAGAAACGTTAACTGCAGGCACACTCGGGAATGGGGGTCTTGTCCCCAGCTTTCTGTTCAGGCATGTGTGCTAGGCGTGCACACTCGTGCCGGTGTTTCTCATTAGCAAGGTTTTGCTTAGTTCCGTCATTGATTAGAGCTCAGGATTTTAAAAAAAAAAAAAAAAGTGTATTTGAATCCTGAGCCTTGCATTTCAAGCCAGGATTCAGGCTCAGCCAGCACATTGATGGACTGAGAAGCCAGCGTCGGGACGAGCCACCCTCCTCAGACTAGCAGGCATGCATCCTTGTGCACCAGGGCGTAAGCAGCGCCGCGAGGTGCCCCTCGGCTGAGCCTGTCCCTCCAGGCCTCGGCCCACAAGAGCAGGACAGGGCTCCAGCGTCCCCACTCCAGATCTCTCAGGCAGTCGGGACTCGTTGCTGAGGGATGGTGACGAGCCCGGCTGGGCTGGACAGCTTTCTCCCCTCCAGGAGCTCTCCTGGTAACTGTACTGCCCACGGCAACAACGGGCGCCGGGAATCGGGCCCTTCCCGTGCCCCGGGCGCTGGCGTCAGTGGAGAGCGTCTCTCTTACTTCTTCTCGGCAGCCGCGGGAGGTCAGAGTGCCCCCATTTTGCAGCTGAGAAAGTAGAGACCCAAAGAGGTTCCTGGTCAGGTCATAAAGCCAGAGAGCAGCAGGGGCCAGAGCCCGAGGCCATTCCCAGGCAACGCCCCCCCCTCCCCTCCATTGCCTTGTCGCTGCTGGCCGTTGGCCACCTGGCACTGGTTTCTCCTTTCCTGGTGGCTCTTTCGTCTCTCCAGAGGTCAGAGGTGGTGCGTCAGCTTCGGGTCCCCTGATGTGGCATTCGCTCCTGGTGGGTCCTCCGGGCAGTGTTGACTTGAATTGGATAGAGCCGAGTGGACGGAAGCAGGGAAGGAGGGAGACACACTGTCCGTCCGAGACACGGAGACCCAACGGCCTGGAACCAGGGCCCGGGTGTTTCTCTTAGAAGCTCGTCCTCAGCTCGTGGTATCCTAACTTGAAATGGCCCGAGGTGCTGAGTGGGGTCCCACGGCCGGTCACCCAGCACTCATCCCGGGGACCGGCTCCCACCCCGTCCCTCCCCCGTGGAGGTCCTAAGCAGCTGGCGTGACCTGCTGAGAGCTTGCTTCCGGGATTGTGGGAGCCACAAGGCAGAGACAGAACGGTTCTGTCCCTCAGAGCACGGGACACTGCACCGAGAGACACATCGTCCCGGCACGGCGGGCCCTCCTCCCAGAAGCACAGCCCACCTCTGCAGACAGGAGCCAGCCCCCCCGCTCCCCTGCCCCGGCCAGGGCCCCCGTTCCCTCCACCCAGTCCTGTGCTCCGGGGCACACGTCATTCTTGGCCGGCTCAGGTCACACTTACTCCAGGCACTGGGGGCACAGATGGCCGGGCGCAGGTGGAGCTGACGTCTGCTGAGGGCTGCAGCCCTCCCACCCCGCGAGACCCGGAGCACAGGTACCCGCACTTCTAATGATGGGTCCGTCCTCGGCCTGGTCCGGGAGCCACCGCCCTTGGGACGGCGGCCCTGCCAAGGGCACGGAGTGGACTTTTGCTGCCGGGAGGAGTCGCGTCTCCAGGGAGGGCTGCAGGGAGGTCAGGCCAGCGCTGCGCTGGCAGCCTTCCGGTGCCTTCCCTGTTCGGGAAAGATGGCTGCCAGGCCCGGTCACGGTCATTCCCCGCTCCGCCTTCGCAGATTTCCTGCCGGGGGGATGCAGGAGAGGCAGTGGAGGCCAGGGCCCTCAGTGCCCACGGTTGGTGGCTCGGTCTGAAGAGATGAAAGGAGCGTGATTCTGGGACAGTGGAGCCAGGGACCAGGTGACGGCGGGAGCCAGCCTGCACTCCAGCCGGCCCCGCCCAGGCTCTCCTCAGCGGGGCCCCATCCTGGAGCGGGGTCCGGCATGACCCGGAGGGACTTCGGGCAGCCGTCTGGGTCAGCAGGCACCCCACCCCCGATGGTCCGAGAGAGAGCTATGGAGGGAATAAGCAGGCCTGGGGGACCAGTGAGTGGAGGGGCCGCGGCAGGGGAGCAGTACTGTGTCCCCCCTCCCTCCAGGACTACGGGTGCCCCCCCCTTTGCTCACCTAAACAGAAACCAGAGGGCGAGAGCCCAAGTGACACGGTCCCCGAGAGTCGGCTGCGGACGCCGAGAGCGGGGGCCGAGAGAGGGGCAGGAGCAGCCGGCCCCGGCCCCGCCGATGGCCACAGGCGGCGGCCCCAGAGAGCCCCCCTCTCCTCCTCCCGGACAGGCGAATGCGCCCTCAGAGTTGCGCAGTGCGCCGAGTGGGTGGCTCAAGCACCTGTGCCCGTCCCCCAGGGCCCCAGAGTCATGCACGCGGGGAGCAGGCCTTCCCTCCCCGTCGCCAGACACGAGACGGTACGGTACACAGGGGGTCTCGTCCTAACCGGAAGGCGGGGCGTCCCGTGCATGTGGGCGCCGGAGACGGCACGAGCTCCTCGTTCCCCTGCCTGCGGTGGTCTGTGTCGTAGGGACGTGGGGTGGCCACAGCAGGATAGTTGAGCCAGCCCTCCCTGTCTGGCCGGGACCAGCTCGCCCGTCGCCTCCGGTCTGCAGGCACTCGGTGGAGGAGGCTCCATGGTCGGCTCTGTAAATGCGGCGGCCACCCCATGCCCCCATCCACGGTTTCCCTCCCCGTGGTTTGCTGCCCACGATCGACCGAGGTCCAGAAGCAGGTGGCCCTCCTCCTCAGGCCGCGTGGCCTCACGCTGCGTCACGGCCTGTGTCACCCACTTTCTCCGTCTCGTCACACAGGACTTTGATCACCTCCCACCCTCACGAGGGAGAGGGGGGTCCAGTATGGTAAGATGTTTCAGAGAGAGAGATCGCACTCACAGAACTTTTTATTACTTTTTATTACTGTTCGTGACTGTCACTAAGGCTGCTACCGTGCCTGAGTTACAAGGCAAACGTCACCACAGGTGTGCGTGTGCAGGAAAAATGCAGCATCGCTGGGGCGCAGCACCGTCTGTGGGTTCGGGCATCCACTGGGGTCCTAGACATGCCCCCCGCAGAGGAGGGGGAGCCGCTGTACCTCCTGAGCATGCTCTGTCCCGAGCACGGTACTCGGGGGAGCAGGGAGGGAGGCCTTCCCTCCAAGGTTCGGGGCTGAGCCGAGGAGGCCGGCCCACACTAACGGGGCAGGAGCCGCGATGGAGGCCGCGTGCGCGGGGCGCGGGGTTGGTGCCCGGCCGCAGTCCAAGTGAGGACAGCTGGGCCTGCGCTGGGCCGCCAGCAGGGCGGCTGTGACGAGGGAGCTCTTGCGAGGCCAGGGCGGACGTTGCAAAGGCCCAGGGATGGAGGGTGCGGAGTCTGAAAGGAGACACAGGAAGAAAGTCGACACGCACACGGACCTCGGCAGTGCCTCTGTCTTCCTTTCATCGGAAATGGGAGAGTAATGTCCGTTCTCGTGAGGAGGCCGTGGTCATGCGCTCGCAGTTCTAACCCAGGAGACGCATAATGCGTGGGAAGGAGAGGGCCCTTCCCCCGGGGGAAGAGAACAGGCAGCAGAAGGAAGCTGGTTTGGAGAGACGCACACGGCCAGGAGCACCTGACTCCCTCTTGCTTCCAAGACACCGCACCGCACTGACCCCTGGGCGCCCCGAGACGAGCAAGGCCCGGAGACCCACTTTGGAGAGGGCGCCGTGCCCGCAGCCGAGGTTCAGAACTCGCAGGGGGAAGGCGGCGTGGCTCTCAGGAGGCACACGGGCCAGGGAGGCCAGGGCTGCAAGTTCCCCTCCGCTGTGCCTGGAACCTTCCTTGTTCTTCAGTGTCTTCCCCTGCGCTCGCCTTAAAGCCCCCGGAAGCCTGGGCTCTGTCCTCCCCTCGCTGACCCCCCCACCCCCCGCCGCCTCCTGGGATCCTCCCCAGTACGGCAACTCTCATTAGGCTTGAGTGAAGTGCGGTTACTCCGGCCTGTCCAAGGCCAATTTTAGCCTCGAGTCCGTGTCGCCGCTGCCTGCAACCGTTTGAGGCCACCCAGGCAGCAGGCACTGAGGAGAGCGGCCTGGTCTCATACTAACCGGAAGGGACTGGAACTCGGGAGGGCAGTCCTGCTGTTTTGGGAGCGCCACGAGCTGCCCCCCGCAGTGCCACACGCACAAGAGCTTTTGTGTCCCGCCGAGTGTTACTCCTGCTCTTCGGTGGCCCAAGGGGAGCGGAGGGCGCCCGTCATAGTAACGGCAGCCACCGGCGGTGTCGTAAGTGCTGGACCGCACAGTTCACGGACCCCTCCTGTCCGTTCTTCGCTGGCGCCTCTTGACGAGATGCCTCCCAGAGAGGCTAAGCAGCCTGCCCAAGCTCGCACAGCTTGTAAGTGGTGCGGCGGGGATGTGAACCGCAGTCGCCCGGGTCCAGACCCGCCCCCGTCTTTACGGCTGTGCCACCTCACCTCCTGACGTCAGAACCCTCCCAAAGAGGACCTGAGCATTTGGAAGGGTCGATGCCAGAGGGAGGCCGGGAGACCGAGTTTTTAGCAGCTCCTGTGGCGAGGGGAGACCTCCCCCGGCTTCGTGTGGCCCGGGAACGGAGAACGGGGCTCCAGGGGCAGGAGGGAAACGCCATCCGGCGGCCGCACGCAGGGAGGGAGGCCAGGGGCAGGGCCTCTCGCCCGGGCCCGCGGCACGCGCGCTGCCCCTCTCCCCTCGCCGGGGCTCGGCTTCCACCAGATGCCGCCTCGTGGCCGCCCCCACCCGCCCGCGTGGCCGGGACCGCGGCTCCTCGGGGACCCCGGCGCCGGAACGGAGTACCCGCCACGCCAGACTCCCAACCGACTCCTCTCCCCCGTCTTGAAACCGCCAGCTCCCCCAGTCAGGCTGTTTCTCTGCTGCGCCAGCTGAGAACGCGTGTGTTTTAAAGCTCTGAATGGGCCATTTCGGCTCGGAGTCCAGATGCATTTTTATATCCGCGTGGAAAAAAACGCAGAGGCTCTGCTGGCAGTCAGGAAGAGTTTTTTAAATTAAAGCGAAAGCAAAAAAAGGGAAAGAAAAAGTTTCCTGCACCTGGCCCTTCTCGGAAAGGCGTATCTGAGAACAAAGTGGTGTTTTTTTAATCCGGCGGCCACAGGACTCGTTTCAAAAAGATGCATGTCCCGCCCACACTTTGCACGCTCGGTCGTGGGGGGCGGTCAGCTCTGTGCCACCCACGGCACTTGCTGCACGGCCATCCCACACCTTATCCCCGTCGTGCAGGTGGGGAGACCGAGGCTACGGCGGGACGCTCGGCTTACCCGAGGTCCCTGCGGCTGCTGTGAGAAAGTACCACAGAGACAAAACCAACCGCAGTTTCCTGGCTCCCAGTTCTCAAGGCCAGAAGTCCAAACTCAAGGGGCCAAGAATGTTTGGTTCCTTTCGAGGGAGGTCTGTTCCCCGCCTCTCTCCCCCAGCTTCCGGTGACAGCGGCATTCGGCGGCCTCTGTCTCCACGGGCGCTCCCGTGCGTCTCTGTGTCTTTACGCGGTCGTCTCTTACGAGGACACAGTCCTAGTAGGTTGAGGGGCCCGCCTTCTCCAGTACTCCCTCGTCTTGGCTGCGTCTGCAAAGACCTTATTTCCAGAGAAGGTCACGGCCTGAGGCCCCAGGGGTTTGGATTCCAACAGCTGTTCTTGGGGGGCACGTGGTCCAGCCTGTAACAGTCACGGCCGCTGCCGGAGTTGGGTCGGTTCCGATGCAGAGCCCTCCTGGGCACACGCTGCCTCCCCGCGGCTTGGGGGAAGCAAGAGGGACGGGCCCCACGGCCCCGCTCCTCGAGCCACGCGGCGCTGCCACAGCCCAGGAGCAGAGGCGAAGGTGCCACCGCTCGCTGCCGTGGCTTCCAGTGCTGACGAGCGCCCGCCGCTGACCTGAGGCCTCTCTGCCGGGAGAAGGAAGTTGCAAGTGTGATGAGTCTGCAAGTAACCGCAGCACCGCCAGGAGAGCCAGCCTCCGCTGAGCGCTTGCCGTGTGCCCCCGCGCCCCTCTAGGTACCTTCCGTCTCCTCTAGGGCCCTCAGACTGGCGGGCCGTTGACCTTCCCACTTTGTCCGTTTGGAAACCGAGGCCGGGGAGACGCACTGACGTGCCCAAGCTCTGGAAGCTTGCCCACCCGCCCCGGCGGGGTGGCTCCAGAGTCCCGGCGCGTGGCCTCCGTGTACCGCGGGGGTGCTTCAGAAAGAGCCCCCTCGAGGCTCCACTTAGCTTGGGTCCCGGTGACACCTGGGAGGGGACTCGTCAGTACCGTGTGGTTCCGTCTCTTTGAAATGTCCACAACAGGCAGATCCAAAGGGCCAGGAAGCAGGCTGGTGCTTGCAGGGGTCCAGGGGTTGGGGGGCGTGGCGTGAGCGCTCACGAGCGTGGGGTTTCCTTCCGGAGGACGAGGGTGGAAAACGTGTGAAGTTGGCGTGGCAGTGGCCGCACGTGTCGGAATATACTGAGAACAGGGCGCCGTGCACTTCACGTGGGTGGCTTGTGTGGCGTGTGGATCATATCTCCGTAAGGCTGAAGTACTGGAACTCCGGGGGCAGGGGGGCGCGGGGCGGGAGGAGGGCGTGGCAGGCAGGACCCGGCTCAGCGGCACCTGAGAGGGCGGAGGCAGCAGAGGGAGGTGAGGGACAGAATCCGCGGGGCTAGGGAAGGACAGAGCCGCCGGGTGACGGTGAGGGGCCCGAGTGGCTGTCACCGTAGCCAGACAGGGCTCGGCTCTCGTGCGCACGGCGCTGCCCCTGGCGGCCCGGGGGAGGCGAGCCAGCTAATGGGGTGGCCTTCGCCAGGCAGGACCCGGCACCAATTAGGGGCCCGGACGGCAGATATATTGACGGCACAGTCTCTTGCAGCGCTCTCCCCGGGAGCACAACCCACTAATCGAATAAAGTGGCCAAGAGCTCCCGCACCCTGGCCAGAGAGCAGGGGTCGCGAGGGCCGGAACCTGGCCTTCGAGCTCGGGGCGGCGGCCGGCGGGAGGGGGGGGCAGGATGGAGCGTCTGCGGGTAGGTCTCCGCTCACTCACACTTCCGTCTCCCGCCCTTGCCCCCCCAGAGAGCCTTCCACGCGCTGTGCCACAGCACCCACCTGTACGGCCGGAGGCTGGTGCTGGAGTGGGCCGACTCCGAGGTGAGCCTGCAGGCCCTGCGGCGGAAGACGGCCGAGCACTTCCACGGTAAGCGCGCTGGGGCTGGCCTGCCCCCCGGCTGTCCCCCGATCTGCTGTCTGCCCTCCTCTCCCGGCTCCACACCGGAAGGCCGGCCAGTGTGGACAGCCTCAGTAGTCTCTGTGCCCCGTGGCTTCCGGTCGGGCTGGGTCACTGGGAAGCCGGGCAGGAAACCGGGGAGAGGGAGAGACGGGGGTTTATCCCCTCCAGGTCCCATCCTCCCCCCGCCTCTCCTGCCGGGTTTCTGCCCCCCCCCCCCACCTGGTGGTCCTCTCTAGCCAGTGGCCAGCCTGAGAGGGTCACTCCCACGGAAACCCCTACCCTCTGCCTCAGTTACTTGGTCGAGGGCCATGCGCTCTCTGTGGGGGGCCTGATGGTCCCAGGTCCCGACTCCACCTCTCACGCACCTCCGTGGCATCACGGGGACTCGCCGATAATCCCATCCGTCCCCTTGAAAAGACCGAGCACCTGTTCCGTCCTAGCGCCGGCCGGGTCGCTGTGACCTAGCTGGGCCGCGGGTCCGGGTGGAAGAGGCTGGTGGGCACGTGGCTTGAGTGGGTGGTCCCGAAAGGCCCCCTGCAGAGCTGACACTCGCGCCCGCAGAAGGGCTGCCGAGCAGTGGGGCCCTTGGGCCAGGCACGTCTGGAAGCGGGAGGCCGGCGTGTTCAGAACGGATGGAGCGGAGGGCGTGAGGGGCTGGCTCGCAGAGGCCTCGTCCTCTCCGGCGAGTTGCTGGGGAGTCAGGAGGGGATGAGGGAGAGCCCCACCGGGCACATGGCAGGTGCCCCCGAGGGTCCCTCCCGGTGCCCATGCCCACACCTGGGCCGTCCGGGGACCTCTGAACCTGCATCCCATCTCCTCCCGCTGCCCCTGTCTCAGACGTGCGTTCGAGGCCAGGCAGGAGAGGGGCGGCTGCTGGCCTCCCACCTCAGGCTCCTGGCGGCTCAGTGTTGGGCGTCCAGGCAGTAGCCTCGCCGAGCCGGAATGCGTCGCTTCCTCCTGCCAGCCTGGGGAAGCCGGGCTTGGTTAAGGGGCTCCGTGGTCTCACCTGTGGCCTCAGCCCTGGCTGCCGTCCGGTAGCAAGTGGCAGCCTGTCTTCCTCTGCCCAGGGGTCCCAGGGACAACTGGCAGGCTCCTGGCTCACGGGGGTTTCCTGGGTGGACCAGTTTGCCCGAGCGTCCTCACCCATGCCCCCTGGGCAGCAGGGCGCCGGCAGTGTCACCCGAGGCAGTCCGGGGCCGTTGACGACACAGCCCGCCCCTCCCCCACATGTCCGTGTTGGGGTGGAGCCTGGAGCCGGGACACAGTCATGCACGGTCCCAGCCCGTGACCCGCACTTCCCCAGTCATGCAGCAGCTTAGGAGAACCAGGGGGGAGGTGGCCCGTGCAGGGAGGTGAGTTTTCCAGTTGGGCCTCACCTGCGTCGCTCTGGGCTAGCAGGCGGGGCTCCAGAGCAGTGTCTCGGGGATGCAAGACCACATCCCCGTCGAGTGTGCTAAGAACTCCAGAGACAGGACTGAAGCTTGGCCTGCCAGGCCCCTCAGAATACACCCCTGCGCACTCCTCGGGCCTTTTCCAGGCCCACCGACCCTCCCCAAGTGCTGCCTCTTCCCCTGTGTACTTCCCTCTGCTCACGACGTCTGGCCCTCCAGTGTTTTTGAACTGGGCGGTGCCTATTTAGCCGTTAAGCCCACCTCAAATGACACCTCCCCCAGGAAGCCCTCCCTTTGTCTGCCCCGTTCTCAGGAATCAGTAACGGCTCCGTCCTCTGCTCTCCTACTTCCGTTCTTGTACTTCCCTGCCTTGTCGTAATTTCTTCCTTTTGGTTTTTAACCTCACCAGACTGACGCCTTCCCGGCCCGGAGACTGTGTCCTCGGGTTTCTGGCTGGGCCCCCATGCCTGGCACGGTGTCTGGCCCCTGCCGGGCCCTCAGTCTGAGGCCAGGGAATGTCTGAGCAGAGGCGAACGAGCGGCGGGAGGGATCAGGCCTGAGTACACAGTCTCCAGCTTACAGCTCAATAAGTCCCCAAATCCTGACGTGCAGGGAGGGAACCTGTCCTTATCGACAGCCATCGACAGGCCCAAATGCGCCCGTCGGCAAATGTTTGTGTAAGGGACTCTCCCGGCCCTCCCCGCCGCCCGCCCCCGGGGCCAGCGGAGTGCAGGCTCAGCAGCTCTGCCCTGCGTGGGAGAGAAACCCCCTTCAATAAATCGAGTTCCAGAGACCGCGTCATTGCCTCACCCCAGCGGAAAGCTCGGCCAGACGCGCTTCCGCGGGCCCGGCCGTCTCTGAGCAGCGGCTGCCGGCCGCGGCCCAGGCGGGGGCAGGGACCGTCCCGGCAGCAGCAGAGGCCGTAGCTCGTTTGTCGGGGTCTTCCCGTCCATTCCCCAACGGCCCCACGAGGTGGGCACGAGTAGCCCCATTTTACAGACGGGAGAACTGAGACCAAGCCCGCGCTGGAGTGATGACACGTGACACATGCTGTTTATTAAGGACTCGCTCTGTGCCCGGCGTGGTCTCCCGTTTCCTCACGGAGCTGCAGCCTCTTGAGGCACTGCCGACTCCATTTTACAGACAGAGAAACTGAGGCGTTGCCCGCGGTCACGCAGCTAGAAAGTGGCAGAGTGGAACAGCAGCCCGGCCCCAGAGTCTCCCGTGCCACCCGAGCAAATGCCACTTTCCAGAAGCCTGGGGCTTTATTAGGCGCGGGGCCGACGAGCCTCTCCTGCACGGCTGCCCTCATCCAGACGGGCCCAAACCCTCAACGCAGACTCTCCAGGGTCCCCTTCAGAAATGGAGGGGGCGAATAATAGATCACTATGGAAAATGGCATACGGCCCTTTGGCGTTGACACAGCGCGTCCTCCTAGAAGGCCCTGTGGGGTGTGTGCCACGGTGTCCCCACTTACAGCTGAGGCAGCTCAAGGGCAGAGGTGACGTGAGGCCCCTGAGGTCAGTTTTGAGGGTCAGCCAAGCTCTCTTTGGACTCCCTTCGTTCCTGGAGGAACAGTGTCCTCGCGAGTTCTGGAAGGGTCGTCGACTCCGAGCTGAGCGAGCGTGTGGAGGTCGGGGCTGCCGTACCCTCCCAGCCCGAAGGGTAGGCGAGCGGTTCTCCACCAGGGAACACAATTCACCCCAGGACTGGCAGGAAGAGCCTGTGATTCGGAGGCGTGGGCAGGGGCCAGAGGTGAGCAATCCCCCCCACCACCCCCGCCACTCCCCCGTCCCGTCCCCAGGGCCTGCAGGGGCAGAGGGAGGAAACGACGCAGCCGGCCACCCAGTCCCCCGCTGTGAGGGACACAGCCAGGGCCAGAGAGCTCCAGAAAGCAGGTGGGGGGCTGGCGGTGGGGCGGGCGGGTGGGAAATGCCTGCAGCTCCCTCTCCTCCCACCGCTACTCGCCCCTGGGTCTCCCGGTGGCCCGCTCCATCTGTGAGCCAGAGGGCCAGGACCCCCAGGGACACCGTCCGGGGGACAGCAGGACAGGATGGATCTGGCGGCCCCGGGGAATACGTGGGGTGCCCACGAACCTCAGGGCGCGTGGCTGGGGCAAGGGGCAGGGGTGTCCGGTCTGCAAGGGTCTCTCGCAAGCGTGGCCACGTGGCAACCCTCCGCACCGGCCTCGCCTGTGTGGGTCGTGAAGGGGCAGCAGAGAGGCAGGCCGAGAGTCTGGAGGACAGAGAGCTGGCCAGTAATTCCCGGTTGTGTTTCACAGCCCTGTTTCCCAGAGAAACACGGTAATCCTCTCGAAACAAAAGGAAGCTCTCTCCAGAACACGGCAAGATAAGAGATCGGGATTTGTACCCTAGAATCCGTGAGACCTGGTCTTCGTGGGTCCTAGTCTAGGGCTGGCCTCCGAGGGCTGTGAGCACCCAGAAATGTCGTCCCCGGGGGGCTGGGGGACGTGGGCGTGTGCGCCCACACTCCTCTGGCCAGAGGATCTGTTGTCCGATTTTCTGAAAGGTCCTGGTCCCCAGAAGGTTGGCTGCAGGAGAGAGAATGCTGACCCCGTTGCCAACAGGACCCGGTTTCCACTGCTTTCTGGCTGGGCGTCCAGGGGGGAGTCCCTGTGCCGACAAACGAACAAACCAGGCTAACAAAGGCACCGCTTCTAGAATCGTGGAGAAGATCCACAGAATAACAAAAGCAGCGGGAGCTGCCTTTTCACCCTTTTGGTTTTTTTCACGCGCACTCCCAGGAGGTCAAGGCTGCTTGGCTGCCCATTTTGCAGATGGAGGGACGGGGCGCGCGGGGATGGAATAACTTGCCCGGGGTCACGCAGGCAGTAAATGCGGGAAGCCAGGCTCACACGCGTACCGTTGGGCTGAGCGCCCCATGCTCGGGCTACGGCTCCGTCCGTCCTCCCCACGCCGACTGGGCTCCGGGGGAGGGGCTGGGCGAGCACAGGTGCTCTGGAGTCGTGCGTCCCTCTTCCCCGCCCACCCGTTGCCTGTCTGATCCCTCAGGAACCCCCGAGTGTTCAGAATAGGGCCGACGGCCTCCTGCTCTCCTGGCTGGCCCCTTTCCCCTGCTCTGCCCCTTCCCTGTGGCGAAAAATACCCAGCCCGTTTATGTCCAAATCTGCATTGTTCGGCGCCTCCGGGGCCCTGGCAGACTCCGAGGGCGGGTGGGATGCGTGCCCAGTTTCCTCCCCCCGCGCCCAGCTCTGCCAGGAAGGCACGCAGACCTCAGGTGGAGGCCCCAGCCCCGTTTGCCCAGCCCGAGCCTGGAGGCCACGACCAAGGGCTCCCTGTGGAACGCCGGCCGGGGAATGACCGGCAGGCGTCTCAGCCATTCAGCCGGGCCAGGCACGAAGCCCGCTGGTGAATCAAGAGCTTCCCAGCCCCCGCGACCAGCCCCCCTCTCCCGCCATGAGTCCCCGAGGAGCCTAGGTCAAGGTGGACAGCTCCACGCGAGGTTCAGGCCGGAGAGCACTAATGATCGTCATTACCGCCGTAACAACTTTCATCTGGTAAGCCTTGCCCCGTGCCAGGTGCTGCGTGTGGGTGTTAATCGCAGGTATGAATCCTGCGGAATCCTGGGGGCTAAACGTCCCTTCTGTTCCTCGCATGAGGAAACTGAGGCACGGAGAGGGCAGATAACTTGCCCGGGGTGGGGGGGGCACCCCACTGCTAGCGGCCGAGTCGTGAGTCCTCCTGTCGGCGGGTGCATGCCGGCGCCACTTTGGCTTACCCCAGGCCGTGTCCCCGCCCCAGCTCCGTGACCTCAGGCGAGGCACTCAGCTGTAGGTGGGACTAGGGTGCCCAGCTCCTTTGGGCTGAGGGAGTTGATCCTGTAATGCCCCTGGAGCGGCTCCTGGCACAAGCGAGCACGTGACAAACGTCTCCCCTCTCTACGCCGCCAAGAGCACCTCGTTGGCTCTATGCTGCAGCGAGGCCGGGCTGCAGGAGGGCCTGCTGCGTGGAGGGTAGAGATGGCAGAAGGGCCCCGGGTTGTCGGAGCCTGGGCCACCCCGAGCGCGCGTGTGCGCCTGTGCACGAGTGTGCGCGTGCGTGCCTGACAGAGCGAGGGAACATGCCCGACGCGGGGGCAGCGCTCAGGACGGGGGTGTTGGCGTCTGACTCTGGACGCCGCGGCTCTCCCGTGTCTCGAGCACAGAGCGCCGTCCCTGGCGCACAGTAGGCACTTATGGTGCGGTAGCGACGGGGCGGAGGAGGAGGGCTCCTCGCTGGGGAAAGGGCGTTCGCGGCGCCCAGCCTTCCAATGCAGCGGTGGGAACCGACCTGTGTGGTGCCCGGCCGGGTGCTCGCCGCCGACCTGGGCGGCTGCGTTGGCAGCCGGCTCTAAGCCCCCAGCCTCCCCACCATCTGGAAGCCTTCGTCCTCTCCGCTGTCCCTGTGACTCGGCAGGGCTGCCGTGTTTGTCACCAGGAGGTGCCACCAAACAGCCATTACCCCGAACAGCGAAGGGCAGGTTAAGGGAAGAGCTGTCCCCAGTCGGCAAAGGCCTTGACCCCAGACGCGCTGCTTCCAGAGGGCGACGGCGATTCTGCACAGAGCCGCCCTCCCCCTCGCCCCGCCCCCGCCTCCCCTCCCCTCCCCTCCCGGCCCAGAACCAGCTCTCCCCTCTCCACCTCGCAGCCCCCGGTAGGTGAAGTGCTATTCTTCCGCGCCTTGCGTGCGGGAGGGTGAAAAGAGCGAGCTCGGAGGGAAGGAGGAGGGAAGTCGGCCGCTGGCTGTGTCCTTTTCTTCCCGAGCGTGTTACGAACCAGCAGGGTCGAGGCATCGAGCAGCTTTCAGGGCCTCGGCAGGCCGCGGGGCCCGCGAGAGGCACCGAGAGAGTATAATGGTGGAGAAGCAGTCCGCCCGCAGAACCCTGTGTTTCGGAGCCCGCGCAGCCAGGGAGGCCCGGCAAACAGGCTTTTACTTGGCCGGGAGCGCGGCTCCGCTTCCCGCCGTTGTCTTATTCCAGCTGGGAGGACTGATGGGCTGTGGTTAGCGGCTGCACCTCTCACCTCCGGAGCCGGGAGCGCGGACATGACCGGCATGGCAAGCGGCTGGCCGCAGCGCCTCCCCCGCCTGCCCGCCGGAGCCGGGCCTGGCTGGGGCGGGAGAGCCGCTCTCTCGGGGGGCAGGTGCGGGCCCCGCCGGGGCGGTCGCTAGCCTCTAGCCCGTGCCGCCCCCGCTCCCCTGCAGCCGGGGACCAGGCAGGGAGGGAGCCCGGCTGCTGGCGCCCTTGTCCTAGCAGCCGGACCCCAGCCCCCCTCGCCCTCAGGTCTCTGCCAGAGTGTCCGAGATTCGCCCTTTCCCCGGTGCGCCTGGTCTTTTCGGCTCCCCCATCGCGCCCCTCGCCCTGTCTTCCTGCCGCTTCGCGTTCTCGTGTGCGATTGTCTGACGGGTCTTCCCCCTGAGAGGCTCTGTCCCCGGGCTTGGGGCCCTCCCTGCATCCCCCGCCTTGGCCCCGCATCGGGCACAGAGTGGGCGTTCACCGACTCTCTGGGGCAGACGAGTGAGCACGGGAAGGGCCCCTCGGCACCGTGCGGGAGGCCGCTCAGTGTCTCCGCACTGTCACCTGTGGGCAGGAGGGCTGGGCGGCGTGCCGCAGGTCCCACAGGCAGCCAGGTGTGCAGCCAGCACTGGAGCCCCACTCGGCCCACCTTGAACCTCACCGCACCACCTCGCTGAAAGAGGCAGCAGCCATGTGACTTCTTAGTCAAGACCGACTCAGGTGCAAGAGGAGAGGAGGGGAGAGGGCCGTGCGGAGGACTCGCTCTGCGCAGGGAGCGGCGCCAGTCCCAGGCGGGCCTCCCAGCTCACTGAGAGGGAGGTGCCGTTCCCGTCCTTCCGAGGGGCAGGCTGACACCCGGAGAGGTCTAGTGAATTGCCCGAGGGCACACGGCTTTGCGCACTGCAGGACAGAGGAGCCTGTGCTGCCGCACCCCTGTTATAGCCACAGAAGCCCCTGTTAGATTCCAGGTCACCCCCCTTTATCGGGTCTGGGCCCCCAGTCCAGCTGGGGCAGCGGCTGCAAACCACAGCCACAACCCAATCCAGCCTGCATCCCTTTTTTTGAAAATAAGGTGTTTTTGGCGCGCGGCCGTGTCCATTCATTCCCAGGTTACATACGGCTGTGTCCTACGCTACCCAGGAGGAGCCGATGGGCGCCGCAGAGACCAGACTGTTGGCCGCCTCGCCGCTCGCAGAAGTTTGCAGGTCCTGGGGCCTGTGACGGCTCACTCCGGCACGACCCCTCTTTTCTCAAAGTATACGGTTCTGGAAGCATCACCGCCACACCCTCATCCCCTCCACACACCTCCCCCAGCCCCGCACCTGCTCCGCTCAAGAACTCCAGCTTCCCCTGGAAAGGAAGCCCCACGCCTCTGCCCCTCGTTCGCCCCGCTCATTCGTTCCCTCGCTCAGTCCAACGTCGGCCACCTAACGATCAAGCCTTCCTCAGCACTGAGGACAAAGCAGTGAACCAAGGAGAAGGCCCCTGCCCTCGTGGAGCTGATACGTGAGGGGCAGACAGGTGACAAAAAAGAAAAAGTAAACACCGATGAAGCTGGGGTGATAGCAAGCCCCATGGAGGAAACTAGGGAGGGTAACAAGACACTCCTCAGGGGTGGGGAGGGGCGGAGACATTTCAGGTACCATGGTTGCAAAAAGTCTTTCCAAGGAGTCCATGCTTTTGTGTGGGGAAGAAGGAAGCCACTTAGCCACAGATCTGAGGAAAAACCATTCCAGGCACAGGGACCTGCAGGTGCAAAGGCCCTGGGGTAGGAGCGTGGTCCTCGCAGGCCACGGTGGCTAGAGAACAGTTCCAGGTCGGAGAATGCTAGGAAACAAAGCTGGAGACAGGCCAGCAGAGCTCCTTATGGGGCCTGGCAGGGAGCCTGGGTTTTTGTTCCACAGAAAGCAGGAAGTCTCTCCAAGGTTTAAGAAGAGCGGAGTGCCGTGGCCCGATTTACGCCGTCAGACTCCTTCCCTGCTGTTGTTACGAGGGGCATGCGTTGTACAAGGGCAAGGATGGAGGAAGGGGCGAGGGGGGCGGGGGCCTGGGCGGGGACAGAGACCGTGGGGACGGAGAGAAGCCGGTGCATTTAGCCTGTGGTAGAGAGCGAGCCAGCCTATTTTGCTCCTGGAAGGCATGAGGGAAATTAAGGCCGGCTTGGAGATTTTTGCTCAGAGCCACTCAAAGGAGAGCAGTGCCTCGCGACGGTGAGGCCCAAGGAAGCTGGGAAAGGCGGGCGGGGGCTGGGAGGGGGCGCACGGGGTTTGAGACGCCTATCAGGACTCCCCGTGGAATGTCAGGCGGATGGATCTATGCGCTCGGAGCTCAGGGGCCAAGCCCGGGCTGGGGCATAAATTCGGAAGTCATCAGCGCACAGATGATATTTAAAGCCCGCAGCAGCGCCCCACCCCCCCCTTTCCATAACTTAATCATTCGCGGGACGGCACATTTTCCAAAGACCGGGCACCGGGAGAGCCCGTTATCCCCACGCCAGCCCTCGCAAATTCGCCTTCTTCATCTGGGCCGTGAAAACATAATCACCGGGCTTTAAAAACCACAGTCGAGAAAGTTCAAGCAAGTATGTGAAGTCACAGAATTTATTATTCAAAATATCCCCTTGCCGTGGCTGTTTCCAGCTCCTTCCCCAGAGACAGAGGTCCCTGTAAGCTCCCCGGGCCTCGTTTTTACTCCTCCATTCGGGTGCCTCTCATCCCCCCCCCCCCCCCCCCCGGCAAGGCTTCGCTCCCACAGCCTTTCCTCAGGGGCGTCGAAGCCAGTCCCTGTCGCCGCGGAGGGAAGGGCACTGGGGGGCCAGAGGGACCGGGCAGCAGTTTTCTCCCTCCCCTCTTGGAAGCTCATTGCGTTCTCTGGCCAGTGGGGCAGGGGACGGAGGGGGGGCGTGTTTTATTCTTGTGCTGGCCCCCAGCCGCCCCAGCTGGTGGAGGCAGAACCTAGAGAAGACACATCCAGAAGCAGGAACTGTCTTGGTCAGGTGGCTCCTAGGCAGCGGCTGCCAGCAAGGGTGCAAATGGCCGGCGGTGGCGTCCGTGTCCCCGCTGCGAGGCGCTGGGGGAGGCTGGAGCGGCCGGGAGACGCCGGCCCCAGGCCACCTCCTCCTCCTCCTCCTCCTCCTCCTCCTCTTCCCTCCTTCCTGCCCCACGCCCTGAGCCTCCTCGAGTAGTGTTTTGGAAATATTTCCAAGTGCTTCAGCAGTATCCTGCCCGCTCTCTTCCCCTTCCCCCGGGAGCGGCTGTCCGTGCGGGGAAGGTACTTGCTCCCAATCCAGCTAAATTGTTATTGACTTGTGTTCTCTGCGCTCCGCAAACATTTCACTCAGCCGTCGCCAGCGAGGCCAGGGATCCCTGCTAGGGCTAACGGGGAAACCAGCTGTGCCGGGCCCGTTCTCCTGCTCCTCCTCATCGATCACAGAATTAAACTGACAGAAGGAGCATTGCAGAGCGACTCAGGAGGGGAAGGAGCCGGGCCCGGATTGGACAGGGGTTCAGGGGCCTGGGGACCAGAGTGCCGGAAAGAGGGGCAAGAGGAGGGTGGACTTCCCTCCAGGGTTGTGGCCGGCGGCAGGGGGCGGCCGATTTTGTGTCTGAATTGTAGGTTGGCCCAGGCCAGAGAAACCCAAGAAGAACAGACAGACGGGGAGGGTTTTCGTTACAGCTGCACGGCCACCAGTGAAACTAACAGGGTTCTGGACACAGAGAGGAGAGAGAGACAGTAAGTCGGAGGCCACATGGGTGAGCCAGCAGCCACAGGTCTTAATTTCGCCCATAAAATGTGGACAAGTGGGTTTTTGTGTTGTTGTTGTTTTTAATGAATTGCCACTATTTGGTATCAGAAGATTTGACCTGAGAATCGAGATCCCGGCCTCTAGAAAATCAGGCGTGACCACCCTGGGACTGTGTGCCCACAGGCAGCCGGGCCCAGTTGCCGCAGTCCGTGACCGTCCCTATAGTCTCCCCGCCGTCCCTGCCTGGCCACTTAAGTCGTGCACATCACAGATCTGGGGCAGACTTCCTGCCACCCTGGCCCCCTGAGGAGACGACATATTCCTCCCTTCCAGTCTCTACTCCCAGTCCCGGGCTGTGCCAGGAGGAGGGGACAGGAGGCTAATGCCCAGGGAGCTGCTGGAAACGGAAATGCCCTCTAGGCCCGAGGCAGGGGAGCAGGCGATGACGTCCAACTATTCCTCTTCCCCTTCCTTTGTTCCACCCCGAGGAGTCACCCTCCCCCGGCCACTCCCGGTCCTGCCCAACCTGCGCTGTTCTCTCCAGCATCTGTAACTAACGCAAATGCCTGCGGGGCCCGGTCCGAAAGCCCCCGGCCTGGCCCCCCAGCCCTACGGGGAGCTAAATCCACAATAATCCAGGCCCCGTGAGTGGGGAGCTGCCAGGCCAGCTGCCTGGAACCGTCCGGGGCGAAGGCCACCGAGGGCTGCACGGGTCTCCTGCCTCCCAGCGAGCTGGAGCCCTGAGTACCGAGTGATCGCTAAGGGCGGTGGTCAGCCGTCTCTGTTACCAACGCCCTCCCCGGGTCCTTCACCCTGAACCTCTAGGGGATGGGGTCCCGGCCTTAGGGGTTCTAGATCATTCTCTCCGGCTGCTTGGCAGAGAAGCACTGGCCTGGAGGCGGGTGCTGCGGGGGCTCCGTCTGCGGCACGCCTCTCCTCTGGCGAGCTCTCCCCCAAGGAGGGCTGTGCCCGCGTCTCCACTGCAGGGCGGCCGCTGAGCCACAGGACGCCGGGCACCACTGGTGCGGTGGGGCATGGGGAGAGTTTGGTCGGGGGACGTCCCCAGGGCCATTGCTTGCCCGTCTGAGAAAGGGGTCCATAATATCACGCAGCTCGTGGGAGTTCTCCCACTGTTCACCCGGCCTGCGGCGCAGAGCCAACAGGTGCCTGGGAGCCGCCCCGTCCTTCCCTGCAGACCCACCCCACCCTTCCCTGCGGAGCCCCGACGATGCGAGGCCCAAGGAGTGCAAGGACTCTCGTCTCCTCCGCCCCTCCTGCTCAGCCCACAGCCCGCCCTCGGAGCCTGGGCTCTGCCCACCCGGGCGCCCCGTCACAGCCACCGTGGCCGACAGCTCAGAATGTCCTTTAGAGCTGGTTTCACGGCCGGACCCCCACCCCAGGCCTGGCACACAGTATGTCAGGTGGGGACACGGGCCCACTGCGGCCAGGTCGGCCAATTTCCAGAAAAACTTGAAATGCAGCTTCTTGTGTAGTTTCTCCCCCTTTTCACGTATTAGTAACTAGCCGTTCGAGTCTCGAAATCACGTCGGCAGATTCAAATGCTCTGCAGGGGGGTGGCTGTGGCGTGAGGCTTCCTCCCGTTCGGTCACCTCCAGACGTGGCATCCTGGCGTGGGTTCCCTGGGACAGACGGAGACGCGGGCGTAGGTACCGAGCAGGCGAGGAAGGGGGAGGAAGTGAGGGAACCAGTCCAGGGACCGCAGTGAGCCGGCAGTGGGCGGGTCCGTGTGGGACTCCTCAGGGCCGCCCCCCGGAGTCGAGGGAGCTGGGGTGTGTGTCCCCCAAGTCCCCGCTAATGCACCTTGCTGGCGGAGGGTTTCTCTGGAGGCTCATGTCCCCAGCACTCACAGCCTGGCCTGTACCAGGGCTGCACACTCCCTGGCGGCCAGAGAAAGCCAGTAACGTGTACATCTCAGAGCCGCCGCCAGTGCTGTGGGCGGCCACCGGGATGGGATGCCCACAGTGGCCACTGCGTTTGTCCGGGGCTGGTACGGCTGCCCCCATTTTAGAGAGGAGGGACGTGACCTGGCTGCGTTCATTAACGTCCAGCCGCAGCGTCCACCGATGAGCCGTAAGAGTGGCCAGCCTTTCCTGAGCGCTTACCGTGTGCCAGGCGCTGTCAGACAGGCTTCGGTCCACTTGCGTTCTGCGGCCCCCAGGCACGCACCCGGCACAGAGAGGTGAGGCTCCTAGCCCCAGGCGGCCCAGCCAGGAGCAGCGGGCCGGGATCCTCGGCAGCCTGGCTCCGGCCTCCCTCGGCCGCCGCCGCCTGCCCCTCTCCGGCCCCTTCCTTTCACAATTCCCGTCGGCCCCGCTCCGCCTGCCCTTCCTGAGCGCTCTGCCTCTGGAACAAAACCCCATGAAGCGCTTTCTCTCGTCCTCCCGGCGGCACCCCCCCCCCCCCCCCCCCCGTCCACCCGCTCGCGCCTTTCTGTCTCTGCCTGCCCGCGCCTTCCACGCAGGGCGACAGCGCCAGCCAGGGACGGGAGAGAGACGCGGGCTGGCATTCTGTCAAGGAATTAATTGAAAAATAAAATCATTAGATGGGAACTCCAGAAATGCAAAATGGTGGTTGGAGGGGGGGCGGGGAGGGGGGCAGGACTGGGGGGTTGTTGGGGGACGGCTGAGTTTTTTGTCGAGTTAATTTCTCGGGTGTTGATGTTTGGTGACATTCACTCGCTGTTTATCTCCGGGTGCAGCTGTAACGCCGAGAGAAAAAGCACAGCTTGTTTTGTTTATTTATTTTACACCTTCCCCCGGTTCTGCATTATGTTTGTTTGGTGAAAACCCACTGAGGCTTTTGATGTCGGGGAAGTGGGATTTCGGCAGCTGTTCCCCGGCAAGCAGGGCGCTCCGCGTGCGGGCAGGGCCGGCGGGGGCTTGCTGGGTGTCGTTCCGGGGGACCTCGCGTCCTCCGGAGGGGGCGGCCGGGGGCCGACCTGAGCCAGACGCGGCAGGCTCATGAGAGCAGCGGCGGCTCCCGAGCGCGGCACCCTCGCCACGTGGGGCTTCACGCACAGACTCGCCAATGCGCCCGGCCGCCTGGGAGACGAGGAAGCCCAGACCCAGGGGGCTGAAGTGACCCGCCCAAGGTCGCTGAGCCACGCGGCAGCCGCGCTGGGGCCTCAGGCCGTCTGACCGCCGAGGCCGTGGAGTTGGCTTTCTAGGCCCCTCGCCCCACTGGGGTCCGCGGGTCCCCTGGACTCCGTTTTCCCAGCCTGGGGTGGGGAATGGGTACTGCGCCCACCGAGTGGTCTCGTGCAATTACCTGACAGCTGTTCGTCAATCGCCTACTGTGTACCCCCACCCGATGAAGGTCCCTGCCCTGTCGGCGCCCGCTGGCGTCACAGCAGAGCGAGACGTTAAGTCGACACCTGCGACGTGAGTTACAGGAGCAGAGGGGTTGGGGTCTGCGCCGTCGGCCGGGGTCCAACCGGGTGCCGGTCACTGCCCTTTTCCCTCCGTTAGTCCTCCCCGCGACCCCGGGAGGTAGGTGTCGACAGTGCCCCCATGTTACAGGTAGGGAGACTGAGGCACAGAAGGGCCCGTCGCTGGCGGAACAGAGGGTCCACGCTCGTGTGTGTGTGGAGGCGTCGAGGACAGGGCGTGGAGGGGTGCCCTGAGTGGCCTTCGCAGGAAGGAGGAGCCTGCGCCTGACCTCCAGGCCTCGGGTCACCAGAAGGTGGCAGTAGAGATGGGGAGAGGTGGGGAACCGCCCCACCCCCCACCCCCCACCCCCATTCTACACAAAGGTGCAGGCCCTGCCGGAGGGCGCACGGCTGGGGAAGCGCCAGAGCCAGTCCTGTGATCCTAAAGCCGGGCGTGGTGACCACGTGCCCCGTCTATATCACGGGCTCCTGTGCGACCTTGGCCGTGCCCACCACCCCGAGGCAGGGCCCCTGAGACACGCCACGTGGCACAACCCAGACAGTGTCCGGGCTGCAGACGGGACTCACTGAGGCGGAACCCAGGGGCTGCGGGGGGCAGCGGGGGGCTGGGGGCGTGCGCCTCATCCGCACTTGGTCTCCCCGGCTGTGCAGTGGGGCGACGACGCCCCCTCCTGCAGGGGATTCCTGAGACTCCGCCAAGGCTCTGCTTGTCCGGCACCCCTCCCTCCCATGTGTGCTCCCCTGCCCGCTGCGGCCCCTGCCCTCGGGGCCGCCCCCCACCCGCCCCGGGCTGTGGTATCGCCGTCTTGACGGCGTCAGCGCAGTTTCTCAGAGGTCATCCACCTCGACGCCCGAGGACTCGACCATTCATTTGCTCGTTCGGTCCTTCTTGCATTCAGCTCGGGGTCGCCGAGCGCCTCCTCTGGGCCGGGCGCTGGGACACAGCAGCCGGCGAGGCAGAGCCACTCACGGAGCTCACGGTCCCACGGGCTGAGCCGGTGCAGGCCCGGGGCCAGTTGGACGGCACACGCCCTCCGAGCTGCCGCTCTGTGCCGAGAGGTACGGGGACCTCCTCACCTGTCCATTCGGCTACCTGTTCCAGGATAGGGAGCCGAGGCTCCGAGGGGGGACGGTCCCACCGCCGGGAAGGGGAAGCATAGGACCAGAGCCCAGCGCTGGGTGCCGTGGGTTCTTTTCATTCCGTTACTGCTGCGTCGCTGGATGTCTGGCTCCTAAATGCTCGTCAGATGGCCACAGAGAGGGTCTCCGGGGCCGGGCGACTCCGAGGGGTGTGAGAGGGTGGCCGAGGGCGGGGCCGGCCTTCCAGGCAAAGGTGGGGAAGAACTGGTTGGCTCCCCAGCAGACTGCACGTGGCTGGTGCCCATGGGGCCAGGGCCGAGCTCTGGAGGGGCCCGCTGGCTCGGGATGGGGCTGGAGAGGTGCCGTGAAGCCATGAGCAGAGCCACCAGCGTGCTTATATTGTCGCCTCCTCCAGGAAGCCGCCCTGATAGCTCGTACTGGAGCAGGGCCTCCCCGTCCTGGCGCTGGTCCTGCCCTGGACTGTGGCTGTCTGGCCCTTTCTCCATCTCCCCGCAGTGGGCCAGGAACACACTGGACAGGGGCTGTTCGTTCATCACCACGCTGGGCCCCAAGCAGGCACTCATCTGTTGGAAGGGGCCCGAAGCATGAACGAAGGTGGTTACAGACCTGCTTCTGTGTGTCCTTGAGCAGCCTGGCTTCCTCACCCTCCTCTGTCCCTGCCGTCTGCCCGTTTAGTCACTCGGCAAGCACTGCCTTCCCAAGCACCCGCCGCGGGCCCCGCGCCGTTGTGGGCACGGGGTTCGGCAGTGACGTGCAGACCAAACCCCCGCCTCCTGGAGGCCGCGTTCCCGTGAGAGAGGCGAGAGCAAGCAGAACAGGGAAACACATGGCTAAATGCCGTGTCGGACGGCAAACGGGGAGGTAGGGCGGGGGCACTGGGGGGACTTGCGACTTTAAACAAGATCAGGGAGACCCCCCCCCAAGAAGTGAGTTCCCCCCCCCCCGCTACCACCCACAGTGGCTCCCTGGGGGAGGAGCACTCCAGGCAGAGGGGACCGCAGGTGCAGAGGCCCGGAGGCCGGGGAGTGGGCGGTGAGGGGGGCGGGGGCCAGGAACCAGGAAGGGGCCCCCACCGGCTATCCCCGAGTGAGTGGGGGTGGGGGGGGGGAGAGTGTGACCGGAAGTTCACAGAGGCAGTGGGGCCCCCCTTCAGCTTTTCCCCAGGTGAGATGGCCCCACGGAGGGTTGAGACCAAGGAGCGACGTGTTCCGATTCCCCCGGTGCCTGGGAGGGAGGGCGGAGGAGGCCCCCGCGTCCACACGGTGGAGAAGGGGTGCGGGGACACGGGACGCGGGGGCGGAAACCTGCTCCCTTGGCGGTGCCGCGAGTCCGGTCGGGCCCCGCCGCCCCCCACGGCCGCCCCTCGGAGCCCAGGAGAGCGGGGCCGCCGGCCCAGGGCTCGCACCCCCGCCGTGAGCAGCGAGGAGGGGGCGTCCGTGACAGGCCCGCAGGCCCTATTTTCTGCCCTTCTATTTCCCGGCTCCCATTACCTGCCCACAAATTCAATTTCCAGAGGCCATTGTGCACCTCCGGAGCCTGGCGATTATGAGGAAGCCGGGAGCGTCGAGGCGGCAGCGGGGAGAAGCAGCCTGTGTGTGCGCGGGGGGCCGCCGCCCCCACCCCGGCCCGTCCTGCCCCCTCTCCCTTTCCATGACTAACAATGACGGTTACAGCTGCCAGGCCTGGAGGCTCCCGGGCAGGCGGCCTCCCCCCGCTTCCTCCAGCCTCGCCGTGTCCCCCCTTCCCGCCCCGTGTGCTCACCCCCTCGCCGGGCAGCCATCGTGAGCCCGCACCGGGCGCCAGGCAGTGTGCCGAGCCAGGGCACGGCTCTATTCCCAAAGAAATGCGCACCGTGGGGTCGGTGGTGAGCAGGGTCACGAGGCAGAGAGGGGCCCTCTGAGAAGGGGGCACGGGAGCTGGGGCTGGAACACAAGGGACGGGGTGCCGCGGGGGCAGAGGTCCCCCGGTGGGTGTGCAGCGCACAGGCCCCCGGGGACACGGGAGTTCCCTCTCCCTGCCGCGCGACGCCACGGGAGCTCTGAGGCCCCCAGCGGCGGCACCCGTTCTGGAAGGGCCCCTCGGGCTGCTGCGTGGAGAGCAGACCTGGGCGGCGCGGGGGCCTGGGAGCAGGGACTCAGGTGAAAGTGCTAAGACCAGGCAGGTAGCCGCCGAGAAGGCGAGAAGGGGTCGGTGCCCCCGGTGGCCTTGGGAGGAACGCAGTGAAGCTTCAGGCTCACCGAGTCCAAGTCACTGGCAGGGACGCTCTCCAAGAGCCCCAGGACACGTCACGTCTGGGCCAAGGGCCGGGCCGGGCCCTGGAGACCACACGAGACATGCCCGTGGGTCCCGGCCTGGTGGGGAATCGGAGGCCAAGGGTTTGTCCCCGCAGAAGACTTCCCAGAGGAGGTGTTCGAGGGCCCAGGATTGGGGCCACTTGTCCTCAGCTGCCTCTGAACGAATCACATTCTCCATGACCCAGGCTGACCGCCAGTGAGTGGTTAGACTAGAAGAGGGACTGACAGCAGACCAGGCCTGAGCCCAGCCTCCCCCCTCCCCCACCCTGGAGGGCCAAGGGGACCGGCTCACCTTCCCCGGCCGCCCTTGGTCCTTCAGGCCTTCTCAGGCCAGCACTGGGGACTCGCGTGGAAAGTGGGAAGACTGTGGCCCTGGTGTTGCTTGGGTTCAAATCCTGCCTCCACCACTTCTTTGAGGAACCTCAGACTTACCTGCCTGTGACTCAGTCCCCTTACCTGCAAAAGGCAATAAAAACACACGCCTCGGGGTTGTTAAGGGGAGCCGGAGCTGAGGTACACAGTAGGCGCTCAGCGTTTGGGGCCCAGGGGGAGTAGGTACTGCTGAGCCCGCCGTTCCGTTGTTCATGCCGTGCACCGGCACCCCCTTCCCCTGTCGTCACAGAGAACTCCTCTGCGTCCTTCAAAGCCCAAGTCCAATTGCCCCTCCTCTCTAAAGCAGACCCTAGCCATTCTCTCCGTGTGTCCTCTGCGATCTTTGGGCATGATTTCACCCGACCTTTATTGAGCACCTGCTGGATGCCAGCTGTCTACGTGTCATTAAGAGTGTGCAGTCTCCAAGAAAGTCACAACAGCTTCTGTTTGGTTCCCCAACAGTTGCCCTCCCTTGACCCAAGGTTTTCTGCTCCCTGCAAGCCAGACGGAGATCCGGGAACCTCTGAGCCACCGGGCGGGGGGGGCCTTCTCTTCTCCCTTCCTAAATGGAACCGGTTCCTCCGCGGGTGGGAGACAGGGAGGGGGTGGCGGGCAGAACAGGGGAGTTGCTGGGGCTTGGGGGGAAGGCAGCCCCGGGGCGAGGCCGGAGACTAACCCTCAGCGCTTCTCTCTCCTCTCTCATGCTTTCCCTTCCCCGTTGGCTTCCTGTCCCTCGGGCCCCCTCCTCTGACTCTCCTCCCTCTCCGTGCCTTCTCTCCCCTCTCGCCTCCCCGCCCTCCATCCTGCTCACCCCTTTCCCTCTCTCTCCCCGCCTCCCAACCCTCTCGGTTGTTCTTTCCTCCTCTCTCGCCATCTGGGCTCCCACAGAGCCCCCGAAGAAAAAGCGGTCTGTGGTGTTGGACGAGATCCTGGAGCAGCTGGAAGACAGTGAACATGACAGCGAGGAGCAAACCCTTCAGCCGCGAGCTGGCGCCGAGAGGGTGCGTGGCTCCAGGGCCCTGGGGACTGGGGACGGCCGCTTCGGCTTCTGCGCTCCTGCCACGGGGGCCCGGGAGGGGGTGCGCAGCACCGCGGGTGGGCGGGGCAGGAGAGGGGACGCACCCGCCCTGCCCCGGCCCAAGGTCAGAGGGGACAATGGCCCCCGGCAGCTACCAGGGCAGCCTGGGCCCCCCGCCCCCCCCCCCGTCAGCCTCCAGGTGGAGACGGTCCAGTGGCCGCTGGGCACCCACTCTGTGCCCGGCACCCAAGGGCTGCGGACAGGCCAGGCACAGCCACGTTCCAGCACCAGGGCCTGGAAGCAGCACAAACAAACCGCCCGCCCCCGCCAAGCCCGGCAGCCCGCTGCTCCTGCTTGCTCTCACTCCCAGACAGGGAGACGGGGCCCCACCTTGCTGGGCGGAGGGTCGGGGCACAGAGGGACTCGGGGGGGGGGTGTCGCTCCAAGGCGCACGGCCACGTAGGAGCAAGTGCGCCACCAGGGAGTGAGGGCAGCTCCCCGCGACTGGGCCATCTGGGCACAAAGCCCCCCACTCCACCCTGCACAGGCCGGGCAGCCCGGCCCAGTTACCCGCCCCCCCGGGGCCCTCCTTCTGCCTTGCGAACTGGTTCCCACCTGGTACAGGCTTAGGGAGAAAAAATGCCGCCTCAGCCCATGAGAAACCTCAGGCCTGGCGCTGAGCGCGCGAGACCAGCTCAGAAACTCCCGTTCTCGCCTCTCCTCCAGGGCTGCTAGCTGGAGTTCCCACCCACGGCCATCGGCAGGAGTGCATCCAGCTCCGGACTTGGCCTCCGGCCTGCTCCAGGGTCACGTGGCACCGCGAGCCCCGGTTTGACCTCCAGGAACAGAGCACGGGGCCGCAGAAGCCTCTGAGCTGCTCACGGAGCCCAGGCGCCAGCCTCCCCGGTTGGGCCTAAGCCACGTCTCTGATGGCGGACACCCTCTGCTCACGGGCTGGGGACCCTGCGAGACGCGCCCTGGCCCTGGCAGGCAGCGTTGGAAGGCTTATCCCGGGCCTGGGGCGCCCGTGCACACACGCCTTACTCCAGCCTGAAAATAGGGCCTCCCCCAGGGGGTCGGGGGAGAGCCACAGCTGGTCTGGTCTGGGTCAGAACCCCAGCCTCGCCCTTCTCAGCTGTGTGGCCACAGACCAGGGAGGTGCCCTCTGACCCCCAGCTTTTCCTCTTGCAAGAGGAGGGCGGCGCCGTGCCAGCCCGGTGTCGGACGACCTCAGCCAACCCGAGTAAAGGCCAGAGAAAGTGCCCTTCGGCCCTCCTGTTCTCCATTTGGGGCCTCCGGCTGGGGTCCACGTGCGAGAGCGGTGCCTTCCGCCTTTGCGTACGCCGGGGTGTGTGCGTTCCTGGAGGTGGGGTCCCAGTCTTCATCCGGCCGCCCGGGCGGTCCAGAGCCCTGGCAGAGCTCCACGTGTCAATCCCAGCCCGGCCCCGAGAAACAGCCGAGGCGTAAGGCACGAAGCCAGAGTGGCCTGCTCCGCAGCCTTTACACTGGGGCGTCCCGCGGGTACCAGTGCGACCACAGCGGGCCGTACGGCGAGTCAGTGTTAAACCTCGCCCGGGCCTCACCTCACCCAGCTCTCCAGTTGCCGTGGGTCTTGGGGGCGACGGGCCCGCCCCATTCCCAACTCGGGTGGCAGTTCCAGACGTCCCCAGGGCAGGATCGGCCAAGCCCTGCAGCCTGGTGCTGTGTGCCGAGCGCAGGCTGCACATTGCCACCAGCCTGGGAGCTGGGTCCCCTTCCCTCCTTCCTGCCCCGCTCGGCCTCTCTGCCCCCCACGCAGGGGCTCTCCGTCTAGGTGGGGAGCCCCCACATAAGCAAATGAGAGCAGTGGGTTCCGCTCCCCTGGAGACCGTGGGGTGTTCCATCGCCCCACCTTCACGCCCCCCAGGCTCTCCAGGACATCCATGGGGGATGCCAGCCTCATCTCCTCCCTTCCCCTTCCCCAGGGGCACCGCATTGCCCACAGGCAGCCAGAGGGAGCCAGCTCCGTGAACCGGATCACGCAAGTCATAGCTTAAAACCCGTCAGGGCCCACCACACACTTGCAGTAAAGTCCCACTCCTCACCCAGCAGGGAGGCCCTGCCCTTAGCCCCCACTTCCCGCGTGCTGGCCTTTCCAGCGCACTCCCGCCCCAGGGCCTTTGCCCTTGCTCCTCCCTCTGCCCAGATACCCTTTCCCCACATCTTTCTTGTCTCTCTCTCTCCTTTCTCCCCCCTTTGAGATCATCGTTTAGATTCTCCTTCCCCGCTCAGATGGGTCCTGACCACTTTATGAGAAGTAGCCGCGCTCCACCCTTCCCCCTGCACGTGTCCCTGTCTCAGACAGCCCTGTCCCTTCCCCACTGAAAACGACCACAGCCCTGAACAGTCAGGAACTACAAACGCTGTCGTAACTTCTATTAGAACCGTTGTCGCTGTCACGATTCCGGAAGGAGCTGAAGCGTGGCCAGGTGACGATCCAGCGAAGCTGGGGAAAGGTCGCCGGCTCGGGGGAGGGGCCGCCTGGAAGCCCCTGGGGAGAAACGCACCCATCCAGCCCAGCGTGTGGTGGGTGAGCTGCGGGGGCTCCCGACCGTTGGGCCCAGGCAGCCGGGGGACGGGCCCTGTCGTCACCAGGCACATGGGGCACAGGGGAGCCTAGGAGGAGGAGTTAGAAGTGACAGTGGACGTCATTCGATCCAGGAAAGGCCAGGAGTAAGTCACAGAGGTGGCTGCCGAGGAAGGGGTGCGGCCCCAGGCCAGGCGAGCCTGCGGATGTACGTGCAGACTGCTCCGTGTCTCAAGGGGGTCTGCGAGCTCCGGGTGGCCGGAGGGGGCTAGGAAGAGGGCCGTGCCGGAGGCTGGACCCCAGCGGGCGCCGGAGAGGGAGGCGATGGGGGGGCGGAGGCCGCAGGGTCAGAGGGGGTCCTGCCCTCGAGGCCCGTGCAGACGGCCGTGGGCAGAGTCAGGAGCCGGAAGCCTGCCTGTGCGCCCCGCAGGGGCACACGCCACGCCGCACACCTGCTGGGACTCTCGGGGCCTGAACCCCACGGGTGGTGCTTCTCAGGCTCCCCTGGCACTGGCCTGCCAGCGGGGTTTGGCCAGGGGTGGGCACCTTCGCGCTCCGGGGACTGATGGAAGCGAGAAGCCAGGGTATTCCTCCCCGCTCCTGGGGCCCTCCACGTGGGGGTGTTGTCCCCCACTGGCCTCTGGCTCTGCCCGAAGTCCCCTCGGTGGAACTGCCCAACAGGCATGGCACCGCGAAGAGACGGGGAGGGGGCCCAGAGGGAAGCGGGGGTGGGAGGGCAGGAGTTTGGGCGTCTGTGGGAGCGGAGCCCCAGAACGCCGCGCAGACAGAGACTCCGGGGAGCTGCAGAAGCTGCGGGGGGTCAGCCAAGGGCGTGAGACCGCGAGGAACGCAGAAGGGGAGGACCGAGTGTTGGAACACGGGGGAGGTGCTGTACAGACGGCTCTGGACCGGTGAGGAGGGTTCCGGCTCCCTCCCGCGGGAGGACGACAGGGGTCTCCCGGAGAGGAGTGCGAGCAGCCGGAGGGGTGGGTGGAGCGGCAGGACCCACAGGCCCTGGTTCCAGGAAGGCCTGGGCGGATCCCAGCCGCACCACTCGCCGCCTGTGCAACCGTCTCCGGCCTCGATTTCCGTGTCTTTAACACGGGTAGGAGAAGGATTTCGGCCTCCTAGAATTGTTGTAAAGATCAGAAGATCCCGGGCGGGGGGCGGGGCTGCCAGTTGAGTGGCAGTTCTCACGGTCGCCGTCCGAAGTTAACGAAGAGGAACGCTTGGGGCGCGACCCCGCGGATGCCCAAGGAAGCCGGACCCCAGCGCATGCACTGCAGGCCTGCTGGGCCCACCTCGGAGGCATGGGGCAGGAAGGGGGGGCCTGGAGAGGGTGCCCTCTGCCTGCAGGCCCTGAAGCGGGCTGAGCAAGCACCGCGCTCACCCGCTTGCACAAAGCCAGAGCCCGGATGAGCCGACGGTCGCCGGGACGTGCGGTTGGGAAACCGGCGGCCCATTGCCCAGGCCCTGGTGTTGTGGGTTTGTTCCTAATCCTTGTGGCATCCCGCGGGCAGGGGTGCCTGCCATCGTCACAGTCCGAACCGTCTGTTGTGAGAGCCAGACTCGGGCTCCTGTGTAAGGAAGGTACCTGTCGGCGCCCACCCGGCAGAGGCCGCTGGTCAGGGGCCGGCGTGGAGGGTCATGGGACCAGAGTGAGCCCAGGTTCCCACAGAAGGAACCCCGGGAGGGCGCCAGGCAGCCGCCGTCACTCCGCAAGGAGCAGGAAGGGGCGCCAGCCAGAGGCAAGGGCTGGCACAAAGCCAGCCAGTACGCCTCACCCCTTCCATTCATTCATTCATTCATTCATTCATCAAGCACTTAGCAGGGGCCCCGTGGGCTGGGCACCGGGGAGTCAAGACCAGAACGTCCACAGGAGGTTCAGCCTCCCACGTGTCGGGCAGAAGACGGTCTCCAGCGCCCCTTGCCCGCCTGTTTCTCGTCGTCCTCTCTCCCTGCCTCCTCGGCCTTTTTGTCTCTCGCGGCCGGGCCGGTGTGCCTGTGCTCCGCGGCGTCTGGGAAGGATTAGTGCAAGCCAAGCGTGCAGGCTTTGGTGAACAGAGCCCGAGTTCGGTTTCAACATCTAATTCAATTTGTTCTGCCGAGATTGAAATATGAAATGGTTGCCAGTCAAACGTTCAAAGGACGGGGAAGGGAGAGCGAACGCCTGCTGAAATTTAAATTTTAATGAAAATGACTTTAACCCTTTGGTGCGCCTGGCAGAAATGGAACGCGGCCTCCCTCCTGCGCAGGAGCTGCTCCTGCCCCCCCCCCCCCCCCCGCCTCTCTTTCGCCCAGCTTCGCTAGGACTACGTAGCACACTTTTTTCCCCCCTGGAAATACTAATAAAAGGTCGGCGGAATACTTGCTTAATAACCTTCTCCCATGCTGCCCCGGCTGTTGAAAGGGGGACCTCCCCAGCAGCTAGGGCGAGCCCGAGCCACCCCCCCCACCCAAGGTCCAGCCACGCCCACATGTCACCGGGCGTAAACGGCCGGCTGTGTTGCAGTTGCCCGTGTGTGCTCCTCCCCTCTGGAGTGGCAGCCCCGGGAGGGCAGGAGCCATGTGTTTGGCCCCCTGCACCCCCTGCCTGGCATGGGCGGGGGGGCGGGGGGCGGGGGAGTACAATATCTGATGGACTGAATGCGCCCCATTCGAACGTCCCGGCGACTGTGGGAGGTGGGTTCGTGGCTCATACAGAAAAGGAGCCTCGCAGAGGCGGGCGGCACCCCCCAGGTGACGCCACGCGGAGGGCCGGCCCGGGGACTCACACCCAGCGCCCCGTCGTGGAAGTGCGAGAGAGAGAACGAGCTGGCCCTGAGCAGAGCGGTCGGCCGCGCTCCACGCCCCTGCCCAGGACGGGCCGCACCAGTGCCCCCGCTCTACAGGCGCGTTCGGGGCTCGGGAGGGAAGGCCCCGCCCCGCGTGTGCGGGGTCTGGATCTCCGGCTCAGGGCAGCTTCGACGAAAGGCATCTGTCTTTTTTCCCCTGATGAGGCTTTTCCGTCCAGCACCTACTTGCCACGAACCCCTAATGTGGTTTTCGGCGTGCGAGTGTTTTCAGTATCATCAGATGCCATCAATCCTGGACACGTGGCTCAGAATGGCTGTGGCCAGCTCCAGGTGCCATCCGAGGGCCCCAGGGCAGAGAGTGGGGGTGACGGGGGTGCCCCGAGGGCTGAGCCCCGGCCCCCCACCCTGGGAGCTAACAGCTGCACAGCGAAAGCCGAGGTTTGACACCTAAACACCTTGGCGTGTGCGTCTACCATGTTCGCGGGGCCTGCTGTGTGCGAGGCCGGGCCGCGGGGACCGGGGACCGGGAGTGCGCTCGGCAGACGATGCCCCTGCCCCCGGGGAGCTGATGGCAGAAGGTGGGGAGGCTGCCGTCTGGGGCCGAAGCGGGAGGCGGGTGTGGGGTTCCCTGAGGGCGTGGCATGTGAGCGGAGCCCAGGCAGGGGAGAGGGCATGACGTGAGTTATGTAGGGGCAGAGGCTGACTGAGACCCTCAGAGGAGGTGACCGGCAGCCAGGTCCTAGACGTGTTGAAGGTCAGGCCCACGGGACCCACTACAGTTCCAGCTCTGGGGTGTCTAAGGCCAAGGTTAACACCGTGGTTCGGGGCCCGCACAGCGGGGAGAAAGAAGCTAGCGTGTGCCACGGCCGGCCGCTGCGGGAGCTGGTACGGGGGGCATCGGGAGTTGGGGTTTAAATGCGCGTTACCTTGGAAATGACCGTTAGCCGTCAGGTGGAGACAAAGAGCTTCTTGGCGGACCTGTCTCCAGTTCACAAGAGAGCGCCGGACCAGAGGCGTAATGGGAAACCGTCTGTGTTTCTTTAAGAAATCTAGGAAGCAACTGGGGGACGCCCAGCCCCAGGAAGGGAGCGCCAGTAAACCCAGCTGGAAGCTCAGAACTTGGGAGTTCATTTTCAAGCCGCTGCTGGACAGTCCCGAGCTCTCGGCCACAGGACCCCCCTTTTCCAAACAGAAGTGTTCTGCAGAGCCCCGGTGTAGAAAACAGAACTGCTCTGTTCCAAGTCGGGGTGTGAGGCCTGGCCCTCCCCCCCATATTCGTCCTCTGCCTCGACACCCCAGCGGTGGGAAGACCTGAGGTGTAAACACGACTCACAAAGCATCGCGTGCAGGCTTCGGCGGTTCACGAGAAGATTTCAGGCGGCCCACAGGCAAACGCTTGCCGTGCGGGATTTTTTTCACGTGCATGTTGCAAATACAAATGCGCAGATAGCTCGTCAAACCTGTGATTTCACCGCGCTCTGGGGAGGAGGTAAAGAAACGACCAGGATAAAGGAAATTATTAAGACTGTGAATACGGTAAGACAGAAGAGCCGTGGGTGGTCTAAACCGGGGCTTGGGAAACGGCAGCCCACAGGTAGGTCCAGCCGATGCCTGTTTGTATAAAGTTTTATTGGCACACGGCCACGCCCACTGGTTTGCATACCGTCTGGGCCGGTCTCCTGCTGCTGCAGCAGAGTTGAGTAATTGCAACAGAGACGGTAGCACCTGCCAAGCCCACGCTATTTACCGCCTGACCCTTCGCCTCAAGTTTGCTGAGTCCCGATCTGAAGCCAGCCCCTGTAATGTTACAGCTCAGCGAGCTGGGCCCAGGGAGGGCCGGTGGCTCCCACAAGGTCACACCTGAAGGACTCCCCGTTCGGCGCACCTCCCGCCGGCCGCACCACGCTGCCCGGGCACAGATCAGAGCCAGGCCCTCTGGGCTCGGATCCCGGCCCT
This sequence comes from Paguma larvata, assembly GCA_030068075.1. NCBI lineage: Eukaryota > Metazoa > Chordata > Mammalia > Carnivora > Viverridae > Paguma > Paguma larvata. The sequence goes on from CM057835.1 coordinate 79,711,594, forward strand.
GCCCCTCACCCGCAGCATGACCTTGAGCCAGCTCCTTGACCCCTCTCTGCCTCAGTGTCCTCATCTGTGACCCGAGAGCAACGGCAGTGTCCTGCTCACGGGGGCCGGGACGGTTCCACGAGTAGAGACACACCAACCACGTGCTGAGCCCGATACCAGCAGCAGCTGCTTCACCCGCCCCCCAGTGTAAAGGCGTGTCCCTCACGTCTGCCCCATCGCCTGCCACCCAGGAGGCTGAGCGCTCCGGCTCAGCGGCGAAGCAGGCCCTGCGATCTCATTAGAGCCTCGCCAGAAGCCAGGGCTCCGTCCCCTCCAGCTCCCTTAATAAACCCCACTTCCGCTTAATTGCAGCTTTCGTGAAAACGAGCCACCGGGGCCTCAGTGCCCCGTCCTGGGGCCCAGGCCAGCAGCACACACTCTCCTGCAGATTTCCAGGGGGCAGCTGCTTCTGCCTTCCCTGGGAGGTGTCAGGAGCCCTCCCTTCCCCCGGCCCCCAAGAAGATTCCAGGCAATGATACCGCTGCTGCCTCACGTGTCCGCGTGCCACCCTGCAGCTGCCGGAGCACTGGAAGTCACGAACTCGGCCGGGTCACAAGGCAGGGACTGCCACCCTCGTTGCACAAGTGGGGAAACCGAGGCTCGGGGAAGTGAAGTGGCGACTATTCCAGGAAGCGCCCGATGAAGGCAGGCCGCTCGCCAGGTGTGTGCGGTGGCGGCCACAGCGCCGTCTAGGACGCCCTCTCGTCCCCTCGGGTTTGTGGACGAAGGGTGGACGCTGGATGCACGGGGAGCCACGCGCGCCGTAGCCGACAGCACCGCTGCCGTTTGTGGTTCTCGGACTGCGCTGCGGGGCTGGGACGTGGCCCCGAACGGCTCGGGTCCAGAGCCCTTAACCCCCTCCAGCTTCCAGCGAGTTCCTCCCCGCTGTGGCAGGCCCGAGGGACAGGGAGGCCAGCCGCCCTTCGGGGACGCAGCAGGGTCACGTGGGAGCCATTTGCCCCACGAGGGCACGGGGGTCCTCGTGCCCCAGGAGACAGGGGAGGGAGTGTGGGAAGCCGGTAGTCTCTCGATCCAAGCACCGGCTGCCCGTGCAGGTCCCCAAAGAGACGCGTGGCGGTCGCTCCCACGCAGAGGTGTGTTTGCTGCTGCCCCGCTGGCCACAGTGAGTCCCACGGTAGGGCCATCAAGGGAGGGGACTCCCAAGAGGCGTGGATGTTGGGGGAGGGGGCAGGCGGTGGGAAGTCGGGGCTCGGATGCACTCCCTCCCCCACACGCCCCCTCCGCGGGCGCCATCTCCCACCTAGGTTAGTGGGGCGGCGTCCCTCTCCTTTTGCCCCCAGCCACCTGGACTCGGGTGCTTCCCTGGGGACCTCCGTGGCCTTGTCACTGCCCCACACTTCCCTCACTGCATAGTCCGTCACCAGCCAGAAGCCCTTGGAGGACAGGGACCCGGTCTTGTGCGCAGGAGAGGCACCCAGCGAGTGCTCCCAGGGGTCTAGGTCGGCCCTGGTCTGGTCCTCGTTGCCAAAACTGGGAAAGTCCTGGCCAAGCGGAGCCTGTCTTCTCCCTTCAGGGGTATTCATGCCGCCAGGGGGGCCCAGAGGGCACTGCCGAGCCCCCGGTGTGAGTGGACCGTCGAGTTCATCCCCACCTTCCAGAAGGTTCTGTGTTCTTTGTCTGCCCTGCACGCTCTGGTCTGTCCCTCTCCATCGTCACAGCCAGGCAGGCCCCAGAACTGCCCAGGGCCACCAGCAGGTGCCCTCCAGCCGCGCAGCCTCAACCCTGGTCCTCCTCTCTCGAAGCCAGCCAGCCCCCTCCCCTCCCTGCCAGGGCGCCCTCCGCGGGCCTGCCTTCTCTGGTTCGCTCAGCCGGCTCAGGGTGGCCTGGAGACAGCTCTCAGCCTCCCTTCAAAAGATACCCCGGGATTCTCGGGAGCCCGACGGGTCTATTCTGGGTCCCAAGGCTCCCGTCTGTCTGAACCCCACTTTCTCTGGGGATGGTAGGGTGCACCAATCAGAGCTTGGGAGTTAGCCTCGTTTCTCTGTGTCGCGGCTCCTCTGCCGTCCCCAGCCCCCTGTCCCGGCTGTACGGCCCCAAATCGGGGACGACAGCACCCCCTGCCCCCGTCCACCCAGGTGGTTCTGGAGGGACCGGAAAGCAGGTCCCGCTGGAAGCCCACGCGTGGACTTTCTCGCGTCCGAAAAGGGATCGCAGCCCTGCCCGTTCAGCCTCCACTCGGCAAAGCTGTTTCCGGAGGGAGGGAGCAGGACCGTCCGCCTTTTTACCGTCTCCGAGTTGACTGTCAAGTGTTTACTTTTAACTGCGTCTCGCCTGAGAGTCTTGGCTTCCAGAGCAAAAGCCGCCGGATCCTCCGGATGAGGGTCCTCGCCGGAGACCCCAGCCCTTGGGGGCGCGAGGTCGAGGGCCCAGAAGCACAGGCCTGATGGAGAATCGGCCAACCTAGACTCGAATCTCTGCATCCGCTTCCTCTGAAAATGGGAGAAAAGACTATCCCTCCCGGAGGGTTCCGAGCCGCAGCTGGGGGCCTGTTCCGCGGGACACACCCTGCAGCTCACCCCGTCGAGTTTTCAGGAAGGCTGCCCTGTGCCTGGCAGGGTGATGGGCTGGGGTGGTGCGAGCCCAGGCCCCACGAAGCCCCGCCCTGAGCGCCTGAAAGAAGATGTGGACGGGGAGGGGGGCGGGAGGGGGGGACATGCTTTGCAGTGCGCGCAGGGACCGTACAGTGTGTCCTGAGGACAGTAACGGGGGTCTCTCGCAGATGTGGGTGCTGGGAAGGTGCTTCTGAGCAGGGGGAGCGGGAGGTGGCCGAGCAAAGGGGAAGAGGGGGGCGGGGCGCAGCCCGTGCGAAGCGGCCGTGGTGGGGACTTGGAGCCGAGCCTGGCCGCCGGCCCCCTCCCACCCCAGCACCTCTGTCGGTCACCCGTCCAGACTGGAAAGCCCTTCTGGCACCTTCTGGGCCCGGCCACCACTGTGGCGGCGGGGGTGGGGGTGAGGAGTGGACCGCTGTCAGCCAGGAGCGGCTCCCAGGGCACCGCGCTGTCCCCGGCCGGGGGCCGCCGCTGCGTGTCAGGGCTGCTCAGGTCCCCGCGTCCCCCAAGGCAGAGTCACGTGACCGCCGGCTGAGGTTTCAGCTGTATCCACTCATGAATATCAATCAGGCCTGGTAATTCACAGGAAGTAGGATCCAGATTGACTAATAAGGAAGGCTTTCACCCCAAACTGGGTCCTGGAAAGGAGAGTGGCGGTGGCGTGCGGCGGCCGGCAGGTGTGGGCGCGATGTGACTGGAATTGGAAAGCCCGACAGTGGAGCCACAGGCGGCAGGGTGGCCTGTGGCCGCCAGCTCCCTCCAGACTGGCCGCCAGACGGCTTGGGGAGCAGGCGGCCCTCACAGGCGGCAGCCGGCGCCCCGGGGGGAGCGGGGAGCAGGCTCCGGGGAAGCAGGGGCAGGAGGCGAGGCCACCTTTCAGGGACGCCGGAGCCCACCTGCGTGTGGCCGGCATCCAGGGTTCGGGGCCGCCTCGGGTTCCCATCCATCCCGGATGCTGGGCACCGGACAGCCGTGGGGTCCGGCCGGCAACCCCACGTTCCAGGGGGACCACGGCCCATGGGGCCCTGGAGAGCAGCACCCGCAGTCTAGGGTGGAGCCCAGGCCCCTCTGAGCACCTCCGTGGGTGCCGAGCTCCTGCAGGTGCCCCGAGGCCTGAGGTCAGAGGGTCAGGGTTACGGACAGCCACGGGAGCAGGCTGGACTCGGGCGTGCAGTCGAGCTCTGTGGCCTTGGGACAAGTGACCTGGCCTTTCTGTGCCTCAGTCTCCTTTACCTGGGACGAGAACACCCACCTCGGAGGATTCGCTAAGCTCTGGCCCGCTACAGCGGGGGTTTGTAGACTGAAAGGGACGCGGGAAGCCCTGGCACACCGTGGGCATCGAGTGAGCGTCGCCTCCCTCCCTCGGCCTCCCCCGTTCTGGTTTCATCCACCATCCCGATACGTGACTGTCGCCATCACTGCCCTAAGCCCAGATGACTTGTTTAACTCGTGCCATTTCTACTGACCTGGTCTGCAGGGAGGAAGCAGAAACTCAGAGAGGTCAGGTGCTTTGCCCAAGGCCGCACAGCCCCGCCGCCGAGCCGGAGCTGGTGTGTGGGCTTAGACCGCGTGCTCGCAGCCTGCCTGTCATCGTCTTTCCAGCGCGGAGGAAGGTGCAGCCCTGCGGTGACGGTGAGAAGCTCTGAGCCGGTTCCTGCCGTCCCTCTTCCTCACGCACCAGGGGGAGCATTTGGACTGTTAACGGGGGCGTGGGGGGGGCAGCGTGCACAGCACACGGGCCCCGCATCCTTGCGTGGCCTGGCGCGCCGCCGTGGCGCCACGGCCCTCCGCCTTCCCAGCCCGTCCTCAGGGGGTGCGGGAGCAGGAATGGTGCCCTGTGTCCAGGGGGAAAGGCAGTTCCGTCGGGGACCGTGGTCGAATTTCTCCAGCCCACATCGGAAGCCCCCCTGCCCCCGCAGGCCTCCGGGAAGGGCTTGGCACTGAGTCCCAAGGACTTCGCCGGCTTTTCTGAGAGTTAAGTGCTGGGCCCCGGGGATTCCGTGATCAAAAAGGCTGAATGATTGGTTACCAAATCCTCACCGCAGCACCCCTGCACCCCCCCTCCCACCCCTGCTTCTGCAGTTGAGGAAAGGGAGGCTCAGGGCGGTGCCAGGGACGCCCCCTCCCAAAGTCACCCAGCTCGGAGGAAAGAAGCCGGCCTGGTCTCCCTGCCTTTGAGCCCAGTGCACTTGGTCATTCGAAAGACACGAGCGCCTCGGCCGGGCCCTGCGGTCCGTGGGGAGGAGGGCAGACGCAGCCCCTGCCCCGCAGAGCAGCCGGCTGGGGGGAGCCCGGCCGCGGCACACAGAACGCTGACCCGCGTGTGCGTCCTGGGAGCAGAGAGGGCGGGTGCTTTGCCCTAGCGTCTGAGGGCACGCGGGCGCGTGTTCTTGTGGTCGTGCGTGCGGACGGGCAGGACGGACCCACGGCTCTGGGCTCCTCGGGAACTCAGCCTCAGCCTTCAGAAGGCAGTGCCCCGGCCCCAGCGGCTGCGGCTGCTCACCCAGACACGCCCTCCGGGTCCCCCGGGCACCGTCCCCACCGCACCGGCTCTTCCTCTGACAGCACACGGGTAGTTTGGAAGCCGCGGCTTCTGTGATCCGGAGAGGTGAGGAGGTCGCCTCCCTCCATCACAAACAAGGCTGCGTCCGCCCACGACACGGATGAGACGCGTCAGGCGGAGAGAAGGGCTGGGGATGGGAGCAGGTGAGGGCCCCGGAAGCGGGGTGGGGGAGTGCCCTCACACGGGCTCAGGGGCGCCTGCCGACGCGGCGACAGTCACGACGCTCCTGCTGTCGCGGGGGTCTCGCGGGCCCGCGTGGAGATGAACCAGCCGAGGGGGGTGGGGGTCTCCGCACAGCGCCTCGCACGTAGGAAGTGCTCGATAAGCAGCAGCCGTGGTGATGGGGGGTGGTGTTCCTGGTCTCGTCGATGCTGCAGGAGAATCCCATCCCCCCGTCGGAACCGCGCGGCCGGGCCACGTTCACGAGGGGCCGTGGGGAACGGACGAGCCACCTCGCCGCCGCCGGTGACTGTGGTTTGCGTCTCGAGGGCCCCGCCAGGCCTCCGAGATGTAGGGGGGCCCCCGCGTGGGTGCAGTGGGCATCCGCCTACCTCTGCGCCCGGGGCGGCGGGGGGGGGGGGGGCGGCGGCAGCGAGGGGCCAGCGCGCCCACCGCCTCCCCCGAGACACCGCCGAGTTTCTCATTTTCCCCTTGAGCGGTTTCACCTGCAGCGAAGGCCGGCCGGCCGGCTGGAGACCCGGGCCCGGGGAGGGAGGCGGGCGGGGGGCCCCACACCGTGCCCTTCCCCCACCCCCCTCCAAATACCCAGAAAGAGCTCGAGGGAGAAAGTGACTTATAAACACGAGCCCCGGACCCGGGGTGAGCCTCCCCCAGAGACGTAAGCGTGCCCGGCACGGAGATCCCGCCTCGGGCGTCCGCAAACCGGGCAGAAACTGCGCGAAGACACCCCGTTCAGCTCCTCGTCTTCGGGAGCAGAGGCCTGCCTTCGGGACACCTCCCTCGAGTGAGGGCCGGCCGCTCGGGCCGTAGAGGCGCCTCTGCCGTGGCCCGCCCGAGGCCCATCGGCTGTCACCGAGAGCGGCTGGGCCAGTCGCACAGGCTTCCGGGGCGACCTTCCCCGGAGCCGGCTTCTTCGTGCTGAAGGCCCCCCCCCAACCGTGAGAGTGAGGCTCGCGTGCCCCTTTTCCAGGCGCAGAAGCTGAGGCTCAGAGAGGCATGGCGGCTCGCCCACGGCCACACAGTCCAGAAAGAGCAGAGTGAGGCAGGGCCGGTGCGTTCTGCGGAAAGCTCCCCGACGGGCTGGGGCAGCGAGAGAGACAGAGAGAGGCCCCTCGCTCGAATTCAGCACGGCCAGGTGGGAGCAGGCCCGCCGGCAGGGCCACCACGCCACAGCAACTTCTGTGGCTTTCTCTCCCCGTGGGGACTCAGGGCTCAGATCTGGGGAGACGCCTTCCAGGCCGGGCCGCCCGGGGTCCTGCTTCGTGGGGCCTCCAAGCCTCCGAGGCTTTAGGGGCCGAGCCCCGCCGGACCCGTGCCCTCCGTTGTCATCTCCTGGCTCCCCCTCAGACGTGACCCCACATAGCATGACCGTCCCGCTGGTGCCACGTAGTGTCCCCAGCCCTGTTTCATCTTCTTCCCAGCCTTTACCGCGCTCCGACACCCTTGCTGTTCATTTCGTGTCTGTTCCTCCCGCCTCCCCCAGCTGGAAAGTTCCACGGGGGCCGGCGCGTTCGGGGTCACCGCCGAGTCCTCGGAGCCCAGCACAGCCCCGGGGGCAAGGGCGTGTCGACCCCGAGCGAGTGACTCTGTCGGGTGGGTAGACAGCTTCCCGGTTCAGGCAGAACGGCCCCTGCGGGGTGAGTCCTCTTGTCCCCTTTCACAGAGCAGAAAACTGAGGCCCCGGGGCCGGATGTCTTCACCCTGCCCCGGCGCAGAGAGCCGCCATCTCGCCCTCCAGAGGCTCTGGCCCCAGGACATTTTCTCGGCCTCGAAAGAGGGATGTCCGAGAAGGAGAAGGGGGAATAAAAATCAAACACGAACTTGGAAAGTTGGGCTGGCCGGCGCGGCTCCATGCCCCCGGCGGGGTGGCGACCGTCACGTGCGCACGCGCCCGGGCGGCCGCGGGGTCTGGGGGTTTGCTGGCAGACGGCCGGCTGAAGGCTCGTCTCGCCTTAGTTAGAATGCAGCCGTTAGATATTGCCTGCTCTCTGATGACTGCGAGTGATTGACACTTACAAATTACCCAGCCGAAAGTGTCGAGTCTTTGACCCCTGAGTAACATCTTTGGCAAGCCTGAGATTTGCCAGCATTTTGTCATCTAATTACTACAAATCCCTTGAAAATTCACTGGCTGGTGAATTTTTAATGCGGGGCAATTTCAATGTGATGCCTTGCCCAGATGGGTTCTTGCGTTTCTCACCCCTCTGTCTCCCTCTCTTCCCTCTCCTCGCCTTCTCTCCCCGCCTCCGTCCCTCTCCGCGTAACTTCGCTAACCTCACAAACTTTTGGGCGAGCCGCGGCATGGGTCCCCGCCCGAGCACCCACGCGGAGCCGCCAGAGGGTCTGCCGGCCACGCTCTGTACTTGGAAACGTGTGCACACAGGCCAGCGTCCGGACACCGTGTGGCTCTTCCTCCCCCCCCACCCCCCCACCCGGACCTCCCCGCCTAGCACGACAGAGCGGGCGGCACAAATAAACCAGCCTCCTACACAACACCCCTTGCGAGCGGGCGCTTTGGAGGGCTGGTGGATGTTTGCCAGGTTGGTTACTTTCATGCTCAGTCTTGGGCAAAGCAAGTGTCTCGCCACGTTGTTGTTGTTATTATTATTATTATTATTATTATTTTGACCTCATTCTTTAGGTCCTCGGATGACGGCGCTCACCAGGGCGGGGAGGAGACGATGCCGCTTTCGGAGCAGAGGAGAGACCGTGCCTTCCGCTGGCACACCTGCACAGACCCGGAGGGGGAAGCCGGACCGCCCCATCGGAGCGCCCCGCAGACCAGCCCGCGCTGCAGGGCGAGCCCGGGAAGGCGACGCAGGAAGCCAGGACTTCGGACCCGTCGCCCACAGACGCAAACCCGTCTTCCCGCCACGAGTGGGAGGTGGCCCAGGAGCGAGCAGTCTGGCTCCTCGCTCCTGCGCGGTGTTCAAATACTTCTTCTTCCTTTGCCTCCTTCACCTTGGGTGTGGATATCGGATTCCTGTTTCTAAATACAAAAACAAGATGCCTTTTGAACTCCGTCCCCGGAACGGCCCTCCGCGTGGCCGTTTCCCTCGTTGACAACGCGGAGGGCGGGAGCCAGGGCCACAGCCGTGTTCTGGCTGTTGACCTCGTAGAGATAAGTCCCCTCCCGCCACCTCGCCGCCCCTCCTCCCTCCCCCCTATTCAGGGAAACGAGGTTGTGCTTTTCAGCCCCGTTTCTGGTTACATGTGTACACGGCTGATAAAATATTCCGCCTCACCCCCTCTCCCCGTGGGACCCGCCGCCTTACGGGAGAAGGGTTTGTATGACAACGACCACGACAGCCCGCGTGTCGCCTGGAAACCGTGGCAGGGGCCGCGCCGCCCGCTCGGGCTCATCTTTATCCGGATTCCCTCCCCGGGTTCTGAGGACGGCCCCCTCTGCGCGCTCTGGCCGAGGTCCCCAGCGCCCGCCGCCTGGCCTCCACGTGGGGCCACCACGCACGCAGAGTGGGCTCTGCCCCTCCGGGAGACCGCCAGGCCGTGAGTGCTCGGCGCGTGAGCCCGCCCTCCCGGGGATGCCCTCGAAAGTCGGGGCCAGAGCTGAATTTGGGTGGGCGGAGGCCCCAGAGAAGCAGCCTCGGCTGGGTGGATAGACCCAGCAGGAAGGACTGGGCCCCTGCAGGGGGAGGGGACGTCGGGGCTGCCGGAGGGTGGCCAGGCGGGGAGGAAGGGAAGAGTGGGCCGAGCTCTACCCCGAGGGCCCTGGACGGGTACCGGGCGCTGACTCCCGTTTCTCTGTCCCCCCACTTGGTTGTCTTGCGTCTCCCTCCACGGGTCCCTGACGTTCTCAGATGCAGAATCTTCCAGAGGCGGCAGGCAGGGGAAGGGGAAGGCGACCTCCAGCGGCTCCCCAACCTCCTTCTAGAAAACGCAGCAGCCCGCTCTGCTCTGAGTGAGTTCCCCACCCCCGCGGCGGCCCCCCTCTCCCAGAGGCTTCCGGAGGGCCTGGCCCCGGGGGAGCCGGTGTTGGCAGAGCTCCGCGATGGGCCCGGCTCGGGGCTGCGCCCTGAGAGGCGAGGCCGCCGCCTCTGTGCTAAAAAGAGCTTCCAGTCGGGTGTGGGGTTAATAAGACCAGAGTGAATCCAGTAAACTTCGCATGGGAGGTGCGGAGTCTTCTGGAAGATGGGAGGAAAGTGCGGTTCAGACATGAGAGCCACGTGCATTTAGTAAGCGCCCACTGGGTGCACGGCACCGCGGCGGTCAAGGCCGACGGGCCCCGGCCTGGGAGGGTCAGCGTGCGTCAGAAATGCCCTTTGCCTGGGGACGACTCTTGGGGGGGGCAACGACAGGTACCCACGGGCTCACCCCCAGGCCGGCACTGGGCGCTCCCCAAACGAGGGTGTGCAGGCACACGCAGTGCGGAACACAGCCCCTGGCCCTCCGTGCCGTGGCGCCGGTGGCCTCGGGCCCGCGTGGAAAGAACCGCATCTGGGCCTAAAAATAAGCGAGTCACCGCGAACGATCCCCTCCGCCCTCCGCCCTCCGCCCGCGGCTGCCGCCTGTCCTCGGCCTCGCGGCCCAGCAACGAAGCAAAAAGGCGGCGAGAAGCCGCAAAGCGCCTTTATTCTGCCTCGAAATTCCTCTGCTCTTTTCTCCTCGTCGGTTTTGCTCTGGAGCGAGCGGGTGTGTGCGCACGCTCGCCCAGCACGGGCACGGTCTCGCCCAACGGCGGAGCCGTTCACGTCATTTCACGTCCCTCGTTGGAGCCGCAGCCCCTGCTTGGCGATCCCTGCCCGCGGACTCTCGGCCTGCCTTTCCTTTCGCTTCCTCAGTCCGCAGGTACGTGCTGAGGCCCCGGCCTCGCCCGGGGACGCGCCTGCTGCGGTCTCGTGGGAAAGCGGACGCTAAACCAGGAAGGAAGGAATGCTACAAGTTCAAGTCGTGGGGAGAGCGAGCAGGGAAGGGGCCGCCTCGGCTTGGGGTGGCGGTCTGGGAGGCCCGCCCTGGGGAAGTGACTTCAAACCCAAGAGCTGAAGCCAGAAAGGAAGCCCCCCACACTCGCGGACGCTGGAGGTGGAACTGCAGCTTCCTGGGCCGAGACAGAGCACGTTCAAAGGTCCGGAGGCAGACAGACCGCGTGGTTAAGGACTGAGAGCTGGACGACGGAAAGATGGAGGGACAGATACGCAGCCACACAGAGGCCACCGGAGACGAGAAAGATGAAGGATGCAACAGTGAGGCGGAGGAGATGGGGTGAAAACAGGATGTGGCAGACGCTGCGGGATAACCGCTTGTTCCCCATCCCTCCACCTGCGTGGCCTCCACTTGCCTACCCGGCACCGTGGCAGCCTGAGGTGTGGGAGACACAGCTCTAGCCAGTCAGACCCCAGCAGGAATTTAGTAGCAGTCCAGCAGAAGTTTTCGTTCTCCTGATAAAAGGGTAGTGAAACCGCAGACCTTCCCTCGCGCTTCCCCACTTCCCATTGCCTTTAATTTAGATGTGATGCCTGGAGCTGCAGCAGCCACTTTGCCACCTTGAGGGAAAGGCCAAGAGAATTACAGAGACAGGCTACCCGTTTAAAATCCACACCAGCAACCTCCAGATTTTTCAGGATGTGGTAAGAACAGCCCGCATGCGTTTAAGACACAGTTCGTTGGGTTTTCTGTTGTTCGTCAAAAGGAGGCGCGGGCTGCTTACACAGGGTGAGGAACTGGGGCTGGAGAGAAGCGAGCGGGGGAGTCCGGGTTGAGCCTTGAGATTCCGAATTGGAGCGCCGTGTGTGGCAGAGCCGTCTCTGACGGTAAAATGAGCGTACTGTTTACTGGACTATGGAACGTTCACTGTATGAAATCGAGATCTACTTCTTCGATCGAGTCCTCTCCGTCTGGAGAAGGGCTAGAGGGAAGCGAGTCCCGACAGACCCGGATCCGAATTTCACACGCCGCCCTTGTTTCGCCCAAGAGCCGGTCGGTGGGCTGGACGTCACCATTTGAAAAAGCCTGCTTTCCGGCTTTGATTCGCGTGACCGTTGAGCGCAGGCGGGGAAAGAGCCGGAGGGGACGGAACACCGACAGGAGGGAGAGAGGAGGCTGTGCTTCCGCACGAGCCCCGACAAGGCCCTGTGCTGTCCCCCGCGTCTCTAGAGTTGGAGGCGCGTCGTGACAACAAACGTTCTGTACGAGAGGAAAGAAAAATGTCGAGAATGTGCAAGTTCTCGACGCGGTAGAAAAAGAAGAAAAAAAGCACACGTCTCGAGCGTTTTTTTGTTTTCTCACAAGGCCCGCGTAAATTCTGCGGTGGAGGTACGTGTCGAAACACGAATCGTACGGTGGCCGCAGACTCCAGACACCCTAGCAGAGGGGGGCCTCTGTGACGGTACACAGCAGCGGGCGGACGTGGAGGCCCCGGTTCCCAGGATCCAGCGGCGGGCCAGTCCCGGGCCTGACCCCGAAATCTAACCCCTGACCTGAGCTCGAGGCCCAGCCGGGCCAAGAGGAGCCATCACGCCCACGGGGACGGCGCCAACGCCGCATCTCCCATACACACGGCCCTCCGCCTAAGCTCGTGGCACCGTGATACACGGTCGACAAGCGTTCGTTGAGGACCTACTGCGTGCCTGCTGGCCGGAGTGCTGGAGTCTTCCAAGACCAGAGATGGGCGACGACACACAAAAGCGATGTTAGGGGAGCGGCCGGGAACTGAGCACCGAGGACCTCCGACAGCGGTGGCCACTGCTAGGGAGCGTGCTTCCGCTGCCTCCCCGCCGGGGCGCGGCCCTCCTGCGCCTGGAAAACTCCAGACGGGGCGGAAACGGTGAAGCTCCAGCTACTGTCCGTGCGAAGCGTCCCCCCGGCACGCTGCGGGCGCGGCATTCTGGGAAGCAGCTCCAGGCCGGGTGTTCTTGCAGATGCAGAGACGTGCGGGAGGAAGCCGAGAGAGCCTGCAGAACCCGCGGGGCTCGAACTTGGCTCTGTGTTCTGTGCCGGTCTGCCCCCGCGCCGGACCCTGCCCCCGTCGGAAGGACGCGGCCCGGCGGTCTGACTTCTCCTCCCCGGCTCGAGTGTAGCGCTGGTATCAACACGATCGCTATTAAACACTGGACGTGGGGTGTGAGGGGAAAGGAGCAAGAGAGAGCCAGACGCCCCGAGACCTGCGGGAGAATGTTCCCAGCGGCTCTGTTTGCAGGAGCGGGGTGCCCCGCGACTCCCCTGGTCCGAGCACGGGCTGTCTGTCCTTGAGGGGAGCCCGCCGACGGGCTGCGGGCGTCCCCACCCCTTGATCTGGGCAGCGGGCACGTGGGTGTTTACACAGGTAGGAATGCAGCAAGACGGGCCTCTCGTCTAAGCTACAGCCCAGAACGTAAGTCAGGAAGACTCTAGATGTCCACGCGCGGATGTGATCCGAACATAAACCCCATTCTGTGATCTATCCTGTTTGGCCCGGCCGCACGGTAGGGTCGCCTGGGGAGCTTTTGGAAAGCGTATACCTTGACCCCGCCCCCAGAGATTCGGTGATGACTCACCCGGGACATTGGTGGTGTTTCAAAACTCCCGGCTAGTTTCCGATGGTGGTTTTGTTTTTGTTTTTTTTGTTTTTTTGTGGTGTGTGTTTTGTTTGGGGGGCGTGTGTGTGTGTGTGTGTGTGTGCGTGTGTGTGTCACAGAGGCACTGCAGGTGTCCCCAGGTCATTTCGATGGGTAGCGACCCTGGGTTCTGGGGCTTCTGTCTCAAGAGCGGCCCTAGCCTTCCTCTCTCCAGTGTTCACTGTCTACCAGAGGAGACAAGATCCCAGAAACCATCAAACGTTGGGATTGTCTCTGCTCCAGGACATCTCAAGAAAGAAGCTGGCACAGGCCCGTGTCAGAGGGGACAAGGCTTCGCGGATAAGATGGACTGCCGGTTGGACAGGTCAAACCTAAGCAGACGGAGAGGGCACGGATAAGCATTCCAGGGTGGAATGGCATGAGCAGGGGCACAGAGGCAGACCAGCCTCGGGAGCATGAAGAACACTACCTCTCTCTTCGGGGTCCAGTCCAAGTGGAATCTTCTGGATCCTTCACCGCCTCCTCCTCACCTCACAGGACCTTGGTACCTCTCTGCGGAGGAACTGCCCCGTCTGCAGGTCTAACTCCCTGGCAAACCGTGAGGTCCCCAGATACCGCGATTGACGTACTCACGTTTGAACCACCCAACTTCTGACCTAATTTCTTGCATAGAGAGAGAGAGAGAGAGAGAGTTTCCAGCAGAGAGCTGGGAAGTCAGGCTGAGCATCGTGTCTGGCTAGGTCTTCCCCACGCCGCGCGGCTGGTAAGGGCCCCTCAGGACCAGGTGCTGGACGCCGTCCGTTTGCACCTGGCCCCGGGTCTGGTCTCCACCGTTCACCCTGGAGGGTGGCCCGGACGGACGGCGTCGAGGGACTCCCTTCCAAGGATCACGTTGTGTTTGCCCAGGGGGCGCTCCGAGCAGAAGATGAGAGGCAAGACGGGGAAGAGATTGGGCCGTTAATTTGCCAGACGGGTCACCCCGGGGTTGACCGGTCCCCCTCTGTCAGAGGCCCCGGCATCCGACTGGGAGTTGTCTTCATCAGCTACAGCGACACTTCCCATCCTCCTACAGAGACTTTTCAGACATTCTTTCCTCATGACCCCCCTCCCCCGCCCCCCCGCCCCGGCCCCAGTGCTTAAATGGAGACACCACAGACACCCTGGGTATCTGCTCATGGATGCGGGTTTATGCTTCAGACATAGAAAGGTAAGTTTGTTTCATCTCCCAAGCACCCATTTTTGCCCCCGTGGGGGTGATATGGACCCCGCTGAGAAGGCACCAGCCCTCTGGGCACCCTCCCTCCTCCGGGCAGACTTGTAATGGCTCCCCACTGTCACCAGTCCCAAGGCGCTTCACCCCCCTTCGTGATGCCTCTTGTCCGCACCTGTGTTCCATTATTAAGCCCTCCTTAATTACCATCTCCTGCCTGCCCCCCACCGCCCTGCTGGAGGGAGATTCAGTGACTGAGCCCACAGGACACCCCAAGAATGTTCTGGAACATTCTGGAAGCAAGGTGTGAGAATAGAGAGTTCCCCCCTCCCCCCGCCTCCCAGCCCAGATCCTGTTCATCCCCAAACCCCCACCCCTCCCGCCTGGAGGCTGCCATGGCTTGTCCCTCTCACGGCTCACCCCCCCGAAACCCTGGGGCTTGCAGGTGGAAGGATCGTCCCGGCCGCACAGCCGTGCTGCAGAACGTCATTGCTTCCCAAGAGCGCAAAAAGTGCTCCCCTTTCTCCGGAAATGTCAGGAACAGAGGGGAACAGAGCTGCTTAGCCTCTTTCCCAGGCTGATGGACGCCCTCCCTGTCAGCCTCCACCCCGTGAAGACCGTGGGTCTCAGGTGTCAGCCTGCAGCCCTCTGAATCTGTTCTGTTAAGAAAAAGATCTCACGTATTACGCAATCCATGCCGGTTGCCCAAGGAACCTTCCTTCCCACCCCCGGCTTCCCTCAAGGTCCCGCTTGGGGTTCACGCCTAACCTGTGGCTCCTGGGGACGCTTCTCGCAAGCATCTTTTCCTGCACTGGGACCCTGAGCCTCGTGATGTCGTAAACTCACTGACAGGCACAGGGGCCATTTCCTTTCCCGGAATCCTTAACCGCCTCTTCCCTGACTCCGCCAACACCTCCATGCCTTCTCTCTTCGTAGTCAACCCAGATGTCGTTCCTGTCCGGCATAGCTAACGATTCGGTGCCCCTTCAAGCCGAGAGCCACTACAGGCATTTTGCTGAGCATCGTTTTAAGGAACGGCAGAGCGCCTCCTGGGGAGACGGCGAGCATGAGTGCCCCCTGGTGGAAGAAAGAGCTCAGCCTCTCCGGCAGGAACCACTGCAATTCCGCTCCGGCTCTAAACTCGCATACCCTCTTCAGCAAAGCAGCGGCTTTGCCGTGAGTTACTAGACACACAGTCCTATGAAGGCAGTTTAGCAAACATCTTTGTTACGTGAGAAAACTCCTTGGGGGTCTCACTCTCTACTCCAAGAGCCGTACAGTGTCCAGACCTATACAGTCTCCCCAAACAAGAGTTCTAGAAAACACTATTTTCTCCTTAATACTATGTGCCTATTGCTGATTGTATGACTGTTAGGGATGACTGTCCATGGCTAGTGTCCAGCTGGCCTGATCTTTTTTTTTTTTTTTTGAGGGGCAGAGAGGGAGGGAGGGAGAGACAGAGAGAGAGAAGCAGGGCTCACCTGAAGTGGAGCTCAAGCTCACTCGATGTGGGACTCGAACTCATGGAACATGAGATCATGACCTGAGCCAAAGTTAGATGCTTAACAACTGAGCCCCCCAGGCGCCCTGGCCTGATCCTTAATCTACCCCTTTTTCCCGCCCCTGGCCTGCTTTGCCTGCCACACGTCCCAGGATGCTTCTTAGCCAAAGCTGCCACCGTTCCCCGAGGTAGAGTCAGAATCTTCTCGGGCCCTTCTCTCTTTACCAGTTAGGTTGGTAAAGCAGCAGTTCTCAAACTTTGGAGTCTCAGGACCCCTTTCCACCCTTTATTCAAAGAAGTTTTTAATGTTTATTATTTATTTTTGAGAGAGCCCAAGCGAGCGGGGGAGGGGCAGAGAGAGAGAGGGAGACACAGAATCCGAAGCAGGCTGAGCTGTCAGCACAGAGCATGACGTGGGGCTCAAACCCACCAACCGCGAGATCACGGCCTGAGCCGAAGCTGGACGCTCAGCCCACTGAGCCCCCCCGGGCGCCCCACTCCCTTCCCACTCGTCACACAGTAAGGACCTCAAAGATGTCATTTATGTGGATGCCCTCCATGAATAGGCACTGTTTAGCATTAAAACAGACATTTGGAAGTAGTTCATTCAGTAAACAATACTACTAAAAACCTCAATTACATATTAACGTAACAAATTTTGCGGAAAGCTCACGGTATTTTCCCAAATCTATACTAAACGTGGTGACGGGGACGGCATCGCTTCACCTCCCTGCAGCCCTGGCGTGCCTGGCTTTCCGTTCTCACTCCCGCCTCTGCAGTCAGTGTGACACAGGCTGCTGTTGGGGTTCAGGTGCGTGAAGATGGTCCGGTCCCCCATAGTGCAAGGTGGAAGAGGAGGGCCCTGGAGACCCCATGCAAGGGTCCCGGGGACTCCCAGGGTCCCCAGAATGCTGCCCAAGAGGGTTCGAATCCCAGGGTCCCCACAGGAGAAGGCAGGTCTTTGCGGGAAGCCCAGAGCTCCAGTTTAAGCCTCAGAAGTTCTTAACCTCGTGGGTTAATGACCACTTTCAAGTACCTGGTAAAAATGAGCGTTCTTTGCCAGGAAGGAACACTGTCTTTAGTGGTCGCCAAAGGGTTGTGCCCGTGCGTCATTCGAGGGGCCACGCCAACCCCGCGAGGCTCCCCTCTGACCTCCAAGTTGCAGCCACGGGTTGGGGGAGAGGGCACAGGAAAGGCGCTTTGCGGCAGGGCCCCACGGTTGCTTCCAGAACAAGAACACGGCCCCCTCCGATCCAGTCCGTGCGAAGCGGCGTCCAGAGCTAATAATGACAACGGCAGCTATTATTTGGGGGGAGTCTACACCACGCCAGACACTGCATGTGGTTTACACGCTTCACCCCAGCTTCTCCTCCCAGCAGCCCTTAGTGCCGTTCTACCGTCTCCATTTTGTAGATGGCGACACTGGGACCCAGAGAGGCAAAGTCATCCATCCAGGGTCACACAGCAGAGCCAAATTAGCCTGGCGTGTGTGCGTGTGCGTGCACGCCTGCAGGTCTGCACTGTTAGGATCATGTGTCTACGTGGGGAAATCTGGAAAACAATGGACACCAAATCAGCAGTGGTTACTTACGACGTGGCGAAAACAGATGGACCTTTATTGCTCAGCCTTTTGCTTGTAACGTCTGAAACCTGAAATCAGAAAAACAAAATGCAGATTGTTTTGAAAAGTCAAAAATATTTTCCTTGCTGACGGGTGGAGCAGGCCGTGAGTATGTGGCCGTGTGTGCGTGTGCGTCGTGTGGTGGGGCGGGGAGAGAAACTTCCAGAAAGCCACAAGCCGGGTGGACAGCTGCCCGGGTCCTGGGCACCGTGAGGCTGGACTGTCAGATGACACGGGGGCGCTCACGGGGGACTCACACCCAAGCTGTTTCCCCCCCCCGGAGTCTTCAAGGTGGGTACCCATGTGTGGGTGGGCATTGAGGGGCACCCAGAAAAATCACGGGTACCCCAGGCCGCTGGACGCTGCTGGGGCCCCAAGCCTTGCCTTCCGGGATGCGCGCCGTCATCCCGCAAGTACGAGCCCCCCTCGGAGTCCCCGGGGCTCGCAGGACCGGAGATTCTCATTTTCACCCGGGAGACGGCCTGTCTGTCGGAGAGCGAGGAGACTCCTTCTATTTTTTTTTTTCTGAATGATAATTTCCCCCCTTTTTTTTTGTAGCTAAAAATCACCCAGGCTTGTCCAGACGAGAGGGCAGAAAATTATGCCGTGAAAGAGAAGGGAAGATAATTTCTCCGGGTCACAGACGTCCACACTTGTCATCGGTCTGCGGCAGGAGAAGTGGCGAAGGAATGAAAATGAAGGCTGGCCCAGATCCATCACTGTCCCCCCCGGCTCTCCCTGGGGGGGACCGACCTGGGGAGGGCGGGCGGGAGGGACGGGGGCCGTGGGCTCTGATCGAGGGGCCTGGCGAAGCGGGGAGGCGGCCAACCCGCCGTCCCAGCCGGACGGGCCCGCTCCCCCTTCGGGCCTCAGTTTCCCCGTCGAGCGCGCAGAGGCCATCACTCCCTCCTCGCTCACCCCCTGCGCCCCTCCCGCACACAGCAGATAAGAGACGGGAACATTCCGGGAACCCTGGATCACGAAAACACGAGGTGTGGGAGGCGACAGCCCTGAGGTCCTCCAAAGGCCGATGAAAGCCGCGGGCCGAGGTCCCAGCACTGACCGCAGCCTGGGCACGTTGCCACGCCGCCCGAGCCTCGGTTTCCCCATCTGTAACCCGGGGGCGGTCACATGACTCGATCCATAATCGTGGGGATGAAGCGAGAATTCTGCGCGACGCGTCTGGCATACGGCAGTCGCTTAATTGTAATAATAAAAGCAACAGAAAAGCACAGGGGAGCAGCCGGGGGTCACCCGTGTCGGCCGTGGGCGACGCCTCGGGGGCTCCCCTTCTCGTGTGTAAAAGGAGCACACGCTCCTAAGGGGGCGGGTGCAGAAAAATCACGGAATCCACTCAAACTGGCTGGGGCCGTAGCTCTCCCGCCCGCCCGCAGGGTCCTGGGCGAGTCGCTTTCGCTTCCACGGGCCTCAGTTTCCCCGTCTGCAGGAGGGGGGTGTGATACCTCAGGGGGTTGCCAGGAGGCTCCAAAACACCACGTGGGCGTGTCTAGAATAACGACGCCCACGGGGCTCCCAAAGGGCCAGCTGTCCGGCGGCCGGGGCGTTCCTTCTTCGTCCCCACGCCCGTCGTCGGCTGGGCCACAGCCCGCGGGCGGGGGCCTGGGGGAGCGAGCCCGCGGGGAGGGCCGGCAGCCTCGGGACGACGGGGAGTGGGTTCCTCGGCTTGCCGGCACGGCGCGTTGTCCCCTCGGCAGAAGGTCATTGACCAGCGCAGGGGCCTGCGAGCCCCTCTGTTTGTCCACTGCAGGGGCCGGCGAGCGCTTTCTGGAAAGGGGTCGATGGTAAATATTTTCAGCCGCGGGTGTCTGCGGCCACCCCTCACCCCTGCCACCGTGGAGAGGAGAGCGGAGCCGCCGTAACAAACTGGACACAAATGGCGTCACTGGGCCCGCGTAACGCTGATGCAGGAATGTGAGCCGCAGCCCCGGGGTGGCCTCATGGCCCCCGGCGGTCCATGCAGTGGTTCGTCCCACCGCCCGGGTCTAGTGCTAGTTCCTCTCGCGGGCCAGGGAGGTCCTGAGGTCCGAGACGCAAGTCAGATGAAGGGTCCCCTTCGGTTCTTCGAGCTTACCACGCTCCCTCCAGTGTCAGTGTCTTGGCACCTGCTGTTCCCTCTGCCTGACGCGCCCTTCCATGCACTCTTCACCTGATCAGTGCCCACCCGTCCTTCAGACCTCAGCTCAGACGTCAGGGCCTCGGGGAAGGCTTTCCTGACAGACTGCTCTTCCCACCCCCCGACCTCCCTCGGCACACGCAGAGTTTGGGATCTGGTAACAGCATCTCAGCCACTCGGCAGTAAGTCTCCTATGTACAAGGAGGGCCTGGGTCTGTTCATTGATTCATTCATTCATTCTTCAGACATTGGCTGAGGACCTGCCACATGCCAGATTGCATGGTTGGGAGCAGATGAAAAGCAAGACTTACAAGGAAATGCATGCAAGAAGGCAAACATCGCTCGACCAAAGGAAGCGAGGGGAGGGAGTGAGGGAGGGGACATGTAGGAAGAGGTGAGGTGCACGGGGAGGTTGGATTTATTACAAAGGCACAGGGAAGGTGTATCAGTCAGCTGTTGCTACGATAATGCCGCGAGACAAATAACCCCAACACGCAGAGGCTTCAGACAACACGATGAAGTGTTGCTTTGTGTGTCTGTGGGTCACAGTTTGGCTGTCTGGGCTCTCTCACACGTCAGTGGTCAGCTGTGGGTCAGGCAGCAACTCCAATCGAGGCAGGCCTCTCTCACATGTTTGAGGGTCAGCTGGTTGACGGTTGGTCCAGGATGGCCTCTGCTGGGAGGACCCGGCTCGCTTCCACATGGTCACTCATCTCCCAGGCTTTCCCAGGGTGGAGGCAGAGCTACAAGGGAGAGCAGAAGCGGCAAGGTCTAGACATGGAGCTGGCACAGCATGACTTCTGGAACATTCTATTGGCCAAGCCAACTTTGGAAGCCAGTTAGGTCCACCACTTACCTCTCCCTGCGATCACACAGTGCCGGGCACGGGGGAGGATCTCCGTCAGCACTTGTGGGATGGACGATCAGGTGGAGGGATGATGGATGGATGTTCTCTGCCTCTGTCTGAGCCGGAATTGACCACGGGCGGAGGAGTGGGGGCGCAAAATCCCTCAGGCGGCCCAACTAGGAGCCCCCACCCCCTCCCCCAGAGCTGCAACCGGGAGAGAAGACGGTGCTCTTTCTCCCCAAGTTTAATTAAGTGATCTGCCTCCACGGGGCTAATCCTGTTATCGCTGCCCAAAGCTGACCGCAGGGGCAGTGTAAGGTGTCAGCTGTCTGGAGGGCCTGGTGGGACGCTGAAAGCCACCGGAATTTGGGGACAGGCAGGGGGTGGAGCGGAAGCAGAGCCCCCACGGGGGCAGGACGTCCGCTTTGCAGACGGAACACAAAAGAGCTGAACTCCGTTTCAACCCCGTCCCAGGAGGAGGTGGGGAGGAGCAGGAAGAGGAGGTCTCCTAAGAAGCTGCTGGCTTAGATGGCCTTTGCTCTGGCCATTCCCCGTCCCGGGCGCCACATTCCAGAGGGGAGCCCTCCCGCCCCACGTGCCCTGCTCTTCCGAAGAGGTGGACACTCCCTGATCCCGGACACACGGTTCTGGACCAGGCCAGCCTGGGTCTGAAGCCTTTATCGGCCGTTTCCTGCGTGGCTCCGGGCAAGTCCTGTCATCTCCCTGAGCCTCCGGTTCCTCGTCTGTACAGTGGAGGCGGTCATGTCCACCTTCCAGGCCCGGAGAGAAGGGGCAGCGGGTGCTAGGAAACCCTGCTGCGATGAACCCACACTTACCCCCGCGGCTGATGGTCCTCTGTCTCCCCCGCCCATCCGCGGACTCCTTGGGAGCAGAGACGGTGTCTCAGGCATAGGGCCTCCACCCTGCATATCCCAGCGGTGCCTACCACCTCGTGGCTCGCGACCGCTGCCCCTGCAGGTGTGCGGAATGCAGGCTAGGTGACCCCACCGGGCGGTTCTGCGCATTGCTGAATCCCAGCGCCTAGTAGGGGACTTGACAGGTGCTGCCTCAGTGTTTCACGGGCGGCTCATCCATCCCTCCATCCATCCATCCATCCATCCCTCCATCCCTCCATCCATCCACCCATCCCTCCATCCATCCCTCTCTCCCTCCATCCATCCATCCATCCCTCCATCCCTCCATCTGTCCATCCATCCATCCCTCCATCCCTCCCTCCCTCCATCCATCCATCCATCCCTCCATCCCTCCATCCACACGTGTGTTGATGCCATTATCAGTTTCCCCGCCTACAAAGCGGGCAGTGGGGGTTCCTTCTTGCTCTGCCTGCGATGGTTTGGGGAAGACTGAGTCCCCCTTTTCCCTGAAAGTGATTTTCTTACCTGGTGCCCGATGTTCCTCCAGAAGGCAGAGACCGTGCTGTCCCCAGTCATGATGACAGGGACACTCGCTGGGGTGGGAGAGTTCCTTAAGAACACCAGCCTCCCCGGGAGAGGAGCCAAGCCCCGGGGATGCGGGTGGGGAGGAGGAAGCAGAGCCCGGGGCAGAGGGACATACGACAGGGTCACCAAACTGACCCTGGAGTCACCTTTATAGTAATGACCAGTTTGTGACCCACACACTGCCCCGAACACTTAACAGTCATCCTCCTGACCAGCCTAGAGGGTGGTCCCATCTTACAGATGAGGAAACTGAGGCCCGGAGGGAGGTGCCCAAAGCCGGTTCGTGGGGAGCCGGGCCTCCAACCCAGAGACCCCTACTGCATAATGGAACACGCTTTTAACCTCTTTGCTATATGGCTTCTTGCCTCGGCTTCCCCGCCTGTCGAGTGGGGCTCTCATTACCCTCCCTATAGCCCTACGAGGGGGTCGAGGGAAGCGTGGGGCTCCTCTGGGTGCTGAGGGCTGTCGAGGGGGGTGCCGAGGACGTGAGCCCAGGGGAAAGGCTCAGGCTGTGACATCAGACTTCCCAGCTGGCAGAGAGGGGCAGCGGGTTACCCCCCGGGGTCCGCATTCTCATCCGCCGAACGGGGTGACCCGTACCGCCTGGGGTGCTCAGGGGTGTGGCAGGGCTGTGTGCGCGGGGTGCCGGCAACCGGGGCTGGGTCACGCGGCCAGAGCCACACCTGCCCCCAGAAGTCACGCGGAAATGGCAACTCCAAAGAACTCCATAAAATCCAAGTGGTAGTTAAGCCAGACTTGCGAGCGAACAGGAGTAATTAGCTCACTTCCCGCAGAAAGTAAAACCCAAATGTCAGACGATGCCCAGGCTGTTAAAACCGTCCTCCACTCCGGCTCCCGCCCGCCCGCCGCCAGCGGCTCTGCGCCTCGCCGCTGACCTTCTCGAAGGCCGCAGACAGCACAGCTGGTGGGGGGGCTGCCCGGGCCCGAGGACGGGACTGGGGAGACACCGGGTGGGTTTCACGTTCTGCTCGGCGCCGGTACCAACGGAGCCTCATCTTTGTCATCTGTCAGATGGGTCGCGTCCGTGCCAGAGGCCGTAGGGAGAATTAGGTTTGGTCCCGGGTCTAGGATGCCAGGCACACGATAGCCACGCTCTGCGAAGCCGGCCCCACGAGGGCGGGCAGTGCCCTTCCCACTCCAGACGCGTGTCCTCTGCCGACGGGGGCTGCCCCCGAGTGGGGGTTTGGGGGGAGCAGCCCGCAGGCGGTGCCTGGTTGGTACAGGGCGAGAGAGTCAGCCCTCGCTTCAAGAGTGGGGGCAGCTCTGGAGTGCCCGTGGGATCGGGCTGAGGCCACACTCCGGTTAAACCCGCGCCCGTGTCCAACTTCTTCCTCTGCTGTCTCCTGGCTTCCCTCACCCCTGCCCACACCCCTGCCATAAAACACTTCCTGTGAAGCCCCGTCCCAGGCTCCGCCTAGAAAGGAGCTTGCTTTGGTCACAGGTGTCCAATACAGACTTGTTGAGCCAATAAATACATTGGGGACGCCCGGGGGGCTCAGTGCGTTAAGTGTCTGACTTCGGCTCAGGTCACGATTTCACGGTTCATGGGTTCAAGCCCCGCGTCGGGCTCTGTGCTGACAGCTCAGAACCTGGAGCCTGCTTCGGATTCTGTGTCTCCCTCTCTCTGCCCCTCCCCCGCTCACACTCGGTCTCTCTTTCTCTCTCTCTCTCAAAAAAAAAAAATGTAATGTTTTAGATAGAAAATTCAAGAAAAAGGATTTTTTGGGTGGCTCAGTTGGTTAAGTGTCCAACTTCAGCTCAGGTCATGATCTCACGGTTCGTGGGTTCAAGCCCCGCGTCGGGTTCTGTGCTGACAGCTCAGAGCCTGGAGCCTGCTTCTGATTCTGTGTCTCCCTCTCTCTCTCTCTCCCTCCCTTGCTTACACTCTGTCTCTCTTTCTCTCTCTCTCAAAAATAAATAAATAAACATTTAACATAAATAAGTAAATAAATAAACAAATGCATTGTCTGCTATTTAAAAAAACAAAACAAAACGGGAGCAGGCCGAGCGTGGGGCAAGGGAGGTGCCCAGGACGTAAACTGTAGGCACTCGCTCTTAGGGCCGTGCAGACGCCCCGCACTGCTGAAACACTGAAAACCAGTTACAGTGATTGACAACCGGCTATTTAAGTCACGGGGCGTCCTGAGACGGGGTGGAAGGTCACGGTTATGAAGTTGATTCTTGACCCAGACGGAGGTAGCCCCGAGTTCAAATCCTGGCTCTGTCCCGTCGTCGTCACCGTGACTCTGGGCAGGTCGCCACAGCTCCCGGAATCTGGGTTCCCCCTTCTCTAACACGCGCGTGATGATACCTCCCGCCAAGGGCCGAGGGAGGACTCGAGGAGACCCTGCGAATGTCCTTCGCACACGGCGCGCGCTTGAGAGAGAAGCCGTCGTGGTAACCTGTGGAGGTTCTTCGGGCGGAGGCGTCTCCTTCCCACGTCTGCCCCGTGGTCCCGCCCCAGGCACCCGCTGCACCTGCTGCTGCTCCCCTGCGTGGGCTGCAGAGTAAACTCAGTCATTAATTTCTCACGAGGTAGCCTTTCCCTCCGCCCCCCGGCGTGCAGCGGAATCGATGTCCGAGGGAGCTCTTGATCCAAGTCACGATGAAACGAGGTGCGCGTAAGTGCCCCGCGGTCCGTGAGTCGGCGCCGGCGGCGGAAAGGGCGACCGCAGCAGGTGCCCTGGAATCGGCACCCTCCAGAGGTGTGACGACAGAGCGTCTGCTCCGGCGACCCCTTCTGGCCGCGTCCGGTTCCACGCCGCGTGGCCTTCCCCAGCCTCAGTGTATGTGTCCGCAGAATGGGTGCGACAGAGCTCGTCACGTCAGCTAACGGTGACAGCGAGCTGACCGCGGGCTCGTGCGCCCGGCTGACGGGACCTGTTTGCGGGAGTTCCGAAGCGTGAGGGCGGTGTGATACTCATCTCTAGTGTCCAGATGAGACGGATCGACCTTCCCGGGGCAGAGGGGGGTGGCAGCTTCCGGAGCTGGTGGGCATCTTACATTCCAGGGGAAGCTGGGGTGAAGCAGGGTGAGGGAAAGAACGGAAGGTTAGGCCAGGAAACCCCGGGAGCTTACCGGGTGCCCCGAAGGTCTGTGAGGCTGGCCGCACGAGGGGCCTGAGGGGCGAACCTGGGATCGTTCGGAGTGTGCCCTGCAACCAGCGGAGATGGAGGCCTTTCCTGTTTGGGTCCCTCTGGGCCTCCAGCCCGGGTTTGTACCTTTCGCGTTCCTTCTTCTCCTGTGAATGCGTGATCACTTCCCACCCCTCGGGGGCCGTAGAGCTTGGGTGAGGCGCGTCCACCTTCAAGTGCAGGGGCGATCGCCCGACTCAGCGCCGGCCAAAGCACTCCAGCCCCCACCTGGCCTCACTGATTGGCCCGGGATGAGCAAGTGGCCCGAATTTGACCCATCGGGACGTTTCGGCACCCTAACCACACCGAGCGGCTCGGGGATGGGCACGCCGGTCCGGTTGGAGCTAATCCGGGGGTATTTTTCTGGAGTCTCTCATCATTCCTGGGCTGCTAACAGCGAGGAACAGGTAAGCAAGGGACTTCCGGGGACTGTCGTGAATGAAGCCAACGCCCAGGACGCAGGATCAAGGAGAGAGACACACGCCAAGCTCCGATGGCGTCGTTTGAGCCTCTGGATCCAATTGCGCCGGAAGCCGTACATCTGGCCCTGGGTGTTTGCTCCAGGAGACACGAAATTTCCTTTTTCTTAAGTCGGTGTGAGTTGGGTTTCCACATCGCAGTCTAAAAAGCTCTGTCTGGCCCAAATATCAGGCCCGTTTGCAGTGTTTTTTTCCCCAGGGGAAGACTTCCTTCTATCATCACGTGGTGTCATTTCGAAGCGACAGTGTGGAAGTGCAGAGAGAGTGTCAGACGTGGCGTCAGACGCACTTGGATCGAGATGGAGGCCCTGCACCGGGGCAAGGCGCCCATTGTTCTGAGCCTCAGTCACTTCGTCTATAAAATGGGGGTATCAGGACTCCCTCCAGCGCGGACTCAACGGGCAAGTGCCTGTTAAACCTTTGCCTGTGCCGTTCCTTCCACCCCCTTGCCCTTCCTTTCCCTCTTGGCTGACGTGGCCTCCACTTGTCTTTCGGATTCTCAGATCAAGGATCTGCCTCTCCTAACCTTGCTGGCCAAGGCTGGTGGCTCCACGAAATTGTCCTCAGCTCAGTAGCTCTTGGCACAGTATGGACGTGTCATTACAGGCACGACTTGGTGACGACCGTCCACCTCCTCCACCGATGCGGGCAGGGAGCGTCGGGCGCCGTCGGCCGCTCTGAGCCCAGCGCTCGCCATAGAGCGGACCCCCGAGAAATGTTTGTCGTGTTCATTGCTGTTGAAAACCTGGTTTCCCATCAGAACGTTCCAGACAAGTGCTTCCGTGCCCTCGACCTGCATAAATCGGGTGTCTGACGGGTACCGGGATCCCATGATTCCAGCACGTGTCCATCCGGGCCCACTTGACCTGAAACCGAGGGAGACGTGTGTTGGTCTCCGGAGGGTCCGTCTGAGCCACGTAGACGGCAGATCTGCCCCCATTCGCCCGGTAGAGTTCACTGTCCCCTTAGGACCGGGAAGGCAGGAACAGCGGCCCGCAGAAGGAGGGGACTTAGAAGATTCCGGGGAAGTTCCGAGCCTGCAAAGAAGAGATGCCTGCTATTGTGGACTCTGGAGGGTGGTGACTCAGCTGTGCCGCTGCCTGGCTGTGTGGCTTGGACAAGCTTGATCCCTCTCTGAGCCTCGCTTTCCTCCTCAGGAAAATGGAGACGGTCAGCCTCCACCCCAACATCCAAGTGCCCGTCCCTCATTCAGGCGCTGTGGCCCCTGGCCCCCAGACTTGACCATGTCACTCGTCAGTCTTCTGGCCACAGCACCCAATCCACACGCAGGCTGGAGGGGGAGACCGTCTCTTTAACCATCAGGAACCGAGCCTGGATTTAATAGGCACTCAATATATGTGGTCACCGCTCTCCTGTTCCTTCTGTTTCAGTAACATCAGTAAGAATGTTAATATCATGAATGAGCCGCCTTGGGTCAAGCACCCAACACAGTGCCTGGAGGGGCCGTTGGGCCCCTTCCCTGTGTCCAGCAGCTGACCCACCCCAATTAGGTGACTCTCATGTTAATATTGACACACAAAGGAACCAGCTGGTGGCCTCTGAACTCACCTCACTTGGGATCACAGGCTGATTTCAGCCCCAGTCCTCAGCGCTGAGAGCTGGACTCCTAATCTTCTTTGACACCAAAGGGACATGGCCTCCCCCAACCTTTGCTCCCTGTCTCCCTGGTTCCCAGAGTCCCCTGGGCCCCGCGGGAGTCACACTGCCCACAGCACGGATGCGGCCTGGACCAAGGGCTAGGAGACCTGCCCGGGCCAGCGTTGGCTGCTTGCAGAAGTGGGAGGTCGAGACGGAGCAAGTAGAAGCCTTTGGCCTCTGGCACAGGGGTGTGTGCGGGCGGGTTCCAGCCAGAGAGCTCAGGCAGGAGGCACACGCGGTCACCCGGGACGGAGACGCCGATGGCCGACTTGGCACGCTGGTGCAAAACGGGGCGTGGACGGGGGAGAAACCAGGAAGGCAGAATTTTAGGGCACGCTGACGGTATTGGGAGGGGACCGTCTAGGAGGGAGGCCCCCCTCCCAAAGAGTTTCATCCCCTGTGGCTCCAGGCTCACAAGGCGGGGGGGATGTTCAGGAGCCTCTGTCCCTGCCGGACTGTCCAGGGAGGTGACTTCCGTGTTGGCTCAGAGGGGTCAGGACCAAACCAGACACGGGTCTCCGGACATGGGACTGCACCAGGGCATCAGGCTAAAACTGCGCAGGAGTGAACAGACTCCCAAAGACTCTGAGCCCAGCTCTGCCTGCTCCTGAGCTGGGCAGCCGCAGACGGATTCCTTAACGTCTCTGGGCATCAGATTCCTCTCCCAGGACCTGGGAGAGCAACAGGGTCTCTGAGGTCAGGCACGCACCGAACCCAGCAGGTGGCAAGTGCTTCATAAGTGTTACGTTTCTAACAAATAAGACGGGATTTCTTTTTCCACAAATGTTTTGAAAGCCGAAGGCCACTGGCTCGGAGGCAGAAGACGGACCTCCCTGACAGTCGGATTCTCCTGCCAGCCATGGACCTTAGAGAGCTCCAAGCTCCTCAGAGGGGTTAGTACCTCCCAAGCCTCCAGGGCCCAGGCCCTATTGACGGGTGTAGGCGGCACCAGTGCGTCCCTCGTAGGGCCCGGCGCACAGTAAAAACGCAAGGTCCCTTGCACGGGAGCCTGCGCCACAAGACCAGCCCCGGGTACAGGCACCTGCCCTCCACTCTGCCCCGATGGGCCTCCTATGCTCACGCAGCCTCTGGCCTTGATCTTGGTGGACACAAGGAGTGGAGACGAACACCTTGTGAGGCCTGCCGTGGACTGGAATGCACAAAATCTGCCCAGAGCCTTGTGAAGCAGGGAATATTCTTATCCCCATATTACAGATGAGGAAACCGAGGCACAGAGGGAAGGACCCCAAGCTGGACCGCCAAAGCATGCAGGGCTGGGTGACAGCTTACACCCAGGTGCTTGGGAACCGACCCGCCAGGACCTGGGGGGCCCTCCCACTCGCCCACTCCTTCGGGAAGATGACAGACGCATCTTCCCGAATGCTGGCGGCCTCTGCAGTAGTTTAACCCACGCAGCCACGGCCCCTGGACTTTGAGTCCCAGCCCCCGCGGGCACCTCCCTCTCGCCGCACCCCTCTTCCTCCACCCAGGAGCCCCCCTCCCTGCAGCAGGACAGAGTCTGGCCTCGGCCACCTTGCTCCCGGGGCTGGGGCTGAGAGTTACCGTCGGAGCTCAGCCCGGAGAGTGCAGGAGCAAAAGGACATGTCAAATCAATCATATTTAAACAAAAGCCTCTCCCGCCCAAGGGCCCTTTTAAAAGCTGCTTATTTAATTAAAAGTCCCATTTTCCATATTTATGGCCCTTATTCAGTTAAATATTAACCGCTGGGGCCAGGGCTGGTGTGTGCTTTGAGAGCGCTGTGTGGCGAGCTTCATTAGGCGGCCGGGATTTACCCGATGGCGGCGCGGGCGGGAGGATCAATGCGCCTCGCCTTGGACAAACACGCCCGCCCGCCCTCCCCCTGCCGCCTGCTTGCTCACGCTCCACCCGGGCCAGAGACCAGAGATGGAGAGGCAGGGGGGAGACAGAGAGCCTGAGAGAGAGACTGAGAGTCAGAGAGAGACAATGAAACAGTGAAATAGAGAGAGAGAGAGAGAGAGAGAGACAGCGAGAGACCCAGAGAGGCAGAGAGACAGAGACAGACCCAGAGAGCCCGAGAGATGGAGAGAGAGCCAGAGAGACAGTGAAGGGCCCAGAGAGACAGTGGACAGAGAGACGGAAAGAGACTCAGAAAAACAGAGACAGAGAGACTCAGAAAAACAGAGAGACAGAGAAAGGCTCAGAGAGACCGTGAGGGGCCCAGAGAGACAGCGTACCGTGTTTCTCCATGCCTAGCTGTGTCTTGGTCAGGACCAGGTACACACTTGGAAGGGTTCAATGAGACACGAAAATTCGGGGCCCCTGTTCATTAAGAATTTCAAGCTGCCAGGGGCGCCCGGGTGGCTCCGTCGGTCGAACTGAGCATCCATCTTTGGCTTGGGTCGTGATCTCACAGTTCGTGGGTTCGAGCCCCACATTGGGCCCGTTTCTGTCAGCACAGGGCCTGCTTGGGACCCTCTGTCCCCCTCTCTCTGCCCCTCTGCGTGCTCTCTCTCTCTCTCAAAATAAATAAACATTTAAACAAATGAATTTCAAGCTGCCCCTGAGTAGCATACCCTGGGCTCTGTCGGCAGCTCTAAGTGTGACTGGGGGGAGGTGTCAGGTGTGGGGGTGTGAGGCAGGCCCCTGCTACCCCCACTCAGTGCTGTCCCGGCCCCCCCTTCGTGGGGCGATGGCCCCCACAGCTCAGGGGCAGGCGGGCTCCAGTTTCTTGAACTCCTCCGTGGTGAGGGTCCCTGGCCAAATGGAGGCAATTCAAAGGAATCACTGGGGAAGGGTGAGTGGATCGAGCTTGGCGCTCCTGTCAGGTAGGTATCCTTTGATCTCCATTTTATGTTGGGGAAACCGAGGGTCCAGGAAGTCAGGTAACAAGACCAGGGTCACACAGCCGGCGAGGGCTGGGGCTGCTGTGATTTGGCCCCCAGTCTTCTGGCTTCTAACCCCATAGTAGAAATGGCCAGAGTCACTGGGATGGGGCTGAGGCCCACCTCTCCCTTTAGAAGCTGTGTGGCCTCATGCAACTTCCTGACCCTCCCTGAGCCTCAGTTTCCCCATCTACAGAACGGGGATGATGATAGCACCTCCTCAGAGTTGTTAGAAGGCTTTAATGACGTAATTCTTATGAAGGGCTCAGCCGTGCCTGACACACAGTGAGCATCGTGCCGGTGCCGTGGGACCCGGCGGGGCTGTTACAGATGCCGCCAGCCTTGCCCCTCCCCCCCCACGGCACCGTCTCTCCAAAGTGGAAGCCCTCACTCCCACTTACACTTTGCCAGCCTCCCAATGGCCTGGCAGGGGGAGACGCGAGCCCTGGGGCCACCTCCGGCCCCATTGTGACCTCAACTCTTGGGCACACCATTGTTCTTCCCAGGGCCTCAGTTTACCCATCTGTGGAATGAGGGGATTGTTGGGTTTCGAACATCCCTCTGGGCCATTTGCAGGGCTAATGCATCTCTCTGGATGACAGACAAGGCGAAGAATTGGACCCGGATGTGAAAGTCTTGACAAAACGTGCCCACTTACGTTCTGGAAGGACTGGGTGGAAACGGAGGCCAGCGCCCAGGCCCTTGGAGCTGTCCGAGGTGCCAAATCCAGCCCGGGGAGGGTATCTTCTACATCACAAACACACGCAGGCAAGCACGCACACGGGCACGCATGCACACGTGCCACACGCACGTGAACACACGCTTGCACACGCACCAGGCAGGTGCACACGTGTGCTCACAGCACAGAGCGCCTTTGGCCCCATTCTCTACCCCTCCGTTTGGATCCTGCTGGGAGCTCGGTTGCTTCCACCGCTATCCCCTTCCCGCAAAAGAAAAAAAAAAATTCTGAAAAGCCAGATTAGAACTTCACACACGCATCGCCGGGAAAAATCTATGTCTCATTTTCATATCTAGCAAAATAAAATGACACCAGAACACTCCAGCAAACCCCTGGAGGGGGAGCGTGTCTGCAGAAGAGGCAGGGTGGGGTGGGGAGACACCTTTCCCAAAGAGGGGAGGCCCCAGGGCCGGGAAGACGGGAGGGGCCGGTGGCTGGCGAGGGGCTGATATCCATCAGGCCGTTTTCTCCCGGGGTCCCAGGAAGCCTGGACGGGGGTCCCGGGAAGAGCCTGGGGAGGGGTGTTGAATGGAGGTAGGGAGGGAGTGAGAGAGAGAGAGGAGGAGGAAGAAAATCCTGAGGATGCTGGTGTGAGAGAGGGAGAGAGAGAGAAAGAGAGAGAGAGACACTAGGTTATCAGAGAAGTGTGAAGACAATAATACAATCTGACATTTCTGAAACAAGACCCCCCGGTTGCCATGGCAACGTCTCATGTGGGAGCAGCTCCCAGGAGACGGCTCCGAGATGTACTATAAATGATGTTTGATTAGAATTTAAATCATTTAGGCAGAGAGAAGATAGGCCTTTTGTCAGCAAGGGGACCTGGGGGTGGGGAGGGAGGGGGCCCGGGGCCGGGCGGGGGAGGGGGCGCAGCCAGCGACCGGGGCTCCGGCTCGGGCTCCGCCCGCCTGGGCGCGGGGAGCGGGATCGGAGGTCAGCCCGGGGTTGATTACTTTTGCCCTCGGCTTCATTCCCGTTTACAGTAACCTTTCGGAGGTGGCCGGAGGGACTGGGAGGGCAGGAGGGGAGAGGCCTGGGGGAGACGGAGGGGCGTGGGAGGGGAGGGCGGGAGAGTGGCCGAGACGGGGAGAGACGGAGACAGCAGAGAGAGAGAGAGAAAGAGAGAGAGATGGGGAGAGAGACAGGCAGAGAGGGACAGAGACAGAGAGACACGCACAGAGGGGCGGAGATTTCAAGAGAGAGAGAGACAGAGGAAGAATATAGACCAAGAAATACCCTGAGAGACACAGCAAGGAGGTACAGAAAGAAAGGAAAAGAAGCTGCCAGAAGGGGAATGAAGAGAGACAGACCAAGAAGTGGAGAGAAAGAGACACACAGAGAGAGACGGAAGCAGGCAAAGCTGGAGCATCTGTCGCTAAAAGAGAGAAAAGCAGATGTGCAAAGAGACAGAGACCAAAGTGACATGGAGGGTCCCGGATCCCCACACTCAGAAGCGCTGTCCAGCTGCTGAAAAATGCATCCTGCTGTGGGAACCCGGGATGAGCCTGTCACTTAGGAAACTCGCGGCTTCCCCCTCCTCTTCTGCTTTCCTCTGCGTTGGGTTCCCTGGGCCTGGAGGCGAGGCAGCCCAGCCTTCTGGTTCTAACACAAATGGGCCGAGCTGGCCCTCCCTGAGACATTTAAGACAAACCTCCCTGAGCCTCAGTTTCCCCAACCGTAACACTCGAAGTCTAAGTCAGACCAGCCTGTGGACAAAGAGTTCTGTTTGCCCCCTTTGGTTCTTATTTTTAGTTGTGTTGGTCGCCAATATTTAAACATTTCGAGAGTTCATATAAATATTTGGATTTCTGGGTTCTTTAAAAAAAAAAAAATTAGGAAAATCTCTCCATGCCGTGAGGCCTGCACTTCTGCATGGCAGCCACCTGCTGGAGAGGAGTGGCAGGTGCCCCTTTTAGGCCACAGGCCTCGCCACCTCCCTTTTGTCTTATACCCACCCCATTCCACATTCCTGGTTCCTGCCTGGGACATTCAAACCTTGCAAATAACCTCCAGGATCCTTATGACCATCCACGCAACATGATAGGTGCTCTATAAATGTTTCATTAAGGCAGGAAGGAAGAGCTAAAGTTCGGCTAATGACTGGGGAGACTGAGTAGAGGGACGCTGATGGGGTGGGAACGCAGGCAGCTATTGGAGAAAACAGACCCGGCACCATCGCACACTGAGGATAAAATGATCTGTTCGGGCACAGCCCAGGAGGCGGGTGGGAGGGAAACGTACTTGTGAAGAGGCAACATTGCAACTCCCTGTCTCAACCCCTTCCTCACGCCCTTCAGGGCGCTCATCACAGTCGGTATGTTTGTTGTTTGTTTACTTGTATGCGTGTCTGGTCTGCCTTCCCCCAAAGCCTGTGAATTCCATGAAGATGGAGGCTACATCTACCGCAGGTGTACAGCTGCAGTGGCACATAGTAGGTGCTCAGACAATTCTTGATGAATAAATGGAGGGATGAGAGCCCCTTTCTCGCATGCTCCTCAACTCTCCTGTTTTTGCACTGGGTATTTGAAGCTAATGAGCCCTGCTCTCATACCGTATCTGTATTATCAAATCCAAGCGGTTTGATCTTGTTTCGTGCATGTAAGGGGGCACTTCCCTTATAAAAGGTGATGGTGATGTGTGACCCTACGCAAGTAAGAGGCGCCTAACGTCTCTGAGCTTCAGTTTCCTCACCGACAAAGTAGAGCTAATTACCTTCATCGTGGGGATGATCAGGAATGTTCTACAAAAGTGTCTGACACATCGTAGGTACTCGATAAATCGAAGCAGTTCTTTTTTATTTTTATGTTTATTTGTTTTATTTTTTCTGTTATGTTTATTTATTTTGAGAGAGAGAGAGCAAGCAGGGGAGGGGCAGAGGGAGAGAGACAGAATCTGAGGCAGGCTCCAGGCTCTGAGCTGTCAGTGCAGAGCCCGATGTGGGGCTTGAACCCACAAGCTGTGAGATCATGACCTGAGCCGAAGTTGGATGCTTAATCGACTGAGCCACCCAGGCGCCCCTTTATTTTTATTTTTTAAGTTTATTTATTTATTTTGAGAGAGAGAGAGAGCAGAGGATGGGCAGAGAGAGAGGAGATAGAGAATCCCAAGCAGGCTCTGCACTGCTGCGGGGCTCCAACTCACAGACCCTGAGATCATGACCTGAGCCGACACCAAGAGTCGGATGCTTACCCGACTGAGCCACCCAGGCGCCCATCGAAGCAATCCTTATTGTTGCAGATACTACTACTACTAAGAAGAGCTAAGGAAAGAAGCAAAACTTAGGGGTGACGGGAAGACGGGGAGGAATTTGGGACCCCTCCAGCAGCATTTCCCTTGGACACAAATGTTTGCCCGAGAGCATTTTCCTTTCTCGATTTTAGGAGTTTGAAGCTTCGTTATTTAAGGGGAGGTCAGATTCCTATATGGTAACCAACAGTGACCATGGAAACTCCAGTTACACTGGTAGTGCCGTCTAGAGCACCGTGTTGAGAAAGACGTTAGGAGCACGTCTGGACTCAGCGAGCAAGAATGCCGGGATTGATTAGTAATGTCTGCCTGGGGCAAGGCAGCATTCGCTCATTTGCTATCCTGGTTGGGATGTTGCAGGGGTGCCAAGGAAAGAACGATCCCCCTCCCTTCCCTTGTGTTACTGTTACTGGATAGTTTTATTACTGGAAGGATGGACAGTGACTCCTGGAAAAGCCAGAGGCGGGCAGAGCTGACGCCTGGAAATGAGAGACAGGAAGCGGGTTGCTTGACATTTGCCAGAGTTGGTGGGTATGCAACGTTGCTGTGCCAATAAGCCTCACACCAGAAGGGTCCCTCGGACCGGAACCCCCAAAGGTGATAGGAGGTTTGCATAAGGAAAGTAGAGAAGCTCCAACACCTCGAGGGGTGGCAGAGACGATACTGCGCGTGGCACGCTTAGCACAGTGCCTGGCACGTGGGGACGGCTGTGAGAGCTGCTTCTGGTTCCTCAGCCCACCTCGGTGACTGTTCTGTGCAAACAAGCTGAGATACGCGTCTGTGGTGACGGCATCCTACCCTAAGGATGAGCTGTGTGTCATTCCTCCTTCCGTCCCAGGCCCTGTCCGAGGCCCCAGGGACCCGCTCCACGGGACGCAGCGCAGCCCGGGGCTCTGGCTCGCGTTAGCGTCCCACGGCTGTTGTAGAATCTAATCGCCACCAAGTCAGTGGCTTGAAACCACATAGATTCAGTAGTATCTCACGTTTCTGGAGGTCGGAAGTCCAACGTGGGTCTTACCGACTAAACTCAAGGGCTGCATTCCTTTTGGAAGCTCTAGAGGAGAATCGGCTCCAGCTTTTAGAAGTCGCCCGTGTGCCTTGGCTCAGGGCTCCTTCCTCCATCTTCATGGTCAGCAACACTGGGCCGAGCCATTGTCCCGCTGCCAGCTCTCCGGTTGTCCGTCTTGTGCCTCTTCCTCCACGTATGAGGACTCTTGCGATGACAGCGGGTCCACCCAGATGAGGCAGGACAGTCTCCCTATTCTGCGGTCAAATGCCTAGCATCCTTAATTCCACCCGCAGCCTTCCTCCCTCTCTGCCACGCAACCTAATGTATTCACAGATTCTGGGGATTCGGACATGGACAGCTTTCGGGGGCTATTATTTTGACTTCCACATTGCCCCTGGGACAGCCCTTCTAACGCTGTCCCAGTGGGCCATCTGGCAGCCTCCTGGTCTTCCATGGCTAATTCTGGAAGGCATCCTTTATGCTCAGGAGGCCCTGGAGAAATTGAGTCCCCGGAGAAATCGAGTCCCTGTCGTCTGCAGTAGCAAACTCAGCAGTTCGTCCTTCTGTTAACTCTCCTGCTTCCCTGAGTCACTCTCCCTTTTCTCTCACTCCCGGTTCCAGAGATCACCTCCCAGACAACTAGTCTGCGCCCAAGCCCACCTCTCAAGCTCTGTTTTCATGAGCCCAAACTCAGACAGTGTTCAGTAGACATCAGCTCTCACATTGGTTGTGCGGGGCGGGGGATAGACACCCAGTTCAAAGAGCCTTAAGCAAAGCCAACTTACTTTCTCATTGTCTGAAAAGTTCATAGTGAAGTCTAGGGCTTCAGGGCCAGCTGGATCCAGGTCCTCAAACAGTGTCATAAAGAGTAGTCTCATATTCAACTTGAAAGCTGTGCTTTCCTCTGAGCCAGCATCCCCCTCAGGCAACCCTTCCTCGAACACTGGCAAAGACGGTCCCTAGCTGCTCCAGGCATCAACCACGGTAGAAACGAGAGTGCCTGGTACCCGACGGGGCCAGCAAAAGTCAGGCACCTTTGCTCCTTAGCTCGGATTGGTTCATCTTGGGTCGTATGCCTGTGCCCGAGCCAATCCCCACGTGGTTCTCTCAGTGGCCTGCCTGGGACCTGTCCCCAAGCCTGACCGTAGGGTCGGCCCCATCAAGGCTGCCTGGCCCGAGAGGCAGCAAGCTGCGTTTCCCCTAAGAAACTGGGGTGCCTTTAGCATCGTAAGGGATAACAGGAAGAGCACAGATGTCCTCTGCAAATACGATCATCGTGTCGTGTTAATTTTAGGTAAACGTCTCCCAAGGATGGGAGACAAGCTGCTGCCCAGCAGGGGGGCCCTGGAGCCGGGAGGAAGGGCGACACCAGGCAGGGTGCCAGTCAGCGCTGCCAGCCCATCCAGGCTGGAGGGGATTCTCCGCATCAGAAATCTGCAGTCTGAGGACGTGTCTATATTTTGGCAATTTCTATTTTCTTCACTCCGAAGCTGAGGGAGAGCCAAAAAAAGGAAATAAAGTCCCTTTCAGAAACGCCAGCCTGTCTGTGCCGTAGGAAACGGTGTCGGAGAAGAGAATGCACCTTCTGCAGAGGCTTGGGGAGATGGGAGAGGGGGTGGGGGCCGAGGGAAACGCACGGGAGGGGGAGAGGCCAGCAGGGTGGGGAGTGAGGCAGGGGCCCTGT
Organism: Paguma larvata; assembly: GCA_030068075.1. Lineage (NCBI taxonomy): Eukaryota > Metazoa > Chordata > Mammalia > Carnivora > Viverridae > Paguma > Paguma larvata. The sequence continues at coordinate 79,748,066 of CM057835.1, forward strand.
AGCGGCCCTCAGAGTCCAGGGTAGCCTAAGCGTCCTCGATCATCGAGGGCCCCAAAGCCCCGGATGTGAACCCCCGTCTTGCCACTTCCGTGGAGGGCTGTTTCATATCCCTTCTGGGCTCAGTTTTGCCATCTGGGAAGTGGGGACGATCCTAACGGTACCTCCTCCTCTGCCTTTCCTGCGGCTTAAACGAAATGATACGTATGAAGCCATTAGCCCGATGTACCTGCCACCTGATAAGGGCCCAGGAAATATTAGCCGTTATTATTAGGAGTGTCATTTATTACTTGTCAACCGCTGTGGTCGCCCGGCACAAGGAAAATGAATTCCTGGCAGGCTTTTTCACCAGAGGGTGGGAAACGTGCCAGGGACAGGGCCCTCCGAGGCTGTGTCAGTGTCTTCTTGCTGCTGTAACGAGTCGCCACAAACGGGGGGGCTTGAAACAGCACGCCTCCGTTCTTTGGCGGCTCTGGAGGTCAGAGTTCCTCAAAGCAAGGTGTTGGCAGAGCTGCGTTCCTTCCGGAAGCTCTAGAGGAGAATGCGTTTCCTTGCCTTCTCTAGAAGACTAAATTCTAGAAGCCTCTCTGCCCCCCACCATCCGTGGCGCGCGGCCCCTCCTCCAGCCTCTGAGCCAGCCAGAGCGTCTCTGGTTTCCTACTTCTGCCCCCACACCTCCTTCTCTGTGAATGAGCCTCCCACCCGCTCTGCAAGGACCCTGGAGGTCACGCCGGGCCCACTGCCTGGGTAGCCCAGGACAGCACCCGCGTCTCAGGACCCGAGACCGGATCCCATCTGCGAAGCCCCCTCGGCCGTGTCAGGTAACAGGGTCATGGGTTCCAGGGATTAGGAGGTGGACCTTCTGGGGGGGGGTCCGTCTGCCTGCCACACCTGCTAAGTTTGAAGAAGGGAAGACGCATCACCTGGGTGGTTTGGGGTTAGTTAGCGTCTACTGTGCAACAAACGACCCCAAAGCGTATGGCTCCCAATAGTCATTAGTTTTGTCCACGCCTCCGGGCTGGCTGGGCGACTGGGGCGGTTTGGGCTGGCTGGGCTAATCTTGACCCGGCCTGCCCTCCCTCATCCTACCCCCTCCCTCCGCCGTGTCTGCAGTCAGCTGGGACATCCGGGAGGGCGGGCTGCTGGCTGATGTAAGCCTGGCCCACATATCTGGTGGCCGGCTGGCTTTCCGCGGGGATCCAGGGGTGACAGGGTCACGCCTCCGGGTGGCCAGGCTTCTTCAGGCCTGTGTGTTCCCACGGCACCGGCTTCAGGGCCGCTTAGGGCTCAGGCTCAGAACTGGCCCGACATTACCGCCGCTGCGTTCCGTGAGACGAGCAAGCCCCACGGCCAGGCCGGCTTGGAACGCGTGCGGCAGGGAACAGACGCGGCGCGGGGACGGCAGAACGGCAGGGTGTGGTGGCCGTTCCTGCCATCCGCTGCGGGGCCAGGGGGCGAGCGAGCGTTTACCGAAAGCTGCGGGGAACAGGCGCTGGGATCCGTCCCTCAACGCCATCCCCTCGCCTGTCTTCTTAGTAGCCCCCTCGGAGATGAGCACCCCTGGGTCCCCAACCTGGAGGTGAAAATACTGAGGCTACTGAGGGGCTCCGAGGCCTGTCCAGGGTCACACAGCTAGTGACGGGCGGAGCTGGGACTCAGTGCCTCTCTCACGAGACGCCTCCGCCCTGGGCTTCCCGCAGACTCTTCTAGCAAAGGCGCTGCACCGCGAGACCGCGGGCAGAGGGCCGCACGCGCGCATGCGCACAGGGGCACCGGCCTCCAGGCCGCGCACTCGGCTCCCCGGCCTCTGCCTCTAACCTGGGCCCAGCCTCCCACGGTCCCCGAGGCTGGGCGGGCTCCCCGCGTCTTTTCCAAGGGGTCAGGAGCCCTCTCTTCACCCAGCCAGGGATCTGGGAAATGGGCCCATCTCTAACCCTCGCCTTCCCGCTTGAGCACGAAAGGGAGGAAAAGCCGCCAGCCCGGGCGGAGGCGGTCCCGTCTGTCGCCTTCCTCCTCCGAGAGTCTGACCCCTTCTCCCCGCGGCCCCTGCCGCCGCCGCCCGGGACCGGGTGACGCCATGGCAGCGTCCTCGCGGTCCCCAAGTCCGTGTCCCACACATGGGCCAGGATGGAACTCAGTCCCCGGCTCACGCTCCGCGGTGGCTCAGAGTCCCCACCAGACCCGGCCCTGTGACCTCTCTGACCTCCCGCCGCACCCTGTCCGGCCCCTGCCCGCGACGTCCCACCTCCAGGCGTCCCTTCGGTCCATTCTGTTCGTATCTCAAACGTCCCTCTGCAGAGGTGGGGGGGGGGGGGCTCTTGTACACTAGGTCTAAACTAGTAACTCTTCTCAATCGCCTCTCGTCCCTTTTCCTGTCTGCCGGCTCCTCGTGCGCGCCACCCCACCCCCCACTGTGTGTCCATCTATTTCTTTATTTCTATTTTTTAATTTTTATTTATTTATTTACTTATTTGTTTGTTTATTTGAGCAGGAGTGAGTGAAGGGCAGAGAGGGAGGAGGAGGAGAGACAAACCCACAGGGCGCAGAGAGAGAGGGAGAGAGAGTGTGGAGCCTGGAATTGGCTCGAATTCACCCCCCCAAAGCTGGGCTGGAGCTCACCCTGGGCAGGGCTGGTCTTCACACAAGGCAGGGCTCGAACTCACGAACCCCGAGATCATGACCTGCGCCGAAGTCCGGCGCCTAACCGGCTGAGCCCCCCAGGCGCCCCCATCTATTTGTTCGTGTGCCATCTGTCCCTTCCAGTGGAATGTCCTCCACGAGGGCAGGAATCCGTTTTCTGTCTCGGTCGCTGCTGTGCTGCCGGCGCCTGGGATGGCGCCTGGTGTTGGCTCCTAGTAGCTGCTCAGCAAACCCGCCCCTGGACCTTCCTCTCTCTGGGGCCTGAGGACGGAGGAGGTTCGTGGCCCGGGGAGTTCGCACCTGGCTTCTACCGGGGCTGGGCTCCGCCGGTCCATCCCTGGCCACACCGCTTCTCTGCCTCCTTAGATGTTTATTCTCCCATCAGGCGGCTCACTAGTAATTACACAGGGTCTGCTCTGTCTCTTGAATCTTCTCTCAAAATGGGTTCTCTGGGTGTGCAGGAGAAAACCCTTGCAGGGGTGACGTCCTCCAAACTAGCTCTCTCCTGGGGCAGGGCTCTGTCCCGAGACCCTCGCCGAAGGACCGTCGAACCGCATGGTGCGCACAGATGTCCGGGGCTTCTCCCAAACCCACAGGAGCCTTCTTCCGACGGGCACACCTCCCGTCGCCCTCCAGTGCGCAGCAGGAGCCCCGGGGCTCACTCGGGACTGGATGAGAGCATCGCTGACCTTCTCACGCAGAATCGGGAACGGCAGCCGGGGTGTCAAGGCTTCGCCCGCTCACCAGATATTACAGGAACGCCGCCTCCGCCCCAGGAGCCGTGCCGGGCAGAAGGCCCCCGGCTCCCCAGCTGACAATGACGCCTGGCTGTGGAAGAGGCGGGACGGGGCCGCGGTTCGCACCCTGGGTCCCCGAGCCCGCCTGAGTGGGGCTCCTGGCCCTGTCGCTCCCTAACTGTGTGGCCTCGGACAAGTTACTCGGCCCTTCTGTGCTCCTGTTCCCTCATCTCCATGCTGGGGACAAAAATCACACCCCCCTTCAGAGGATGAGATGCGAAAATCAGGAAAGGACGGAGCGCAGTGCCTGGAACAGAGCAGGTGGTGACTCGAGGCGGTCGGTGACGGTGAAGGGTAGGGGTGGGTAGGGAGGAGCGTTCTGGGCAGAGGAACAGCAAGCCCAGAGGCCGGGGAGGGCGGGGCACCAGTGGCCTGTTTGGGCAGGAAGCTCAGAGGACGGCGGGTCTGAGCTCAGCGTGGGGCACAGCCCAAGGCGGGTTGACTCACCTGTGATCCAAATGAACATATTCACTGATTTCGACCCGAACGGGCCCGGGCGTCTCAACCGTGACACTACTGACATTTGGGGCCAGATAATTCCTTGTTGGGGGGGCTGCTTGGATCCTAGTGGGGATGTAGCAGCGTCTTTGACCTCCACCCACTAGATGCCAGTAGCACTTCCTGCCCCAGTTGCGACAGCCGAGCTGTGACAGTACCCACTGTCCCCTGGGGGCACCGCTGCACTCGGCTGAGGACCAGTGCCCTAAACCATCTCTTTCGGATTCCGCGTGACGGTGAGGCCTGGGCCGCTGGTTTCCTTCCGGTCCCTCCTGAAGAATGCCCACTCGGTGTGGCACGGACGCACGCCTCGTGCGAGCCGGTCTGGGGGAAGAGAGTTCCGGAAGGAGAGCCAGGCAGAGTCTCGGCGGCCTGGCGGGCCCACGCGGAGGACGTGCTGAAGCGCAGAGTCTCAGATCCGTCCAGGGGCACGACACCGGGCGGGAAACGCACTCCCTCCCCTTCCAGAGAAGCATCGTCCGCCGGCTGCAGGGGCCGTGGCTGGCGGCTGCCCTCTAGCTGCTTGCTCCCTCGAAGGCCGTGCTCCTCTCGGGCTCACCTCCGGCCAGCGGCCGGGCAGGGCAGTGGGAGCTGAGGGCTCGCTCGGCTGCGGGCGGGGTCGTTCCCCCCCAGCTCAGGACTCACCACCCCCACCCCTGCCCAGTCCCGATTTCCCCCTTTTTCTCCCCCCGTCCGCCTCTGCGCTCCTGACTCTCAGCCTCTGCCTCCCGGGAGGTTCTAGGCGAGCCCCCCTCCCCAGGTCCCTGCCAGCTCTGACGCTTTAGGGCTTAGGACTTGGGAGAAATCTAAAAGACCTGAACCGAAACCAAGAGTCGGACCCTCAACCCACTGAGCCAACCACCCAGGCGCCCCGGACTCTCCAAATGAAGACGGAACCGCTCCTGTACCGGCCTCACCCGAATGCTGGCCTGTCTGGTAGCAGGCGGGGGGCCACGGGCTGGCGTTCTCTGTGCCACTACACATGGGCACAACACTCTCTAGAGTCGGAGCATGCGAACCTCCAAGCTGGCCTTCCGGTTTGTTATGATGGCACCTTTGTCCAGGCAGAGGATGGAACGGATTTTATTTAAGAGTTTGTTAGCTCCATTTATAACTTCCAAATACTCGGGCATACGGTGTGCGGGCCTCTGCCTAACTCATTGCCTCTGGGCCTGCTAATATCAGCAGCCAGTCGCCCTCCTCTGGGCCAGACCCGCGCTGGGTCAGGAGAAAGGAGCTCCCACAGGGACCCCGTGCCTGTCCGGAGGGGCTCGAGAGCTGCTAGTAACACTGATTTATTTTTTGAGAGACAGAGAGAGAGCGTGGGTAGGGGAGGGGCAGAGAGAGGGAAACACAGAACCTGAAGCAGGCTCCAGGCTCCGAGCCATCAGCACAGAGCCTGATGCGGGGCTTGAACTCTTAAACCGCAAGATCATTACCTGAGCCGAAGTCAGATGCTTAACAGATTGAGCCACCCAAGCGCCCCTCAAGATCTGCGGGTAAAGGGGCAGAAACGACCAGGGGCAGGGGGCTGGGGTAAGTGCTGGGAGGGGAAGGGAAGGAAGGGGAAGCTGTGAGTTCGCTAAGAGGAGGAAGGAAGCGTAGCAGGTTGGGCTGTGGCCCCCAGCACTCTCGTCCCGCTGGAACCGCAGAGTGGGACCTTACTGGCAAAAGGGTCTCTGCGGATGTCAGTAGTTGAGGCTCCCGAGATGAGACCATCCTGGATGTAGGAGGGGCCCGACAGCCGATGACGGGTGTCCAGCCCAATGAAATGGACACCCAGAAGGGAGCGTCGCGGCAACGGAGGCGGAGGGCGAAGAGACGCACCCACGAGCCAGCAGCCCCGAGGACCGTCAGGGGCACGGAGCAGACTGTCCCTCTGAGCCTCCCAAGGAACCCCCCCAAGGAAACCACCTTGACTTTGGACTTCTGGCCTTCTGAACTGTGAGAGATTAAGTTTCTGCTGTTTTAAGCTCCCCCAGGTAATCCGTGGTGGCAGCCCCTGGAGCCTAATGATGGCAGAAAAGAAGTTCCAGGCAGGGGAGCAGCCAGCGCTCTGGCCTTAGACGAAGCTGGAGACGTCCATCGGGGGTGCCCAGCTCCGCGTGCCTGTGTTCTACGTGGTACGACATCTGTGACGTGTAGGCTTCCTCACACGTCATGATACTAGACTGTGGACCGTGGAGGACGGCGAGCTCAGAGGCTCTGATTACTCCAGTGCGAGCTTTCCAGGAGAAACCGATGAAACCGACATGAATTACTAGCTGTATGTCGCACGCCGGCTAAGCAGCAAGCCTCATAGACATCACCTCTCTCGAGCCTCACCTCTGAGGCAGGTACCGTTTTCTCCCCCGTTTTGTAAGTCAAAACTCAAGCCTTCAAAGACTTGCTGCATCTGGGGAAAGAAAACCCGCAGCTCCCCTGCCGTGAGATCGGCTCGCACTCCCACGAGGCTCGGACGCGCCCGACGGCGGTGCGAGAGCTTTGCCGACGTGGCCGCTCATTTCACCCTGACAGCGACCCAGGGAGGGACTTCCTGTGAATCGACCCCGTGTGACGAGCGAGGAAATAGAAGTAAAAGCGGAAGTAAGAAGGCTCAAGGTAGAGCTGGAATGTGCACCCAGATGGAACCCCTCCAGCTGAGCCCCTTCCTGGCCCCTGTCGGGCAGCGTGGGGCATCCTACTGTTTACTCCCCCTGCCACCCGGGGGCGAGCGAGGAAGTAGCTAGGGCCATTCCACGTGTGTTTCACTGCATGTGTGACCACACAAGTGATGGTAACAGGCAGAGGGCTGGCTGCTCTCTCCCGCCCTGCCCTCCGATCTGGTCTCTGTACACCCGTGTCTTCTCCGCTAGACTCCGCGGGAGGGGGGGGCATGGAATGTGCCCGACACACGGTAGGTGCCTGGCACATAGTCGGCGTGCAGGTTTCCTGAGCTGCCCCCCGGTCCACATGCCCTCCTGTGTCCGGCATGGACCAGCGGCTCAGAGAAGCCACTGGAAGGTGGCCTCCTCTTAATGAAGTCTGCAGCCAAGTTCACCCTCCCAGGCCCCAGGCATTGGTGGGCAGAAGGCTAGTGAGGCTATTTGGCTGAATTTGTGCCCTCCATTCCTGCCTGGGAAGCAGCCTGGGTGAGGAAGAGGAGGAGGAGGAGGAAGAGGAGGAAGAGGAAGAGGAGAAGGAGGAAGAAGAGATGGAGAAAGAGGAGGAAGGGGACGAGGAAAAAGGGGGAAAAGGAGGAAGAGGATGGGGAGGAGGAGGAGGAGGAGGAAGAGGAGGAGGAGGAGGAGGAGGAGGAAGAAGGGGAGGAGGAGGAAGGGGAGGAGGAGGAAGAGGAGGAGGAAGAAGAGAAGGAGGAGGGAGAGGAAGGGGAGGAGGAGAAGGAGGTAGAGGAGGGGGAGGGAGAGGAGGAGGAGGAGGAGGAGGAGGGAGAGGAAGGGGAGGAGGAGAAGGAGGTAGAGGAGGGGGAGGGAGAGGAGGAGGAGGAGGAGGAGGAGGAAGAAGAGGAGGAGGAGGAGGAAGAGGAGGAAGAAGGGGAGGAGGAGGAGGAGGAGGAGGAGGAGGAGGCAGGACCCACCCACCGCAGCGTTGAGGGACGCATACATCAGCCCGTGTAAATGAATCCGCCCCAGGAAGTACTGAGCGGAGTGAGGTGGACGGTGTGAGGGCAGCGCCTACTCGGCCATCAGTGCTGCTGGCCCCTCTGCCCGGGTGCGGGCGCCTCGGGTGTGCCAACGGGGCCCCCTGCCCCTAGCTACCCCCCCTTGGCAGATGAGTGGGGGGGCGACTGATGCCTAGGGCTGGGACCTGAGTGTGCAAGCCTCCTCCTGGGCCCCAGCTGTCCTGGACCCAAGCTGGAGGGACGGTGGGCAGACGCAAGGTGACAACAGGACACTTATAGTTCTGCTGGGCATGGGGCGCCTGGGTGGCTCAGTCGGTTGAGTGTCCGACTTTGGCTCAGGTCATGATCTCACGGTTTGTGGGTTCGAGCCCCGAGTCGGGCTCTGTGCTGACGGCTCAGAGCCTGGAGCCTGCTTCCGATTCTGTGTCTCCCTCTCTATCTGCCCCGTCCTGCTCTCTCTCTCTCTCTGTCTCTCTTTCAAAAATAAATAAAACATTAAAAAACATCTATAGTTCTGCTGGGCAGAGGCAGGCGGGGGTAGGAGACAGGTCCATGCAGTTAACGGTACTTATGGCCGATAGGATCTAGAAGCGTTCAAGACTGAGGCCTGCAGAGACGGTCACCCCACGTCACGGGAAGCCCAGCCCGGTCTGGACAGTGGGAAGTGCGGCTCTCCGGGGGTGGGTGGGGGAGACGGGTGGGAAGGCAGCCATGGGCACGGCCTGGGCGGTGATGGGAGCGGAGGGCCAGCGATCCCGTGGGCGCGCACGGTTCCTCTCTCACTCACTCCGTCTCTCCTAGCCTCTTTCTGTCTCCTGATCGCTGCCTCTTTCTCTTTTTTCTCATCCTTGAGTCTCTGCTTCAGCTTGGTCTGCCTCTCTCCTCCTCCTCCTCTTCCCCCCTCCCCCATCCTGTACGAGCATGCCCTGTAGCCGGCATCCGCCGGGCCCGGGCTGTGTTCACGACTCTGTTCTAAGCTCTCTCGCCGTATCGGCTTCATCCTCACGGAGATATTGCCTGTGGATCCTGAAGGGACTTACTCGCTTCTGGATCTGGGACGCCCGAGTGGGGTTTCCTGGAATTCCAGCCCGTCAGGGTCTCCTAATGGAGCGGTGGCGATAAGCATAATTGTGCCCGGTGCTTTCTGTGTGTTACCCCCAGCAAGCCTCAGAGCACCCCGGGGAAGTACATGTTGTTACTCCCACTTTGCAGATGAGGAAACTGAGGCTCAGAGAGGTCACATGGCTTGGTCAAGGTCACGCAGTTGGGAAGTCAGGGCACGGGGCTGGAAATCAGGTCTTTCTGAAGGTGGCTTCTCTGAGCTTCCACGGGACGGAGCCTGGAGACTCAGGGCTGACTCCGGTCCACGAAACACCCCTCCCTGGGGGCGCGGCCTCAGAGGCCAGCTCCGCGGCCACGTCAGGCTCTGCATCATTTCTCTACATCTCTCCCCTGCTCTCTCCCCGCTTCTGAAAATCTCTCTGCGTGTTTTCTCTCTTACCTCTGGCTCTCTCGTCTTCCCTCCCCTCTCCGTTTTCCTCTTCATCGCCAGTCGTCTGCCCCTCCCCCGTCTCTGGCCTGGCCTGTCTGCAATCCCCATGGACACTACCTGGTCCTTTCGGGGACTCCCTGAGACTCAGAGGTGATGCCCCCGCCCCCAGCTATGGGAAATCACGTCTATCAGCAAAGACACTTCCACCCTAAACCGACATTCATAAAAAAACAGAAAGGTGTCATTCTTGGAAATCGAACTGGCTCATAGACATTCTAGAAAGTTCAGAAATTAAAAGTTCATTTCTGAAGTGCGTAACCCTATAAAACCAGGGTTGTGAAATGTTTCAAGAAGAGAAGTGGACACGTGGAGAGGCCCACCATTCCCGTTTCCCCTCTGACCTCCCAGAAGGACGTTTGGGCCCGAAAAGTACCAGAAACCACCGGTCATCTCACCCATGGTCGTTCACCAGTGAAGAGGGTCTTAGGTCATATCGGTGCCCAGCAGAGGGCCAAGAATTACAGCTGACTCTTCCATCAAGACGGTAGCTCTTGACTCAGAGGTAGCTCTTGACTCAGAGTCGGTCTGAAATAAAAATGGCAAACGCAAGATTATAATACTTTGATCATCACCCACACATAATTTCTTCTGTAATAAATACCTAATGTGAGAAGCCTATATTTTTTGAGCTGTCACTTCTTTTCTGAGAACCGCTCATTCATTCCCTTATCCTAAAGCCCTTGGCAGCCATTTTGGTGTCATGTGACTCCGCCCTCTGTGCTGATTGGACCAGAGGTGACCACCTGACCGAAAATGCACCAATCAGATCTGTCCCGGGAGTTTAGACTACAGAATCCAATTTTTTTTTCATTTTTCATTTTTTAAGACATAATTTGTTACATAAAATAGCATTGCTGTTTTTAAATTAGGTGAATCGCACATGCTGACTGGAAAGAGAAAAAGTTAGGTTGTACATAGAAATAGAAGGAAGACGATAAAAATGTTCTGGAATCCCATTACCCTGAGTGTCAGCCAGGTTTGGTGACCATCCCTTTATGCGTCGCTTAACGCGTACGCTCCTAATTTCATATAAATCTAATTTTAAATGTATGGGCTGATATCGTGCATGCAGGTTTTATCCTGGGCAGTTTTTTTCTTCTAATGATTTCTTTCCTTCCTTCTTCCTCTTCCTCCCTCTCTCCTCACTTCCTTCCTGCCTTTTGCTTGCTTCCCGCCCCCTTATCCCCACCCAGATCTAACCTCAGGGATCAGTTCCTAATCTGCTGTGTTTCATCCTTCTGTGCTGCATCCTGTCCCCGCGTGACCTTCAATGGCAAAAGGGACTGGTAGGTGTACGGAAGGCAGGGTCTTGATTGGAGGAGATTATTTTGGATTATTTGGGTCAGCTGCATGTAATCACAGGGGTCCTTATGAGAGGAAAGCAGGAGGGCCAGAGGAAGGGGAGAAGGCAAGATAAAGATGTAAAAAGCCGTCCGGGTGGTGTGGCTGCGTGTCGGCAAATGCCAAGGCGGCCTCTAGAAGCTGGAAGAGACAAGGAACAGACGCCCCCCTGTGGCCTCCAGAGGGGCTAGCCTTGCTGACATCTTGATTTCAGCCCCGTGGGACTGATTCTCGACTTCCAACCTCCAGAACTATAGGAGGATAAACTGGTATTGTTTTCCATCACACCGTTTGAGGTGATTTTTTTGCAGCGATAACAGGGAGCTCATACGGGAGTTCCGAGAGTGGGGCGCTGCTGTAAAAACACACCTAAAAACGTGGAAGTAACTTTACCATTGGGCGGGGTACAGAGGCTAGACGAATTTTGAGGTGGGTGATAGAAAAAGCCTCGATTGCCTCTGAGAGACGTCAGTAGAAATAAAAGGAATGTGCTTCCGGGGGCTCCGAAGGACACGAGGAACATGTTTGTGGAAAGTGGAGGAGAGGGGGTCCTTGTTCTCTGGGGGCAGAAAGCTTAGCCGAATTGTGTCCCATGGCCACGCAGGAAGTAGCGTCTGCAGGTGATGAACTTGGCTATGAAGCTGCCTCCGCAGGGCGTTGGCAATGCAACGTGGTTTTCTTCCCAACATTATAGGAAAATTGGGGAGGAAAGAGATAAATTCAGGGCAGCACCGAGAAGCAAAACAGGAACCAGGGCTTAATGGTTTGGGAAACTCTCAGCCTACCCAGATTGCAAACGATGCAAAACTCTGGAGAGTCACTGTCAGGAAGCCAAGTGTGTGGGTCGTCCCTGCTTTGCTAGTGCTTTCGAAGGAACAAAGGGTCACAGAGGGCGGTCACACAGAGGGCTATTCAAGGGATTAGACCTGTGACTTGTTGATTTTTTCGGCCATTTGGGCGGAAGCGGTGATGGAGACGAGATTGCCTGGGAAGGACTTGCAGAGAAGCCTCTGGTCTAAGGGAGCGAGTCTCTGTGACGTACATGGGAAACCCACAAGGTTTTTGAGAATGTTCTATCGGTAGAAACCCTGCCTGCTGGGACTGAACGGGACAGAGAGGACAAAATGAAAGGAGGCTGTCAGACCCTCAACCTTCTCCAGGAAAAAACATAGGCTGATTCAGAGACCAAACTGAGGGCCCAGGTGGCAACCGTGGGAAATCGAGACACCTTCCGGACCCCGTCCATGCTCTCGCCACCACATTAAATGATCCAGTCGCTAACTAAGGACAAGGAAACTCAGGATACTTGCACCAAAAAAATGTTTGTCGTCTGTCTGAAATTCCAATTTAATTGGTTATCCTGCATTTTTATTTGCTGACTCTCGTAACTACCTACCCAGAAGATTCTGTTACCTAGGGAGACAGGGAGGCCCCTGGGGGGGACGATGTCCTTTCAAGTTGGAAAAATCCAAAGCTCGAACTTTCACGGACAGTAAATGGGGGGCTGGGGTTTCTATGGCCACGCTCCGGTCTGGGTGGATTTCCTCACCACTTTCACGGGTAAATCAAGGCATGATGCGCTCCAAGACACCCAGGAGGAGTGAGGGCCCGGTAACTGCGAGCGTCCGGGCTCCAATACTCCCATTAGGGTCTCTCTGGCTTGCCACTCCGCGCAATATGTCCTTCTGCTAAATGTAACGTGCTTCTGCCTGCCACAAGCACAACCATTGTTGTTTGCAATTTGTAGATGCTTAATATATTTGCTGTTGGTCTGAACCCCACCAGGCCAGGGAGCGGGCCAAACTTCTATCTCAATGCAACGCCCAGGGGATGAGAAATACCCAATGCTTATGCACAGAGTAAAATACAGGACGCGGTTCTGGGGCGGCGGCAGGTCAATTTCTTGCTTTGTGTCTCTGAAATGTGTAAGCCGATCCGTGTTTGCTACTCCAAGGGTGGTCCGTGGACCAGCCGCCCCCCCCTCCCCGACGTCGCCGGGGAGCCTGGTATAAATGCAGTCTCGGGCCCCGCCTCGGCCCTCCTGCGGCCACCGAATCGAGTTCACCACCTCCTAGTGGGTGATTTCATCCAAGCCTCTGGGGTGCAGTCTCCTCAGCTAAAAAAAATAAGAGGTAAGAAAGCCATTTACTGCCTCTTTCTGGCGCTGCCGCCCGTATCAGGCAGGGAACGGTCTGGACGGTGCAAACTTGAATACGCTGTTCGCAGGGGGCATCGTTCTCAAATGAGCGGTGAGGGGAGTATGAACTAGCACCCCGCTTCCCCGCAGCCCAGCTCACCCTCTTCCTCTCTGTTTCTCTGCTCCCGAGTTCCCAGTCCCCAAATAAAACCCAGCTTCCCCTTCTGGCTCGGCCCCGCCCCTCCTGTCTAGGTGCTTGTCAGTTTGTGTGGCTCGAGACAAGCATTTGCACGCGTCTGAAGGAGGTCGGGGTGGGGGACGGCTGGGGGACGCGGGGGACAGATGCAGACAGGCTCAAGTCCCCTGTGCTCGGGTTTTGTCTTGTTGCAAATGGGGCGTTGGATGCAGACCTGATCAAACACGCAATTCCACCCCCCCCCGCCCCGCCCCGCAGCCGGGGATGCTGGGACAGCGAGAGGAAGGACCATTTTTCTCTCTATGGAGCCCGCCAGCATCCCACTCCCTTCTGCACGGGGGCCTCGTGGGGATCGCGAGCGATCGCAGATGGACGTCTAAGTCCAGAGCCCGCCTTTCCCATCCCGAGGTGTGCGAGGGAGCGAGCTAACGTCTCTTCGTGTTTTCGGCAGGCCGGGCTGTGCGCTGGGAGCCTTACGAACCTTTTTATGGGGTGACGGGGGGATGCAGTGAAACATGGGGTTAATGCATTTCCCGAAATCGAAAATCCCATCAACTGTAGCTTTGTCCCTCTTGATATAAAATCACGGCCACACTCAGTGTGCCAGTCCGCTGCTTCCTGGCTCCTCAGGAGGTGGTTGGAGGGCTGGCGGCATCCGCCGTCACCGGAGAACTTGGGAGAAACGCCAGCCCCACCCCACACCTACCGAATCAGAATCTGCAGGTTAAGAGGATCCCCGGGCACCGTGTGCACATGACAAACCCTGTCTTGATCTCGGAATCATTCAAATATGGGCGCGAATATTCAGGATCAAGGACGTAGGGAGGCTTCCATTTCAGATAACGCAACGGAGGCTCAGAGAGGCACAGTGACTTGTCCAAGGTCACACAGCTTGTAGATGACCGCGCCACAATTACAGCTCAGGTCTCCGAGGGCCAGGCTGTTGGCAGCTTGAAACGAGGCTATTGGAAGCGGCAGCGACGGAAGAAGAGATGGCGACCTCAGCCCCGTCACCCTCCCCCTGCCCTGCGACTCTCCTCCACCCCTCAGATGACGGATGTCATTGTCACCAGTAGTAATCAATACTCGGTTTTTGATGTCAGCTCAAGATAGTTACCAAAGACCAAGTGTGTTTTTCCTGTCACTTTGAGAGACTGACCTTGGCCATTAGAGGCCTGGCTGCGAATATTTCCAGGCTCAGAGAAAGTTCTGGAAGGTTTAGTGTTGAGGGTATCGACGCGCCGTGTTGTAATGATCAAGTACCGGTGACCGTCTGCACAGAAGGGCTCTCCGAGTGCTGTCCAGCTCCCATTTCCGCGTCACCCCCTCCTTCCCGGACCCCTCCCGGCACATCAACACGTCTTCATTCGAAGTCACTTATCATCGGTTAAGATGATCTTGTTTGTCCGTTGGCTTGCTTATGACCTTGTTCCGGCGGGCATGTCGGCCCGTGAGGGATCCTGTCTGCGTGGTTCAACCCTGGATCCCTCTAGAGAGCGCCTGGCACACGGAGGTGTCTAGAGGTGGTTTTTTAAGTCAGCGAAGGAAGGAAGGAACGAAGGGACGAAGGCACGCACCGCTCAGGTGGACGGGCGGGCGGCGGAAGGATGGACAGAGGGGTGGCTGCACAATCCGATGTTAGGCAGCAGGAGGGTTTGGGAAGTGCTTGCTTTTCTTTTTTAAGTTTATTTATTTATTTATTTTTGAGAGAGAGAGAGAGAGAGAGAGAGAGAGAGAGAGCACACACAAGTGGGGAAGGGGCAGAGACAGAGAGGGAGACACAGAATCCGAAGCAGGCTCCAGGCTCTGAGCTGTCAGCACAGAGCCCGATGCGGGGCTCGAACCCACGGGCTGTGAGATCATGACCTGAGCCCAAGTCGGATGCTCAACCGACTGAGCCCCCCCAGGTGCCCCAAGGGCTTGCTTTTCTTTTCTTTGAGCCATCAAAGGAAGGTCTCCGACGAAAACCTCTTTAAAACATCATTCCCATCAGAACTGAAAGAAGACACAATTCATTATGAAAGAAGAAAATTTAAAGAGAGAGAGAGAGAGAGAGAGAAAAAAGCATTTGTCTGGCAGCAGTGGCTCTCAGCTTCAGGCAGATGCGGATGTGTAGAGAGCCAAAACAAGATGATTATCAACCCCCCTCCCTTGCCTCGTTCTTTTGTTTCTCTCCCTTACCATGGGTGGGGGGGACCACTGAAATCAAGCTTTCTTCTAGACTCTTGATGGCCTGGAGGCAGCACCTGGCGAGGGGCCGTGAGGTCCTCTCCCTCGGAACTCGCCCATACGGTGCCTTTGCGGGCACGGGGCAAAGGCTCACCTTCTTCCGAGCGGGCACGGCCTTGGGCCGCGGGACCCCCAGGCATCTCCTTGGCTGGGACCTTTGCGCAGGCACCAATCTGCCCAGCTCTGTGTGGTGGCCGCTCCTGACACCCCGTGACTCATTTGTCTCAGTCCCCGAGGCTCTGAGCTGCCTGCGGCTTTATGGCATGTCACGAGTCCCAACCTGATCTCCGCAGGTTATGCTCTGGCCATTCCCTGAACAGATGCCCAGCAGGCGGGGGGGGGCGGGGGGGCGGGGGAGTTGGCTGAGCCTCCCCCGCTGCCAGCAGAGGAAACTGGCAAAGGGGTCCCTCAGCCCAGTTCTCTCCCCCTCCTCCCTGCTCCCCACCCCTCTCCCCGAAACTAATTGCTATAGTCCCCCGCAACGACGGCACCCCAAACTCCCCGTGATGCGGGCTCCACCAGGTGGCGGTCTGCATGATAAGACGCAGCCCCCTTCCCTCTGCTCTGCAGACAGGTGAGGCCGAAGGGGCCGGCGAGCATCCCTGCTCCCCTGCGGGTCCTTCTAAAAACAGTGACCGGGACCCGGGCCTTCTGGGGCAGGGCGGAGACCGCGACCCGGCGGTGAGGAGCGCCAACGTGGCAACTAGGAAGAAGCAGACTCATATCTACCGCGCCTGACTGGGAGCCGCGAGTTCAGGGAAGCGACGAGACCTCCCGGAATGTCTGTCTCTTCTTCTGTGAGACGGGCAGAGCAGGCGGAATGTTCCAGGGCCGTGAGGATAAGACGGAAAGGACCCGGCTGCTATCCTGATGAGAGTGTTTTGAAAAGCGGAAGAAGAGGTTAGTCGGGGGCAAGGACGGGGAGCCGACCTCATCCAGCAACCAGGACACGCGTGGCCACAAGACCCAGGAACCAGAGAATTCCAGGAGGGAGAGAGGCCGGGGCGTTCCTCCTGGTGTGAGCAGCGGGGTCGGTCTGGTCGTTGGAGGTCGGAAGTGCCTTTGGGCAATGTGTCACCCCCCACGGTCCCTGACGGGAAGGAGCCGGGAATTCGGGGTTGGATGAAGGCCCCGTGTGTCCTGCTCTCAGCAAACGCTCTGGGGCCCTGGGGCCGGGTACTTTCGACTCCGCAGCAGCCACTACCGAATGCACCCGAGAAACCCCTCCGAGAGCAGCGGCCAGGATGAAATCAAAACGCAGGCAAGTGCTTTCTAAACTGCAGAGCGCTTCGCGAATTGGAGGCCCATCGTCCTGCTGAAAGCTACGAGTTCCTGCCCCTGCCTGGCCCCCGTCACCTGCAGGGCCTCCCTTCCGGGTGGCGTGGATAACGCTGAGGCTGGGGCACAGAGAGCAGGGGCAGGGGGAGGCCTGCCGAGCCGAGCTGCCGAGCTCCAGCCCCCACGTGGCGGTGCAGCCCGGCCTCGTCCCCGGGGTCCCGTGCACCCTCCGTCCCGGCCCGCGCCCGCCTCGGCCTCCGCACTGGTGTCTCTCAAAATCTTCGCAGGGAGGACCCCTTGTCCCTGCGTGGCCTCGGGGTTTTTCCACCCCGCAGGTCGCCGCCCCCTCCCCAACCACACCCACAGAATCGCCGCCTCCTCCAGGGATGAGGCCCGGGAACCTGCATTTTAACAAGCTCTCTGAAGGATCCCGATGCTCTGTGGTGAATAAGAAATACTGGGTGAAGGGGAAGAGAAGTAAAAATGAGATTAAAACAGAGAGAGAGACAGACCCTAAAAGAGTCTTAAATACAGAGAACAAACCCAGGGTTGCTGGAGGGGGGGTGTGGGGGGAGGGGCCAGATGGGTGACAGGCACGAGGAAGGACGCTCGCTGGGGTGAGCGCTGGGGGTCGTATGGAAGTGATGAATCTTTGGGTTCTACTCCTGAAATCAGTACTACGCTGTATGCTAACTAACATGAATTTAAATAAATTAATTTTTAAAAAAAGGGAGGAAGGAAGAAACATCGGGGGAGCCCCTGAGCCCTTGTCCACGGCAACCCTGCCCCGGTGTCTGGGGCAGAGCAGGGTTCCAGCACATGCTCGTTGAAGGTAGTGAAACCTTCACAGCCTCAGTGTCCTCAGCTGTGAAATGGGAGGAATGACGCCCCCCCCACCGCCTTGCCCCTTGTCCTTTGAGGCGGTTTAGCAAACAGCCGTCCCGAGGACGAGGTGAGGCAAAGGGTGAGAAGTCTAAACACAGAATGACATCAGAGGTGGAAGGAACAGAGGAACGTGTGTGCGCGTGCACGAGAGAGAGAGAGAGAGAGAGAGAGAGAGAGGGGCTCCGTGTTAATAAGCATCGAGGAGAGCAAGCAGGGGGCCCGAGACGCGCGGGGTGCCCTCCACTCCCTGACCTCGGAACGATGACTGTCTCCGTGGGGAAGGAGGCCACCTGCCTCGGTTTGGAGTCTCCCCAAAGCAGACCAGGGACCGAGGCTCGGGCGCCGGTGGTTCATCCGGAGGCAGGAGGAAGTTAGGGAACCGGACAGAAAGTGAGAAAAACGGTGACGTCCGTGTCCAGGAGTGGGTTCCTGCTGTGAGCAGCCGAGGGTCCTGGGGGGGGGGACCTCGGAGGAGCCAGGCAGTCCCTCCCCCCGCCTCGGAACCCAGCCACCGGGGGGGACACCAGAGCCGGGGTCTTTCCTTCTCCACCCGCCGCCGTCTTTCACTGCTGGGAGGCCGGCCCCTCCCAGCTGCCCCGTGTGCCCTGGAGAGAGCCCGCAGGCGGCAGGACGGGGGGGTCATGGGTGCTGGGCGGGGCGTCGGCCCCTGGCAGCTCATGGCATGACCGCCGAGGCCAGCCGTCCTTGGAGACCACCCCAGCCCACACACCTCTTCCCCGTCCCCTTCTTCCCTTGAAACAGAGGCAACGATTTGAATCCTTCCGACAGCTTTAGATGCCACGCGCCGAACAAAACCGTAGGGAGGGAGGGGCAGAGGAAGGAGGCGAGGGAGGGATAGATATTAGCAGACACCTCCTGGGCCCATAATGCTCTCCTACCCACTATCTCATTAAAACCATCACAAGGCGTGCACGCAGAAGGTAACATCGTCCGTGGTTTTTGAAAGGCGAGGAAACTGAGGCCCAGAAGAGGTGACTTACCCACTGTCACACGGCTAACAAGGGGCCAACCGCTGGACTCCAAAACCCTCGTTCTGCCCTGACGATCCCACGGCCCTGCTTGACCTCCGCCTGCTCTGCAGGTAAGTACCATGGTCGTCAGCTAGATCCCGGAAACTCAGAGCCCGCCCCGAACGCCAGCTGCATCGCGTCTAAAGCTTGTTAGAAATGCAGACTTAGGGGCACCTGGGTGGCTCAGTCGGTTAGGCGGCCGACTTCGGCTCAGGTCATGATCTCACGGTCTGTGAGTTCGAGCCCCGCGTCGGGCTCTGTGCTGACGGCTCAGAGCCTGGAGCCTGCTTCGGATTCTGTGTCTCCCTCTCTCTGTGCCCTTCCCCTGCTCATGCTCTGTCTCTCTCCCTCTCAAAAATAAATAAACATTAAAAAATTAAATCTCAAGAAATGCAGGCTTGGGGTGCCCGTGACGCTCCTTCAGGTAAGCATCTGACTCTTGGTTTCAGCTCAAGTCGTGATCTCAGGGTTCGTGAGATTGAGCCCCGCATCGGGCTCTGCGCTGTCGGCCCAGAGCCTGCTCAGGATGCTCTCTCTCCGCCTCTCTCTGCCATCCACCCCCTCTCTGTCTCTATCTTTCTCAAAATAAATAAAATGTTAAAAAAATGCAGAGTCTTAGGGCCCCTGGTCTGCAGAATCAGAAGCAGCATTTTAAGGGGATCCCCAGGGCACTCGCGTGCTTGTTAAAAGTTGCAAGCAAGGTGCTAAATAATCCTCGCGGACAGGAGGGCGCCTCCCTGTTGTTTTTCTTACGTTCCAGGAGGGAGAGCATTTTCTCAGTCGGCCGCAAATGCTAACAACGCAAAGCAAGTAACAGCACCTCGCAGTCACAGACTGATTCCATACGGCCGTTGTGGAAGCTCTCTGGCTGGCGGGGAACCAGAAAAATGTGTGTGCCTGGACGCAGCAGGCAGGGGCCGCGCCTGTGGGCTCGGTCACGTATCGGCTGTCTGTTGGGCACCGGCGCCGTGCGACGCATTGCACGGGGCGTAGATTTGCGAGTCTGCCCGGCGGTGACCCGAATTCAGAG
This sequence comes from Paguma larvata, assembly GCA_030068075.1. Taxonomy (NCBI): domain Eukaryota; kingdom Metazoa; phylum Chordata; class Mammalia; order Carnivora; family Viverridae; genus Paguma; species Paguma larvata. The sequence continues at coordinate 79,767,299 of CM057835.1, forward strand.
CCGGGTAGAGTGCTGACGGCACCGGGGAGATCAATAAGCAATTATAATTATTATGACCATTAATAATAAATGCTACACAGCTCAGACAAGGAAGCGGTGACGGAGTGGGCGCCCGCCCCGGAGCCCAGGCCAGGGTGTGCCGGGGAGCCGGCCCGGGGTCGCCTGGCTTCAGCCCCGGGCCACTGGACAGCGCCTCTCTGCACGGAGGGGGCCGGGCTGGGGCTCCGCCGGCGGTCTCTGCCCCCGCCTGCTTGCTCACAGCCTCCCGGGGTGGGCGAGGGGCAGCCGGGGGCCCAGGAGGGAAGCAGGTATTTCTGGGGTTGAATGGAGGTCAGGAGAGATCCCTGGGGCTTGGCTGTTTATGCGTTGACTCCAGAAGATTCTGCGGGACAGTCCAGCTCGGCGGACCTCACTCCCGCCTTGCCCCGGGCGGGGCTCTCTGCTCGTTCCCCCATCCACAGCCCTTCGCACGCCCTCTCAGCGGGTACGGCTCACCTTGAACACGTGAATGGCAAAGGGACGGTGCGGTCCAACGGTCAGGGATACGGCTCAGCAGCCGGACAGCCTAGCTTCAGCACCGAGGAGCTGTGTGCCCTCAGACAAGTCACCCAACCTCTCTGTCCACTCATTTGCGAGATGGCGATAACAGCAGCACTCCTCCCGTGGGGCTTGTGAGAAGATTAAAACACGTGTATGGCGCCTGGCACCCAGCGACCGCGCAACTTACTAAAGTTTTTTGTTGCGATTTACTTTCCCGAGTGTCGGTCACCACCGGAAGCCTGGTGTCCGGCACAGAGACGGGCGCTTTACACGCGGGCGAAGTCGGCGGCTCTACGAATCATCACGGCCGGCGCTTACTCACGGCTCGCTCCTGCCCAGGAATGTTCGAAGCATCCGTGCGCACCTGGTAACTAGTCCATCTTCGCCCCGATTCTTGGAGGAAAGGACTACTATTGTTTCCATTTAACGGAAGCGGAAGGCGGGCCAGGGAGGTTAATTTCCTTGCCCGGGGTCATGCGTTGGCAAGGGGTCGGGCTGGAATTTGAACCCAGCCAGTCTGGGTCCAGAGCCCACGCTCCCAGCCGCTGCACGGCACTGCCTCTGGAATGAATGAGGCAAGAAGGAAGGAAGGGATGAAGGGACAGAGGGAGGGAGGGGGAGGGGGAGGAGGGAAGGAGGAAGAGGGGAGGGAAGGAAGGAAAGGAGGGAGGGGCTTGGACTTCTCCCTCTGCCCATTCCACAGATGGGGTAGCGTGAGGCACCTCCAGGGTGACGCTGCTGATACCGGAGGCAGGACTCAAGGCCAGAAGGGCCCCCGGGCACAAGCTCTGTCCTTTGGGGCCCCGAGCTGACGTCTGGCTGTATCAGGATGATGAGACTGTTCTCGAGGACTGAGGCAGAAGTGCTGGGGAAACTCCTGTTTTTGGCTCTGCGGGCATTTATTGAGTGCCTCTGTGTCCCCGGCCCCGTGGGGGGGTTCCTGCCGGTCCAGGTCGTGCTCACCTTCCCTCTGGCTTCTGGACCCTGGGCCCGTCTGTAGGGCAGAGCCGTGGCGATTTAGGAGCGGACAGAGTGCAGAGAGAACACGTGCAGGGGAAAGGAGAGACGCTCTGGCTCCGTGCCTAACGGGAAGGGGCAGGGAGGGCAGGCCTGCCACGCGGCCAGAGGAAGCGAAGCCGAATTGCAGTGAACCCCACTGGGGATGGCCGCGCAGACCCGGAGGGAGGAGGGGCCGCGGCTGTGAGCGGTCCACCCGACGCTCGTGCCCGCGAGAGACGCTTCGGGAGGGGGCGGGCCAGGGTGAGGAGTCATCCAAGGCTGGGGCTGGGGCTCAGCCCCTGCTTGGGATCGGGGTTCAGGATGAAACCAGTGTTAGGGCTCAGAGTTGGGGATCAGTCGGGGATTGAGGTCAGGGCTCAGTCGGTGACTGGGGTCAGGCTTGTCTGCAACCAAGATCAGGATTCAGGTTGCGACTGAGTCGGGGCTCAGTCTGAGCCTAGGATCAAGGTTTAGTCTGTGGTTAGGATCAGGACTCAGTCCGAAACCGGGATCAAGGCTCAGTTTACAACCAGAGTCAGGACTCAATCCAAAACCGGGATCAAGGCTCAGTTTACAACCAGAGTCAGGACTCAGTCTGAAGCTGGGATCAGGGCTCAGTTTACAACTAGCATCAGGACTCAGTTCGAAGCTGGGATCAAGGCTCAGTTTATAACTAGAGTCAGGACTCAGTCTGGAGCAGGGGCTTGCCCTGGGGCCAGCATGAGGGTCCTGCTCTTGACCAGGGCCAGGACTCCCCTGCGGCCCGTCAGTAGCCACTTGCCAGACTTCCAGGCCTGGAGCCTCACCCCCAGAACCACTGCTGTGAGCCCTGATCTCAGCCCCACTCCTCGGACCCCAGGCCCCCTGCCCTGCCTGCGCTTCCCCAGGACGGGTGTCCCACAGTGGAGCCCCCCTCCCTCCCATGCCCGGCAGGCCCCTGCTCCCCGCCCCACTCAGCCCGGCGTGGCCGTGGCCATGGGCTCCGTGGGAGCCTCTTCTGTGCCCGCCCTCGGCGCGCCTCCCCCTGCCTCCCTCCCTCTGCCACCAGCTGCCGCCTCCGTCTGCTCGCTCCCACTCCCTCTCCCCCTCTCTGCCTTGGAGACAGCTATAAGTCTCCCGTGAAATATATACAGTGTAAATATATAAAAAGCTTGTGCCCGCCTGCTGCTTATGTATTCATGAAATAGTAAATAAATTTTATGGGATAATTTGAAGGCTGCCAGGAAGCCAGGAGATGAAAACGAAGACCTAATGAGTTGAAGTATCAGGGCGGCACACGCACAATCGATCCGCGGCTGCCGGGCCGAGCAGGGCCGAGCCCGCTTCCTGCGGCCCAGGGCCTCGCGGATGAGACACTGCCGAGGGGCTTCCGGGGGTCACAGTCCACGGGGGGCTGCGGCCCAGGCGGCCCAGGCTCGGGGGGCAGCGGCAGGGTGCCGCCAGCCGCCCTCCGGGAGCCCCGGGTAGTGGGGGTGGGGGGTGTGGCCTGCGTTCTTTCTCCAGCTCGGTGAGACCTTGAACCAGTCACGGCCCCCCTGCGTGCCTCAGTTTCTCTGTGCGCACGATGCAGAGGCCCCCAGGCCGGGAGCGCCTCGCTCACAGGGTCCTGCTCCGCTCCGGACCGCAGGGTGTAATGACACGTTTATTTTATGCGTATTGGATGAATGTCTGTCTCTCCACTGAACTTGCCCTCCGCCTGGGCAGCACCCAGGCCCGGTCCGCTCCATGTTCAGCACCCCCGCCTCTGGCCCAGACGAGGTTCTCGATGTATCTTTACTGGTAGGACGGGTGACGGAATGAATGAGGGAGGGAGGGAATGAGTGAATGAGGGGGTGTGCGAGCGGAACACCCAGAACAGATCCAATCCCGCCCCCACGCCGTCCACTTCAACCCCCTTAGTCTCAGCCTCCGTCGTCTCAGGCTTGGACTGGTGCAGTAGCCTCTTCTCTGCTTGCCACCCTGCCTCCCCCCAGTGTATTCTCCCCACGGCCGCCAGGGGTAACCTGCTGAACCGAATAAGCCAGACGATGTCTCTCTGCTCAAAACCCTCCCGTGTCTCTCGACTCACTCAGAGAAGCAGCCGGAGTCCTCCCCATGGCCCCCGAGGGGCTGTGTGACCTGCCGTTGGCCCCTCTGCCCAACCCCCTACTCCCCAGCACTAACTTCCCTCCCTCACTTCACTCCAGCCACCGACTGCCCCTGCTCCTGAATCCTGCCTCAGGGCCTTTGCACAGGCTGTTTCCCCTCTCCCTAGAATATTCTTTCCCTGGACATCCTCACAGCAAACCCTCTCACCATTTTTAAGTCTTTGCTGAGATCTTAGTCCCTCTCTGAAGCCACTCTGACCACCTTACGTGAACCTTCTCCTGGGACCCCCCCGGCCCCTTATGCTGCTCCATCCCCCTACAAAGCTCTAATTTTCTAACATAGGACATAACGTACTCACTGTTTGTGTGTTTCCTCTCTACCTCCCCTCTCCGTCCCCACCGCCATGAGAATGTGAGCTTCGTGGGGACAGAGTTTTGTCTGGTGTGTTCATTGCCAAATCCCAGCACCCAGAACCCTCTCTGGTACACGGGAGGTGCTCGGTGAACACGGGCTGGTTGAACAAATGAATATCTAACGGACCCCCCTCCAAAGCTGATTTCATTCATTTCCTTAAAAATGCTTTTTACTGAGCTCCTTCTCTGAGCCAGGCCTTGGCTGGGGCATCGGGAATGTTCGGAAGGGTGGGGGAGGGCAGCACGCTGGGAGGGGGAGGAGAGAGGAGGACGTCGAAGGAAAGGACCCGCCCTGGCCGGGACGGGCACGGGAGGGAAGTGTGGCCTCGAGAAAGGGCGGCAGGGAGGGTAGAGGCCGGCCTGGGGCTGGGGGCTGGGGGGGAAGCGGGACCGTGAACGGAGCTCTGTTTCGCACTGAACTGTGTCCCCCCCGAAATTCACGTGTTGGGGTCCGAACAGCCAGAACCGCGGGACATGATCTTACTCGGAAATCAGGCTCGTGCGGACGTAACTGTTCAAGGGGAGGCCACCGGGGCGGACCCTGGTCCAGATGGCTGGTCTCCTTATAAAAAGGGGAAACTGAGGCATGGCCGTGCACACAGGGAACGCGCCACGTGAACACACGGAGCCAGGTGGCATGCCGAGGAGCTGGGAAGGCCAAAGACGGCCGGCCGACCCCCGGAAGCGAGGGGAGAAACGAGGAACTCCGTTTCCACTTGGAAAGGACCGAACGGAAGAAGGGACCCTGACCCTGGACTTGGCCTTCAGACCGTGAGACTCTGCCTCTCCGTGGTCTTCAGCACACGCCCGCCCCCGCCCTCCCTCCGTGGCGCGCGGTCAGGTATGGAGCCCTGCGGACTCACACAACCCCGAGAGGCAAAGGCAGAAACACGAGCTTGTCAAGTTCAGTCCAGGCCGGAGACGACAGAGCCATGGGGGCCATCCCCCTGGCTCCAAGCAGGAGCAGAGGGGACAGCCCGATTCTTTCAGGGACAGCACCGAAACTCCCCTCGGGGCCCGTGAGATTGCTGGGAAGTCCTTCCTCCAGCTGCCCACCTCCGCTTCTCAGGGGAACCGACACGGTCCCCCCGGATCTGGACCGCATGCTTGGCATTCGAGATCTTTCCCGGGGCTCGGGAGTCGGGCGCGCCTGGGTCCCAGCCCGGGCTCTGCCGCTGGCCGGCTGGGTGGCCTTGGGCGAGTCGATCCGTTCCCGAACGTTCGTTTTCTCGTCTGCAGAATGAGGAGGTGTAGAGCCCCCGGGTGCTTCGTGGGGCCACCAGAAGGGTCCGACGGCGCCGGCGGGCAGCCGGGGCGCACGCGGGGCAGACACTGTTACTGTTGCGGGCGCGCTGCTGGGAATTCATGAGATAGCACGGGTTTCCTGCAGCATGCTTTCTCCGGGGGGACACGTGCCCCAGACACGCGGGAGACACCAGGACCGATAAAGGATGGGGCGCCCGGGGGGCTCCGTCGCCTGAGCGCCCAACTCTTGATTTCGGCTCAGGGCATGATGTCACGGTTCGTGAGTTTGAGCCCCGCATCGGGCCCTGTGCTGACAGCGCAGAGCCTGCTTGGGAGTCTCTGTCTCTGTCCCTCTCTCCCTCTCTCTACTCCTCCCCCACTAACTCTCTGTCCCACCCTCTCTCTCTACCCCTCCCCCACTCGCTCTCTCTCTCAAAATAAATAATAATAAACTTAAAAACAAAAGCTGGAAGAAAGGAATCGATGTGGAGGAACAGGGCCATACCCGAATAAACAGAAGACTGGCGATCGAGAGGTGTTAAACTTTTGAATAGAAGGCGCCAAGGCCTGGCTCATAGTAGATGCTCAATTAACCGTGGCCAGAATTACATCCTAAGAATATGGACTTAGCTCTTCCCCGGCCTCTGTCCTCAGTCTGCGCATCTGAAAAATAAGGCAGGGGGGCCGCATCCGTGGTTTCTAACTCGGTGTCGCTGGGCCACGGGGGGTGTGGGGCCTTCGAGAAGCTTGCCGTCGGACGGGAATTTGGTCCCGTCTGCAGGTGCATGGCGCCCGTCCCTCCTGGGCACAGGTCCACCTGGGAAACCCAACATTTACCGCTGAGGGGAGAGGTCTCCTCTCCACTCCGACCCCTCCTTCTTCCCCTCTCCCCCCCTTCCCCCGCCTCTCGCCAGACTGCATCCCTGCCCGTGACCGCACGAGGACCTCAGCCCTCTGAGCCGCACTCGTTGCCCTGGGACAACGGTTCCCAGCAAGGCCCCTTGTCCACTTGCTCCCAGTAAGCCGGAGGTGACGCCACCAGCAGCCTGGGGTCTGAACCTCAGCCTCCCCTCCCCACCCGCCTCTCCCCTCCTCCAGGGGCTGGAAGGCCGGCGGGAGGGGCCCGGAGTCTCTCCCGTCTTGGCTCTGTCCCCCATGCAGACGGGACCAGGGAAGAACGCAGACAGGGCACGCGGGCCCGGAGTCTTCACCCAAAGGTCCGCCGCCCGGACAGCGATGCGAAGTCCATGCCGGTGGCTAACGGCGTTCAGCTGTTCTCGGCCTCAGCGCGTCCCCCTGCTCGTTGAGAACCGCGCACCCAGCACCGTGCTGAAGAATTTACGAGCGTCCTGTCGTTTGGTCCCGAGGACACACGGTGAGGGGACAGAGGCGGGCGGGGACTCACAGTCCGGCTTCAGAGGCAGAGGCTTCAGGGTTCCTCGCTCGCGTGGGCCCCTTCCAGATAAACACGCGCTTCCGTAGCTAACGTCTTATTCGTAACTAGACAGATCTTTTTTCTTACCGAGATCCTCCAAAGTTATGTAAGCGGCAGGCCCTCCGAAGCTGGGCCCGCCTTGGGAGGAGCGAGTCTTGCTGTGCCCATTCTACAGAGGAGGGCTTTAGGGGCCCAGAGAAGCTCCCTTAGTGGCCCAAGGACACACAGCTTGGAAGAGCCAGGGCGGGGACTTGAACCCAGAGCCCTCGGCCCCCGCCATTGTGCAGCCTTTCCGTGGGAAAGAAAAGCTCCCCACCCGTCCGGCTTCCCGGCCCCCTGCTCCCCCGTGGCAGGGCTGGGGGCTCCGGGTGCTTGACGGGATCGCCCAGGGTGGGGTGCAAAACTGAGAAGCGGGGACCGGGCACGAGACACCGTTGCTCGGCTGGAGGGACCCGGGTGGCCCGGACGGGGAGCCTCGGCGAACGACCGCTAGTTCTAAGGGGCGTGAGGTCAGGGCTGCAAAGGAAAGCGGGAGAGGAGGTCCTATTTGGAATTTTTCAGCCCCAAGTTTATTATTTTTATTAGAAATTTTCAGCAAACTGAATGTTTTCTAAACGGAAGAGTCTGAGACGAATTCACGAATAAGCGTCAGCACCGCCTATCGCTCTGACCCCGGTCCAAGCCACCAACACAGCCACCTCCTAACTGGCCTCCCTGCCCCTGCCCCTGCTGTCCTTGTCACCCCGCAGCACGGAAGCCGCTGCGTAATTCCTACCTCGATCAGAAAATGTGGACAATTATAATGGTGCCTCCACCCGGGACCCTCCCACTGACCTGTCTCACCCCATTTCCTGCTAACCTCCCCTCGCTCACCCGCTCCGACAATGCCACCTCCCCCCGCCCCCGCTGTGTTCAAGTTCTCCGAGGATGTGCCGACCTCAGGGCCTTTGCACTGACTCCCTCTTCCTGGCACTCTCCTTCTCCCGGTAACCGCGTGGCTTGCTCCTTGGCCACGGGTCAAAGTCCACCATTGCGGTTCCCACGCCCGATGTCTCTCCCCCGCTCCCCCCCCCCACCCCCCGGTTCCCGATGCGCTTTCCTCGCCGGCGTTTAGGACCACCGAAGCCTCTACGCGTCTTACTCGTCAATGTTGTTCGCGGCCCGTCTTCGTCTCCAGAGCGTCAGTTCCACGAAGGCAGGGGTTTCTGTCTGCCTTATTCGTCACCATATCCCCTGCACCCCGCACGTCGGCGTCAGACCCCGGTGGCCCTGCGAGGCGACGTGGCCCCTTCCTGCCCGTGATAAATGCCTAAACTCTGAGCAGAGAAAATGCGGGCCGGGAGGCGCTTCCGGGGCGTCGACGGCCGAGCGCATCCGTGAGCGAGGCCTGGGGAGGGGACTCTACACCGACGGCCCAGGGAGCGAGGATGCAGAGGTCGGTGGGCACCGCCTGCGACACTGTCCGTCAGCCCTGCCGCCTCGCTCTCTGGGGCCACCTCCTCGACGAGGCGGAAAAGGCCCTTTCTTCTTTTCCTTTCCTTCAAAGCCAATCTTTACATTGATTTCTCTGCCTCCGCCTCCGGCCACGGTCCACCGGCGTTGGGAGAGGCCGAGCACGTCGATTTTGCTTAAGATCCTCGGTCCCCAGGGCCCGCACTGCCTCCGGCTGCCACAGCGGGCTGCGGGGACCCGGGCTGCCCGGCGTGGGCACACCCCCGGGGGGCTCTGGAGAGAAACACCCCGGCACCCACTCGGGGCTGGTCACGGGCGCCCTAAGCGGCGTCTGGGTGTCTGGCGTGGGCCCTGCCCCATTCCGGAGGCGGAATCGCCCGAGTGACTCCTTCAGCTAATAATTAATGAGTGCCTACTACGTGCCAGGCACTCTCGTGGGTACTGGGATACAGCTTTGAGCAGGGGGATGAAAATTCCCTCTCCCAGCAGAGCGAGAAACAAGGAGAAAAAACAAAACAAAACAGAAAAACCATATATGTCAGATGGTGACAAATGCTCAGGGAAAAAACTAATGTAGGCTCAGGGAGGCAGGGAATGTCGGGTGGGAAGGGCTGCCATTTCAAGTGGGGCGTCAGGGTAACATTCAAAGCAGAGTCTTTGAGCTCAGACTTGGAGGAGGGGAGGGACTGGGCGGGCTGCCTGGAGGAGGTGAGGGAGGCAGCCTCTGGCAATCGGAGAGGAGACAGCCCCTGCCAGGAAATGGCAGGTGCAGAGGTTCCGAGTTCTGAGTTCCAGGGAAAATCCTACACGCCCGTCCATGCCCCGGCGAGGACTTTGGCGTCGAGATGGACGCCACCGGGAGATTTGGAGCAGGGAGTAAGAGGGTTTGACCTGAACCGTAGCAGGTGCGTCCTGGCCGCGGCGGACTGAAGGAAGGAGAGGGAGGAGGCGAGGCTACATTTTCTTTATTCCACTCACTCCCTATCCGTTGATCATTCTGCCTTACTTTCTAGCCGTCGGCATTGTCCTGCCAGGAACTGGCTGCCCGGCGGAGAGCCCGAGTTCCCATCACCGGAAACACCATCGAGCAGAGCCTGAGGCCCTCGGGGATGAGGCAGGCAGGATTCTGGGAAGGCGCAAGTCGTGGACCCGGATGCCCCGAAAGTTCCCCCTAAGCTCCCTCCCTCCCCTGAAACTGTAAACACAGGACTTAGGTTTTCTGGCCTTCCTACCCCTCCTCCCCCGCCCCACGCCCCACAGCCGCGGCCTCAGCTGATTAAGTCAGGACCCTTTTTAGTTGCAGGTGATAGGGACCAGCGCCGGATTGGCTTCAGCACAGAGGGGGGCCGATGGGATGACAAAGGCGGAAAATTCCTGCTTCAGGCACCCCTGGATCCAGGAGCCGCTCTCGTTTGAAATCTGCCTCTCTCTGCCCCTGGGCTGTGCTGTCCTCGGTGGTCGGCCTCACTCTGGCAGGCTCTCTTCACCTGGTGGTAAGAACGGCCACTTGGGGCGCCTGGGTGGCTCAGTCGGTTAAGCGGCCGACTTCAGCTCGGGTCATGAACTCGCGGTCAGTGAGTTCGAGCCCCGTGTCGGGCTCTGTGCTGACGGCTCAGGGCCTGGAGCCTGCTTCCGATTCTGTGTCTCCCTCTCTCTCTCTGCCCTTCCCCTGTTCACGCTGTACCTCTATGTCTTTCAAAGATAAATAAACATTAAAAAAAGAAGAAAAAAAAAAGAACGGCCACTGAAAATCCTCAGGCCGACATCCTTGCGGCTTGGCGACCCAAGAGGGGAGACACCACCTCCTGGCCTGCCAAAGCGCCGGAGTGGAATCTCATTGGCCCGCGCGGGTTCCGTGCGCGTCCTTTAGCCAATCAACACGGGCAGAGGTATGACGTACTCTGATTGGCGGGGGCCGGTCTCGTGCTTGCGGGGGGGGGGGGGAACGTGAGGGTGCGTGCCTGAGCCGTGGGAGCTCCCCGATGCACGGGGACCGCCGGAGAAGCAGGAGCGGTGGGCTCCAGGCCACCTCTGACCACTGGCGGGGCCTCCGGGACGGCCCGAAACACCCCCCTTAGTTTCTGCCATCCCGACTTTCCCCAAGTCAGACCCCGAGCGCTCACGAAATGCGGTCAAGGGCAAAAACCACTTGGGAGCACGGTTCTAGTTGTTTGCAAACGAAGTCCGGACCGTGAACATCAAGCCTTCCCATGTTTGTGCTCGGCCATCAGCCCCAAGGCCACCTGGGCCCCTGCCAAGTCTGAACTCGTGGAAAGGACACAAAAACAATAGCGAGGAGAGAGGCTTAGCAGGGAAGGGTGAGCCGAATCCTGCAGAGCCGACAGCGTCTGGCAGAATACCACGCTGGCCCTGCCAAGAGAGGCTCGAGAGGTCCTTGGACACATCTTGCTGCCTCCAAGTGGGGCCGAAGACAATCCTCAAATCATATGAATCAATCGCGGACAGATGCGACAGGGAAACATCAGGGGTCATTGTCCGCGCAGAACTGGGATTCGACAACAAAACCCACTTCTCTATCTGCCGTAAACACGCCACAGAGAATAATTGGTTCCGGGAAATGCGAGCCTCCTTTCTGCTGCTCGCAGAATTCTTTCCTTCCCCCCCCCCCCGCCCCCCCAGTGTCTTCGGGTGGTTGATATCCTGGCTGCCAGGGAGCTCAGAGCCTACAATTTACATTCAATTATTCTGTGAGTCTGGACACGGTAACGGTCTTTTTTTTTTTTTTTAAACCTTGATTCAGGTTCTGTTTATTTTTTTAAAATATTTATTTTTGAGAGAGACAGAGGCAGAGTGTGAGTGGGGGAGGGCAGAGAGAGAGAGAGGGAGACACAGACTCCGAAGCAGGCCCCAGGCTCTGAGCCATCAGCACAGAGCCCGACGCTAGGATTGAACCCGTGAACCCGGAGATCGTGAGCTGGGCCGAAGTCAGACGCTCCACTGACTGAGCCCCCCAGGCCGCCCTACTCTTTAATGTTTTAAAATTCGAACTATCATGTTGCGAACACCCTTAAATTCTTTTTGGGGAGAGTGAGAATGTGCATTAAGTCCATGAGCGCAAATAAAGAGAGAAGAACACTGGAGAGGTGCCCTGTGGTTAGAGGTTCAGTGGGGAATTCACTGGAAGACGCGTCCAGCACAGTTTTGTAGTTGGGAGCTGTAGTTTTAAAGTCGAGAGAGGTGGGTTCGAACCCTGAGTGTCCAATCTGTGCAGCCTTGAGCAAATTGCTTAACCTCTCTGAGCCTCTATTTTCTTTCCAATCTTTACAACGGAGTTAGAAAACAACACTAGACATCAGGGAAAATGCAGATTAAAATAGCGGCGAGACACCGTTTCACGTGCACCAGACTGACATTATCAAATGTTGGCAAGAGTGTGGAGCAACCGAACAGTTCGCCATTCAGTGATCGGACCGCCCAGTGACGTGTAATTCTTCTTCAGTTACCCATCGAGGCTGGTGGGAATGTACGGTGGTGCTTGGAAGTATATGTGGCAATTTCTTACAAAACTAAACCTACAACTATTATATGATCGACAGTTCTATTCTACGGTATCTATCCGAGATAAATGAAGCCACATGTCCACAAACATATCTGTACAAAGTCTTTATAGCAGCTTTTTTTTCATAATAGCCCCAAACTGGAAACAGCTCAAATACCTACCAACAGGGAACAGATACATATATTGTGGTATGTCCATGCAATGGAATACTACACAGCAATAAAAAGGAACAGACTGCTAGTATACATGACAATATGGATGGACATCCAAAATTTATACTTAATGAAAGAAGCCTTATACCCGAGTACACACCGTGGATTCTGTTTACATGAAGTTTGACTATCAAACTATGGTCTGTGGTAGGAAAAAACTGGAATAGTTGTTGCCTCTAGAAGCTGAGCATCAATTGGGAAAGGCAATGAGGGCATTTTCTGGGTAGATGAAAATGTTGTATAACATTAGAGGGGCTTGTAATACTCAAGTGTAGGTACGTGTCAAAACTCGGAAAATGGTATACTTAAGATTAGTGTTCTTCACTGTCCATTTTTGTTTGTTTTATTTTATTTATTTTTAATTTTTATGTCTTTATTTTGAGAGAGAGACAGAGTGTGAACGAGGGGTGGGGGTGGGGGGCAGAGAGAGAGGGAGACACAGAATCTGAAGCAGGCTCCAAGGCTCTGAGCTGTCAGCAGAGAGCCCGACACGGAGCTCAGATTCACAGACTGTGAGATCATGACCTGAGCTGAAGTCGGACGCTTAACCAACTGAGCCACCCAGGCATCCCCAATTTTTATTTTTTTTAAGGTACCTAACCAAATATTGCATTCCAAGTAATTATAGACATGCCAAACTAGTTAGGGGGAAATACATAGATGTCTCCGATGTTACTCAAATTGCATAAAAAGAATGAGATGCACTGATGGGTGGGGAGGCAGATAAATGAAGCAGACTGTGATAAAGCAAGTATAGTAAAACATTAAAGGTAGAATTTAGGTGGCGGATATATGGATGTTCACTGAAAAATGATTTCAGCTTTATGTCGAAACTTTTTGTCATGAAATATTGGAGGCACCAGGGTGACCAGGCACAGGGGTTGATATAAGGACCAAGGCAAATGAAGTCTGCATGGTGTCCAGTCCAGGCAGGACACCCCACTTGTGCTAACAATGATCGCAAGAATCAAAGATGGCGCCCAGAGGGCGGGGAAGTGTCTGGAAAGGACAGTGAGAGTGTACGAGGCATTCGAGACCCAAGTTGGCAAATCTTTCCCACTATTACTGTTTTAATTTTCCATCTCTTTGAGTTGGTAATGCCTTCATGTGGTCGAGAATTCAAGAGCTACCATAGTGTATAAAAAATGAAAACTCTCCTTCTTGCTTCTGTCCCCCAACTACCCAATCTTGTCCCCAGAGGTGGCCAGCGGTACCAGTTTCTTAGAATCCTTTCCAGGGATAGCCGACACTATATACCTAATTATATATATTTTTTTCTTTTTGTCATGACAGCATGTTCTAACGTGTTAAAAACCATGTCGTCTCAATTCATAAAATCCATCCTTATTCTTGTGTATAACTGCATCGTATTCTATCAGATGGAGAGACCAGCATTTATTGGCTCGATCCCATATTGATGGACACAGAGGTTGTCTCCACTGTCTGCTAACCCCTCCGAATAGGGCTATTGTTTTAAAGAAACTGGACCTTGCACCTTAATGAGTGGAAGAGTAGGGGGTTTCTCTGATCAAAACCCACAGCGCATCATTAAGTCCTTGGGCTTCCTCACCCCGGCTTTTATTAAATTATCCCAATTTGTCCTTGCAAATAGATGTCTTTTCTTAAGTAGTGATTTACCACAATTAAGCCCCCCAAAATTAAATTAAATGAATTACGTCTCTTAGGTTGGGTGTCTGCAGGAACCGAGGTTGGGCGCAGTAATGGCCCAGATGCTATTAAAAGCAGAGGCAGGAGAATGTGGGCTGGGTTAGAAGGGAAAATTCATAGCTCCGCTGATACGCCATGATAAATAATTATGAGTTATTAATTTTAAATTACATCTTTAATGCGTTGCATGATTTTAATTCCCCCTACAGTATTAATATCGGACTGGCTTTGATTAATTTAAAGCAGAACAGAAAGGTGCCAATTAAGAGGACTCGCTGGGAACTTTGAGGTGTTTATATCTGTCTCTTGATAGCCCCCATGGTGGGGGGCAAGGTCATCGCTCAAGGGAAGCTGGTGATTATCCACGGGAACCCAGGGTGGGGTGTGTCAAGAAGAGTGGGAGATGGATGTTAACTCTTCTTGTGTCTTTGAGTGCTAGGGAGGAGAGAAGCAAGGATGGAAAAGCAAAGGGACCGAATAAGTATTTCTTATGAGCAAAAAGACAGGTCGGGAAAAGGCTAGGCATCCCAGCGTCTCAGGGAGGACTCCAAGGACCAGAACTTCTGGGCTCTGGGGTTCATCACGTCACCTCAGGCAAGAGCTTTGACCCCTTCCCCAAGCCTTTACGGACCTCAAGACTTGGAAAAAAACCAGAGTAACACTCAGTACATAGGGAGCCATAAATCAGAAGAGTTTCCTAACTAGCAGAATGGTTCTAGGGTAGCGCTTGGGGCCGACAGCCCACTGTCACAATATGGCGCCCATGAAGACGCCTTTTGGTGGCTGATGACCACACACTTTAATAGCTAAGCGTTCACTTTGATGTATGCTAGAAAGAAGTACACAACCAGCCCGCTGAGCTTATGATTTCAAAGACAGCATTGCTTATGTCGAAGCCAAATTTAAGTTTAAAGAAAGAGAGAGAACCACCCCAAAGAAAATGTTGAGTAATGATTGTGTTTGGCACGCGGCTGTGGAAAGAGAGAATAATAATGACGGTTACAATGCGACATGCAAGGAACCGAAGTTAGTGCTATCAAATTAATGCCACTCTAGCCACATGTGACAGGAAGCGCTGGGCTTGGGAAAGGAAGATAGTGGTTGATAAATATAAACCAATGAATCAAAGCGTTCCTGGCTAGCTGGATGGGGAGAGGCCGATGCCTGGTCGGACACCCCACCATCGGGATACGGTACCAAAGAGGGTGATTGGGGCTGGGAGAGGCGAGGCGGGGGGAGGGGGGAGCGGCATTTTTTTTTTATTTCACTTAATAGCTAAATGTTTCATGTGTGCCTGTCCAACTTTTGGTTTCATGGATAGTAGTGCTGAGGTAAAGGTTAAATTTAAATTTTAAAAAACGAGGGATGCAAACCGCAATATCGAACAAAGCGTAGTCGTACGTGGTGCGTGGCCACGGCAAGTAATAATAATTACGACGGTCATGTGCACGTCACTGGGGTGCGTGAAGAGCAGATTAATGCCACTATGGCCACAGATAGAGACATCCGGTCAAGGCTCTAAATTAATGCCCCTAGATGAGACGACGCTGAGAAAGGAGTCACCCCAAGCCACGGTGTGAATTTATCCCCTCTCCTCCTCCCCGACAGATCGGACCTGAGACGGCCAAACTGGTCTCTCCTTTGGAACCCGTGCTTCTTAAAAGACTTCTGGAGGTGGCCAGTGCCTAGAAAAACAGCCGGCTCACGGCAGGTGCCCAGGATAGGACTGTGGAGGTCGGAGAGGAGGCGGCGGGAGAGGAGGGAACCAGGAAGGAGAGGAGGAAAAGACAAGAGCGCGTGTTCACCGACGCCGGCGTAATCACCCCGCGCCCGGTGTGGCGTGAAGCGCTCGCGTGGGTGACTGCCGTTGGTGCTCGCGACAACCCTACGATGTAGGCATTCTCACTGGTCCTCATCTGCCGATGAGGACACTGAGCCTCAGAGGAGCGAGGCTTCCCGCCTGCGGTAGGTCACAGAGGGAGGCGTGAGTCCTACAAGTATTTTCTAGTCTCAGAGTCTGAGGCAGAGAGAGGTTAGGGGGCCGGCCCAAGGTCACACAGACATGACATGACTGGGAGGAGCCAGGCAGCCTGCGGCCAGAGCTTCAGCTTTCCAACCCCCAGCCGTACTGCCTGCACTGCCTTGTACGAGAGGTGTCTGGAGACGGGAAACCGAGACGGGACGTGTGTCGGTCCTAAGGGCACTAGCCCAGGGCGGGACTGAACTCGGGTCTCAGGACTCCCGGCTCTCATCGTCACAGGTGGCCATGTCTACACGGCCCAGAGCACTGAGAAAGGGTCTCTTCGTGGACAGAGTCTTGCCAAGCTCGTAGTAGGTGCTCAGTTCACGCCCCGCCCCCACCCCAGCCTGGCTCTGTTCCTTCCAGGCTTGGTTCCTTGGTCTGCTGGTCTCCCCTGAACGCCCCCTCGTGCCTCCCCCCCGGCTCTGGGGGCCTCAGCTCAGGCTTCCCAGCAGAGCCGCAAAAGCGAGACAATCGCATTAGGGTCCCCGGGGCGGATTTGGCAGCCTGGTCACGCCTTTGAAAGGCAAGGATTGGCCGGTGGACAGCGGGAGCGGAGCAGCTTCCTCCAGCCGCCTTAAAGATGGATTATAATTCGGCGGTTAGAGAAGGGCGAGGGAACCAGACCCCTTCCCAGATAAGGTGGCCGTGCAGGTGGGAACTCGGTGACCGAGGGGCAGCCGGGGGTCCGGCGATGGCAGCGAGGACAACAGGAACAACAGTGGAGACACCTGCTGTCCTGAGGGCCCACCAGGTGCCAGGTTCTGGGCTCAATGCGTTCGCTCTGCATCTCGGTTTAACTCGCACCGTCTCCAAATGAGGAAACTGAGACGCAGAGGCATCGGCTAACCAAGCCAGGGGCGGCCCAGCCAGCGAGCGGGCTGAGCTCAGGTTCCGACTCGGGTCCGACACGCCTCCTGCTCTTCCCTTGCCGGTCCCCCGACCGTAGTGAGTTAAGTATTTGTACAATTAGTGAAGTCCCTGCCTTCCCCGCTGCTTCAGGAGATCAAGGCCGCTGTCCACATCTGTTCATCTGTTTTGCTCTCATTATGTCTCCAGAGTCCGGCCGAGTACGTGGCATGGAGTGGGTGCGCGGTGTGTGTTTGCTGAATCAATGTTGGAAGGGAGGAATTGGGGGAGACAGGGAGGGAGGCGGGAGGGAAGAAGACTGCATACCCCAGGGTCCCCCAGAACACGCGTGCTCGAATTTCCGCTCGTCCCCTCCAGAGGAAGGAGCGAACTGGAAGAACGGGAGATGCCGAGCGAGGGCATGGGGCTTGAAAGGTGGGGACGTGGAAGGGGTTCGCGCTCTAGGGTTGGGATTGCCGAGCCCGGGGCCCAGAGACAGAGACCCCCCGCTCCAGCCCTCATTCCGCGCATGCCCCGAGACATGTCAGCTCATTTGTTAAATGCGGTCCTCAGTTTCCCCCCCTTTCCCGTCCCTGGGAGCTGCTCTGAGGATCAGATGGGAACAGGCTGAGCCAATGAGAGCGTTAGGTTCGTCCGTCAAAGCACGTGGAACAAAAGCCGTTTCCTCCAGCTTGGGGAGGAGACTGCCGTCAGGGTGGGGGCGAATCCTAGCTCGGGAACCCGCTGGCTCTCTGGGTCTCCGCCTGCGGTAATTTGGGGATAACGGGAGGAGCGCCTGCCCTACAGAGTCTAGTGATGATTGCATGAGAAGGGGCTTGTCGCAGGCTCAGTGCGGTCCCCGGCCACGGTCAGCCCGGACGCTCCGAGAGCTGCTCTCGGCAATACTGTCACGCTGTAGGAAAGTCAGCCTGACAGGCACGCGTCAGGGGCTGTGGGGGTAAGGACGGCCTCCTTGGAGGAACGATGGAGTGAATTGGATTTTGAGGGAACGGCTTCAAAAGCAGCACCGAAGTCAGAATGGAAAAAGACACTTAAGGGGAACAGAACACATTGTCCAGGGGCTGCCATAGAGCGGAAACTGTCTTACACATTTGAGCTTGAAGTTGTGGGGTGTGTTTGTTTGTTTGTCTTCATCTCGGAAGAGGCGGTGCCTCCCCCATGTGTATCAGCTATCAAGGGTCACCGACATGCCGCGTAACAGTCGCAAAACCTCAGTAGTGGCGCTCGGTGGCCCTGCAGCTCTGCCGACCTTGACTGGGCTCACTGAGGTGTGGCCGGCTGTCCCCCCTCGATGTAGATGACCAGGGTGGCTGAGCCCTGCTCCACGTGGCTCTCATCCTCCGGCGGGTAAGCCTAGGCAAGTCTTCGTGGCTCTGCAAGAGGGCATGCTCAGAGGAAGCCCGACTGTGCACGTGGTTTCCGGGTCTCTGCTTGTGTCGCACTTCCTATCCTCCCACTCAGCCAGAGCAAGTCACACGGATGAGCCCGGAATCAGAGGTGGCGAGGACTACAAACTCACGCGGCAGAAGGCGTGCACGGGGAGCAGGGTGGGCAGTGGGCGGCCATTTTTGTCATCCCCATGGGTCAACACTCAACAGTACGAAGGAGGTGCAGTACCAACCTCCCTCTAGCTTCTGACTCACGCCACCCACTGCCATTGGGCTCTTCTACGTCTATCCACACGTAGTCTATGATTTTCCAACATTTTAGTAATTTCTATGCCTCAGCGGCCCCCAACATATTGCTTCCTATCCACATAAATTCAGCACCCGCGCACAGCGTAGAGGCTGTGATGTCACACCCCTTCCTGCTCTGTCGCCTACCGGCAACGTGACCTCGGACCCATCATTTCCACTCACTGAGCCTTCCTTTTCTCATCTGTGAAATGGGCATAACAGCGCGTCCTGGGCAGGGGGCGTCAGGAGGCTTACCCGGCATCATGCATGCAGAATCCCCGGAGCCGGGGGCTGCAAGACAAATGCCTCGTCATTACTTTATTGTTCTTAGGAAGTCGTGAAGGCTCAGTTCGCTCCACCGGCTTCAAGGCTTCCTGGGAGTCCCAGGAGGAGAGGGATTTCCTGCCCCAGGCTGGGCCCTGGGAGCCAGCTGACCATCTGCCAGCAGAGAGTTCTGTTTAACAAGCTCTTGTAATCTTTGCTGTGATCACGGCTCCCTGCCCGTCCGGGACTCCGCTGGGGGCTTGTGGCTAAGCCTCAGCCAGAGCCATGAATATCTGAGCCCCTGACCCCGCATTTCAATGTAGCCGGCCCGCCCCTGGGCTCGCGCGCTCCCTGGAGACCTGCCCCGGGAAGGCGGCTGCACGCTCTTCCGCCTTCCAGGTCTTCCACTCGACAAGCGTCTATCCAACACCCCCACTGCACACCGCCACCGCCCCCCAGAACTAATACAACCGTCAGCAACGTCTGATTGCTCTCCGGAATCTTCCAGATGTTGTCGGGGCTCCTGGGGAAGACAGCTCAATACTTGGCCAAAAACCGGGGCGGTCAGACCCACTTCGTGGTGAAACGACCACAGTCCTCAAGAGTTCGTCTCACGCCCCTATTTCAGGGACTCGGCAGCAAGTTGGGGCTTCCCTGCCACCCCGCCCCCCCAGGGCAGCTCTGGAGTAAACACCACCGCACAGTGGGTCCGTCCCACCTCAAGGCAAGGGGATGGGACTTCTGTGTCCCGACACCACCCCTGGGCTGCTTGGTGGGGGTCGAGGTAACTCCGGGGCACCTCTGAGAAGGCAGCCCCGATCACCCCAAGGGCAAGCCTGCAGGGAGAGTCGCAGGCGTGAACGCTTAGTGGCAGCACCTGCCGCAGCTGGAGGGCGGGAACACTGAGCCGCGAGAGAAATCCCGTAGAAATGGGCAGACACCCTCGCTGCTCCCAGCATCTCCTCTTGATCCGTCCCGGGCGGTCACAGGGTCGTTGACCGCTGCCCCCGAGCAGTCGGGAGGCGGCTGAAAGCGCAGCCTGGAGATCAGCCTAGTTTCTAATGCTGCCTCCTCTGTTTTCTTGCTGTGCGACGTTGGGAAAGTCGCTCTGCCTCTCTGAGCTTCAATCTCTCCATGAAAAACGGAGATAATATCCATCTCAGAGAGGCGATGTGGGGACTCACCATGCGGCCAGTGCCCAACTCCTACCAGACACTCAGTAATGATTTGCCAAGGGCGGAGTGTGGATTCGAACCTGTGACTCCTCGGATCCTAGCCCAGTGCTGAAGAATAGCCATAAAACTTTGGGGGGAAACTTCGCAACGTCTCTGAAGCTCAGTCTCCTCACCCACAAAATGGGGCTGATGGCTCTCCTGCCTGTTTCTCTAGGACTCTGAGGAGGTAGAGACGCAGCGGCGAAATAAACGGATTTTCAAAGCTGGAAAAGCAACGCCCTCCTTCTCCCTTGGCTGTTCTGAGGACACGAAGTCCCAAGAAGCAAACGACTTCCCTGCTGCCCCACAGCCTGGGTCGGGGCGAGGACGGGACCCAGGTTCCCTGCCTGCCTCAGAGCGGGTGCGCCCCCGCCCTCCCCGGGTGGCCCTGAGCACGGCGCAGTCTGTCTCTTCTGGCCTCCGCTTCCCCGTCCAGAAGTCAAAGGGGCGGACCAGATCCTCCCCAAGTTCTCTCGGATTTTGAACGTGTCTTTTCTCCGGGCACACCGGGTGCTCTGAACACACACCGTAGACGCCGCCTTCAGCTGCAGAGTGGGGGGGGGCGGGATAGTGAGCCAGCGTGTCCATTCCAAGGGGGAGGAACTGAGGCCTGTGAGACGTGCCTGCAGGAGAAAGGGCCCCGTGGGCCCCTGCACCTGCGGTCCCACCCGAAGGGGCGAGGAAGACCGGGGGGAGCATGTGTCCCCCGTGAGCACGCCTGCCTCAGTTCCTTACCTCACGGCCAAGTCCTTACCTCTTGGTCACTGGACACGACACTTCCCACAGATTTGCCACTCGACTGATGACCAGATGAAGGTAGCGGGTGCAGGGACATGGGGCCAGAATGCCGGGACACCCCGGCGCGTGCCCCTGAGGAGACGGGGCCTCGACCCCGCAGATCACGGGGGCATCTTGGGGCCCCGGCGAGGTGGGGACAGGGTGAAGGGTGTGGCCAGAGATAGAAGAAACGTGCCGCCCGGGGGTCCGGTGTGTTTCTGGGCAGAAGGCAAAACCCTCTCGGTGAGAGCATGCCATTGTCGTGAGGGATGACCCCACCGCGGTGCCCTGGGGAGGCCCGGCCGCTCCTCCGTGCTGCGGAATTGCCCCACACCCTCTCGGCGGTGGCCATGCTGGTGGCGCAGCCGGTCCCCAGTGGTCACCAGCGCGGCCCCCGTCTCAGACACCCGCCCTCAGCTGACCGGGGCTGATTCCTGCGCGGCCACGCCCCGCCCTCCTCGGGGACAGCGGATGGCCGTCGGACACCGGCGTATGGAAGCCCGGCCACCTTCCTCAAGGACAGAAAACTGGACGGCACAGTTTCTGCTCGGGAAGCCCTGTTAGGATCAGACCACAGCCTTGACCCCCTCCCCGTCCTCTCCTGCGTACCCTCCCTTTCCCAGGCAAACCGCGACACCCCCTTTGAGGTCACTGGCCCGGAAGCAAGCAGGGCCAAGCAGGGCTGCGTCGGGAACTCGCGGTGGCTCGGCTAGACACGCGGGAGGTCAGGGCGGGACGAAGCCCGGTCACGAAGCCCTCCGGCCAGAAGGCAGGACCTGTCCTTTGGGAAGAGGCAACGAGGCAGCGGGGGGGTGGGGGGGGGTGAGCAGGAAACCGGAGAGGGCCGGCAGGGGCAGCCAGGAGAGGAGTGACGGGGGGGAGGGGGAGCCTCCTTGGTCCCAGCAGCACCATCCGCGCTCCTGACCTGACAGGCCGGACGGGGTCTTGGGTGCCCGAGCTGGCCAGCCGCGAGTCAGCAGGGTCCTGCGGTGTCACCCCCACTGCAGGAGCTCTCGGCCATCCGGCGGCAAGAGGACACAGAGACCTGTCCTGCCGGCGGCCGGGCTGAGCCAAGGGCGTCTGCGAACACCAAAGGACGTCCCCGACACTACCGGGGGCCGCCAGCTTTAAAGGTCACCTCCGGAGAGAAAGGCTCTTCCGAACGGCCTCGTCTCCCCAGCACAGATGCTCTGGTTTGAAGAAAAAAACTGCCCAAGGCCATTCTGCTTGCGCCTGCCTCTCCAAAGGCCTGCGTCCCCAGACCTGCGCTCGGAAACAGGTGTTTCTCCTGCTGGCCCACCCCCGCCCTCCAGACAGAGCGTTTTCTCTCGTCACGTCTTCCCAGGCCGGAGACATCAGACAGATGGGTTCTTCTCCTTCCTTGCACGCGTCCGTAACGAGGCAGATGTCATCTCACGCACTTAGGCACAAACGAACTGAACGCCTACTATGTGCCTGGCTCCGGCGGCTCTAACAGTGCACAAGGCGGACGGGGCCCCGAGTCTGACTGCGGGGCGGGAGGGGGAGGAAGACAGACCATAAACAGGTCAATACGCAGCCGATGCGTGTCCGGCAGCCGATGACAGGATGAACCCTGGAGAGGGAGGGCACTTAACTGACTTTTGGGACACGAGCGGCGAAAGAAAGAGCTGGTGCTTAAAGGAACAGGCCGAGGGGTCTCACCTGGCGGATCGGCCAGCATTCGACAGGCGCTGGGCATACAAAGACCCCAACTCACATGGAGCCCTCGTGGGGGGGACGGATGAGTGCCACCCAGGTACAGCAACAGGTGCGTGTTATTAATAGCTGCTGACAGGCACTGAGGCACGGTCGGGGCAGGAAGAATGAGGGGCGGTCAAGCAGCAGGAGGGGAAACAGGGAAGGTCCCGGCTCTCACCTGGCAACTCAGCAGGCAAGTTCAATGTGTTCAGGGAGATTGGGGCTGGGAGGGCAGGCGCCTGAGTCTTTCTTCCGGAAAATGGGGGGAACGGCGGATCCCGTCTCCCGTGGTCAGATTTAACCCGATATCGTATCCAGAAAGGGCTGGGAGCAGCAGCAAGCCCCTGGCGAGAGCCCAGCAGCTCTAGGCTTGCATTATTCTCCAAAATCAAGAGAACTCAGCTCCACCCAGCCAAGCCTCCCAGCCTCTGTCCCCTCTGCCTGGAGAACAAATAGGGAACGTGCCCTCCTCCTGTCCTCACCTCTGCCCTCACGCCGCAGAGCATTCCGGAGGCCGTTTCCATAGCAACTCCGAAGCCCCACCCCACCCCAGGCTCACAGCCCACCTGCCCCCCAAAGCCTGGCGTTAACCACAACATTCCCACGCGTGGGTTCTCACCATCCTTCCAGCGGCTCAGGGAGGCAGGGTAGATTGTGGATACTGTGCCCATTTTCTAGATGAAGAAACTGAGGTTCTCTCAGAGGGAGTCAGTCATGGAGGTAGAACTTGAACTTCCCAGGGCAGGTTAAGGACGCTTCGGCCCCAGGGCCTTTGTTCGTGCTCACCCTCTCTGTAGGGAAGGGTCTTTCTCCGGGTCTTCGCGCCTTGTTCTGTCCCACCCTTCAGGTCTTGGTTTTAATATCATCTCCTCCAAAGGCTCTCCCTGAGAATTCCGGACACAGAAGCTCTCACGGAATTCTGCTGAGTTGCCCTGGTAGCACCCATGATTCCGACACTGTCCGTCTGTCCGTGCAGTAGAATATGACTTCGGTGAGGGCAGCAAACCTCTGTCTTCCTCACTCTCGGGCATCTACTGTCGAGTGGAGTTCAATGAATGTTCGTCGGATGAATGACTGAGATCAGGAAACATGGAATTGACATTTTCTCTCCTTCCCCCTTTTGACCAGCTCATTCAGGAGGGCTGGCTGTGGTCACGGGGCTGGCCACACGGTGAGTCGGGGCGGGGGTGGGGGGTGGTTCCAGGTCTTGTAGAAAATAGTTTGGAGGTTCCTCAAAGAGTTAAACATAGAAATGCCATATGGGGGCGCCTGGGTGGCTCAGTTGGCTGGGTGTCCGACTTCAGCTCAGGTCATGATCTCACGGTCCATGAGTTCGAGCCCCGCGTCGGGCTCTGCGCTGACAGCTCTGAGCCCGGAGCCTGCTTCGGATTCTGTGTCTCTCTCTCTCTGCCCTTCCTCCGCTCATGCTCTGTCTCTCTCAAAAGTAAATAAACACTAAAAAATTAAAAAAGAAAAGAAATACCATAGGACACAGGGAGTCCACTCCGACGCAGACCCACAGGAATCGAAGCAGGTTCTCGCGTACACGTACGCCCACGTTCACGGCGGCACTATCCACAACAGCTGAAAGGCAAAAACCACCCACATGTCCATCAATGGATAAAAGGATAAATAAAACACGGCATAGCCGTACAACGGATTATCTGCAGCCTTAAAAAGGAATCAAGTACCAACATATGCCGTGACCTGGGTGAGCCTCAAAAACGGGATGCAAAGTGAAAGAAGCCGGATGTTGGAAGGTCACGGAACGTAAGAGTCCATTTACATGGACCGCCCAGAACGGGTGAATCTACGGAGACAGATGGCAGACCAGTGGCTGCGGGAGCCGCGGGGAGTGGACGGCTGCAGGTCTCCTTTTTGGGGGGAGGAAGGTATTTTGCAGCAGGACGGGGGTGGTGGATGCCCGGCCCCGTGAGTGCGCCAAATGACACCGACCGCTCGCTTTAACGGGGTCGCCTCTGTATTTCGTGAACCTTGACTCCATGAAAAGCAACCGAAAGAATTCCTTGCCGCAATTCCTTGGTCGGCGGCCCACGGGAGACAATCGGCCCCAGGCTTCACCGCCTCGCAGCGCCCTCCGATGGCTCCAGCGCCGAGGAACCTGAGAGAATAAAGCTGAAACACAAAAAGTACTGCGCACGCCAGGGGGCGAAGGCAGACGCCATGCCAAAGCGCGTCCACCTTCTTTCCCCAGAAAGGACGCAGTAAAACACCAGCCATCTCGCCGCAGTCAGCAGGGAGCATGCCTGTTTCGGTCCTCTGTCGTCACACACCCAACACCTGTTGGTTAAACGCGGAGGCTGGAAGCAATAGCAGCACCGACTTTGCTCAGGAGCGTGCGGTTGGAGCGGGGTTGGTGCGGGTGTCTCATCTCGGTCGCCGTCGGCATCGGGTAGAAGGCTCAAGGGCGGGGGCCAGAATCACGCGAAGTCCGTTCCGGCCGCTCTCACAGAACTCCCCAGATCGGGCGGCTCGCAAACCAGAGAAATGTCTCTCTCGCGGTTCTCGGGGCGAGAAAGTCCAAAGTCTGGTGAGAACCCACTTCCTGGCGGATCGATGGCCGCCTTCTCGCCGTGTCCTCACGGGGCAGAAGGAGGAAGGGCGCCTCCGCCTCCGTGGGGTTTCTTTTCTAAGGGCCCTAATCCCATTCGTGAGGGCTCCACCCTGGAGACCTAGTGCCTCCCAAAGGCTCTGCCTCCTAATACCATCACCTTGGGAGGTGGGTTTCAATGCGTGAACTTGGAGAGGACGTGGAGATCCCAACTCTGGCAAGTGGCTCACTCACCTGCCTGCCGGTTGATGCTGGCCATTGGCTGGGGCGTCAGCTGGGACTGTCAGCCAGAACAGAACACCTCTATGAGGCCTCTCCGCGTGGCTTGGGCTTCCTTACAACATGGCTTCTGGGCTCCCAGGCTGAGTGTCCCGAGAGAAAGAGAGAGCCAAATGGACCCAGAGTTGGACGTCACGCGGTGTCATTTCTGCCTCCTATTCGTTGAGGCTATCGCAAAGTCACACAACGTCCTCCAGGGAAGGAAAACAGACTCTGCCTCTCGACTGGGCCAGTGGTAAGGTCCTGGGAGAATGTGTAGGATCCGAAGTATGGCCACGGCCATTTTTGGGAACTACAGTGTACCACAGTACCCATCAGAGAAGGTTCCAGCAGGAGGTTAAGGCAGAGTGTTTTGCAGTCTAGGGGACAGGACTGGTCGGTAGCAGGGGGCCCTTTTCACTAACTTCCCTTCTCGAATCCCCCACCCCCACCCCAGAGCTCCCTCCCTCCCGCATTTCTTCCTCGGACAGTTAGACAGCAGCCTCAGAGCCTCCTTGCTTATCCTAGGGAGAGAGCAGAATTCTCTGACTCAAAATAACAGTCTTGAGTTCCATTCTGTTCTGTTCTCCTCTTTGGCCTATTTCTGTTTTCAGGCAGAAAGAAGGGTGGACATTTTCTCTTTACAGGATGGGGTTTGAAAAGGTGCTGGTTGTCTACAGACCCCACCCCTTTCCAGGGGAGATAGGGCACAGCCATTGCCAGACGGTTCCACACTGAAAAGATTGTCAGGAAGTCATCCTCTTGGCGGCTCCAACTAGATGGTAGACTTGATCTGTCTTCTTGCCAAGACATCAATACCTAAGTTCCTCGTGGAAGTATATTAGGTATCTAGACTCTTCGGATTACAAATGGCAAAAACGCAGCTCAAAAGCTCATACATAATGAAACAGGGGCGCCTGGGTGGCTCAGCCGGTTAAGCTTATGACTCTTGGTTTCAGCTCAGCTCACGATCCTGCACTTTCGTGAGTTCAAGCCCCACATCAGGCTCTGCGCCAGCAGCACAGAACCTGCTTGGGATTCTCTTTCTCCCTCTCTCTCTCTCTGCCCCTCCCCCACTCGTGCTGTCTCTCAAAATAAACGAAAAAAATTTTAATTAAAAAATATACTGAAGTAGTGGGAGCATTTGGTGACTCGTATAATTGGAAAAGACAGATGAAGCCAGGAGGCCCAGAGGGCGGCCTCCGGGGCTCAGCTATTGCCAAGAACGCCTCTCTCTTCCCACCTCCACAGACTCCCACCTCACACGCGCTCACTCAACGCAGTGCCCAGGCACTTGCTGGTTCACAACCCCCAACACCCTCCCAGGCCCCGCCCGGCAGTTTCAGGGGCTGCATCTCATTGGCCTGGCTCAGGTCATGTGGTTGTCCCGGAACCAATCAACGATCTAGGGATGGAGTGCGGTGATTGGTCAAAACCTGGGCCACATGACCCATCAT
Source organism: Paguma larvata (assembly GCA_030068075.1). NCBI lineage: Eukaryota > Metazoa > Chordata > Mammalia > Carnivora > Viverridae > Paguma > Paguma larvata. The sequence goes on from CM057835.1 coordinate 79,793,698, forward strand.
GGCGCCCAGAAGAGGGCGCTCCATTGAAATCGCGTGACCTGAGTGCGTGCGTGCGTGCATGCGGGTGTGCAGGCGGGTGGTGGGGGGAGGGAGAGCTCCAAAAGAGAAGGTCTCACTGTTGTTTCTTTGGGAAACGTCAGTGTCGCTGGGCAGATGAAAACGGGTCGGGGGGACGCTCTACGCCGTGATGGGGAGAAACGGGCAAACGCCACAGCCCCTCTTATGAAGGATCTTGCCCTCTGGTTGGAGTAACAAATGCTCAGCACCAGTTCAGGAGGAGGAGAAAAACAGGATAGGAAAAGGTGAAGATGTATTGGTTCAAACCGTACATCTGAAATGAGGTAGTTCATAAATAGCACTCAGACAGGCCAAGATCAATGCCGTCCAGTAGAGGGATGCGAGCCACGTCCGTGATTCTAAATTTTCCACTGGCCCTCTTGCAGAGAAAGAGTAGGGAGACACAGGTGACATTAATTTTTAAATGTGTTTTATCCAACCCCCTCGACCTAGGATATTATTTCAACCTATTATCAATAAAAAAAAAAAGTACTAATGAGATTCTGGGGGGCACTGAGTCTTTGAAACCCAGCACCCGCTTCACCCTTGCTGCACATCTCATTGGGGAAGGTTCTGGAACCGTAGGTGGGTAACGGCCACTGTACTGGGCAGGCCAGCTCCAGAACCCTCACCACTCAAGGCAGGGGCCACAGGCCTTGGGAGACGGAAAGACAGCGGCTCCGGCTCCACTGCAGACCTCCTGAGCCTGAGTCTGCCTTTTAACCCTCTGTCTCCCAGGCGATTCCTGCTCACTAGATCTGCCGGTGCCCGTGGAAAGCCACACGCAAGAATGGCGGTGTCTTCCGTCGCCTCTGTCCTGCGTGGTAGCCACGCCCCTCAGGTGGTTGCTGAGCCTTTGACGTGCGGCTCTGCCACAGGGGACTGAATTTTTCATTTTGTTTCCTTTTAATTTAATGAGCCAGGGGGCTGTCTCCTGGAGGGCACAGGCTTAAACCAATAGAAGTGCTCCCCAAATCTTAGCTTTCGTTATTATTATCACCCTGTTGCTTGTGCAAGAATGGGGGCGGAGGATAAAATGAAAATGTATTTAAAAAAAAAATCTTTTAGCGTTTATTTTTATCTTTGAGAGAGAGGAAGAGACAGAGCGCCAGCAGGGGAGGGGCAGAGAGAGAGGAGAAGCAGGCTCCAGGCTCCAAGCTGTCAGCACAGAGCCTGATGCGGGCCTCAAACTCATGACCTGTGAGATCATGACCTGAGCCGAAGTCGGATGCTTAACCGACTGAGCTCCCCAGGCGCCCCATAATGAAAATGTACTTAGCAACATGGATTCCTCACTTCCTCTGGAGTGGGTATGCAGTTAGTCTCCTCGGGCGAATCTGGAAAGTGAGGCCGGGTGTTTGTTCAGGATCACAGGGCGAATGATAATGGCCACGTAACATACATCCCTGGGCCAGGCCATCTGCATGTCGGGAGCTCTCGACACCTGCTTTTTCTCTATCGTCACTACTCGATGTGTAGATACTATTACACTTGCCATTTTACTAATAGGGAGATCTCGGAGGCTCAGGGAGGTGAGGCGACTTACCCAGGGACGCACAGCATCTGGGTGGCAGTGTCGGGTGTGGTCCCAGGCCCGTCCGTCTGCCATCCCGGGTTTCTCCCAAGGCCCGGAGCCATGCTTACCCCGAAGAGTGGTGAAGCTGGACCCGCGCTGGAGGACCGGGCAGCCCGAGGCACACGGTGGGCACCCTGCGGCCTAGGAGTGCTGTCCGGAAGCGGGGACCGTCGCGCCGACCCCCGGAGGGCAATGGTCCCCGCGCACGCCGCCGCCGCTGCCTGCACACCCTCCACGTGCTGTCTGGAGCGGCGCGAGGTCAGCCCGGGCTGCAGGCGGAGGCACCAGGGAACGTGAGCGGCCTCCCGAGTGGCCGTCGCTGGCGGCCACAGCCGGCCAGGGCCGAGGAGGCCCGCGGAAGCCGGTCTTGCGCCTCGGTCTCTGCTCTCGGCGGGTATTTCAAGCCTTGCTCCCTCGCCAAGCAAATGTGGGTGCTGCGTGTTTGTTTGTCTAGCGACAGAAGGCAGCCTCCCGGGGAAAGGCACCGCCCCCCCCACGTGTGCTTGCGCGCCCGGCCTGCTGCTGCGTGGCGGGAATGGCCGGATGGTTAGAAAGCAGGCCGAGGGGGAAAAGCAGCCTCTTCTGCCCTCGCCTCCTCCCAGAGGGGCTCGTCTCCAGGCACGGGAGCCAGCCCAAGGTCCGAAATGCCAGGCGCCTGGCTGACGGAGGCCCGAGCCGGGAACCCAGAGGCGATGGGGGCCCCGTCCCCGCGGGTGGGGGAGCGATATGAGGAACACGATGATGAAAAGAACAGGCACTGTTAGGGGACACCTGCTACGCACCACACACTTGACCCGTCGACTTCACTCCACACAGTAGCTCGGTGAACCGCGTTCTTCTTGGATCCGCGTTCTACGGAGACAGGACCGAGCCCCGGAAAGGTCATCTGGCCAAGGTCGCACAGCAGGGACCTGGCAGAGTCAGGGGTGTGAGTGCAGGGCCGCCTGGACAGCTGTGCTGGAGACGGGCAAGTGTGGGTTTGGAAGTTTCGACTCCAGTTCCTCGATGTCCTCTGTGTATGACCTCGGGCAGGCAAGTGGCTCCACTTTCTGAGCCTCCGTTTCCTCGTGTGTACAGTGGGGACAAAAAGCTAAGTCAGCATGAACAGGAATTAAATGAGATGGGCCACCTGATGTCCAGAAAGGAATCGGTGGAGGGATACGTGTCACCAACGGAGCACGGTGCGGGTATACAGTCGGCCCTCAATAAGTGACGTCGGTCCACACCACAGAAGGCAAAGCTCCCCTCCCCGGAGCAACGAGGTTCTGTTCTCAGCGACAAGGAAGTGTTTCGCTTATATTGTCTCCATCCTAACCACAACCCCCCCATTTAATAGACCTGAAAACTGAGGCTCCGGAAAGTTCCATTGTCTGCCGTGGGGCTCAAAGCTGCTCAGCATTGGAGCTGGGAGAGCAGCCGGGCTCCAGCGGACTCACGGTGCAAACCAAATGCCCGGTGGCAGAGCGGAGCCCGGGCCTCCAGCCGGGCTGTCTCTGAGCATCGAGGGTGGTGGCTCCGGGTGGCTGAGATGTCTGTCCCTCACAGATGGAGAGCCGGAGGGAGCCGGCACAGACCACGGTTCTCTCATCCGCTCGCCCGCAGCTGCCGCTGCCGCTGCCGCAACGTCCTTGCCCAACTGCTGGGGACGGCCGTCACCATGGCAACCGCCACAGGCCGGCTGGCCTCAGGTGCACCGAGGCACCGCGGCCACCTTGAGCCCCGGCCCTGGTGCCCTTTGACCGCTCGACGTGGTACTCGGCCTGGCAGCTCCTGGAAGTCACCGACCCTACCAGCCGGGTGCAGGGAGGGCCCCCCCGCCGGCCCCGCTGACCCCTCCCCGGCCCCTGCATCCAGGGTCCTTCTCTTGCCCCGAGGATGCTTCTGCCCCGAGGTCCAGGGTCCTTGGTCCGAGAAGGCCTAGAGGCCCCAGCTCTGCGGGCGGGAGGAGCTCGGCTGTCACAGCTCGGTGCCGCAAATATTAATTATCTCCTAACGACTCCCCAGGCTGTCATTACATCTCAGCTGCTGACAGCTGCTCCTAAAAACCCACCCAAGGCATCTCCGGGCAGCGGGAACCGGCCCTGGCGGTGGGAGGGGTGAGACGGTCCCCATGAGCATGCAGGACAGGATGAGGGTGAGGGACTCGTGGGACAGAAGGGGGCCTGCTGCCCGAAGAATTAGGGAGCAGGGGAGGGGGGCCGGGTGAGTGGACCAGACCGGCGAGACAAAAATTTAAGGCTGTAGGGAGGCCCGGGGGGGTGCCGAAAACCACTTGAGTTTATTCAAGCACTTTCGATGTGCTAAGCGCTTCGCCCCTCCGCGGGTCCCCGGACCTGCGGCCTCAGCCTCAGCACCTGTGAGCTCTTTAGGAACGCATCATCTATTGAGTCAGAAGCTGCGTTAAAAAAAAAAACTCCCCAGGTGATCCGTGCAGAGGTTGTAGCTTGAGAAGTGTGACCATCACCGCACGTGAGCCTCCCAGGGGGTGACGGGGGTGGGGGAGGGGGCGCGGTCACTGTCTCCACCTGCCGGAAGAAGGGCTGAGGCTCAGTGAGGCGAGCGACTGGCCCAAGGTCACACAGCTAGCACAGGGCCGAGCCCGGACTCATGCCTTTCTCCGGCAAATCCTCTCTGAGCACCAACCACACCGCGGAGACTACACCGGGTATGGAGCCGGGTAGGTTTCGATTCTCGGGGTCTTACCATGACACTGGCTTTTTGCTGGTCCAACTAAACCGGCGACAGAACGAGCACCCGGACGTGACTTCTCGGGGAATCTGCCTCGCCTCACGTAGATGGACCGAGAAAGCCGCCCCCAGGGTCCCCGCTTCCCAGAGAGGCAAACTGGGGCTTGGAAAGCGGAAGCAATGTCTCTCGACCAAAGGGCTCGTGACCCCGTACCGGTGAGTTTTGCCTCTTCTTGAACTTCAGCCAAATGGAACCATAGAGTAGCTGCCTTTAAAAACAATTTATTGAGATAAAATGCACATACCATACCATTCCCACGTTTGAGGTGTGCAGTTCAGTGGTTTTTGCTATATCCCCAAGGTGGTAAAACCGTCACCGCCCTCGAGTTTGGAATATTTTGTCACCTGAAAGGAAACCCCGTATCCTTCAGCCGTCACCCCTAATCTGCCTTCTGTCTCGATGGCTCTGCCTCGTCTGGACGTTCTGTAGAAACGGCGTCACGTGACACGTGACCTTTCGTGTCAGGCGCGGCCCACCTGGCACCCCGTTTCCGAAGTTTACCCGTGTCGTTGCGGGCATTGGCGCTCCGTTTCTTTTCACGGCCGGATCGTCCCCCGTCATGTGGACGGGCCCCGAGTTAGTCACCCGTTCGTCAGTGGAGAAACCGTTACGCAGCCTCCTGAGTCTGTTCCTTTCACTCAGCGCCATGCCTGTGAAATCCACCCACTCCAGAGTGCGCTCACGGTTCACTCTTCATCGCCGCGTAATATTCCGTCGCAGGCCCACGACGGCGTCTGTGGGCCCGTGTCCTGCTGCTGGACAGCCGGGCAGCCTCCTGTGTGGCGCCGTTATGAGTGAGGCTGCCATGAATATTCTCGCATGTGCCTTTTGGTGACCTTATTTCGGCTGGGGTAGGTAAGTGTGCGATGGCCGGGCATCGGGTTGGTTTGCTTAGCATCTTTTTCGACAAAGAGAGAGCAGGTCTCATGTTTGGGGGCCAAACTGTATCTCATTAGGAGGAAATAAGGGGCACCTGGGTGGCTCAGTTGGTTAAGCGTCCGACTTCAGCTCAGGTCATGATCTCACGGTCTGTGAGTTCGGGCCCCGCGTCGGGCTCTGTGCTGACAGCTCAGAGCCTGGAGCCTGCTTCGGATTCTGTGTCTCCCTCTCTCTCTGCCCCTCCCCCACTCATGCTCTTTCTCTCTCTGTCTCAAAAATAAATAAACATTAAAAAATAAAATAAAATAAAATAAAATAATGTGTTTGCGCTCTTTTTTTTTAAGGAATTAGTTTAAAGCAAGTTTTCAGAAATAACAGTACATGTGGTGTTCGGACAGAGCAAAATCATGAGGACGATACTAAATGAATGAATTTGGGAGCACGGGGAGTTTGTCGGGGGCACAGCGGGAGTCAGGCAGGCCTCCTAGCAGGGGAGGGGCGGAGGCCGGACCCGGGAGGGGTGCGGGAGGACAGCAAAGGAAAGGCTCCTTGGCGGGCCAAGTTCAAGGTCAATGGGTGGTCTCGATGCCGGCCGAAGGTCCACCTTTCGGGGGCCAGCAATTGGCCGGGGCCAAGTGGCAGCCCTCACCCAGTATGCCCTGCGGGATGCCACAGTCCCCACCATGCCCTACTGCCTCCCCGCGGCCGAAGGAGAGAGTTAGTGCCCCCCACCACTGCCTTTCTGCTCCTGGACGACAGTTACGTCTTTCTCATACCTGTGTCTCTAACTGAAGGCCAAGAGGCCGGCCGATGTCCCCTGCACACGGCCCTCTCAGACTTCCCTCATCAGCTGACCCCCCCGCCCCAGAGGCTTCTGAGTTTGGACCCCCTGGCTTCTGTGATTTATGAGGTCCCACCCGGCTCGGAGAGCCTGAACGAGGTGAGGAGTTTGTGTGCGGGTCGCTCGGATGACTCCCGATGGCTCTCCGCGACCATTCGGTGGGAAACAGCTGCGACGGAAAGTCCAGGGCTGGTTACCCACGTGAGGCGGTGGGCACAGCCTGGGATCTGCCCCATTCACCACGGGCCGCGTGGCTTTGGACAAGTCACTGCTCCTCTCCGTGCCTCAGTTTCCTCGTGCGCACCAGGAAGGCCCTCACACGGACCGGCTCCTCGTTCTCGGGAGAGATCCTCGGAACGCGAGGCACCCGGGAGGCCCTCGGCCCGGAAGGTGGTCCCCGCGTTCCGCGTCCCGCCCCTGCCCCCGCCAGCCCTGCCCGCGGACGCCCCCCAGCGGCCGCCCCGGCCTCTCTCTGTCTCCTCCACCCGAGAGCGGCTGGGAGGACGTGCCAATAAGTAGCTAGTTAGCTAAATAAATGAACGAGGCAGGTCTATGCCGATATAAATCTCTGGGAGAGAACATTGAGACGCTCCATATTCGGGCTGGATATCATTTAAATTACCAGGCTGCCTCCTCGGCCCGTATCCCCTTATTACCGTGTTTTTAAAGCTCAGAGCTTAATTGCGCGCTGCCACAGCCTTTGCCCACGGCACTTGGGGAAATTCCAGGCGCTCGCCTGCCCACCCGTCCGCAGCCCGTCACCCCCTGGCCGGCGGGCAGCCTGGGCGCTTGGGCACTGGAGGGACGCGGGCGTGGGAATCGGGGCCAGCGGGATGGGGTGGGGAGTAGGCTGAGAAGGGGGCTCGTCAGTCACCTCCCTGGCTCCGCCCCCGATGGACCATTCTCCGTGGAACAGCAGCCGGAGCGACGACCCTTCAGTCAAAATCGCACGACGCCGTCCACCCCAGCTTGGACTCCCGGGTGCCGGTTCGCTCGGGTTAAAAGCCTAACTCCTCATAGAGGCCCTCAGTGCTCCGCGCGGTTTGACTCCCCGTGACCGCTCTGATTCCCACTCCTGTCACCTCCCGCCCCTCCTTGCCGCCTTGTCCTAGCTACCCGGCCTGCTTGCTCTACCTCGAACAAGTCACCGTGCCTCAGGACCTTTGCACCTGGTGTTTTTTTTCCCCGCCCCACTTGCTCTCCCCCAATATGTGCCCGGTGGGGCCCTCCCACCCACTTCACGTCTCCGCCCCTATAGGCCTCAACTAGAATGTGTCTTCTCTCCCGCACCGCCCATTCTGCTTTCTTTCCCTTCATAAAAATGCATCGCTGCATCCGTATTATTTTGCAAAGACGTGTATCTTTGTTTCTCTAACACGCGCCTCCCCTAGAATGCCACCGTATGGGGACAAAGGGTCTGGAGAAAAGGCAGGGGGCAGAACGGGGCCTTCGTGGCCACCAGCGGCCGTTGAAAGCATCCTCGTACTGTGATTATTGGGTGACATTCCTAGGTCGCCTTTATACCTTCAAGTTCCCAGACCCCCTCCTGCGAGGGAGCCGGTAGGTGGCTTTGGACCATTTGACATGTGGGGAAATCAAGGCTCAGGGATGTGATGTGACTTTCTGGATGTCACTCAGTGAACTGAGGGGCACGAGTCCCCTTCACTCTGACAAAAATGTACCATGCTCCTGCCTCCGGGCCTTTGCACGGCCTGCTCTTCCTACCGGGGATGTCCTTTGCCCCCCCACCCCCTGCAGAGCCCTACCTTTCCTCCAGATTTTCAACACCTCCGCAGGGGAAGCACCCCCACCCCGAGACTGGGCAGATCGACTTTCTAGAAGTCCTCCGCACCCCTCATACTTCTTGATCAGAGTTGCGGATGTTAAAATGGGAGAAGATATTTTTGTGTTAACAGCTGAGCTCAGGAGACTCGGTGGAACGGAAGCCGCACAGGCCGGGTCCCCCCGCAAAGCAGACCCCGAGACCAGGACTGGGAGCCAGGCGTTTCCATGGGAGGGGATCCCCAGGAGCCTGTGGGAGGGAGAGAGACAGCCGGGCAGGGAGGAAAAGAATACGACGCAGGGTGTGTCAGTGAGCAGGGGACCGCTGTGGGCGACGGGCACTCGGGCCCCCTGGGGACGCCTGCGAGGCCGTGCAGAGCGTGCCTCCGAGCGGCAAGGAAGCAGGAACATTTGTCCACGCGCGCCCGTCACTCACCGATGGAGGATTGCTCCCGGGGTCACCAGCTTCCCGGCACTTCTGGCCTGCCCTGTGCAGGGGCTGAGTTCACCCCCTGTGGCCACCGGCAGCACTCAGGCAGAGAAAGGAAGGGGTTGGGGGTAGGATCCCCGCATCGTGTCGGAGAAGTGTGCCTAGAGTGGGCCATGCGACAGGCGTGCAATGGACAGTTTCCGGTCCAGCTTCTTGCTGTAATTACTGTTCTCATTTTTCTAAGTCATTCAACAAACACTCTATTAACTAATCCAGGTCAGCCCTGAGCCCTGGGGGATGCAGAGAAGCCCGAGGCCTCGGCCCCACTCTCCTGGAATAGAAACTCTAGCGAAGGAACTCACACTCCAACAGCCCATGAGGCAGGTACATTGCACCACGAGGTGCAGAGGCACAGAGACGTGAAGCGACGCACCCAAGGTCACACAGCTAGTGAGTGGCGGTGTGGGGACTTGATCCCGGGGCCACACCCTTCACTCTCATCTACAAATTCCTGGCCTGTGCCGCTGTTAGTGGTAGCTGTTCACATTATGGCTGCCGACGACCCTGCCGTCACCCAAGTACAGTCTCTCCATCCGCCCTGATCATCCCGTTTTACGGGTGAGGAAACTGAGGCCCGGCGGTGCATGATCACAGGGCAAGTGGGAGCCAGGGCTCCGGTCCTGTGAGTCGGCCACGGTTACTATCCCCTCCGTTAGCCCTTTGGAGGCCGGCGAGCAGAAGAAAGACAGGGAAATAAGAGCCGCGGGGCTTTATTGAGCAACTACTGTTGGCCAGGGCCTTTTGGGAAAACGGCCTCTAGCCCTCACGTCCCCCTGCCCTGTGAGGGAGGTGTCAGCACGCCCATCCCACAAACAAGGAGACTAACAGGAACGGGCTTTAAGTGACTCCCCCCAGGCAAATGGCACAGTCAGGATTCGAATCCAGAATCGAATCCATCTCCATGCCCCATGTAGGTCTTCCTTTTAGGAGCTTGAGTGCCTCCAGTTGACGGTGGCGGAGGGGGGGCGGAGCACTCCGCACCTTGCAAAGCATTCTGGTCCGCTGCCGGGCGGCCCTAGGGTGTTCTCCCTGCCCCCACATGAGGGTGAGCCTCACACCTGCGTCCCGGCCGGAAGCTGCAGGGCCCGACCCAGGGCCAGCCTTCACGGATGGGATCCTTTTGAGCCACGGTCTCGACCTTTGAAAATTGCACCCCTCGGTCCTCATCTGCCCTGCCCCGCTCACGCCAATCTTTCGGGGGACGGCTGGAGAGGCAAGGAAGGAAATAAGCTGAAATCACAAAAAAGGGCACAGAGTCGCCAGCACACAGTACACGCGCCCCCCAAAAAAAGGGACGCAGGTATGATTATATTATCATTGGTATTACTACTATCAGCAGGGGCAGGAACACTGGGGCTGCGTAAGCCCTCCAGCGGCCTTAAGCACCCTCACAATTGGAAGCCCACCCCACGGCACACCCCACGGCACATCCCACATTAAAGACAATTTTCTACAAAAAATAATTTGGAGAGAAATTTGCAATCTTGCTTTGGATATTACTACCAATTTTGATGCCGCAAGTTCCCCTTTGTATATCAGAGCTGATAATTTTTCTTTTTTTTTCTTTTCAGGTGTCAAGAACTCCTGTTGAGGAACTGGTGGGAGAAATTGAGGCACCAGGAGACAAACTGAGGGGTAGCGGCTGCGTTCAAACCCCACCTGGCTCGTGGGCGGAGCCCCTGAGCAGTTCAGTCCATTGGGGGGCCTGACGAACTGAGGTGGCGATCTCTCGGTTCATGGGTTCGAGCCCCGTGACCCGCTCTGTGCTGACAGCTCAGAGTCTGGAGCCTGCTTGGGATTCTGTGCCTCCCTGTCTCTCTACCCCTCCCCTGCTCACACTGTCTCTCTGTCTCTCGAAAATAAAATAAACATTAAAAAATTAAGAAAAACAAAAAGAAGTGGCTGGTGGGAAGGGGGCCAGCCGGGTGGGGTAGTGGCCGGGTTGCGTCTGGCTGGGGAAGGGGAGGATGGGGAGCCCAGGAGCTGCCGCAGCCCCTCGCCCCCTCGCTCCTGCCTGCTTAATTGCTCCCGCTAACGGTTCAGGGCCAGAGCCTCGCCGCGGTCTTATCTTTGTCCTCACCATTTTTCTTTCTGGGCAATGAAGTTAAAAATCCCTTCCCGGCGCTCCAGTGGGGTTCTGTAGATGTGGCCTGCATATCACTATTTAACATGCACTGCTAAAAACCCGATAAATAGCGACCGTTATTTGCAGATTAGCTCCTCACATGACGAAATGATTTATTTAGAAGATGCCCCCCCCACTCTCTCTCTCTCTCTCTCTCTCCCACTCTCCTCCTTCCTTGGCTAAGAACATATTAATCAGAAATTAAGGCTGAGCAGGGGCGAGGGTGAGGGGTGCGGAGGGAGGGGAGCGGGAGGGAGGAGGTGGGGGGCGGGCGGGGGCAGGCGGAGGGGTCGGGGTGCCGGGGAGCGAAAGAGGAAATGGGAGAGAGGGAGGCTCGGATAGAGACAGAGACAGAGAGGAGAGACACAGCGCGGTACGGGAGAGGGAGAGAACGAGAGAGAAGTTGCAAGGGCGCGAACGGAGCAGGGAAGAAAGGAACCTGGACGGAGGGCAGCCCGGTGTGGGAGGAAAAGTGGGGGGCAGCCACGGAAATGTGGGAGCCCTCGATGCCCCTGGAGCCAGGTCCCCGGAAGGGGGTGGGGGCCGACGCCGATTGGGCGCTGGCTCGCCCCGCCCCCACCGACCGGCCCGGCTGCAGGGGGCGCTCGCCACCCCCCGGCCCCAGCCCGTGCGGTTCTGCAGAGCCTCTAGAACCTTCGCTTCTCGCGGCCAGCTGCGGCAGGGCGCCCTCGCAGGGGAGAGGGAGAAAGAGCTCTGCTTGTTGCACGGCGTCCGTCTCCCTTTTATTATTTCATGCATATACATATATTTCTATAAATCTCTATGAAACGTAAATATATATGTATAAATCTCTCTCTTTCTCTCTTTTGCAAGCCCGCGAGATAACCAGGTCTGGAGCAGAGGCTACAACGATAAGAAGATTAGGGAGGATTGGTTCATTTGTGGGAAGATACTCCAGGAGGGATATTTTGCTCTCAGAAGGCCCACTGGAAGGTTATCTAAATAGGCTAGGCCTGAACTCACCAGAGCCGCTCCCCACTGGGACATTAATGGTACAAAGAGGGAAAGACAGGAGGGGCGAAGATGAGTTATAATGATTATTTGATTATCTTGGGCTTTAACAAACCCAGCCAGTTCGTCTGGGTGTGAAAAATTAGCTGTTCTCACAGCGGCAAATTTCACAGCGTTTGGCGTTACATAGCTTTTTCTCCGGAGAGGAGACGGGCTCTGTGCTCAGGCTCGGGGGTGACGAGGCAACCCCAGTTTTTCTCTTGACTGTGGCCCAGCGGCCCGATCCTCTGGGCAAGGAAATCAGCCAACTAATTCAGGGTCAGTTCAAAGAATGTTCTGGTTTAACAGCTTTGTAATATCACACACACATATACAATTTCTCTATATATAATTTCTCTCTCTCTATATATATATATATATACTCTCCATATATGTAGGTAAGAGAGAGATCTATATACAAATTTTTTTAAGAAAGCAACGTATGTATATCTACAGAGAAAGCAAGGGAAACAGTTTGCTACAAATGAAGTCCAGTGCTTGGTTTCCTAGAAAAAATTAAATTAAAAAAAAAAAAAAAACGACTTGGTTGACGGTCCGGTGGGAAAAACGTATCCGTTCTAGAACTGCGCAGCCCGACGTGGTAGTTCCCCGTGCCCGAAGTGGCTGTCCAGCCCTTGACATGCGGTGACCCCGAATGGAGATGTGTTATAAATGCAAAATGCAGGCTGGGTTTTGAAGACTTCATGGGGAGAGGAGGGTGAGAAGGAGCAGAAAACACTACGTTCAAAATAGCTCTGTATTGACCACAGGTTGAAATCACTGTATTTTGGATATATGAAGTCCAGCATTAAAAACATTTTTTTTAATCTTTATATTGTACAGAGAGAGTGGGGGGGGAGGGGCAGAGAGAGAGGGGGACACAGACTCTGAAGCAGGCTCCAGGCTCTGAGCTGTCAGCACAGAGCCCGACGGGGGGGGGGGCTCGAACCCACGAACCACGAGATCATGACCTGAGCCGAAGTCAGATGCTTACCCAACTGAGCCCCCACTGGGCGTCTGGGAAGGATGGTTTACGGCTCAGGCTGCGGATTTAGCGAGGTTTTGCTGGTCGGACCCTGGGGAGGGGGGATGGATGCGTTCTTCCACCTGCAGCCCCCACCCGCTCCCCACCCGCGTCTCTCTGCTGCTCGGGCCTCACCGGGGATGTGACTGTTGGTCCGGGGTAGGAAGGTGTTAGGCAGCCGCGGTGCAAGAGAGGAGGGATTACGGGTAAGGTCAGAGGGCGCGGCGGCTGCGCTCCGAGCACGTTATTCGGGAGGCCTCCTTCCTTCAGCCGCAAGGCTGCCCCCGGGGTCTGGCGATCTTGTCCTGGTGTTGCCGCAGAGGTGGCATTTATTGAGCACTTACTAGGTGCCGGCTCTGGGCCGCGCTGGGCGCTGGGTCTCTGGCCTCAGCCTCACAAGCACGGTCACGGGCGCCTCCGCCCTCGGTCCGTGCCCTTCCCCTTCCCCCTCCTTAGATCATAAAGTCCATTTCCTTGCCCCGCTCTAGCCCAGCCCTGAATGTTAAGGTGGTGGCCGCCTTTGGAGCCTCTCTGGGTGAAGGAAGAGAAATCCAGCAGAAATCTGGACCAGGCGGCGTTCGTGGGAGTGGACTTGGCCGTGGGGTGGCCCTGGGTTTGAGTGCTGCTTCTGTGTGTGGCCTCCAGCGGTCGCTCGGGCTCTCCGAGCCTCAGCTGTCCCATCTGCAAGATGGGAGGTCACGCGACCTCTTTTCCAGGCGAGGTATTGCCTAGGCTGCGGGTCAAGGTATATAATAGGTGCTCAGTAAATGCTCAAAGTATATAACAGGGGCTTAGTAAATGCTCCTCATGAAGCACGTGGGACAGAAAGAGCTGGTGGCCCACCCGACACCCAGTTCCCCCACCCTTCTTGCTAAAGAGCCCGAGTTTTATTTGGGGTGGCGCTGGCCCGCTTGAAAGATCGCATTTCCTGTCTTTCTTTGCGGCCAATGAGATGTCACCCCAGGTCCCTGAGTGGGGGTCTTGGGAAGCTCCTCGACAGGAACTACCCTGGCCGCACGGGTGCCCCTGTACCTTCTCCGTCCTTCCACCTGCTCTGGGCCTAGACGCAGGGTGGCAGGTGGGAAACCAGACCCCTCGGTGGGGCGGACCTTCGCAGCCACCCCCCGGCCACCTCCGGAGGCCCCTGGAGAGCGGGGGGACCCCGGCTCCCCGTGAGCAAGGACAGGGCTGGGGACGATCTCGGCTCGGGCACCCGGGGCGCTTCCCACGGACACCACGAGCTCGAGCCTTATTATCCTCATTACTATTATCGCCATCATTATCGTCATTATTGTTGGACAAAGGCGGCCCCCCAGGTTGCTTTCGCCCGCCTGAGCCCCACCACCCTTCTCTCCCCGAGACATCTTGGCTTCTGTCCCTCTGTTCTCTCCCCCCGTCTCGCTCCCTCCGTCTTCCTTTTATGTTCCTGCCCCCCGCTCCTCCCCCCACCCCCCGCCGCAGGCTCCTCTCCCCTCTCTCCTTCCTCTTTATTTTATCTCAACTTGCCACAAATCTGTTCCCCTACAAAGCAGCTGCCATCTTTGTTCTGGGCCATTATCTGTGGCAGCGCGGCCCGAGCGGGGCCGCCGGGCAGACAATCACCGGGTAATAGTGTCTGCGAGCTATTGTGGAGTGTGTCCGAGCCGATCCATCACCCGCCGCCTGACACCGCGCGGGCGGCAGCCGGAAAGCCCGCCAGGCCCCTCTCGGAATCTCCGGCCTGTCCCTCCACGCCCGCGCACGCGGGACGGGCCCCGGGAAGAGGCGACCCGGCCTCTCTCCGCAGCCGGGAGGGCAGGGCTGCTGCTCGCCACACGATCGTCGTGGCCGTAGCCCACGTAATCCGCACTCGGGCTCTGTCTAGGAGGGCAGGCTTGGTCTCCCCCCGTGTTGCAAGCGTGAGACAGGCTCAGAGACGGGAAGCCGCTGGCCCAGGGTCACACAGCGCGGTAGAGGCGTCCCTGGGACGCGATCGCAGGTCCGTCTGCTCCTAAACACCGCTTCTGCAGGATGGCGAAGCGGGTCGCAGGATGGAGGTCCGCCCTGCAGGGCCGCGTTCCAGACACTGGGCCTGCCGAGTTCTCGTAAGAGCGGTCCTCCAGCCATCCCCTCCCCGCCCCCTCCACCCCGGAGTGGGCAGGGCTGGTGCGAAAATGCGGGCAGGAGAAAGGAAGATTCATCACAGCAGGGCAAGAGGGCACAGTGGACACTTGGCTGGCCTCCCGGCTCGGCCACTCGGGGCTGTGTGACTTTGCTCGGGGAGCTCCACCTCTCTGTGCCACGGTTCCCTCATCGGCGGTCACGATAGCGCCTCCCTCCTGGGGTTGCCGGCAGGTTTCGGTGCATCACCGGGGGAGTGGGGGGGGCCTGGCGCTTGGGAAGTACCCTGTACGTGTTAGACATTTCCATCCACTCTGGTCCTGCCTGGACGGCCTGCCCTGCCTGGGGACAGACGTTTTATTTACATTCTACCGTGTACCCCGACAAGGAGCCCCCCCAGAGACAGGTCTGGTTATATTCCCATTTTACCGACGCAGACACTGAGGCTCAGAACCTTGCCCGGGATCATCCAGCTATCGAAATAATGCATTCTTTGGGCATTAAATGAGCACCTACTGTATGCTCGGCTTTGTCCTAGTCCTCTAAGGGGCGGCTTTACGCAGCAACTGGCTTCGTGAGCAGCTGTCTCTCTGCTGACCTGTTAAAGGCATGGGCCCAGTTAACCCCCTCCCCCCCTCCCCTGCCGTGTGGGCCCCATTATCTTCATTGCACAGGTGAGAACACTGAGGCACCCAGACGTTAAGCACCTGGTGGAAGGTTCCAGAGTCCATAAGGAGGGCATCCGGGGCTGCGCCCTGGCAGTCTGCCTCCAGAAGTCACTGAGAGGCCCAAAATCACTCTCCCCCGAAGTCACGGCGGGGGGTATGGGGGGGTTGGGGGGGGATGTCCGCCGCGGAGGCCCCCGATCAGGGCGTGAAGAGTTAGCACCACCGCCCGAAGGCACAGGCCGTCCCAACGGGCTCTGCTCTGGCAGAGCAGAGAACTCAAGCTCGCACCCCTGAGAGGTATCAGGGGAGGCTTCCTGGAGGCGGGGGAGCACCGAATGGGGGCCCCCGGAGATGATGGCTCAGTCGGGTAGCGCACGCCGGAGGATGTTACGGAGCCGGGCGGGACTCGGAGGACGGGAGAACCCGGACACTTTGGCCACTAATCTGAAAACTCGTCCTGAGGGCTTTGCAGGAGGTGGCCCAGAAATGCCCCCCGGGGATCCGCTGTGCCGCTGGGTGTCATCTTCTCGGGCACCTGCGATGGGCCAGACCCCGGCCACGGGCTCCCCGGTCGCGTATGGCTCACAGGCGAGCAGGGGGCGGCGACGGCTCTGAGCACCAGGGCTGGGCGGAAAGCACGGGGCACCCAGGGGCTCCCGGGAGGGGTCAGACCCTCTCAGCTTGCGGAGCCCGGAAGGCTTCGGAGGACGCCCGGAGGATGGGACGGAGCCCGGCAGAGAGAGAGGAGGGGGAACCGCGTTCCCGGCAGAGGCACCGGCGTGTGCCCGGGCTGGGAGCGGGGAGAGAACGGCGCTCACCAGGCGGAGAGCGGAGGGAGACGGGGTCTCTGCAGCGGGCGTGCAGGGCAGCTCAAGGCAGACCCACGCCCAGGAGAGGGAGGGTCCAGCTCCTCATGGTGAAGTCAAGGCAGCCGTCTCTAATGCAATAATCCTGGGGGGGGGGGGGGGCGGGTCGTTGGTCAGTGTCAAAGTTAAGACGCCCACCATTCGTGGCCTGCTTACTGGCTTCAGACAGACACGGTGATTCATGCTTTATCCGTACAATTTCTGTCTGTCTCTTTCCATGGACCTCCTAAGAGAGATCTCATTATCACTCCCATTTTGCAGATGAGGAAACTGAGGCTCGGAGAGGTAAACCCACCTGCCAGCTGTCTGACTGTAGAGCCCAGACTCTCAGCAGCTGTGAAAGCAGAGGCCCTTCCTGCCGGGGCGAGGAGCGAGGAGCGGGCCCAGGGTCTTCCTCCCCCCGCCCCCGCCGCGGTGGTGGCTCCTCCCACAATCCCAGGGCCCTCACCCTGTTCCGTGACAGGGTGAAAACACATCAGAGACGCCCCCTGCCTCCTTTTGCTAGCCAGCCCCTGCTCATCCTGCCGGCGCCAACAGGGACGTGCCCACCCCTGGGGAGCTTTTGTGGTCAAAACTGCCCCCCTCCGAGTCATTTCTCACGAGGGGAGTACGCTGGGCTGGGACCATTTTCCCCGGTCTCTGGATTAATAGTCCGAGAGTAGCTACCATTTATTAAGCGCCTAGTATATTCCTAGTATATTTCAGACATTGTAATATACCAGAAGTAGTCGTTGTGGAAGTATTAGAATAGTAACTGTCACACTGAGAACCACAATAGTAACCGCTCTCAACTTTTAAGCGTCTGCTGGGTGCCCGGCATTGTGGGAACAATGATTTCCATCGCTGCCGGTTTATTGAGCACTTACTCTATTCCAGACTCGGCCACCGCCACCTCCCCAGCTCACGGAGTGTGCCTGCCGTACCAGCCACTTGCCCTGATTAATTGCTCTCTCAAGCCTCACGTCAGTCTCCAGGGAGGCCTCTGCATCCTGTCTTTGTTTCCACTTCCCTCTCCGTCTGGGCCTCTCTGTACCTCCTGGAAGCTTCTTCCAGGCGTGTTTTGGGCTATTTATTTCTTGAGGCTTCTTCCCTTTTCTCTCCTGCTCTTGCCAGAGACCCCAGTCGCTCTCTCTTCTCTCCACTTCCTGGGCACTTGAACCCTCCTGGTCCTGCATTCGCGGTGGGGCCCGGGATGAGGTGGCCCTGTGCAGCGACCCTGGGGAAGGTGGAAAGCAGGCTGGGAAGTGCCACTGCTGCTGTGCGGGGCTCAGTTCGTGGCTGGAGCTTTACCCCCGTCAAGGAGGGCCCCCCCCCCCAGGCCTCCAGCTCAGAAGTGGGAGGGGCGCACAGGTGCAGGGAGCCTTGGGGACAGCAGGGGGGGCTGTGAGCCCAGGCCGGAGGCGGTGGGGGCCCGGCTGACAGCCCACGCCTTTGGGGACCACAGCCGTGGGAGGATTCCAGGGCCGGTAGAGGCCAGGGGGCCACGGGGAAGGTGGGAGACCTCTCCGTCAAAGGGCTTTACCTAAACCAGAGTTCGCATTGCCTGGGGAGGCAATAGAGGGGAGGGGTAGACCGTGTGCGTGCGCGCGTCTGCGCGCGCGCAGGTAGCATGGAGACGGGGTGTGTCGGGGACAGGACGGGGTGGCCCCTGAGTGCGTAGGGGGTGGAGTGTAGGTGGGAGTGGGGGAGGGGGGCGGGGGCCGTGTCTGGGCCTGTGCAAGGGAGGCAAACAGAAGACCGGACTCCTCCCTGTTGCTCGATGCCAAACAACACAAATCCGTGAACCCCGTTGCCCTCCCGATGCTGCTCCAAAGCAAACGCCGTCCGCGTGTGCGCGTTTGGGTACACGCGGGGTTTTTTCCCCCCCTTTCAAAGCCGGAGTCGCGGTGCGCGCCGGGGGAAGCGGCCCCCGCGCGCCAGGGCCCCGCGCGGTAATTAACAAAGGGACCCGGGGCTCCCCGTGCCTCTGTGTTTCCTGATCTGTGCATGCACACACAAGGTGAGAGGGGATGAATGGCTAATTTCCCAGCGGCTTTTGCTCCGGCTTGCCGCAAAGTTGTGAACAAAATGACTGGCCATGCATTGAACTGGCTTACACAGCTCTCCGTATGGAAATGCAGATAATCCAGCGCCCAGCTTTGTGTCTGGGCGACGGCGGGGGGGGGGGGGGAGGGGAGCGAGAAGGAAAGGGGAGGGGGGCCGGGGAGGCTCCCCAGCGACGGGGTGAGGCTCCCGGGGCCTTTCAGGGGAACAGTTGACGGCGCGGGCTGGGGAATTTAGCTAGATTTTGTTGGTCAAACACTCGGGAGAATGTATTCTTCCACCTCCCCCGCCCCCACCCGCTCCCTGCCAGCCGGGGGCTTTCTTCTGCTCAGACCTCACCAGGGATGGACCGCTCGGCCCGGGTAGGAAGGTTTTAGGCCGCGGTACAAAAGAGGAGGGATTATGGGTAAGGTCAGAGGGCGCGGCGGCTTAGAGACGCGATGCAGTGCGAGGGCAGGGGTGCCGGGAATACTTTCCGTTTCTAGGCGGCCTGTGTTAATTGATGGGAAAAATCTCTCCCCCCCCCCCCCGTATCCCCTCCCACGACGCACTCCCCACGCTCCACACTGGGCCCCCCTCTCTCTCTCTCCGTCTCCTGTGCCTTTCTGTCTGCTTCGCGCCCCCCCCCCCCGTCTCTTGCTATAGCCATAGCTTGCCTGCGTGTGAGGGCCGTAGGTAAAGGTAGAATGTTCTAGGCGAGGCGGTCCTGTATTACAGTTGCAGTTTGGACGGCTGGCTTCAGACCCCTCCTGCGTCCACGGCCCCGCACCGGCAACACACACACACCATATATGTGTGATGAGGGCGCTTCCTTAACCTTGCTGAGCCTCAGCTTTCTCATCTGTAAAATGGGAACCGAGAAACAGCAATGGGGACTTCGTTCTTTTTTGTTGTTTTTTAATTACCTACTACGGGCGAAGCTCTGTGCAGGGGGGGGTGGCTAGGGATGGACCCTCTCCCCTCTCAGAAGTCTCAGGCTAGTGGGGACACGGGACAGGAACCAATACACGAAACGGGGGCAGATGGTAGGATCGAGATAAGGGACATCAAGAGGGCAAAGTGACCCAGGCTGAGGAGACGGAAAGACTGGCGAGGGAGGTCTGCGGTGATGGAGCAGTCAGGGCAGGCTTCCCTGAGGAAGTGTCCCCAGAGTGTCACCCGAAGGCTGAGAAGGAGCCCAGCTCGGGACGAGGGGGGCACGGGGAGGGCTCTCCAGGCAGAGGGTCCGACAGCTGCAGAGACATCCCCCCCTCACCCGGGGAGGAAGGCAGCCGGCTGTTCGAAGACCGAGAGGGGCTGCATGGGGAGGGGCAGAGGTGCGGAGGGCGAGCTCGGAGGTCAGGCTGGAGAGCGTGGTGCCGACTGTAGTGAGAGCTTTATGAAATCTCAAGCAGAGAAGTAGCCCCTGGGCGGGGGGGGGGGGGGGGGGGGGGGGGGGTTCTGCCGGAAGCGACATCTCCCTGGTGCCGGGTGGAGGGCGGGTCACAAAGAGGCCACACCCCCAAGGAGGCGGCGTGACGACACAGGGCCTCGGTGGATCCCGCGCGCGTTCTTTCTCAGTGCTCTGTGCTCAGTCGCTCTTAGCGCTTTTCTAGGGAGTCCAGTCCGGGATCGCCGTGCTCGTGGCGGGGAAGGGACCGGGCGGAGCGACGCTTTTGGCGAGTCTGGCGGCCCTCGGCCTCTCTTCTCTCTTGGTTCGCTCTGCTTCGCGGTGGACCGGCTGGGCCGCAGGCCCGGCCTGGAGGAGGAAGCGACCGAAAGGTTCTCAGTTGACGGGATGCCGACCCCAAATCGCAGAGCGGTGTGCCGGACTGCGAGACGAACGCCGGGGCGCCGGGCTGAGCGACCGACCTCGGCTCAGATCATCGTCTCGGGGTTCGTGAGTTCGAGCCCCGCGTCGGGCTCCGTGCTGACAGCTCGGAGCCTGGAGCCTGCTTCGGATTCTGTGTCTCCCTCGCTCCCTGCCCCTGCCCCTCTAGTGCGCGCGCTCTCTCTCTCTCTCTCAAAAATGAATAAATGTTTTTTAAGAAGAATTTTTTTTAAGGCTAACCCCACGTGAGGCTGCGCGGACAGTAACAAAGGAGAGGGCACCGGGGCCTCACCTCCAGGCGCTCCCCACCGCAGCACTGTTGGCATGTGGGGCCGGTGGATCCTTCGCGGCGGGGGCGCGCCCTGGTTATTGTAGGCTCTTCGGCATCACCCTTGGCCTCCAGCCGCCAGCCGGGCGCACTCACATGCGCACACGCGCCCCCATCGCGACCAGCGGAAGCGTCCCCAGATGCTGCCAAATGTCCCCCAGGGCAAAATCACCCCAGGCTTAGAACCCCTACCCTCCTCTGAAACGGTTAGCCCCGCCTCCAAGGTGTTCCTTTTCCTTCTAGATTGCAGACTTCAGGAGGAGCAGACAAGGGAAAGAGCTCTTCTTCCGTGAGTGGCCAGGAGACAAGGATACTTAGAGGGAAAGAAAGGCTTTCGGAGAACGTATTATGGCCTCGAAAGCGTAAAAGGTGTATCACTTGGAAGGAAGCGAATGAGCAAATGACATAGACAGAGAGAACCCTGTGAATACAATTCGGCGCCGTCCAAAGATGAGAGGAGTTGTCTTGAAAGGGAGTGATCTCCCCGTTACTGGTGGCATGCAAGCAGAAATTGATGAGGACCGTCTGGTGGCGATGAAATACTGCATTACATGGAGACTTCCATCACAGGACCCTCCCTCACCCCCAGGGAAAGCCCTGTCAGTTTTGTCTTCTCGCCCAGAACCTCCCGACTTCCGAGGCACAGCTCAGCGCACTCACCCCCCAAGAGGCTTCCTGGCCCATCTTTCCCACGCTGAGCCCTCCAGCACTGACATCAAAAAACTGGGGTTCTCCTTAGTGTGTTTACACTGAACCCCCCGAAGTGAAAGATACCAGGGACAAATGCCAAGTTTTGTTCTTAGAGCCCACAGAACACTCGGCTCCCGAAACAGAAAGAAAGAAAATCAAACCAAACCAATACCTCCTGGTCCAAATGGGGCGGGCGAGGTGGCGAGCTGCCCCCCGCAGGGAAGAAACAGAGTCAAAATGTTCCCGTTTCCAGGCTTGGGGGTGGTGAACCCGTGCCGTGCCACGAAACCCACAGTGACCCCGTTCAGGCGCGGGGCGGTTGGAATTTACGAGGAAGCATCTTGGCCCCAGAGTGTCCCCAGACATGCCTGGAGATCAAAGCACCTCGCTTGGTTCAATGCGGTGTCAGGACCTGGACTGGCCCCTGGAACAGAAAAGGCGCGATCGTGGAAAAGCTGGTGAAATCCAAAAAAAGTCTAGAGTTTAGCTAATAGTATTTACCAATGTGAATTTCTTCGGTGGCAACAAAAGACGCTGGGGTTCCATAACATGTTAACCTTAGGGGGAGCTGGGTGAAGAGCCTTTGGGAACTGTCTCTACTACCTTTGCGATTTTTCTGTAGATCTGACGTTATTACGAAATGAAGCGGCGATGTTTTAAAAAGCACTGGTTTAGGAAGAAACCCACCCGTTAAAGTCCTCTTCTTTAACCTATCATCATCATCTTTGATCATCTTCAATCTATATACCACCGACTTAATATTTTTATTGAAGTGAACTCATTTTTTATTTGAAATCTTCGGTGACATATACCAAATATAAATATAACAAACGAGGATATACGGTATATATGCAGGTTTTTTAAAATTTTTTCGCAATGTTTATTTTTGTGAGAGAGAGAGTGTGCCTGTGAGCAGAGAAGGGGCAGAGAGAGAGGGAGACACAGAATCTGAAGCGGGCTCCAGGCTCTGAGCTGTCAGCATAGAGCCTGATGCGGGGCTCGAATTCATGGATCGTGAGATCGTAACCTGAGCTGAAGCCAGACGCTTAACCGACTGGCCACCCAGGCGCCCCATTGATGCACAACTTTTTAAAAGCTTCATATAACGTACCTCCCCGCCAACTCCCATCAATACTACTGAGCACGAACTGTTCGGAAGAACTTCTTTAGCCTTCTTGTATCCATACCCCCTGCTACTTCTCCCATAGAAATACCACCACCCTTGGAACGCTTGCCCTGACTTCTCCTTATGTGACGATGCGCGTCACCCATGTGCACGTAAAACCGATACAATTTTGCTTATTTTCAACCCTGCCTCGGAGGAGAGCCTTCTGACTGCCTTTTGTGTACCTTCTCATTTCCTTTGGTTTAGGACTAACTTGTTGAGATCCCTTCGGGCGGGCGGGTGCTGGAGCATGTTAGTTTGCAATACCGTGCCTAGAATTTAAATGTAGGAACACAGCTTGTTTTTCTGCTTTACGGTATGTTGCTTTTCTTCTCCATGCAACGACGCGGTACAGGTCTGGGTTGTGACGCGTTGGCCGTGGTGAGGCTGGTTAACACACCTTCCGCCCCACCTCATGACCGTCTTGTGGGGGTTGTTGTGGCGAGAATGTTACTCTCATGGTCGTTTTTAGGCGTGCAATACGATATCCGCAACGGGAGTCGCCACGACGTTCAAGTCGTCTTCCTTTTCTTTTCAAAGTTTTCTTTCGAGATGAGAGCGTACATCACGATCGTGAATGAGAAACCAGTTTCTCTTGCCGCGGAAGAACGGATGGCCACCCTACCAAACAATGCGAGCGACGACAAAGGAGCCTATTAATGGGAGCCGAAGGCTGGTACCTGCGGAAGGTCCCAGACCCGTTTCTGCGCTCTCTGTTCAGAAGGGAGGCGTGCCGTCGTTAGAAACGCGTTCAAGACCTACGAGCATCGGTGGGGACCGTCTCCTTGCTGGAACCCCACGCTTAAAGGAAGACGAGGGAAAAAGGGAATGATTTCTCGCCATGGGGCTCAGGCTTCCTTACGGCTGTGTCTGGAAATGACTCCGAGGCCTGGCCTGGCCTTTAGAAGGCGCGGCCCCAAAGCCTCGTTGTTGGGTACAGAGCCATTGGCGCACGTGGCATTTGTCTTGACATTAACTTAAATTGAACAACATGCGGAATTCCTCTCCTAAGTCTCGCCAGCCGCACTCTGGGTGCTCCCTACCCCACGTGGCTGGGGGCTACCGTATCGGACCATGCACAGCGTGGCCATCGTGCTGGAAAGTTCCACGGAACGACGCTGCTGCAACACACTTCCCTCTGACTCAGGGGTGTTGGGGGGACTCCGTGATGCGAGCCTGTTTCAAAACTCCTTCCTCCAAGCGCTGGTGAGAGGGGTCAGGTCAGCAGCCCCCGGAGACCGCAGAGAGACAGATGGGGCCGAGGTTGCAATGAGGCAGACGGGGCACGGCCTCTGGCCTCTGGTGCTCGCCGGGCGGCCCCTCCCGCCTCGGGATCCTCGGAGGGGAGACCCTCTAGCCGCTGTCTCCCCGAGGCTGGGGCCGTCTCCTCAAGGCCGCTTCCCCCTCCTCACCTCACCTGACCCTGCTTTGCCTATTAACGCCTGTCTTAGAGAGAAATCAAGATATACCCATGGGAAAAGACACAGGTTGATGGTTGGGAAATTAAGATTTTTTTTCCCAGTGTGGTCACCGAGTCCATGGGTATTCATATACTACGATGCTCGTGGGCTAAGGTGAGGCGGTTTATGGAAAGTACCTTGTACATGGTTAAAGGTAAAAATACATACATCCGTTCTTCTTATGGGAAAGATTAAGGGGCGCCTGGGCGGCTCAGTCGGGTGAGCCTCCCACTTTGGCTCAGGTCGTGATCTCGCAGTTCAGGAGTTCGAGCCCCACATCAGGCTTGCTGCTGTCAGTGTGGAGCCCACTTCGGATCCTCTGTCCCCCTCTCTCTGCCTCTCCCTCACTCACGCTCTCTGTCTTTCTCAAAAATAAATAAACATTAAAAAAAAAGAAGAAGAAAAGATTAAGCATGATATTTGTAGTCACCCTGTAAAGACTATAAAGAGGCCCCACAAGAGTAAGGACCGATATTGCCGACCAATCATAACTGATAAATTTAGCATTCTGGGAGAAACCACTTTGGGGCACCTAATTTCCCAGAACCCCCAAATCTCTGATTCCCTCCCACCAAACTCCACGACCCCATGTGGTAGGCATCAGTACCTAGGTCTCTACTTCCAGATTCAGGCAGTTATAAATGCTTTCCCTTGAAATTAGGGAATTAGTGGTCATGTGATGGGTTTGGACCAATCAAATGTGAGCAAAAGTGACCGTGTTGGTTCCCGACCAAGGCATTGAATTCCTGCTGCTTCCCCTCTCCTGTTCCCTTCCTCTGCTGCGTGGACTGTGGACACGTTCGTCGATGTGACAGTTTTATGTCAGGGCGACAGCTGCTCCGGCCGGGTCCCTGAGTGACTTCCGCGAGCAGAGGCGTGCACCACAAAGCCTGCCCTGGACAAACGGGAACAGCGAGAAATTGAACCTCCATTATTTTTTTAAGTTTATTTATTTATTTCAAGACAGAGAGAGAGCACGTAGGGGAGGAGCAGAGAGAGAGAGAGAGAGAGATTCCCAAGCAGGCTGCACACTGTCAGCGCGGAGCCCGACGCAGGGCTCGAACTCAGACACCGTGACATCGTGACCTGAGCCGAAGTCAGACATTTCACCGACTGAGCCACCCGGGCGCCCTCAAACTTCCTTTATTTGAAACTATGAGATCATCGGGCTGTTTGTTATACACCGTGACCTGGCCCACGCTGACTGATACACCCCGGCTAGCCCTTTCCCCAAGGCTGCGTAATTGAGGCAGAACTTGGGCACTCTGCTGCACCGATGGTGCTGAAGGTAACGACCCGCTCGGGACCCACGAAAGCCAGCACCCTTCCTGCAACCCCAGAACTTCGACCCAAACCCGGTCTGTGATCCAGTGCCTTGCCCAGACCCACTCGGGAAACTCAGGCTCGCGACTCACTGGCCAATGCCAAGAGTTAAAGAGCAGTCGGCCTTTTACCAAACTTCCAGCTCGCCACCGGGACCCAACACCTGCCAAGGCTGTATGATCTGGCTCGAGTCCAGCAACATATTAGTGGTGACGCTTTAAAAAACCCACGTCAACAAACAAGACACCACAGAGAATCCATTCCCCTCTTTGTAAGTAACAGGGACGTATCGCTCTTGCAAAGAGCCGCCTTGATAATCACGCAGACGCTCTCCTAGTCAGTAACAGCAGCAAGAACCTTTGAAACGCTGTTAGCAGTTTTTGGTTTTGAGGAGACTAAGAAAACAATTACGAGATTCTAAATCATCTGCTAAACGAAATTGTTCTTCAGGAGACTGTTGACTTTCTTTTCTTCTTCTTCTTCTTGTTTTGTTGGCTTCAAGTGTCGTTTGGGGGCCTAAAACTGCATCCTCTACTAATTGTGTAATTTGCAGGATATTTGTCGTTCCCTTATTTGAGAAAATTGAGCCACAAGAACAACAAAACTAATTTGAAAACGCTGTGGTCTTTGGGTCTCTCGAGGTGATCCCGGGTCTGTGGGGACGTTGGGTGCTGGTTCTTGGCTCCGCAAAATAGAGAATTTGAGAATAGACTCCAGCTGGGAGTCTGGCGATTGGGCGAGACTGACTGCGTACCGGAAAGATTCCAGAATAGTGAGTCTTGACCCCTGCCCTCGGCACCGTTGCTCAGGCTGCCTGACTCAGTCTCGACGTCTACTTTACCGATCGCGGATTATTGCTTCACAAATAATATTTTTGCGTGCATTACTTTGAAAACAAATATATAGCGAAGTTAATTTAAAAAAACGATCATTCACAATCCTCTACCTAGCACTCATCACTGTTGACAGTTGGGTAAAGATCTGTTTAAAATTTAGAATGAAGAGTAAAACATTCATTCAAGTCCATGAACTGAGCGCAGAAACCACAGTCGTGACACTGTCCCCTTCGGTCATTGTGGACTGAGCCCCATAGGGTTATTGTGACACCTGCAACTTAGCGCCTTTGCTCACCTGTAAAAAGGGGACAGTAATAGGACCTATTACTATAGGGTTAAAGCCTATATAGGGTTTAATAAGATGCCCCCCTAACAATCCTAGCCTTCTGGGGGTCACCCTGTGCAATCTCCTCTCCTGGAGTGTGGGAGGGACCGTCACTCGCTTCCAGCCAACAGAATACGGCAAAGATGGTGGATGTCGCTTCCACGGTTACAGAACAGAAGATCGTGACTCCTCTCCTGCCAGCAGTCTCTCCCTTGCTGGTTTGGGTGAAGCCACGTCGCAAGCTGCCCGACGGAGAGGCCCGTAGCCGACAGCCGTGCGCGTGAGCTGGGAGGCACACCTTCCCCCCGGAAAGTTTCCGGCGGAGACCTCAGCACCAAGCGGTCCCTTGACTGGGCTCGTAGGAGACTCTGCCCAGCTAAGCCACGCTCAGACCCCTGAGCCCCCAGAGGCATGAGAAAAGACATGTGCGTGGGGGCTGAAGCCACTAAGTTAGTGTGTTATGCAGCCACAGCCAAGCAATGCAGGGTCTAAGCCCAGTGGATAGTGAATGCCCACGAAGGGTGGCTGGCGGGGGGCGGAGGGGGGGCTCACCACCGTAGACACCTCCACCTTGCCCTCCGCAGGAGGGGAGATCCTACTGCCTCCGAGGCTGAGCTCCCGGGGGGAGAGGGGGAGGCAGGGGACATAGGAGACATCTGAGCGTTTATCCAGGTTTTAGCAACCATTCAGCAGACACGGAACCACAGTGACGGGCCCGGCTTGTGCCAAGAGGGAAGACACCGCAGGAGACCCAGCGCGGTTCTGGTGGGGAGACGGGCATGAAACACCGATGCCACAGATGATGGTATGGTCACCAGCGTCTGTGGGATACTGAGGTTTACCCTCGCAGAGGGTAGTGCCGATCGCTCCTTAGTGCCGAGGACCCGCAGAGGGCCGGGCGCCCCGGTGAGGGCTCGGCGCGGCTTCTCAGTCCACCGCGAGAGACAGGCTGGCATCAGTGCGCCCGCTCGGTGACGGGGAAACTCACAGCCGGGAGGGTCACAGAGCCAGGGTTCAAGTCCGGTCTGTGGACATCCAAAATCGACGCTCCCTTCGCCGCTGCTGCTCAGTCAAGTTCCTCTTTGCTCCTTCGAGTTTCCAAATCGGCCCGTCCGCGGAGCGTTTGCACCGGTGCACGCCTGACGGTTGCTCTGACGGAAGGCGCTCTGAGCGGTCCTGTTCTCGCTCCCACATACGCCCTCTGGACTCCATTTGTCCCTTATAATTCCGTTTCGGGATCGTGGGTAAAGCCAGCTTCTTCTCTCTACACCTCGGACCAGCCCGCCGGCCCACGGCGACTCCCTTCGCGACATTCCTCTTCCTACAAACCGAACCCAGAACTGACTCTTCCAGACCCAAAACCCTGGGCAGGTCGCAAGACGTTGAGAATTCATGGCCCAGGGCCCCGGGAATCCCAAATCCACCCCTGGCTTAGTCCCCAGGCTCGAGAGTTTTGATCCTTGGTCCCGCTCGGGCAGAAGAGACTTTGATTGGCAGAGCCCGAGGTAGGCGAGGGGAGAGGAGTTATTAAATCACCCGCTCGGTGCCAGCGTGTGCGAACACATAATCTCCCGCGTGTGCCCGGGTACACGGCACGTCACCATCCATAATCGTAATATGGACTCATCTATCACCCGCTCATAATAAATAGCACATCACGTCCTCATAACATTTTATCATACGGTATCATGACATCCGCTCACAACATCATACATTATGTGATCGACACTCAGCATTTCCTCCTAGAAGGAGCATCCTCAGATATATTTATTAAAAAAAAAAAAAAAGGTGCTGCCGACTTGCGAGACCGTGCGGGCCCTTCCGCCGGCCCCGGAGGCCGGCTTGGATGGCGTCGGAAGAGCCCCCGGCACGAAACAGCCTGTAGTTCCTCACCCTGCGACTCGTAGTTCAGGCCGGATGGGGAGACAGCAAAGGCGTTTGCCGTCGTGTGTTCAAATCCCGTGAAAATGACGCTGGTTAAGCAGTGTGGACGCAGCGGTTACCTGGTGTGCACCTTTCGACACCCGGTCCCCAAACTCCTTTTTTTTTTTTAATGTTATTTATTTTTTGAGAGAGACAGAGACAGAGCACGAGCAGGGGAGCGGCCGAGAGAGAAAGAGGGGGACGCAGAATCCGAAGCAGGCTCCAGGCTCTGAGCTGTCAGCACGGAGCCAGAGGCGAGGCTCGAACCCGTGAACCAGGAGATCAGGACCTGAGCCCAAGTCGGACGCTTAACCGACCGAGCCACCCGGGCGCCCCCAAAATTCTTCGGCATCTCTCCACTGAGCGGGGAGGGAGGGCATCTGCGTCCTTCCCTTCCATTGGGCCTGCGACTGTTGAGCCAGCTGCTGTGTTATCCCTGGGGACCCCAGCCACAGTCCCAGGCACCAGGGAGCAGACACGAGCCATCCTCACCGCGCTCCGTCTGAATTCCAAGCCCACAGACTCTGGGGTGGTTTTAAGTCGCTCCATCGGGGGCCGCTGAGCGAGGCAGCAATAGTGCCTGGAGGCTGAGTAGAGACGTAGACGGGGTGGGTGGGGGTAGCAATAATCTTTGCCATCAGCGCGCTCACAGAGGGCCTAAGTGCCCTAGGATATTAGTGGGGTTGTTATCCTTCCCATCTTACAGATAAGAAGACTGAGGCACAAGGACTCAGTCAATGCCCAGGTGTTAAGGACCTACACACGGCAGGCACTCTTAGGGGCGGGGGATACAGCAAGTGAACAAAACGGACAAAGATCCCAGTCTGTGCGGAAGTGACATTCTGCCGGGGAGAATCGGACCATAAAAAACGGACATAAAACATTAGGAATGCTCAAAGCAAGTCAAGAATGCGGTGCCCGGAGGCGCCTGGGCGGCTCAGCCGTCTCTTGATTTGGACTCACGTCATGATCTCACGGTCCGTGAGTTCGAGCCTCGCCTGGGCTCAGCGCTGACAGCGCAGAACCTATGTGGGATTCTCTCTCTCTCTCTCTCTCGCTCTGCCCTTCTCTCTCTCTCTCTGCCCCTCCCCCAGTTGCGTGCTCACTCACGCAAGCGCTCTCTCTCGAAATAAATCGACAAAACACTTTTTTTAATTAAAAAAAAAAAATAAACAAGAACGCAGGACCTGAGCCCAAGCTGCCTGACTCCGGACACACGCGTCTGGCCCCGCCGCCTGCTGGCAGGCGCTTTTTTCCGCATGGCCTCCTGGACGTGCGGACTCAGAAATACTGACCGCCGATACTGCGCCCAGAGAGAGACCGAAAGGTGGCTCAAGATGCTAACCTGCTTCGACCCTTCGGCCTCAGCACGGAAGGGGCGGTCCTCGGAGGAAACGGACGGCCTCGGGCCTCGACCCCGCGCTGCTGAACCAGCCCGCGGCTGAGGACGCAGGTCCGGCTTAGCGGCGTCTACGCGGAAAGGAGCGCGTCCCCAGGTCCTTAGGCGCGGCCTGGCTCGCGACCGCAAAGGTGCGAGAGCCACGCACGACGCAGGCTCGCACGGGCTCGCCGCGCTCCGGGGAAGATTCTCCGAGCCTCCGACGTCGGGTCCTGGCGAGAACCGGGTGTTTCCACTCTGCCGACCGTTGCTCGGCTGGGGGGCCTTCTAGCGGTGAGGGTTTCGATCAGGCCAGTATTTCAAAATCCGATTTGTCTTTATATACTTTCTTCTTTAAAATTTCAAGATGGGGCGCCTGGGGGGCTCCGTCGGTTGAGCGTCCGACTTTGGCTCAGGTCATCATCTTGTGGTTCATTGGTTTGAGCTGCAAGTCGGACTCTGCTGACAGCTCGGAGCCCGTTTCAGATTCTGTGCGTGTGTGTGTGTCTCTCTCTGCCCCTCCCCTGCTTGTGCTCCATCTCTCTCCCCCACCCTCTCAAAAATAGATAAAATAGACTTAAAAAAAATTTCATAGGGAATCACCAAAGTATACATGTACTTTTAATTTTTTTTTAATTTTTAATGTTTATCTTTGAGAAAGAGAGAGACAGCGCAAGTGGAAGAGGGGCAGGGAGAGAGGGAGACACAGAATCGGAAGCAGGCCCTAGGCTCCGAGCCATCAGCACAGAGCCCGACGCGGGGCTCAAACCCACAGACCGTGAGATCATGGCC
The DNA here is from genome assembly GCA_030068075.1 of Paguma larvata. NCBI lineage: Eukaryota > Metazoa > Chordata > Mammalia > Carnivora > Viverridae > Paguma > Paguma larvata. The sequence goes on from CM057835.1 coordinate 79,823,938, forward strand.
TGAGCTGAAGTCGGCCGCTTACCCGATGGAGCCCCCAGGCGCCGCTGTACGTATGTATTTTTATTCTTGTGTTTGGCATCTGGTTTTTTGTTTCTCAATCTTGTCTTTAAAAACATATACGTATAAGCCCATACAGATTTCCTCGCCATTACGGCAAGAAATCAGAGACATATGTTTACAGAGAAACACGTTCGAAAAGAAAATGGGAAAATCACCCGATTCCAGGAGCGATCCCCGCTGGCATGTGGGCTGGGGGGGGTGGTCTCTGCGGCGGGGACCGTCCCGCGCCTCGAGGGCTGTCGGGTGGCATCCCGGCTTTCTCTCCCCGCCAGACGCCAGCAGCCTCTCCCCTGCGCGACCCAAAACGTCGTCTCCAGACCTTGACAAATGTCCCCTGGGGGTTCAAATCGCCCCCCCGTTGAGAAACACCGGTCTCTCCTAAAAAGACTCGGAGACCTGTAACACCCCGCCCCAGTCCCCCCTCCCGTTCCCTCTTCCCAAGATGCTTTGCAATGTCAGGTCAGGCCTTCCCCATGTGCCGTGGGTCTCCGTGTGCCCCAGTGTGAGCGTGCGTGTGCGCGTGTGTGTGTGCGCGCGCGCGTGTGTGTGTGTGTATGAGGAGTCCGTGTGCGTTATTCCAGTAATTCTTTTATCTTCTTCTCCCACCCTGGGCATTATGACCATTCATCAAAATAATTGACGCGGATGAAATTAGCACTTCCTGCTATGTCGGGCAGATAAACTTTGCTGAATATTGATTTCACACAAAGAAAATGACATGTGCTGAGGCCTAACCCTTTATCTGGCCGGGCCAGGGAAATACGGCAGGAGGAGGCCGGGCCGGCCGCCGCCGCCTCCGCGGAGGAGCGGCCGTAAGAATTACTTTTATCTCCTCTTCCACAAGAAGACAAGGCGAGATAAGAAGCCAGAGGGAGAGAGAAAGCACAGCCCCGGGCACTGGGGAAATCCGCAGAAGGCGTGGGACAGGGCAGCACTCTGGGGACCGCGGGGACCGAGCTGATGAATTCAGAAGGAGGAAGGGATGGAAAATGCAGGGGGTTGCTGGGGGGGGGGGGGCGGGGGTGGGGAGACAAGTGGCCGCGGCCAGTCTTGGGTTCAAATCCCAGCCCCGTCACTAGAAGGGAGGGTGACCCGCCACCCTGGTTTGCTGGGACCAAGGGGTCTCCTGGGGTGCAGGGATTCGGGCGCTAAAATCGGGCAGCCTCTCCGGCAAGTCAGGACGGCCGGCCACGCTCCGTTAGAGCTGCAGGACTTTGGACCCCAGCTGGGCCTCCGTTTCTTCATTTGGAGAAGGGGCCCGACTCTCTGGCATGGGGGGAGGGCGGGGGAAGCCCCTTGGAGCGTGCAGTGCAGAGCGCCCATCAGAACAACGGCAACTCTGGGGGCGCCTGTGGGGCTCAGTCGGTTGAGTGACCGACTCTTGATTTCGGCTCAGGTCAGGATCTCGAGGGTCTGTGAGTTCGAGCCCCGTGTTGGGCTCTGCGCTGATGGTGCAGAGCCTGCTTGGGATTCTCTCTCTCTCTCTCTCTCTCTCTCTTTCTCTCTGTTCCTCCTGGGCTCTCTCTCAAAAACAAACAAACAAACAAAAGAACAAAGACAGGGTCATGATCTCACGGTCTGTGAGTTCGAGCCCCGCGTCGGGCTCTGTGCTGATGGCTCAGAGCCTGGAGGCTGCTTCAGATTCTGTGTCTGCCTCTCTCTCTCTCTCTCTGCCCTTCCCCTGCTCACGCTTTGTCTCTCGAAAGTAAATAAACGTTAAAAAAAAAAAAAGAACAAAGACAATTCTAGATCAAGCCCACCTCCTCCCAGAAGCCCTCTGTGACCACCCCAGCTCACAGAGACCTTTGCGAGCGGGGAAGGTTCACAGCTCCTCCTTCGGGAAGCATTCATTTGAGGCCGGGACTGTCTTGGTTACCTCCACCCCCATCGGAGGCCTGGTCAGGGCGGCCGGGACTGGCTGAATGTGCGGGGGATGGGGGGTGGGGGGTGGACGGGGGTACATGTTTTCAGGCAGGCACCCCCCCACCTGACCCCGGGACCCACAGGACACTCCCCCACTTTCTTCTCTCCGCTCCAGTTAAGACCAATGGGCTACAGCAATAATAACAACATCAAAATCACTAATAATAACGTGAGAATGCTTACCATTCCCCCAGTCCTTCCTGCTGACATAAGGCTTTATGTTCTGATTAAACCCTAGAGACGTCACCACGACGTGAGGAGTCAGAGTCCCATTTTTCAGCTGAGGAAACTGAGTCTCGAGAGCAGAGGTGACCCGCGGGAGCCAGACAGGGGCAGAGCCGGCCCTCTCCGGGCACCTGACTCCAGAGCCCCGATGCCCGCACTGCCGGGCGGGGCCCCTCGGAGGCCACGCAGGAGGTCCCCACGAGGGCCCGGCGGCCCAGGGTTCAGTCCTCCCTCCTGCCACATCCTGGGCACCTGGCGAGAACGCCTTAACCGCTCTGAGCGCCCGTTTCCTTTCCGGCCTCTGCCAGCATTTATGATCAGAGAGGCAGCAGCGAGGACCCGGGGGGGCACAGCAACGGCAGAGGGAGGCTCTACCTGCCGGCCGGTCGGACACCTGGGCGGGGGGTCCCGTGCACACCCCCTCTGCCCGAGAGAAGGGGGGATCTGCTCGCCCCCGACGCCCCTCTGGCCCGGCTGCGTCCCGGCCCCTGCGTCGGCCCCAGCGGCGCCCCGCCAGGCTCCGGGACGAGCGGGGCCCCAGCTGCACCAGCTCCGCCGCCCCTGCGTGTGTGTTTCCGCGGGCGCCGGGCGGCGGCCCCACCCCCGGGCCGCTCCCCACTCGGGGCCCGAGCCTGGCATCCCAGCGGGGGGCCGTGGGGCTGCGGCTAATTGCAAATCATTTCTCAGGGCTCCCCGCTGTTCAGCTAAATTCACTGGAACTAATGTGTCCCGAAACAAATTTCACAGAAGAGCCGGGGCGATTACATGACGCTTAGTTCCCCTCCCCGCCTCCCCCACCAGAGGCTCCGGGCCGGGGGCAGAGAGGACCCATGGCGCGGGGCACGGCGTGCGCACGCTCCCTCCAGCCCTCCTCCGCGTACCTTCTGCTCCCGAATCTTAGCGGCTAGCACACCGCCCGGTGTCGCGTCTCCTGAACCCCTCCTCCCCACCCCCATCCCCGGCATCTCCATCCCTGAGCTGAGGACACACCCCCGCATAAAGTCAAAAGTGAGCACTGGCTCTGAAACCAGACAGATGGGTTTGAATCCCAGCTTCAGTCCTTACTAGCTGCGTGTCCTTAGAAAAGTCGCTTAACCTCTCTGAGCCTCTGTTTCCTAGTTCCCGCAGGGAGAAGACCATTGCTTGGCTGGCACTGGCTGTCGTGAAGACTGGTACACGTGACATAGGTGCAGTATTTTAGGTGGGTCCAGGGCATAGTAGGCCCTCAATAAATATTGATCTCTCTGGCACCTGCTTCAATATAATCATTTCAAGGTGACGGAGTGACATCTGAGAGTCTCCGAATCAATTCGAAACAAGAGGAACCAGAAAGCAAAGACCCAGTCGAACCTCCGCAGACAAGGCACCCACACCCCCGGTCTCTCCGCATACTGCTTCCCCATCTCGTCCTCGCCTCCTCCTTCCAGATTTCTCCCTGACCAGAGCATCCTCCGCCTCCTCCGTGGCCCCTCAGCACTGCCCGCGACCCCCACCCCCGACAGCCCTATTGCATTCTGCATCTTCACTTTCTCAGTTGACCGAAGTCCCTTCTAGAACGAGGCGGCCGTGACGGCTTGCGGGAAGGGTTCCGCGGCCGGCCGCTGGAGTCCGTTTCCTGTCCCTGCCCCTGCCGAAGGCAGGCTCGATCCCGCAAAGGGAAGTGAGAATCCACCGCCAAGATCGCCAGCAGCGGGCCCTTAGCGAGCGAGCGCTTCCTGGGCTGGGTACAGGGTCGCCTGTCCCCTCGGGGCCGGGCGGAGGCTCTGCCCAAGACCGGCACACAGCCCGCGTGCGGGTGCTCAACGAGACCTCCCCGCGTGTCTGGGTTCACGCCCCCTTTTATTTGTCAGAAGCGAGGAGCCCCCTCGCTCACCTGTGAGCCACTTAAAAGGCACCTAGAATGGGCGTGTCACGTGACGGTCCAGCATTGATCCGACAAACACTTCCCAAGCCCCTACCGTGCACCAGGCCAGGGGGAGAGTGCCAAGACACTCACCAAACAGACCCGGTCCTGTTCTCAGCTGACAGCGTGGTGGGAGGCCACGCACTCGGCAAGCGGGGACGTGAGAACACGCCGGATTGTGCTGAGAACACGTGAGATGATAAAGATAAGACAAAGAGGGTGCAGTAAGTCTTGGAGGTCCCCCGGACTGGGTGGTCACGAGACGGGCACAAGAAAGATCCAGGGCGGCCTGGCGGAACGTGTTCCGGTAAGGACCAGCAAGTGCAAAGGCCCTGAGGTAGAAATGAGCTGGAGCGGATGGAGCCGAGGAAGCAAGGCAGGAAGCTGGAGAAGACGAGAGGAGCTGGGCCAGGTCACGCGGAACCTCCAGGCCAAGGTGAAGACTTGGCTCTGAGGGCGAGGAGGAGCCGCTGGAGGGGTCCTTACTAGCTGTGTGTCCTTAGAAAAGTCGCTTAACCTCTCTGGGGAACGAATTTAGGCTTTTGGCAGGGGAAACGAATTTAGGCTTTTGGCAGTTCCCTGTGGCTGGGATACGGAGAAGGGCGGGCGGGCAGAGTGTCGGACAGGAAGCGTGTGACCCAGTCCAGTCGCACAGGTCGGGAGGCTAGCCTCAGAGACGGGAAGCCGCCTGCCCCGGCTGCCCGGCCAGTCACTGGGGAGGCGCAAACGCACAACGCCTGGGTCAGGTGACTCTTACATCTCCCCACCAGGGACAGCTCCCTGGGCGCACCTGCGGAGAGCTCGGCTAAGGCTTCGGCTGCCGGTGGCTCAGGACTCCCCAGTTAAAGACTCCTTGCGGTGTATCCCTTTCCGATGAAAAGAATCAGCCCTAATTTATCTGCTTCGTAAGTTCCGTGTCACTTTGACGCACCGTGAGCACATCCGTCTTCCTCTCTAGAAACAGAACACGGTTTTAAAAACCCAACCTGCTGACGAGGCCCACTCTTTCAGGTCGGTGAGCACCTTCGGGGGCAGAGACTGCAGGAGTCACCTCTGGGTCCCAACGGCACACAGGAAGCAAAGAGTAAATAATAAAGCAAGAACTTTTTTTTTATTTTTTACATATTTATTTTTGAGACAGACAGAGACAGAGCATGAGCAGGGAGGGGCAGAGAGAGAGGGAGACACAGAATCCGAAGCAGGCTCCAGGCTCGGAGCCGTCAACACAGAGCCCGATGCGGGGCTCAAACTCACGAACCGTGAGATCATGACCTGGGCCGAAGTTGGCTGCCCAACGGACTGAGCCACCCAGGCGCCCCAAGAACTTTAATTTTTAAAGACAGCAATGATTCCGCCCTGACTATGCGCTCAGCACCCTGCCAGCACTTTCATTAATTTTTTGTTTAATCCTCCTAATGCGGAAAGAAGTGGGCTTTATCATCGCCCCATTTTAGAGCGGGGGGGGGGGAAACTGAGGCTCGGAGAGGTGAGGTCACTCGCCTGGTGTCACACAGCCTGCAAAAGCCAGCACTCAAACTGGGTGGCAGGTAAACCCATGTTCTGAAAAATTCAAGGTCTGTTTTAAAGGAAGGGAGAGAGGGACAGAGCGACAGAACAGAAGAAAGGACTATTTAGAGCTAGGACTCAATTCTTTCGCCATTCAGTGCCTCTTGAGACCTCAGATGGTTCTCCCGATGCAAAGGCGGAGAGAAGCGGGGGAGGTTCGGCCACGGCTGCCTGAGAGGTGGTCTCTGCTCCCACAGGGTCTCTAGGACTCAAAGATCCCTTTTCCGCCCTAAAGCGGCTGTCCCTTGCGTCCCCAGCCCCTCCTCCATCCCTGCTTCCTTATTCCCTCTCCCCGCCAGGGAGTGGGGGTGGGGGGCGGCCGAGAATTTATACACACGGGAGTAAGTTGTCTCCCGCGACCCCACCTGCCCTTGGCTAAATGAATGCAGGGTCGGCCCAGATAATTCCAAAGCCATAAAGATGGTATAAAAAAAAAAAGTGGGGGAGTCGGAGCTGGGGAGGGGCGGGGGCAGAGGGGGAGATTACAAAAAGGAGGATGAGCTGTGTGGCTCTTGCTGCTTATCTAACCCGCAGCAGGCCTGGCTGGGGGCCGGCTCTCTCCAGGGGGAAGTGGGGGAAGGGGCTGGGCAGCTCCTGGGCCAGCATGCCCCCCCGGCCCTCCCCACCCACCCCCCCAAGGGCAGCAGGGGGCCTCAGAGAAGGGTCCATCCCAGCAGGAGGGCAGAGCCAGTCAGGGAAGCGAAGGGGAGCTGGGGTCCCCGCAGAGGACTAGACTAGAGGCCGGGCTTGGGGACAGCTTAGAGGGACCTGCCCGGGAGGGCGCCGGCCCAGCTAGGGCAAAGAATGCCCTCTGGGAAGCCAGAGGTCACAGTGGGACAGCCTGGGTATTGTTGTGAATACTGACTCCAGGAATAGGGCAGGGTGGGTGGGTCTAATCACTAGACACCCCTCCGTGCCTCAGTTTCCCCATCTGTACAGTGGGCTCCAAGAATCCCCCAGCCGTGGTCTTTTCCTTCTCAAAGTGTCAGCAGAACTGTTTGTGGGAGGAGGTGGGTCCAAGTCCAAGGGCAGGGGCTGGGTCTGCAGGGAGGGTATTGTTCTTCGCCCTGGAGAGAGATGGACAGACAGCCACACACACACACACACACACACACACACACACAGAATTAAAGAGGCAGAGACAGAGGAAGTCAGAGTATGAGAAACAGAGAGAGACAGAGAGATAAGCCGACAGAGAGACAGAGGGAGACAGAGACAGATAATCAGAGAGGCAGAGAGATAGAGGCAATAAGAAATAGAGAGATAGACACAGAGATAGAGACGGAGAGTCGAATAATCAGAGGCAGAGAGAGAAAGAGGGATACCAGAGAGGCGAAGAGAAACTGAGACACAGAGACCGAGACAATCGAAGAGAAAGAGAGACGGCACAAAAGAAGCCCAGCCACGGACTCGGAGAGGAGACAGAACAGAAAGACCAAGACAGAGGGGAGGGGAGGAAACCAGGAACCCGCCCCATCCGGCCAGCTCCCCTGCTCCAGCACCCCATCCTGTAAGCCTCTGCCCCTTCCTCCCTCCCACTGCCCTTCCTTCTTGCCTGCGCTCCCCTCGCTGCTCCAGACTCCCACCCTACCTGCGTGCCCCCATATCCAGACTCCCAATCTGCCTGCGCCCCCCCATATCCACACACACCCACTCTGCCTGCGCCCCCCACATCCCCACCCCCCACCCTGCCTGCGCCCCCCCATACCCACACCCCCCACTCTGCCTGTGACCCCCCATATCCAGACCCCATCCCCCCGTGCCCCCCATACCCACACCCTCACCCTTCCTGCACCCCCCCCCTCCCCGCGCAACACGGCAGGGTTCTCTGGCGCCTTTGTGGCCGCCCCGAAGTGCGCGGCGACAATGGCGGGGTGACGGGGTTAATTCGCGCGCGGAGGTGGGACGCGCGGGCGCCGGGCCGAACAATGCCCGCGGCGCGCCTTTGAGCGCGGCCATTGTGCGCTGTGTGAACGGGAAATCTGGTCCCCGCGCCCCAGATGCGGGCAGCTCCGGTTTAACCCCCTGTCGCCCTCTCCGCGTCCTTGAACTCGGAGCTGCTGCCGAGGGCCCAGGGCGGGGGAGGTCACGGCGCGCCCCTGCCCCGTCCGGCCCCGCCCCTGACGTGCTGTGCATCCCGGGTCGAGCCCCGTCCCTCTCTGAGCCTCCGGGCCCAAAACCTCAGAGGGCGGGTCTCCTCACCGGCCAGGAGGCAGGTGGGCAGGCCTTGACCTCCCCCGGGCTTCGCAGCGGTCTGGGGGGCCCTGGGTTCCCTGCACATGGGGAGTGGGGCTCTGACCGCCACCGCCTCCGCTCAGTGAGAAAGCCCAGCTCCGCCAGAATTAGCTGTGCCACCTTGGGGGAGTCACCCCTGCTCTCTGCGCCTCGGTTTCTTCTCCCGGCGCAGTGGGGAGCGTTAGACTACCCCCGTTACTTCCTTACAGATCCCCCGTGAGGACCGCCCGAGGTGGCGGGTGTCTGGCCCTGAGTGGGTCTGCTGTCCCTACACACAACCAGGACGAATGCCACTAAGATTTCCCGAGGCCTCTCTGTATGCCGGCCGCTGTTCTACGTGTCACACCCATGTGGGGACGCGTGTATATAAAAACATGTCAAACGTTTACCGAGCTTCGTTAGTCACTAGCGTTGTTACTCGTTGTCCTAATGACTGTCCACTCACCTACGAAATGGGGACAATGGTCCCTACCCACCTGCCTCTTCTTCCAGAAGCCTCTATGCGAGGCCTACAGGCACGGATGGGCCCCTTTCTTCTCTTTCCATGCCCCACGTCCCTGGCGGGGTGGTTTCCACCGAGGCCCCCGTGACGTATTGGGTGACACAAGTCGGCCTCGGCTTCCCCCCTCCCGGGGATCGAGCTCCTGGACGGAGACGCGGGGTCCTCGGTCGAGTATGGAGGTGCCGGCGAGAGCGGAAAGGGGGAGGAGACGGAAGGAGCCCTTTGGGGGGTCTCAGATCTCGTGTTGCAGAGTGTTCGTACCTTGGCCGGCGACTCGCTCACCCTTGTCCCTGGAGTGAGGAACTGAGATGGTTGTTCTAGAATCAGGTAAGGAAACTGAAGCTCAGCGAAGCTAGCTGGAAAATGCTTAACCTCTTTCGGGGGTCACAAGCCACTCCGAGACTCCATGGACCCCTCCCCAGACCCTCTCCCCAGAAAGAAATGTCCACCCGTCTGCCCGCAGAACACCTGACTTGCAACCTCAGGGGCCCCCACGCGTCCTCCTCCGAACCCCAGAAGGCTGCTTTAGAATCTTCATGGTGGCCGAAAGGCCCCAAAGCTGGGACGCGGGGCTGGGCTTTGCCCTGTGCTCGCGGACTGCATTTGGGGTTCTCCTTCAGAAGATTTGCCAGTCAGGCTCTGAGGCTTTGGCGGTCTCCAGAATTAGGGAGTTAAAAGCACGTAGGCGCGGACCCCATGTCCAGTTTGGAGATTGGGTTGCTACTGGGTCTGTGTGGGTCAAGCCTTCATGTTTTCACTTGGCCCCACACGCGCGACCTGCGTTCGGAGAGACCGCTGCAGGGTGTCCCTGAGTCCTCGCTTCCAGCTTCTTCTTCCTTTCCCCTCCCCGCCCCTCCCCACCCCCGCTTTTGCACCCTGCCCTTTCTCTCTCACCTACCTCGAGTCCTCTGAAGACCCCCTCCACGAGAGAAAGCCAAAGCCAAGTCTCTGGGGCCGCTCTTTTCCACGCATGGGCTCTGGAGAGCTCGGAAGGGCCAGGAGACCGGGAGGAGCAGCCTCACCCAGCAGGTGCCTACGGGGCCCCGCGTGCCGGGACGGGCACAGATGGAGTGGCTCTGGGCTGGGGGCAAGGGGCAGATGTAGCCGCCCCTGGAGCCTCAGCTGCCTTGTTATCTCTTCATTGTCTCCCTGTCGCCCCAGCCCACCCCCTCCCCGGCCGCCCTTCTGTCATCTTGCCGCGACACCCCTCGGCCAGCAGCCCAACCTCAAACTCCAGAGGGACCTCCAGAGAGGGCTCCCCCCACTCCAGGTTTCCCTGCTCTGGGAGGGGGGAGGCAAGCAGGAGGGTGGGGGCCACGGGGTGGCAGGGAGGGAGGGGACTCGGCCGGAGAGGCCGGGGCTGGGGGTGTCAGAGTCTATAAATCACGCCCCACTGCGCTCCTGCTTAACACACACGTCTCCGACGAGTTGTCAGTGAAACCGTTAATTAATTAGCTAATCCCGCAATGAAGTGGATTCTAAATGGTTCTCCCCCTCCCAGCCTCCCATTTAGATAATTGCTGTTGGGGGATCTTTTGTGAGAGTCATTTTTTTTTTTTCCAACAGGGATGGCCCCGCAACACTGAGGGAGACGAATTTAAAGGAAGGGTCAGCGAGCTATCCCCCCGCAAGCGACTAGTGGGGAGGGACCCTTCTCTTAGCCTGAGCAAACGCGGGAAAAGGGGGGTGGTTATTGGTGATCCGACTGGGGGGGAGGCGGGGGAAACTGAGCTTTGGCGTTGGGGGTTTGTGTTTACTCATATGATGCTTTGCGGCTCTAGGGGGCCCTTCCCGGGGCAGGTAATCGTGTTAACAACCAAGTTGATGGGTTGCCGCCGTGTATGAAGTGCTAACGGTGAGCCAGGCACCCAGCCGCACGCAACGTGCCCGGTCTGGGTCATCGTCTGCTCGTGCGCTCTGGGAGCACGTGGGATTACAGACACCGGAGAAACGGAAGTTCCAAATGGGGAAGCGACTTGCCCAAGGTCACAGGGCTGCTAAATAGCAGAGCCTGGGGGGGTCTGACCTCAGAGCCCACACTCTTCAAGATTATGGGGTTTTCTGGAAGTCTGTCCCTTCCCCAGAAGGGATCCTGAGGTCTTTAAAAAAGCAATGTGGGGGCGCCCGGGGGTTCAGTCGGTTAAGCGGCTCAGGTCACGTTCTCCCAGTTTGTGAGTTCGAGCCCCGCATCGGGCTCTGTGCTGATGGTGCAGAGCCTGCTTGGGATGCTCTCTCTCCCTCTCTCTCTCTGCCCTCCCGACTCTCTCCCTCTCTCTCTCTCTCAAAATAAATAAACTTTAAAAAAGAAATACATACATAAATAAGCACTGTGGTTAGTTTTAAATCACATGGGAATTGTTTTGTAAAAATCTGGTGAATGAAAGAATGAATAAAACCCAAATCTCGTGACTTATGGCTCGGGACTCGAGACCCTGGCTGATCCTCGGCGGACGCTGGATGGAAACGGTGGAGACAGCACGTGCCCGTCCTCGAGTGTAAAATGGTGGCTCCACCTGCCCAACACCCGTCTCCACCTTACCTGCCCGCTGCCATGGGGTTTCACCGAGGCCGCCCCCGCCCTGAGCTCCAGGACAGGGACGCCCCCCAGCCTCCTCCACGAGCGCTGTCCTCAGCCATGTTGGAGTAGCCAGACCCTATCACTGTTAGGACTATCCGGAAACACGAGTTCGCTTTTCCTGGGAGGACCAACTCGATGGAATGTCGGTTCTCAGTTGCTGGAAGCCATTTCACCCCCAGGGGCGGAGCCACACAGGGTAACCACAATATCCCACGACAGTCTTTGAGCCCCTTGATCCAGCTATGCCTGAAGCCCGTTACACCTGCTTATATATATATATATATCTTTTTTTTTTTTTTTTAGTTACATAAGTTTTGGTTGCATTGGAGACGCTGCCGGTCACTTCTCAGTTCCGTATCCATTTTTCCTGTCTTCCTTATCAACAGAATCCGGATTTTTCTTTTTTTTTTGAGGCAGCCATGCAGCTAACCGAAATACTTGTCCAGACTTTTGGCGGCCCAGTGACCCAGTTTTAGGCAACAAGATGAGTGGCAGGCCTTGGGGATGCGTCATTCCCAAAGACATAGGCAACACCCTGGGGGAAAGCTCTCCGCCCCCCTTGCCCCCGTCTCCCCTTTGCCCCGTCCGGATGGCAAACGTAGCGATTCTCATCGGACTTCTTGTCGCCTGTGAAAAATAAACCCCTCGCTTGCTTAAGCTGTTGCCCTCGCGTTTCTGTTCCATGCGGCCAAACACAGTCCTCGCTGCAGACTAAGCTATAACTGGAAAACCTCTCCTGGAGCTTATGTCAGGGACGGGAGAAGACCCCAGAAGGATCGGGGGAGGCGGCCTCGCCTTCTCTCCTCGCTCTAAGCTGTCCAACCGCTTCGTTCTCTCGTCTCTATTTCCCGGCAAAGATAGCAGTCGGGAGGGGCCATCAATTGTCGGGAGATGGGGAAGAAAACTGTCCTCGAACGAGGACCGGTCCCAGGCACAGTTTCAAAACAGGAAGGTGGAACGGCCGCGAGGAGCCGGCTCTCCATCCACACCAGGTGCGAGAGCCCGCGGCTGAGCCCCCTTCCGCCTGCAGATCGCGGGATCCTGCCCCCCATTCTCTCAAGGACCAGTCCTCTACCGGATGCTGGTGCCCATGGGGGCGCACGGGCGCAGGAGCGCCAAGCCTCAATGCGTCAGGGGGGCCTCTGGCGGCCCGGCATGAGGGCAGCGGACACACTGGCCGTCTGGAGCCAATAACCTTCAAGCTCTATTTCAGGGTCAGAGGCCAGAGCCTGGCCCGACTGCGGAGCTGGACTGGTCATTCCCCGGAGGCTCTGGGACGGAACTGGTCGTCCTGGGGACCAAGTGCCAGGAAGGCGACTCCTCGTCTTCAGAGAAGTCTTTCCAGTAGATTCGGCAAGAGGCCTGAGCTCCAGTCTTAGAATCTCGGAGGGAGAGAATCGTAGCAAATTGGTTTTAGAATCGTGTAAGACCAGGGAAGCACAGAGTCTTAGTGAAATGGACCCTTAGGACGCAATCTCCATCATGGGAGAATTCTTGAATTTCTCAATCTTAGAATGACGGCATGTAGAACCCTCAGACGTTAGAGTCACCCGGATGTGGCCCTCATCCCAGCCGGCCTCGTACCGGAGGTCTCGGTCGCTTCTCCAGCCACCACGACGCGAACTCCCCGACTCCCCCATCATGACCCCGAGGCCTGGCACGGAATGGGTGTTCAGCAGATGGAAGCAAATGCAATGTTTTCTCCTAAGCAGAATCATGAAAAGCGAGGGATACATTGTATCAAGAGAATGGGCGGCCCGGCCAAAGCCGGGGGAGAAAATATCTGCAGAAGGCGCATCTGATGAAGGACTGTGATCCAACGGGTACCAAGGACTCAAAATTCAACAGTCAGGAAACAAGCAACTGAATTTAAAAAAAAAAAAAAATGGGCCGAAGACCTTAGCAGACGCTCCGCACAGCAGATACACGGATGGCAAACAGGTCCACGGAAATACGCCCCACATCATATAGGTCCTCGGGAAATGCAAATCCAGCCAGGAGGTGCCACGGCACGCCTGCGAGAAGGGTAGAATCCAAAACCCTGAAGATGCCTCTTGCCGGAGGGAAGGCGGAGCCACGGGCACCGTCACCGGCTGCCGGCGGGGACGCGGACGGGACAGCCGCGCCGGAAGTCAAGGTAGCGGTTTCGACGAAGCCGAATGGAGTCTTATGTCCACACGCAACCCGCACCGGAATGTCCAGGGCGGCTTCGTTCATAACTGCGCAGACTCGGAGGCGACCAGGATGTCCTTGGGTCGGGGAACAGAGAAACGCCGGCACGGTCTACACGGTGGAACAGTGTTCAGCGACCAGAAGAAATGAGCCATCGGTCCACAGGTAGACACGGAGGAACCTGGAATGCGTATTCCTTCCTGAAAGAGCAGCCGGTCGGAGAAGGCTACCATGCTATCGGGTTCCAGTCACACCACGCTCTGGAAGAGGCAAAACCGCCGAGACAGCCGGCCAGCGGGGCCTGGGGCTCGGGGCTCAGGGCCCGGGGGTCGGTTAGAGAGAGGGAGGCGCAGGACGTGTTTTTAGGGCAGAGAAACTATGATGGGAGGGCGTATGGCCCTGCGCACTTGTCAGAGCCTTTAGAACTTTACAACGCAACGAAGGAACCTTAATGTATACGATGTTTTTAAAAACTCATTTGAGAACCTGAGGACCCCGGGGCGCCTGGGTGGCTCAGTTGGTTAAGCGGCCGACTTCGGCTCAGGTCATGATCTCACTGTCTGTGAGTTCGAGCCCCGTGTCGGGCTCTGTGCTGATGTCTCAGAGCCTGAACCCTGCTTCGGATTCTGGGTCTCCCTCTCTCTCTGCCTCTCCCCTGCTCATGCCTGCTCTCTCTCTCTCTTTCTCTCAAAAATAAATCAATGTTTAAAAAATTTAAAAATAAAATAAACTGAGGACCTCAAGATGGAATGCAGAGTACGGCAAGAATTGTCTCAGTGTTATAAAATATGAAATATGCACCAACCTCGCTGCAGGAGTTCGGGGGAGGGAGGAGGGGCTGGCCTCTGTCACTTTGGAAGTGAACGGGGTCTTGTGCGACCAAGGGTAACAAGGAGTGCACGTAAGCAGGTGCTCCAGGTGATGAGGCTGTTCCCCAGTGGAGTTCGGGCTGACAATTCTGGAACCATACCGGCGCCAGACCGTTCGGTAAATGGACGTCGGACGGCGGGAGCCGGGCTCCTCACCGCTGGGAGCGAGAGGTTTCAGATAAGCAGGAGGAGGCAGCAAAGGAGATAGATGTATGCCGTGATCTAAGGAAATCTAAAGTATGGACTTAGTTTCGTGGTAATGGATCCACGGGGCTCCTGGGGGGCTCAGTCCGGTCAGCGTCTGACTCCTGATTTCGGCTCAGGTCACGATCTCGTGGTGTGTGAGTTCGAGCCCCACGTCGGGCTCCGAGATGACAACACGGAGCCTGCTTGGAATTCTCTCTCTCTGTCTCTCTCTCTCTCTCTCTCTCTCTGCCCCTTCCCCGCTCGTGCTTGCGCTCTCTCTCAAAATGAATAAGTAAAACTTTAAAAAATATTAATAATGCGTCGGTATTGCTTCATGAATTGCGACAGATGTATCGTACTCACGTACGATGATAGTAAGGGAAGAAATGGAGTGAGGGGTCTTTGGGAGCCCTCTCCCTGTACTGCCTTTGCAATTTTCCTGTAAACTTAAAACCATTCTAAAATTATGTTTATTTTCTAAAAAAGAGACAGAGAGAGAGAGAATGGATTTACAAATGTCCGTCAACGGAGGACTCAGTAACAAACTGCGCTCTACCCGCGCAGCGGAATACTGCTCCTCAATAAAAAGGAACAAACTACCGACACACACAACCGCCTCCATGAACCTCCAAAGCATCATGCCGAGAGCAAGAAGGCAGACCAAAACGGTGTCGACCGCGTGGTTCCACCCATTCGTATTAAACTTAAGAAGTGTGAAGTCATCCAGTGCAAGAGAAAGCAGGTCTGTGGGCGGCTGGGGATGGGAGGGTGGGGAGAGAGACAAGGGGAAGAATTGCAAGGAGGAAACTTTCGCAGGTGATGGGTATGGGTTGTTGTTGCTGTTGTTGTTGTTATTTATTTATTTATTTTTGAGAGAGAGACAGAGCACAAGCAGGGGAGGGGTAGAGAGAGAGAGGGAGACACAGAATCCGAAGCAGGCTCCAGGCTCTGAGCTGTCAGCACAGAGCCCGACGCGGGGCTCGAACCCATGAACCGCGAGATCATGACCTGAGCCGAAGTCGGATGCTTAACCACCTGAGCCACCCAGGCGCCCCAATGAGTCTGTTTATTGTCTTGATGGTGGCGACGGCTTTACAGGTGTGTGATGCACCAAAGCTTATTATCCTGTACATTTTAAAACATGCAATTGACCGTATGTCAATTACACTTCGCTAAAGCTGTTTTGTTTTGTTTTGTTTTTTTAAGTGAATGTCTCCAAAGAGACATATTAAGGGGAAAATGGTATTTATGGCCTGAGTCTGAGGGGGAACAGTCAGGGGGCCCCCACCCCGACAGTGAGGCTGGGCACCGGCGCCCCCCTCCTTCCTTCAGGGAATCAACCCCCTACTCACAGGACCTCTGGTGGTTAATTCCTCTTTCCCCCCGGGGGAGTCCCGGGAAACCAGGCCTCATTAGTTGAGGGCCCGGCCTCGTGGAACTCCGTGTTTGTTAAAGATTAATGGGGTGTCTCCGGTGTGAGAACTGAGGGGTCTTTTGGCCTCACTTCTTCCAAATCAACCCCCCGCCACGGCCCATCATCAGTCACGGGGGAGACAGCAGCCGCCTGAGAGCCGAGGGAAGGGGTCGGTGAGAGCTAATGGGCCTTCCCCGCAAGCCTCACGCGCGAGTCCCTCTAAAGGCCACCCACTTGGAGTCTTGGTTCTTTCTTAACACAACCGAGAACTCGACCGCCCCAAGGCTGTGTTTCCCTCCCAAGCAGTCGATCGGAGGCCCCACGCGGCCCCCAGGGCTCTCGGCCACACCGCGGGGCGGTCGGGACCACCTGTCCGTCCAAGTCAGCATCCTCCGAGAGCAGAATTTTCCTCGCCGCGTCTCCGTCTCCCACGTCCGTGGCGGGACTTCCCCTGCCCGACGGAGTCCGCCTCTGGAAGCGGCCACGGGTCGGCCCGCCCGCGCCCTTTCCCCCACACCCGATCTCGTCCGTGATGTCTTGTTCCTCGTCTCTGAGCCGCATGACGGCTGGGACGCTGGCTGGCTCTGTCGCCCGCTGCGTTCCCGGCATCCGGCACCGC